>CM032447.1:175848298-176086319 GCA_019049505.1 Pachyrhynchus sulphureomaculatus | reverse complement strand
TAATTTTTAAGATTGTTATTATGCGAATGAGTGTAGGCGTGTTTATGTACCTTTGTGTATATGTGAGATTGTTTCTGTTTACGCGTGAGTGAGTATGCATGTGTTTAGTGTACACGAATTTAATTTTTGTTGATTGGGGTTCTTCAAAAAATTTTTTTCTCTCATAAACAAAGTATGTTTTTAAATGCACAAATTAGATCCAGAACATGTTGGCTTTCTATGGTCTGTATAAGAAAGAGAACAGTATATTTTTATTGATGATTCCGATACTCTTCTTTGGATGAAACAAATTGGAAGATCTTTTGGACTTTTAAAAGTTTTTCAAAAAATCCGTATGATTTTTAGGAAGTACCAACCTTCAAACGATACATATCAAAATTTTATGACATTTCGACGATTAGTTTACAAGTTACAGTGATTTTAGTGACGCTACTTTTGATTTTTTCAAAACAATGAAAAAAATCGAATTCCTAAGTGTGAAAAAAAAAACAAATGGCTTTAAAAGACATGATATAAAAATTTGTAAAATTGACTTCACGGATTACACGTGTTGACTTACTGCTTGGCTTCTCCTCGTGGGTTTTCCATAAAACTCTCCTGGTGAGATTCTCATCCAAAATATTGTCCACCCGCTACTCTCCTATTCTCATTTGGGTAGCTAATCACTTTTTGACCCGAAATGCCTTAGGATGAGCACAATATTTTTAAAACGGAAAAAGGCCACTGCACTACGGCAAGATAGAAGAAAAAGCCTACTACGGCCTGACGAAGGAAAAAATCACTACTCAATTACTGAGGAAAAAAAGCCGTTACTGCACTACGGCATGACGGAAGAAAAAAGTTACTACGGCATGCTGGAGGAAAAAGCCCTGAAAAATTCCAAATAGCCGTTTATGTATCTTCTCCCTACTTCTTGGTTCACTTCCGGATCGCAAAATTAGAGGTATTCAATGCAAACCAAATAAGTTAAGTCGGCAACACGCGTTACACTACTAGTTAAGTTACTCTGCTCAAAAATTTAAACTCACTGCTTAATAAAAAACTGTAATAAAATATAAATTATAGAAGGAAAAACCGTTTTGTGATCTTAAAATCTAGGAAAAAATGAATGTTGCAATATAAAAACCCCAAGGTGTAAGACAGGGATGCATTCTCTCATCACTTTTGTTCAATCTTTATTCTGATGAGGCTTAATGAGGCCATCTATAAATTCATTGAAGGAATAACAGTTAATGGGAGTATATTGAACAACATACGGTATGCTGATGATACTGTTCTATTAGCAAATAATATCAAAGATCTCTAGCAACTGATCAATCGAGTCGTAACAGCCAGCGAAACATTTGGATTAACTATGAATGTGGATGGTAATAACAAAGAAAAATCTACCACCAGAATCTCTTGAAATCAGCGACAACATCGTGGAACAGATCTCCACAGTTAAGTATTTGGGAACAAATATAAATGACAAATGGGAGTTAAGAAAGGAAATATATTCCCGAATTGAACAGGCCCGAGTAGCATACATGAATATGAATAAATTTATCAATTGCATAAGTCTCTGTCTCGAACTCCGAATGAGAATGGTGAGTGCGTTTGTATTCTCCGCGCTATTGTATGGATGTGAGTGCTGGTCCCTTGACCCTGTCTCAGAGAAAAGAGTGGAATCTTTTGAAATGTACATTTATAGACATATTTTTCGCATCTCCTGGGTACAGAAAATAATAAACACAGAAGTACTGGAAAGAGTGAACAAAATGAAGGAATTACTAACAACCATAAAAATAAGAAAATGTCATTACTTCGGACATATAATGAGGGGCCCAAAGTACGAATTGTTACGTCTAATTATTGAAGGCAAAATAAAGGACAAACGATCGATTGGAAGACGACAGAATTCTTGGCTGAAGAATGTGAGAAGGTAGTTTGGATGTGCTTCGAGTGATACTTTTCGAGCAGCAGTTTCTAAAATTCGTTTAGCTCTATAGATCCCCAACCTTCGTAAGGAGATGGTGTCGTAAGAAGGAGATTGTTTAATATGAAGCTAGCAGTTTATTAACTATTCCTCCATATCATCTATTTCTGAGTGTATCTAGTTCGCTATGTAGGCAATGTAATTATTTCCTGAAATTACCACAATTTCATTACCCACGGAATCATAATGTGGCTATAAACAGTTATAGTATGTGTAAGTTACAAGTTTTTTTTTTTAATTAGTGAAATTTATTTTTCCAGTTACTACCATTTTTGATAACTGTTTCACAGCTTTTATACCTATTTTAGATTACAACAAGCATTAGCAGCAAAGGCTTTAAATCCGCTGCTTCCTTGGTATGTATGGATGAAGTTTTTTCCTTCTGGAAAACAACTATGCAACGATTTTTTGCATATGAGAGCTATAATAGCTAAGATGTTTGAAGAAAAAAGAAACTTAAATAGTGTCGAAGGTACGGTTTAATTATGGAGCGGAGTGCTATGTACCTAATGTCTTATCAACTATTATACATTCTGCGAGTTACTTACATTTTATGAGAGTGTTAAGTATTTGTTACAATTTTATCCTGTTGGTGTATTACACTGCATATACATATCCTCTGAGAAATGTTTAGTAACAACTGTCTTTTTGCGATGAAAACACACTCTACCGGCTCTGTTTGAGCTTTTATTTCACACCTACTGCGATTGTTTTTTGTTAGAATGCTGTCAAAGTACGGCGTTTTTTCAACTTCGTCCAACCTGATTTCAACGATGCTGAAATCCATTTTTCTATCCGGGAGTCACTCAAGTTAAAACGATTGTATTTTAAATCGCTTCAAAATTTTAATACATGCATAATAAACTTTTACCATATATTTAAAAATATGATGACTCATATTCAATAATAATATTTTTACCGTTTAACAGTTGCTATGAATTTTGAAAAACCCTACTAACCAGCCGCGGTTGTATTTTTTTCATAATTTCATTTTACATGCAACTAATCATTTTTCTCAATTTTTGTATTAAAAAGAGAACCTTAATAACTGTTTTCTCTTTGTAAAGCTGACTTATAGAATACTAAAACGGGCAACTAAAACGTGTTTATTTTTGCCAAGTAACAGAAGTAATGGAATATGCAAAATCGCAATAAAATTATCTAAGTAGTGTTGTTTTTAAAAATCAACGCTTGTCAGCCCAGAGAGGTGTATACCATACACCCCTTTGAGACGGATTTTTCAATAAGTTTTATGAAAAATCTTCGCTCTCCGATAATCGATTTTTAAGTTGCACGTAAGTTTTTAAACTTCCACTGTTTTTGAAAAAGTTCTGCCCCTCTCCGGTCATTGATTTTAAGTTTACTGTGTTGAGAGATGTCTAAGTATTTCAGTGCAAGACGGTCGTTTTTCATCAAGAGCTTTTACTCTCCGAACGTCGTTTGAGACCCTCCTGTTTTACGCCGCTATTCTAAAGTAGTTCCACCTTTAGTGTCTTCTTTTTGTCCTTAAAGACACTTTCTTTGTCATATACATGAACCCAGCTACGCCACTGATTTGAACTCATTTACGTGCCACATCATAATTAAAACCTTGTCTCTGTATAGTGGAGATATGACGTTTTCAACTACATCTGAATATTTGTTACTCTAGTGTAGATTACTAAAACATAGCTGTTTAATTCACTAAAAATAGTTAATTTTTAAACTGGTCAAATTTGGAAGTTTAAATTGCCAAGCATATCAAAAATTCAACTAAAGTTATATACCTGAGAAGTTTTAGAATCTTTTAGGAAATCCGGGTTAAACTGTTTTTTGATATTTCTAGCCATTATTTTACGAGAGAACGACTTTTATGTTTGTATTAAATTTTTTATAAAAGAAATATCTTTAATTACTTTTAGATACTGCCAAAAATGCCTTACCATTATTTGATACAATGTTAAAATGTGCCACTTTAAAACACCTGTCATATAAGGATATTTATAGTGATGTCCAGTTTTTCACTGCCGCAGTAAGTGTTAAGTTATTAATATTACTTAATGCAATTACTTATTACCAAAAACAAAGTGAAAATTCCTTAGATATCGCTTGCAAAAGCGAAGTATTCGTTAAAAAAAACCTTCTTTTTTTTTAACAAGATTTTTTTCTTTTCTTCATACTTCTAGATCCCTGGGTAAAGCAAAATATGGTTTCCTATTTCCGTCCGTCTGTCCGCCTGCCTGTCTGTCTGTCGGTACTATAACTTTCGAATGAAATGAGGGGCTAACGAGGTGGGGCAGATTGTTAGAAGGGTAGTATATACCGAACTACATGTTCTTTTCAGCGTTTTTTTGAGTCTATATATCTAAAAATTGTGTTTTTTGTCTTTAATTTTCTTTATTTATTATCAAACATATAAGAAGTTAATGGAGGGACGAGGTTAGTTATTCGTATATATAGTGTTATATTTGTTTTCAGAGTTCCTGGGATTTAAGAGTATAAAAACTGTGTTATTTTTCATTATTTTCAATTGCTTATGGCCAAATTTTTAGGAGGTGGGATAGAGAGTTAGAGGGGTTAGTTCGTTAATATCGTATTATACGTCATTTTCAGGGGTCTTTGAGGAATCCAAAAATTGCGTAATTTTTTCATTACAAAAAGTTAGTACCACTACACTAAATATTTTATTTTGTCCTCGACGTGCATTTCACTCGCCATGTTAGCATCATTAGGACTGATGACTACAATTAATGGTCGCTCATAATGTTGCTGACATAGTTAGCGGAACGCGGATGCAAAAATAGTATTTGGTGTAGTGGGTATAACTTTTTCAATTCCAACGTATTCATGTTTTCATTATTTTCACTTATTTATAGTAGAATATGTAAATGGATATTGAAGCGAGGGAGGGAGTAATAGGAGTTGCTTCGTATATATCGTGTTATGTGTCATTTTTAGGATTCTTAAGAGTTTAAGAATGTAAAAATTGTATTAATTTTCTATATAAAATTAGTTATGGTCACTCATAATAAGAATGAATAAAGGAAGGGGATTAAAGGGACTCTATATTATTTTCAGGACTTAGATTCTAGGAATCTAAGAATTGTTTTTTTTTTGGCTAATTTCATTTATGTCAAGTATATAAGCGGTGAAGTCAGATAGGTTCAGGTTAGTTCAGGTTAGGAGTTGATTCATATATATTATGTTATAAACCCTTTTCAGCGTTCTTTGACTCAACTAGTGTGAAAATAGTGATATTTTTTTATTAATTTACCGAAAAATAACGACTTGTACTTGGATTAAGTTATTCTATAGTGTGAGCAAGTAAAATCTAGTATTATTTTACAACTACGTGTTTGCTATAGAAGTATAGGATAAATCATATTACTAAATTTTTTATGAAATATGTAGAGTATAAAAACTTTATTTATATTCTTTAAATGTATGACTGGGATATAATAAGAAACTTGCAAAGATTCTATTTTATTTACTACTAGCTTAAACCCGCTGCTTTTCTCCTAAGAACTATAGAAATATCACTGTTTAGCACAATAAAGTTGGCTTGTTACCTTCAAGATTTTCGAGTTAATTATTTTTAACAATTATCTATTGAAAAAATCACAAAACTCAGCTTGTCATCTTTGTTTTTATTTTCAACTTTTTTGTAATGGTAGAAATTCTTTGCCAAGATTATTACGACTTATTATGACATCCTCGCTGACATCCTTAGGATATAAAAAAATAAAACCATCCAAGTGCAAGTCAGACTTGCGCAACTAGTGATCGACACGTTGATCATTTTTAAAATACAAATTTTTGTTACGGAGATATAAAATGATCAAAGATTTCACAAAACACACCCAAAATGAGTTTTCAACAAAGTTTTTTTTCGATATTTACTGAAAAATGATGACCTTGAATTTTTTATATATATTTTATATATATATTATATATATATATATATATATATATATATATATATATATACCAATGAATTATTAAAGGTAATGCACTAGTGATAATTTTTTTGTTCAATCTACACTCTGTGGAAAATTTTCCACAATTTTTTGAAAATGTTTTGAATAGTACTTTTCGAGTTAAGGGGAGGGCAGCAATTTTTCGCAATTTTTTAAGAACAATACAAAGAAAAGTGTGCGCAAGTATTACAATATATATATTTTTGAGCTCGTGTTTTTACAAGCTTTTATTTGGCACCACACTCGATGACCTGGTAAAAAATTTTTTTGTTCATTTCCGATTTCCGATTTAGCCCCCCAAAACTAGTCCATTAAGTCAAAATTTAACTTTCACGGCTCTGATGAGGCTCTCAGTTCCCATATTAGTGCCAAATTTTCAACTTTCTATATTAAATAGTTTCAGAGAAAATCGGATGTGACAGACGGACAGACATCGAAGTTATCTTATAAAGTAAAATCTTTACTCAGTAAAATCGATAAAAAAAGATTGGAATGAGAAGTCTTACTGTGAAAGGAACTTATTTAAAAACTCATTGCACTTAAATTAATATGTAAATTAAATTAAAGACAAAATGTATGTATAATTCGACATTTCAAAAAAAAAAAAAAATATATCTAAGCTCTTCTTAATATACAACAGTTCTTGTTTTAGCTTTAAGCTCTAGAATATAAAGCTTGTTAGGAGAGCTGACCATGTGAGAAACCATTAGATCAACCTGAGCAAACTTTGTGCTGTTTTTATAGTTATCACAACACATAACCTAGTTAGGAACTTAATACGTTTAGTTTGAAAGAAATCTATGGAATCACGTTGTATTCCTGGTTAGTTCTTTTCCTTAGCGTCATATCCAGACATTATCGTCACTTTTCAGAGATAATTATACAGTTTACCTCTTCTGTTGCTCGACTTAAATTTTATATTACAATTATTGGTCCTCTTCTAGTTTAAAGTAATGCGATGGTATGTCAATGATTCCACCCAAATTAGTTTTTTTTCCTTTTTTTTTACGTCTGGCACACGTGCTGCAGGGAACAAGTCCCTAAAGCGCTACAGGAGCGACACGTGTGCGGAAAAAGCGGTTCACGTTATTCTTGAATCGTTGAAAATTGTACTCGGTGGGAAACACAGTCCTGGGCAAATTATTCCAAAGGGATGATGTTCTCCATATAAAAGACTGCTTGAAAAGCGTTGTACGAGGAGTAACAAGCTGAACCTCATACGGATGTGAAGTATTAGCGCGACGTGTACTTCTAACATGCACTGCTCTGGGAGGAATTAAGCGGGCCACATCCTTCGAACACTTTCCATGAAAATACTTGTAGAATAGGCTCAAGTCGCCAACCGTTCTTCGATGTTCCAGCGAATCAAGGCCGCCGGTCAGTTCCGGGTCTCCAATCAGACGAACAGCTGAACTCTGAATAGAATCCAATAAATGCAGTGTATGTTTGGGAGCAGTATTCCATGGTTGGTCGAATTTGAGCTTTGTAAAGAATTAACAGTTGTTGTGCAGTGTAAAGCTTTCTGGTTCGAAATAATATTCCCAACTTTTGAGAAGCTCTCCTTGCTATGCCTGCAACATGTTCATGCCAGGACATATTTGCTCCCAAATTAACGCCCAACAAATTGAGAGACGATGTTAGAGGAATGGAGTGCCCCGACATAACTATGTCGGGTTCAGCAACGTTAACTTTTTTAGAAAAAACTGCCGCCTGGGTTTTTGTAGCGTGAAATTCCACTTGGTTACTCTCACCCCAAGATAAAATTTCTTCCAGGTCTTTGTTAAATTGAATGACTTCCTGCTGTCTGCGGATATTCGTCTGATTAGGCTATGTCCGAGCGTTCAAAGTGAATGAAGAGATAAGCCTACTATCATCTGCAAAGCTGTAGATTGAATTCTCGGTCTTTTCCAGCAGATCGTTAATGTAAATGAGAAAAAGAGTAGGAGACAGTATGGAGCCTTGAGGTACCCCGGCGTTGATAGTGAAGGTGTTAGAAAGAAATCCGTGGACTGCCACTCGTAAAGAACGCTCTCTGAGTAAACATGAGAGCTACAAACAGAACTTTTCAGACATACAACAAGAGCGTAGCTTAGCCAACAGCCCATCGTGCCAAACACGGTCGAACGCCTTGGATATGTCAAGAGCAACTGCTCGAGAATCTCCAAAATGTTCAATTGCGTTGTTCCAAACGTGTGTTATGTAAGTCAGAAGATCTCCTGTTGATCTATTTTTACGGAAGTCATATTGATGATCGCTAATAATGTTGAATCCTTTAAGATATTTTAGAAGATGCTGATTGATAGCCTTTTCCGTGACTTTCGATATTATTGAAAGCAGTGCGATTGGTCGGTAGTTTTTTGGCAAGGTCTTCTTGCTTTTTTTAGGTATCAGCTGAACTGTGGCACATTTCCAGCAGGAAGGAAATATTACCTTTCTGTAGGATAGGTTAAAAAGCCTACAGAAAACTGGTGTTAGTTCCTTCGTACAGTTTTTGAGAACTATGGCAGGTATTCCGTCAGCGCCAGAAGCTTTTTTGGTCTCTAGCTTCATTAAAATACGTTTTATAGTACGCTATCTGAAGACAATATCGGGCATCCTTGACTGCACTATGGGAATAGTAGGTGGTGTTTTTCCTTGGAAATCGACAGTAAAATGTGAAGCAAGGAGTTCAGCCAACAAGTTCGCTTTCTCAACAGGCGTCGTTGCAATAGAATTATCTGGTCGTGTGAGTGGTGGTATGGTGGATTTGGTGAAATTTTGACTAACTGCCTTAGCGACTGACCAATAGGACCCGGAATTGTTGGGACAAGCGAGAAGTTTGTTTCTAGTTCGTTGATTGTGTGTCACCTTAGTTTCGTCGATAATTCCTTTGCATCTGTTCCTGGCTTTATGGTATTAGGATTTTCACGCCATTGTCTGTAGGGAAGATGTTTCGAAGCAACAGCTTCTTTGCATTTTTGGTCAAACCAAGGCTTGTCGTTGGAAGGGCATTTCTTCGAAAAAGGGATGTAAGCCTCCATACCGGCCAAAATAACATCGGAAACTTTCCTCACGCAGTCAGTTGTGTCGTCGGATCGAAAACAAACGTCTAACCAAGGGAAAGTTCGAAAATATTCCATGAGATCTTCCCATTTAGCAGATTTGTAGTGCCAAATCTTGCGCAGTTTAGGCGCCTCTCTGTCTCTGATTAGTAGAATACTCGATGTCGAAAGTAGTTTATGGTCAGAAGAACCTCACAGCGGATTTACGCTGACTGTGTAAATCTCCGGATTGGTGGTTAAAAACACATCAAGAAGATTGGCGAACTCCCCGTCTCGATCAGGGATCCGTGTTGGTTCGTCAATAAGCTGAGTTAAACCACAACTGATTGAAAATGATTCGGCTTCACGACCTTGCTCGTCGGTAGTATTTGAATATTTAAGCCAGTTGATGATGTGTACATTAAAGTCACCCAGGATGGCGATTTCGGCATTTGGATAGTTAATTTGTAAATGATCGATGGTGTCTGAAAGAGAAGCGAAAGGTGTTCTAAAGTTAATATCACTTGGTGGTCGATAGAGGATACAGATGAACCTTGTGGTTTGTTGAGTCGTTATTTTTAACCACATAACATCAAAGTTTGGGGGTTCCAGAGCCTCTTCTCGTTGGCAAGAGCGGTCGCTTCTGACAAAAAGACAGATTCCAAAGTTACGCCTAAATTGGGAATAGAAGTCGTACCTAGGATAAAGATAATTGACTGTGCTGGTCGATGAACTGACCTTGGTTTCACAGAGAGCGAGTACATGAGGTTTATTTGATTGCAGGTGTTGGTGCACTGAATTTATGTTCGAGTTTAAACCTCGTCTGTTGCAAAAATCCACTTTAAAATTCTGATCTCTGCATGTCGACGCACCTGAAACAGCCCCCACCGGAGATCCGAACGGGGGCTATTTTACCTCCGAAATTTTTTGTGTCCAGGTGCCTCATCATGCTATTTGGTCCCACAGTCCGAGACATCGGCACAGCCACGAAACGTTAAGCAACTTCACGCAGCCTAAGCCGGCATCTACCATCTAGGTTGTTCTTTAAGTGATTAAGTGAGTATCAATAAACATATATGTGAGGGGCGGGGTTCCATGTTTTTAAGTATATATTATTAAGTTTTTAACGTACCCTCGGGGGCACCAGGAAGGAAAACTTTTCCAACTTTTGTTTGGACACGTAATAGAAACCCTCAATAGCTACATTTTGATGTGGGTTTAATAACCGTGCACGGCTTCTTGCTGAGTAGAATTATCCCTACTCAACAGGAAATAAAGATCCCTAGAAAGCATAAGAACTCCAAAGGCGCCTATTTTGTTTTTACATCTTTTGTCAAATTCTACAAACTACATATTATGTTATGTCCCCGCCCCTCTGTTGTTGGTGTTCACCCAAGGATGGTTCTGTTTGCTCCAGGTGCCCACTATTTTGGTTGTCCAAAATTTACATTGAGTTACACACTATAACATATTTCTTTAGTTCGTGCTTAAAGGCAACTTGACTCACACCATATAAGGTGAATGACATCTTTAACAAATACTACTCTCTATTTTTCATCTTTACTTGGTCCTTACTCTGTGGTAGCTCTATACTTCTTTTGGTTAAGTATAAATTTTGTGTACAAATAAAACACTTATTAGATCATAGATTAGCTACTATGCGGAGCATTGGAAGGAAAAATACACTACAAAAGATAATGGTTAAAGGTGAGCTGCACTTAAAGGTCTTCGGATATTTAAAGGGTTTAGCCTACAAAGAGAATATTGAAAATCGCCTTCCGAAATTCGAAAAATTAAATAACTGGCCCTCAGAAACTTCAGCCAACGCGCGTTCAGTTTAAGAACTGACTCCTTCAACTGTTCTTTTACGCCTAGGCAGGTGCATAAATGAACACCTGTAACTAGCTAACCGTATAACACAAATCTGTAAAAGACAAGAAAATTTGTTTTTAATTTTGATGTAACTGACAGAAATGAAATATTGAGTTAAAATTTTAAAAACTCTCATGATTTCTACCTATGTTCAGGCCTCAACTCTCGACTTTCAAATTAAATTTTCATATAGGGACGTTTATATTGGTTATGTACAAAATAGTATTATAATATCAATAAAAGTAAACTGGGCAGCTGGACTGAGGTCGGGTCTAATTTTTCGACTCTTGGTGAATCTAATTATAAATGAGCTGCAACAGTTCCTTACCGTTCTGTCATTTTTACACATCCACAGAACATTCATAGACCAACGTCAATATCTTCCTATATCGGATAGAAAAAAATTGTCCGTTTCTATGCGCACCCGCAAAATACTCTAAAAACAATGCGGTAGTAGGGCTATTTAAGGTAAAATTTATTGCATAAAAAAGCTATCCCTACAGAAAAATAAACTCGTAAAATAAAACGTTGCCGGAAAATGAAGCCGACTGGCTGCCTCTGGGTCATTAAAATGTGCCTCATCGAGTTTTTAGAGACTTCCCATATATTTAGTCCTATTATTGTTACATACAGCGCGGAGCCTCTAAGCAACTCGACGGCGGTAGCGAGCCGAGTTCGTTTTGCGGCGACGTTCTCTTCCACCTGTTTGTCTCTCTGTAGTGATGATTATATTTTCTATGGTTGTGTGAACTCTACTTGTTCAATTGATGTAACGTTTTTCAGTTCTGTACAGCCATCAGGCACCAATAATAAAATAAAATATATGCCTACCAGGTTTACCGTTTTTAGTGTTCCGTACGGAACACTTATAAGATAAGACTGTCTGTCTGTCTGTCCGTCTTTCACACCCGATTTTATCCGAAACTATAGAAAGTTGAAATTTAGCACTAATATAGGAACATTTTTTACCGAGTGGGGTGTCAAATGAAAGCTTGTAAAAACACGAGTTCAAAAATATATATAAAGTAATACTTGTGTATACTTTTCTTTGTATTATTTTCAAAAAATTGAGAAAAATCGCTGTCCCCTCCCTTATTTCGAAAAGTACTAATCAAAAAAATTTGGAAAAATTCTGGAATATTCTCCATAGGGTGAAGATTGACCGAAAATTATCACGAGTGCATTACCTCTAATAATTTATCTGGTATAAAAAAAAAACAAAAAAAGTTTTCAGTAAAGATCGGAAAAAAACTTTGTTGAAAACTCATTTGGGGTGTGTTTTTGATAATTTTATACTTCCGTAACAAAAATGTTTATTTTAAAAGCAACCAACGTACCGAATACTAATTGTGCAACTCCGACCTGCACTTGGCCGGTTATTTTTTATAGAATGTCGCAGCTTCGCCAAAATATCAGGACAATACGAGTATTCGATAAATCTAAAATTTTTTTCTTCTCATGATACGGCTTATACAAAATCCTAAAAATTTCTTGTATTGACTAATTTGAATTATTTTTTAGGCAACAGAAACAACCGGAAGTGCTTTAACTTTTTGCTTTACATTGTTAGGAATGCATCCAGAGATACAGGTAAAGGTAACTTTGGAAAATACATTATTTTAAATATCAGGCATTACGAACGCATTAACAACACAACACTAGGGTACATACCATTGCCATTGACAACCGTTAGTCATTAAGGATATAATAATTAGCATGAAATATAAAGTATATAGTGACAACTTCATCGTGTGTGTATCAGTCACCAAACAGGGAAATAAAGCACTAATATTGCTGTTAGTTTAATGCTAACAATAAAAATAAAGAGGACAATTTTAACAGAAACATTCAAGTACTGAGATCGATATTAATATTTTGCTTCCCTTCATAAAGCATCGTAGTTACATGTAGACAGAACCAATAGAATATGGGTCTAATGTCTCGAAAAATTGGGCATAATAAATTTAGCTTTGCTTTTGGATTAAAAATTTTGGTTGCTTCACATTAGATGGCGCTGAAATTTGTGGACAATCTTTCTTGAGATATGATTCTTAAATCTTCGCTGCTGTGGTGATTGTGTTGTGAAACGCTGATGTGGGTTTAACAATCCTGCACGGCTTCCCGTTGAATAGAATGATCCCTACTCAACAGGAAATAAAGATCCCTAGAAAGCATAAAAACTCCAAATTCTACGTACTATATATTATGTTATGTCCCCTCCCCCTCTGTTGTTGGTATTCACCCAAGGATTCTTTTGCTGCTCCAGGTGCCCCCTATTTTGGTTGTCTAAAAGTTACATTGAGTTACACATTATAACATAGTTCTTTAGTTCAGGGTTAAAGGTAACTTGACTCGCACAATATATAGGTGAATGACATCTTTAGCTTTTAGCTTTGCTTTTAGATTAAAAATTTTGGTTGTTTCACATTAGATGGCGCTGAAATTTCCGGTCTATCTTTCTTGAGATATGGTTCTTAAATCGTCGCTGCTGTGGTGATTGTGTTGTGAAATGCCGAACATTCTGATCTTTACCAAGGCTTGCAGACAAGTTTTAAAATAGAGTGAAATATGACATTTTCTAGATACCATACACAGCATGCCCGAGTTGGTCGAAACTTACTGAAGTTTTTCTGATACTTGATATTTTTTTCTGCATAATTTGCAATGAAGATAAACAAATATTTTATTTGTTCGATATTTATGGTTAAAGTCTGCTAGTAGTTGAGCGTACTTGAATATGTTTGTAGCTGGTCAAGTATTGTATTTGAGATTTTATAGATCTGCATTTTTCCTCGCTTTTATTTTGTTGTGTGAAGATTAAGTTGACTTATTCCGTATAAAACTGCACGGTACGGTGTTCAGTGTGATTTTTATCTCTCATAATAAAGCAGTCTCTGAAAAGTATATAATCATTTAAATATATTTATTAGAGCTAAGACTTCACTAGCCTTATCTAGCTTAATTTTTAAGTAGCAAAGGAAAGTTTTTTGAAGTGGGTGAAAAACAAAATTTGATCTTTACAGTTTATATTACATAACTAGTAACATGTCAAGAAATCCTCTTAAATAGATAGTAAATTTTAGTACGAAAATTAAAAAGTGACTTAACACGTATTAGTAATAGTACCTAGTACCTACGATATTTTGCTTATTTTCTCCTTTAAAACAGTTTTCATTCACACTCTTGAGTTTTTACTGACAATAAATGTTTGCACATTACTAATAAATTTTGTTTTTGACCTGTTTATTTGCAAAACAATTTTAAAGCTAAGATAATAATTACACATATCAATATAAAATTTATATACATTATATATATATATATATATATATATATATATATATATATATATATATATATATATATATATATATATATATATATATATATAGATCTATAGATATATTCTTTTTTGCTTATTTTTTTTTTTCGACCGTGACAATGAAATGCGATAGGAAATATCGGGAAAGCGGTCTATGTATCAATTATATTCTTTTGCTGTTTTGAATCTCTAAATTTCGCCAACAGTTTTTGGCTTCATCAGGAGTTATCGCTGAAAAACAAGGCAATAATCTATCCCTAGGCAGTCAAAAGAAACGAACAATGTAAACTTACCAATTAGAATATATATATATATATATATATATATATATATATATATATATATATATATATATATATATATATATATATATATATATATATATATATATATATATATATATATATATATATATATATATATATATATATATATATATATATATATATATATAGATATATATATATATATATATATATATATATATATATATATATATATATATATATATATATATATATATATATAATATATATATATATATATATATATATATATATATATATATATATATATATATATATATATATATATATATATATATATATATATATATATATATATATATATATATATATATATATATATATATATATATATATATATGTGTGTGTGTGTGTGTATATCGTAGAGGGTAGATATTCCTTTCCTTTACGATCCCGGTGGAGGATAAACCTATTTCAGGGACGCTACCCTGCTAACGCAAGCCTTGATTCTCTCCTAATACCAGGGAGAAATCACGTCCAACCCTCGTTCTCCACTAAACACCTATCTATCCCCCATCTTCATATCCTGATATGATGGTGAACAGCAGGGAACTGCGATGTAGAAGGAACCGTGAACCCACTACATTATAACATTCTGACACACTGAGGAGGAGGAGATTTATATACGTATATATATATATATATATATATATATATATATATATATATATATATATATATTTAAATATAAATATAACATATATATATATATATATATATATATATATATATATATATATATATATATATATATATATATATACACATATATACATATATATATATATATATATATATATATATATATATATATATATATATATATATATATATATACATACATATATTTATGTACAGGGTGAGTCAACAATAGAGCAAAGTTCATTATCTCATTTGTTTCGGGAATGACGAAAAAATGTTAAATACAATAGTTTTAGGTGTGAGTTTAAGTTTATTTTTGAGTATACAGGGTACTTCAAAAAAGTGTGGCCGATATAACATATGTTTTTTTTAAATGGAACATCCTATTTTCTAATATATTTTTAAATTCTGCTTAAAATATAATAACTTCTTTATTAATAATGTTATATACCTCAACCTAGTAGTTTTTCTAATATTTCAATTTTTTTTTTTTAAATACCAGTTTTCAGTTTTGTAACAAATTGCCAGTAGCGCCATTGTTTCTGAATAATTTATACGAGCGTTCTATAGAGATGAAAAAAAAAGATAAATTTAGCATTTGCTATAGACTATTTTGCATTTCTACTATTTTAAATCGAAAAATTTTTAAATGGCACACCCTGTATATTATTACTTTTTTTGATAGATTTTACAAAACCCTCCAACTTTTATTAAGTATGTCATATACCTATTTCTAATAGTTTTCGATTTATTTTGAATTTTTCAATTTTTACCCTTATTTTTAATACACTTACGCTATAACATCATAACTGCCAAGACAAAACAAAAATGTGGGCATTGTCAAATTTTGACATGTCTATTAAGCAAGTAAAAATAGTTTAATGGATTTTCCTAAAAATAAATTAATTGATATGGTTTATATACTGGGCGAGGCGGGAAAAAATTGTCTTTTGGCAGTAAGGCTTTACGGAGCGAAGTAGCTTAATAGACGTATACCATCTAGAAAATGGAACGGTTTGATGGTAGTGGTAGCGTTGGGTATAAAAAACGGAAAGTAATAAACCAGAATGCTACCAATGAAGAAAAAGAAATGGAGATTTTACTTCATGTTAAAGATAATCCCCAGGTCAACTAGCTGACTTATCTGACACATCCCAATCTACGGCTAATCGCACCAAGAGAAAATACAAGTATCATCCCTTTCATATAGAACTAGCCGGGCCCGCGGCTCCGCTCGCGTAAACTTGAGTCACTACTATCGTCACTGCTTATTCCTTATTTTACCCAAAGTAATAAAATATCTCCCATTATTTCTCCTTATCTCCCAATATTTTTCCTTATCTCCCATTATCTCTACATAATTTCCATTATCTAGGCTTATCTCTGCTCAACTCTCATTATTTCTCCTTATCTCCCATTATTTCTCCTTATCTCCCATTATCTAGGCTTATCTCGACTTATGTCGCAATATTTCTCCTTATCTCCCATTATTTTTCCTTATCTCCCATTATCTTAGCATAATTCCCATTATCTAGACTTATCTCTGCTTATCTCCCATTGTTTCTCCTTATCTCCCATTATTTATACTAATCTCCCATAACTCACCTGATCTCCCATTATCGAGGCTTATCTCGACTTATCTCCCATTATTTCTCCTTATCTCTCATTATCTCACCTTATCTCCCATTATTGGCTTATATCGAATTATATAGAACATATGTATAAACTTATAAAAACACGTAAATCGGATAAGTGGTTCTCGAGTGATAAGCGCACTAACGGACAGACAGGCAGACAGAGTGACGTTGCATTTTATATATATTATATTCTTTGGTACATGATATTGTTCCATATTTAATGAATTAGGCAGTGTATTGCAAGAGAAAACGTTAGCAGCAAAGTTTTCTCCGACTTGATTCACTATTATCGTCACTGGTTATTCCTTATGTCACCTAACGTAATAAAATATATCCTATAACCTGGCCAGAGAACATACGTATGTTTAAAAAAAAAGCACGTAAATCGGACAAGTGGTTCTCCAGTGATAAACGCATAAACGGACAAACCGACAGAGAGACGTTGCATTTTAGGTATGTTACAGATACCCTTTGCTACATGATATTATTCCATATTTAGTGGTTTAGGCAGTGTATTGCAAGAGAACGCGCTAGGGGCAAACTTTTTTTTCTATTTGATTAACTATTATCGTCACTGCTTATTTCTCATGTTACCTAACGTAATAAAATATAGTCTATAACCTGGCCAGAGAACATATGTATGTTTTAAAAAAAAAGCCCGTAAATCAGATAAGTGGTTCTCCAGTGATAAGCGTACTAACGGACGGACACACAGTCGTTGCTTTTTAAATATATTATAGATATAGATTATAATTATTATTATATAACCTGGCCAAAGAATGTGAATTTAAAAAAGGACACGTAAATCGGATAAGTGGTTCTCGCGTGATAAACGCACTAATGGACAGACAGACAGAGAGACATTGCATTTTATATATATTATAGATTATAGATATTTTCTGCTACATAATATCGTTCCATATTTAATGGTTTAGATTGTGTATTGCAAGAGAACGCGCTAGCGGCAAACTTTTTTCCGACTTCATTCACTATTATCGTCACTGCTCATTCCTTATGGCACTCATCGTAATAAAATATAGCCTATAACCTGGCCGGAGAACATATGTATGTTTTTTAAAAAAAAGTACGAAAATCGGATGAGTGGTTCTTCAGTGATAAGCGCACTAACGGATAGACAGACAGACAGACAGACAGAGATACGTCGCATTTTATATATATTATAGATGTAATAAAATATATATCTATAACCTGATCAGAGAACATATGTATGAATTTAAAAAATCACGTAAATCGGATAAGTGGTTCTCGAGAGATAAGCGCACTAACGAACAGACAGACAGACAGAGAAACGTTGCATTTTATATTTATTATAGATATAGCTTTTTATTATTATTATTATATAACCTGGCCAAAGAATATATGTATGAATTTAAAAAAAGACACGTAAATCGGATAAGTGGTTCTCGCGTGATAAACGCACTAATGGACAGACAGACAGAGAGACATTGCATTTTATATATATTGTAGATTATAAATATTCTCTGCTACATAATATTGTTTCATAATTAATGGTTTAGGCTGTGTATTGCAATTAAACGCGCTAGCGGCAAACTTTTTTCCGACTTCACTCACTATTTTACGTCACGGCTCCTTCCTTATGCTACCTATCGTTATAAAATATAGCCTATAACCTGGCCAGAGAACATATGTATGTTTAAAAAAAAAAAAGTACGTAAATCGGATAAGTGGTTCTCCAGTGACAAGCGCACTAACGGATAGACAGACAGACAGACAGACAGAGAGACGTTGCATTTTATATATATTATAGACTACATCAAAAACTTCAAGACCGTGATTTTGAACGACGTGTAAACTTTTGTACCACTATGAATGGAGTAATAAAGGCCGATTCAAATTTTTTATACAAAATAATGTTTTCTGATGAAACTACTTTTCCCAGTAATGGAGCAGTTAACAGCGATAACATGCATTATTATTCAACAGTTAATCAGTTTTGGGTCGGGGAAGTTCAAAACTAAAACCATTGGTCGCTTAATGTGTGGTGTGGAATAATAAATTTTTGAATGATTGGTCCATATTTTTTCCGTGCACCACTTAACCACTAGATATCTACAACAAATGTGGATTCAACAAGTTGGAGCTCCTGCTCATTACCACCGGGAAGTTCGGGAATTTTTAAACGATCGTTACCCAAAAAATGTATCGGTAGAGATGGATTCATTTAGCGGTCCCCTCGATCGTGTGACTTAACACCTTTAGACTTCTTTTTGTGGGGCTACATTAAAGATCGTGTTTATGTGAATCCTCCTACAACATCGGTAGATATGGAAAATAAGATATGGGATGCGTGCAGGACAATAACGCCCTTTATGCTAAGGAAAGTGAAGGAAAATATAGTAAAACGACTAAATATGTGTAATCAAGTAGACAGGCATATTTTTGAACATTTATTACTTCATAATAATTAATCATTAGATAAGTTAAACTACATATATTAATATTATTATTAACTATTTTTTTATGTTTTTACAATAGCGTACGTATATTAAAAATAAGGGTAAAAATGGAAAAATTCAAAATAAATCGAAAACTATTAGAAATAGGTATATGACATATTTAATAAAGTTGGAGGGTTTTGTAAAATCTATCAGAAAAAATAATTACATACAGGGTGTGTCATTCAAAAAATTTGAGATTTTTCAATTTAAAATAGTCGAAATGTATAAATTTATTTTGAAAACCCTGTAGCATCTAACTCAAATTTATTTACATATATCTTTTTTTCATCTCTACAGAGCTCTCGTACCAATTATGAGTATTCCACCTTCAGAAACAATGGCGCTGCTGGCAATTTTTTACAAAATTGAAAACTAGAATTTTAAAAAAAAATCAAATATTAGAAAAAAACTACTAGGTTTAGGTTTTTAATATTATTAATAAAAAAGTGATAACATTTTACGCAGAATTTAAAAATAAATTAGAAAATGGGATGTTCCATTTAGAAAGATACATGTTATATCGGCCACACTTTTTTGAAGTACCCTGTATACTCAAAAATAATTTTAAACTGTGCAACTTAACATTTCCTAAAACTATTGTATTTAACATTTTTTCGTCGTTCCCTGAACAAATGAGATAATGAACTTTATTCTATTGTTGACTCACCCTGTAAATAAATCTATATATATATATATATATATATATATATATATATATATATATATATATATATATATGTATATATATATATATATATATATATATATATATATATATATATATATATATATATATATATATATATATATATATATTGTACCGTTTGAAAAAATGTTGCCCCAAGCTTGGGCGTAATTTTGTAACATTGGAACTTGCCCGCACGTTGTGGTGTCATTTTGTAACATGTTAAACTGTCCTCAGTTTGAGGCATCTTTTTTTTAATTTCTGATAATGAATCGAGTGAACCCTGATTTTAAAAGAACTAAAGAAATTAAACACACACTAGCTCAGTTTTCTTTGGTAGAGAGATATGGGTAAGAGATAAATTTTGTACGTCTTTTTGGATTTATTTTCTATTTTTAAAAAGCTTTAGCTGTACGATTTCTTTTTGGGCACCATTCATTTTAAAATAGAAAGGATCTAACTTCAGCTAAAAAAATGAAAAAATACTGAAGGGTTTTATGGTTATTAAATAAAAAGTTAGTTTAGTACAGCCGTCCTTATCCTGAAAAGAAAGATAGGTATTCAGTGAGACACTAGCTTTAATCAACAAAAAGAAAATTTATTCATGTTTTTTAAAAAAAATAAAAAGTTCTAACCTTTGCAGTTCTACAAAAAAATTCTAGCCTAACTAGTAGTTATTACATTTAAATTTTGAACTATGACTACCCCCGAAGACGAAAAATAGTGCTTTTCACTTCACTTTTTGTCTGTTTTAAATTGTTGTTAAGGCACTGCTCTGGAATAAGTCTATTGAAGGAAGTTTGGGTAACTTACTGTTCTTATTCCTGCGTTGATGGCATTCGACTCATTTCACACTTTTTCTAGCTAACACTTTGAAAACCCACTACGGCTTTTAGTTAAGAAACTGGTACTTTTACTTAGCTCGCATGATGGTTGTTCTGAGCTTTTTTTTGTAGCTCAGTCGAAGGAAGCCTACTTGGCGACTCTCATGAAAATTAGCCTGTCGGCTAGATGGTAAATAGCCCGGCTGCGGCTAGATGGAAAACAGCCTGCGGCTTGATGGAAATAAGCCCGGCTGCGGCTCGATGGAAAACCACCTCGACAGTCGGTCTTCAGGCCCTTAAATAAACCATCCCAACTCTGCCGGTAGTATCGCGACGCCGGAACCAAAACCGGATACAAACATTTCACCAATCCGGCGCACTATGAATTCGATAGATTCGGTCGGCAACCCGCACAACACACTATATACCGGACGTCTTGGAATCTCTGTTTAATATACCGTTCGATACAAAAATGAAAATAAGTACAATTTGAAGTGAAAAATCAGTAACATTACATGGTCTTAAAATCTAGGAAAAAATGAATGTTACATTTACCCCCTTCCAAAAAGAAATAGACTACACTAGTCTATTAAACTTAGGCTACTTATGAAAAGGTACAAAGTGGTACACTATCACTTAATACTAAGGTCAGAACTTAAAACAAAATTACAAACCTCGGACCTTACTACTAGACTTAATTCAATTAAGCACTAATATTAAGTACAATGAAAACTAAATAAAAATCTTTGCATGTACACAAGAATCTTATAACTAGACTTAACTTAATTAAGCACTAAGGTTGAGTACACCAAAAAGTAAATAAAAATCCTTGCATGAACATAGGAAATACCTTTCCGAAATAACAATCGCGGTCTTCTTATATAAAAGACTCAGCTCTGTTATTGTTACCAAAACAAAAAAATATAACTTTGTCTAGATTCTTGTCTAAATCAAAAAAGTGAACTGAAATAAAATATGAACGCCCCCCTTAAAATATTTTAAGGATTGTCTGAAAATTTTTTATTTCAGCAAAAGAAATTCATAAAAATTCTTAAATAAAGAAAAAAATAAAAAAATGATTCTAGTGCAAACACTTACACTAAAAAGAAAAAGTCTTGTCAGACCATTTAGCACTAGGCCAAAAAAAAAAAAAATATCTGGATAAATATCCAGACAAACGCTCGGGAAAAATCGCCATCCATGCTCTAGCTCATCACTAAGAGAACATTCTAAATCTAGTATCACTACTAGTCGCACTCGGAAAATAATCGCACTCTATAACGCAATGTCGACGTCCTAAGACATCTAGACATGTTAAAATCGCCAGGGATAACGCTCTGGTTGATCGCCAGATAATCGCACTCTATAACGCAATGTCGACGTCCTAAGACATCCAGACATGCTAGAATCGCCAGGGAAATCGCTCTGGTTAATCGCCAGAAAACCTCGGCTCCTCGCCAAGAAAACATTCTGGTATATCGCCAGAAAAAACCTCGGCTCCTCGCCAAGAAAACACTCTGTAAATAGTCCTCGACTACACAAAGTCTGCGTTCTAAAAGAACAAACTCGCCATTAACATAGTGAGCAGCTATAAAAGCTAACAATATCACTATAGGCACGGTGAATAGCTACAAAAGCTAAAATTCACTCTAAACACAGTGAATAGCTATAAAAACTAAAATTCACCAAACTGAATGATCCTGCTTCAAAAAGCAATGTTCACTAAGAACAGAATGATTAGTCCGCGCGCAACTAACATTCAAGGATACATTCCCTACATAACTATATGAGACAGCAAGTCTCGAAATAGGACCTCCCTAAAGTCATAATCCTAAACATAGGAGTCCATAAACAAAACGACTCAGAATCACACATTTTGAGCACATGCCCTCAGGCAACCAACATACACTGAAATATATACAGAAATATATACAGAAATATATACAGGAATACATACAGGAGTTCAAATCCCAAACTCCTGGTTACGATAACTCCATACTGAGCTTGGTGAAAGCTCTTAGCAAAAGCTAATCAAATCTTCAGCACATCGCACCAAAGCGACAAATCTGCCTAGAAACATGAGCCAGAAAAAAAAACGCCCTCCATCATTCTTCAGGGTGGCTACACAGAGATATAAAACTTAACCAGCATTGCGCCTCTTCAAGTTGCATGAAGAACCCTCGTGTACTGGTCTCGCCCTGGAACAACAACGAAAAACATTCAATCCATCCCGCATAACAGGAGACAAACACCTCACCACGATATACTGAATGGTGGCGACAATAAAATACTGAAATGGTGACCCTGGAGTCCACCAACTAAAGGGAGTAGATTATAGCATCCACTAAACTGAAACGGTGTCTACCACACCACCATAAGTCAAAAAAATTAATCAATAGGGTGTTCCGAAACACACTACTGCCAACAGCCTGTCACCACTAATAGGCTAATTGGAGCTGAGGTCGACTACAGTAGCTAGGCTCTCCTTTGGTTCAAATAGAAATAACCATTGGGTAACAAAACCCCTAAAGGTCCCAAAGGTCAAACGTTCACCCCCCATAGACTACCCTTCCAATCAGTCTGTTCCTCAGGAAGACTAACTCCCTGCCAAACGTCGTAACGGCATCTGTTAGCACCCGGTGCATCACAGCCTGTAAAAACAGATAACTCATGGGATACAACCTAAAAGGTTTACAAGGTTGACTTAACCAAGCTTCTAACGAAATTTTAAAGAAACGAAAATGAGCTTAAAAAGCTACATGAAGCAAAAATTTCTCAAATTTTCGGTGGCAACGCAACAAAACTTTTGAAGACGACAAGAGCTTTTCCAGCTTAATCAGAAACAAGAAGAAAACATCGTTGACAGCTAAAATATTCGATCATGGTGTTAATCGTCTCCCTAAACAATAGCCTCTAGAAGAAACTGCTACAGGTATCAGGCATAACCGTTTTCTGTCAGCCCAAACTTCTAGATTACCTCTTGGAAATCTAAAAATTCGGTTAGGAATCTTCCTTCACTGCGCTTAGCCTCTCTTGACAAGGTTCTCATCTCGGTATCAGATTTTGATCATTTCTTTGTGAAACGACTGTCTTACTCTGCTCTCATCTCCTGTAAATGATCAGCCTTTAGTTCTCCTGCAGAACTTCAATTCTCTATCAATCTGATAGTAAACCGAAAAAACTCAACATACGCCTATGAGTCCATGCAAAAAAATTTAAAAAAAATTAGTGACTCAAAGGTAACGTTTAAACGGCTCTGAAAAAAAAAGAAAATACCCTCAGTTTGTCAATTCAGAAGAAGATCTAAATCAAAATAATCCAAGTCTTAGACTTACTGGATAAACCAAAATCAATTTACTCTTAATTGCACCCAACATATACCACTAAGGTAATAAAAATACACCCACTCGGGTAACAAACTTTGAAATTGCTCTTAAAAAATTTTTGACTCTACATCACACTACACGAGCTACATCTTGCGCTTGTCCTAACTCAAGATCACCTTGGATTGCCTCTAATCAAAATTTCGCTTCCAAGTGTCAAGAACTGGATATTATTTGGGGTCATAAGCAAATCAAATCCCGCGACCACCGACATACCAGTCTTATGATATATCCTGAGTGTGACTCCTTCGCAAGCTCGTAAAACTGAGTCGATGCTAAACATCACCCACAATCAACCTAAGTTTGGGATATGGCCAATACCCAAAACCTTAGCATTAAACAATAAAAGTAAGCTATTCTCTGCTCAACTTTTATAACAGTCAAAAAAAACGAGGTCGTCACCTCTACAGAGCAACATCAAAAAAAAATTAAAGTAAAGCAATTAAGATAATGTAAATATAAATTATTCTTCTTCTGACAAACTTTCATTAGGGTTAGGTCCGTTGAATGGTTTTAAGTCTTTAATATGCCATCGTCCTATTTTAGTCCCATCTAAATTAACTAAACCATAAACTAAGTCTGAAATCTTTTCTCTTATCACGCAATGCACATACTTAGGTACCAACTTAGATGTGAATTTATCTGCTGCACTGGAAAGAATTTTATTTTTTCGCCAAACGTGATCACCTATATTAAAGGCAAAATCCCTTTTCCTAAGATTGTAAGACTTACTGTTCCGTTCATAAGCCTTATGTATCCTACTACGCACGTCGGTGAAAATATCTTTTAAAAACTTTAAATTTTCGGCGTACTCACCCCTGTTACCCGGAATTATTTCGCTGTCAACATTGACATCCAAATCTAAGTTTTTATAATATGATCCAGATAGAGGTATATGTCTGCCGTAAACTAAGAAAGACGGTATGAACCCTGTTACTTCGTGTCTTGCGGTATTTATCGCTTGTTGGATTTTGGAAATATTGCCATCCCAAGTGTCATGTGAATCCACGTAACTTCTTAAAGCGGTCCCGACTGTTCGGTTATTACGTTCCACAAAATTACATTGGGGAGAGTACACGGGATTAAAACGGATGTTAAAACCATAAGTTTCACTTAAGCTCTTAAAACTCTTAGAGGTAAACTGAGTACCGTTATCGCATATTAAGAGCGATGGGACCCCGTGGATTAGAAAGACATTATTTTCCAAAATTCTCTCTATATATCCAGCTTTAGAGCTTTTCAAAGGAAATAGCATGGTATACTTTGTAAACCAGCAAGAAACCACGAGAAGCCATTTATTTCCCTTTTTTGAACGTGGGAATGGGCCTACTAGATCAGCTGCTATGACTTGAAAAGGGTAATTAACCGTTTTCTCTTTTCCCATCAGTCCCATAGGTAGTGCATTTGGAGATTTCTGCGCTCCACATACTTCACAAGTCCTCACAAACTTTACGATGTCAAAACGCATTTTTGGCCAATAATACTGTTCCTGAACCCTGTGAAGAGTTTTATAAAAGCCAAAATGACCAGAAGTAGGAGGAGTGTGACACATGTCTATAATTTCCTCTCTCTGTGGTTTAGGAACTAGTATTTTCCACTCGGGTACATTAACTTTTAAAGGCAACTGGTTTGGGATAAATTTGTACACGAAATCATTTTCTACCTTCCACTGCGGAAAATTTTGAGGAAATTCTTTAATTTGCTGCCGTAAATTGTCGTACCATGGATCAATGCGATCTACATCAACTGTATCAATTCTTACGCCAAACTGTGCATTAAGACTGTTTTCGTCCGCTGTATGATCTGGGATTCTTGACAAAGCGTCAGGAATAACATTGTGGACTCCTTTTCTATGAATTAAAGTAAATGTGTGTTGTCTCAGCCTAATCGCCCAACGCGCTAGTTTGCCACTAGGGTTTTTAATAGAATTAAGCCACAATAAGCTATAATGATCTGTTATGACCGTGAAAGGAACACCTTCTATGTAGGGTCGAAACTTTTCGATGTTAAAGAGTACTGCTAAACATTCTTTTTCAACAACCGAATAGTTACGTTCAGCCTTTGACAAAGTTCTACTGGCATACGCTATCACTCTTTCCTCACCATTGATTTTCTGTGTTAGGACGCCCCCTAAACCGGTATTAGAAGCATCGCTAGAAATATAAAACTGTTGGGAAAAATCTGGTTGGGATAAAATTGGAGCTGAAACCAATAGCTCTTTAATCTTTATAAAAGATCTTTGGCTGCCTTTGTCCAATCTATCGATTGTCCTTTTTTTCGTCTTTTCAAAAGATCATTAATAGGCGACAACAAGGTAGAAAAATTCTCGATAAAACGTCTGTACCATGAACACATTCCTACGAAGCGCTTAACTTCCGTAGTATTAGTAGGTCTCGCATAATTAACCATGCTTGCTACTTTATCCGGATCGGTACGCAAGGAATTTGAGCCTACAATATAGCCTAAAAACTTTACGAGAAGTTTTGAAAAAATCACATATGCTCAAATTTATCGTCAGTCCGGCCTCTTTCAATTTATTTTTTACTTCTTTAAGTAAGCGAATATGCGATTCGAAGTCTTCCGATGTTACTAAAATATCATCGAGATAGGTAAAAATATGTGGCTCATATTTCGGACTAAATATAGCGTCTACTAAACGTTGCTGAGTTTGAGCAGCGTTCTTTAGACCAAACGGCATAGTGACGAACTGAAATAGACCTCGGCCTACTACTGCAAAAGCGGTCTTTTCCTTAGAGGATTTGTCTAAAGGAATTTGCCAGAAAGCCTTTCTAAGATCTATCGAAGATACATACTTAGCATTCCTGAGTGATGTCAAAATTCTGTCGATGTTCGGTAATGGATAGTTATCAAATTTGCTGACCTCGTTGAGCTTTCTACCGTCAAAGCATAGACGATATCACTCCGAGTTTCAACATTTCGTCTAACTCCTTACAAAATTCTGTCGATGTTCGGTAATGGATAGTTATCAAATTTGCTGACCTCGTTGAGCTTTCTTCCGTCAAAGCATAGACGATTTCACTCCGAGTTTCAACATTTCGTCTAACTCCTTATTCAATACTTTTGACATGTTCGGAGACATGGCGATGGGCCTTGTCTTTACAGGATTGGCATCAGCCGTATCTATAGACATGGTGATTTTATTCGTTCGGCCTAACCTATCTGTACTACTTATTTCTTTGAAAGAGCTTATTACTTTTTCTGCCTTCAAGCGTTCCGTCCGCGAGAGATCATCTAGGGTACATAGACGCGAGAAAAGGTTTTCTAAAGAACTTTCTGAATAACAATCTTTAAAACTTGTATGAGAATTGACTTCTAGGGACTGTGGATACCACGAATTATTTTTAAAATTTACTAGAATTCCGAATTTTTGTGCAAAATCACATCCTAAAACCAAAGTATGTGATAGAGAAGGTACTACTAGAGCAGAGATTACTAAACAATGACCATTGCAGACTAGCGGCAACTCAACCGTACCTAAAACTTTTAGACGGCTGCCATCTGCGGTGGTAACACTTCTATTTTTGACATGGCATATTTTTATACTTAAACGACTTAAAATTTTAATACCATTCTGACCTATAACGGAGGCATTTGCACCAGAGTCAAATAAAGCCGAGAAATGGGCACCTAATAGATTTATCTCGATATGCGGTCTGTTATCTGAATATTTATGCACGAATAAAGGAGACATGTGACCATTTGGAGAAGCAGGAGTTTTAACTTGAGAAGGAGAATTTTTATTAGACTTAAAAAAATCAGAAACTTTTTGTAACCATTCAGTCCAATCTGATCTATTGGAATATTTCTTTACTTAAGATCCTCGTTAGAATCTTTTCTTTTATCCGCGACCGGACGTTCTGAGAAAGTACGACGGATTTTCAGTTCATAGTCTAACTCCTATTCCAGTAGGTGATTGACTTTAAAATCGAAGGCTTCCATGATAAATGTATAAAATTTAAAAGAATTGTTTAAAAAATCGTAAAAATTTTCTCCTGTGCTCCCAATAGTCTAAATAAAATCATGTAAAAACAACTAAAATATGTAAACTTCTTTACCAATCATTTAAAAAAATCTTCAACAATTTCAAAAAAAATTTCTAAGTATTATCTTCTATTAAAATTCTTTTACCAAATATGTTAAGAATTTCTAACAAAAAAAATCTCCAAATATCGTTTCGTATCAGCAAAGTATTTATAATATTCATGCAAAAACATCGATGAGAAAAAAACGTACATTTTTTTTTCCTCGGTTATCCGCAAAGTAAACAGTGCAAAATTAAAGTCGACCAACACATCTGCTAATCTGAACTATAAAGCTAGCTTTTAAGAAAAAAGTAGGAATCGCTTATCTTAGAGTCAATTAACAAAATTCCTATATCTATACCATCATCAGATAAATTGAAATAAAAAAATTCTACAAATTTCCTGCTTTTGTCTTACTGCTATAGTGTAGTTTCGTTTAATAAATATTATGAAATAAAAATTATCTGCAAAGTTAGAGCTTTTATTTTGTTCGAAAGCTAGTACACTGAACCCTTTAAAAAATAAAATTCCAAAAGCCCCGCGTTGACAGCGCTATTTTTGTACCGTTTGAAAAAAAGTTGCCCCAAGCTTGGGCGTAATTTTGTAACATTGGAACTTGCCCGCACGTTGTGGTGTCATTTTGTAACATGTTAAACTGTCCTCAGTTTGAGGCATCTTTTTTTTAATTTCTGATAATGAATCGAGTGAACCCTGATTTTAAAAGAACTAAAGAAATTAAACACACACTAGCTCAGTTTTTCTTTGGTAGAGAGATATGGGTAAGAGATAATTTTTTGTACGTCTTTTTGGATTTATTTTCTATTTTTAAAAAGCTTTAGCTGTACGATTTCTTTTTGGGCACCATTCATTTTAAAATAGAAAGGATCTAACTTCAGCTAAAAAAATGAAAAAAATACTGAAGGGTTTTATGGTTATTAAATAAAAAGTTAGTTTAGTACAGCCGTCCTTATCCTGAAAAGAAAGATAGGTATTCAGTGAGACACTAGCTTTAATCAACAAAAAGAAAATTTATTCATGTTTTTTAAAAAAAATAAAAAGTTCTAACCTTTGCAGTTCTACAAAAAAATTCTAGCCTAACTAGTAGTTATTACATTTAAATTTTGAACTATGACTACCCCCGAAGACGAAAAATAGTGCTTTTCACTTCACTTTTTGTCTGTTTTAAATTGTTGTTAAGGCACTGCTCTGGAATAAGTCTATTGAAGGAAGTTTGGGTAACTTACTGTTCTTATTCCTGCGTTGATGGCATTCGACTCATTTCACACTTTTTCTAGCTAACACTTTGAAAACCCACTACGGCTTTTAGTTAAGAAACTGGTACTTTTACTTAGCTCGCATGATGGTTGTTCTGAGCTTTTTTTTGTAGCTCAGTCGAAGGAAGCCTACTTGGCGACTCTCATGAAAATTAGCCTGTCGGCTAGATGGTAAATAGCCCGGCTGCGGCTAGATGGAAAACAGCCTGCGGCTTGATGGAAATAAGCCCGGCTGCGGCTCGATGGAAAACCACCTCGACAGTCGGTCTTCAGGCCCTTAAATAAACCATCCCAACTCTGCCGGTAGTATCGCGACGCCGGAACCAAAACCGGATACAAACATTTCACCAATCCCGGCGCACTATGAATTCGATAGATTCGGTCGGCAACCCGCACAACACACTATATACCGGACGTCTTGGAATCTCTGTTAATAATATACCGTTCGATACAAAAATGAAAATAAGTACAATTTGAAGTGAAAAATCAGTAACATTACATGGTCTTAAAATCTAGGAAAAAATGAATGTTACAATATATATATATATATATATATATATATATATATATATATATATATATATATATATTTAGGCGTGGATATTAACAGAATGAAATTTTGACTTTCAAAAATTTAGCGTGGAATATAAAAAAGGACTCCACATTTAAATATATTGTACTAAAGTAGGAAAGAAAAATTTTAATTACATGTTGCCAACATTAAAAAAAAATTGGGTGCCCTGGAATAATAAATAGGAAAATATTAAATCCATAACATTGTACAGAGAACGGAGGAAACCAGTTTGCCTGCAAGAATTATGAAATAGAAACGTGGATGAACAAAGAATACTTGGAAAAAGGAAATATTCAGAGCAATGAGCTTAACCGATGAGTAATGAAATGGAAATCAAGCATAGTACAATGCCGAAAGATGTTTTAAACGCGACCTCAAAACATATTTCGTTTATTACTTAACTGTTATATAGATTGTATTGAGTGTTTTAACTTATTTTATTGTGTACTATAACCTTTTAAAAAATTCTCCAATTGTCTCGTCATTGAATGATAAAGGTTTAAATAAAACATTTTTAACCATCCGAAATACAATTTAATGCATATTCTCCACGATATTGAATATCCGAAAAAAGATATATGTTTTGACAGTAGGAATATTCTAAATGGCGCATTTTATGTTGATGTAAATTTATAGAATATAATATTTTTAGGACATGCTCTACAACGAGGTAATAGATCAGGTGTATTTTAATGAAATTGGAAATGAAGATCTTCCTAAATTGAAATACACCGAAGCAGTTCTTTTAGAGACCTTAAGGCTTTTTCCATCTGTACCAATTATTTCGAGATCTGCAAGCGAAGATATTAACCTTGGTAAGATATGTTTTTGTAATTTTTGCCATTTTTGTCAGATGCTAATTAATTACAGTTACGTTATTGGTTTCGTGATGATCGTTTACTTCTTTGTCACGCTTATATCACAAAAATAGTGAAAGCTAAGGAAAAAATGAAATAGATTCGAATTCAACATCATCCGACTTTTGAAAATCGATACTCTTTTCGGTTCTAGGGTACAGCAATCTGTACCCTAAAAAAAAGAAATGACACTTAACAAAACTTCAGGTCAGAAATACATAGGCAAAATGACTGTTTGACATTTAGCAATCATCGAACGACCGTAACTGTTCTTTGTAACAGATTGTCTTTCTTATATAGTAAGCTACGGGGTTTTTACAAGTATATCGCAAAAGTTTGGTAATAGCATGGCCACCTCAATTTCATTAGACTTTTAGAGAAATGAAATCGAAAGATCTGGATTTTTTTACCTTGAGTATTTTTTTTAGAGTTTTCTTATATAAATATAAAGAAGGTGTAACATTTCATTTTTGTAGTCCATTACAATGTCAGTACATATATCTGTTCGGTTATAAATATTTTACCTTTTCAAGTTTTCTATTTCTGCTCGATTTTCAATGGTAGTATAGGATATGCCCTGGAAACGTTGGAACCAGCAAGACGCTTTTGTGCGGGCAGATCGATTTTGTTACTTTTACTACTGGTTTTACTTCTATTTATGTTCTCTGTCAAAAAGTTTTTAATGTGGTTGTGCTACCAGCTTTTGGATCATTAGGATATTCTCTTACTTTTCGATTTCTCTGCCCGCCCTTTTTGGAGGCCTATTACCAAAACATCAGCCCACCAGCCTAAGAAGAAGAGTTCTTTCTTCAGAGTGGGCTAAAGAAGCAGAAGAAGAAAAGACATTTTTATAGATATATGAAATAAGATTCATAATAATCGGCAATTTCAATGCCAAAATAGGTATATCAGCGAATACAAATGAGATGATTGTGGGGAAGTTTGGTTTGGGTACGAGGAATAGCAGAGGAGAAATATTATCAAATTATCAGAATAACTTGTACGTAATGAATACATTTTTCCAAAAGCCAGAAGATAGACGATGGATATAACAAAGCCAAGATGGTATAACAAGAAACGAAATTAATTATATTTTATCAAATGACAAGAATATTGTAATCGACACGACAGTCCTGAACATAGAAAGTATTGATAGTGACCATTAGATGCTCGGAGTAAAAATTAGCATAAATCGGAAGCAGGAGAGACGTAGATTGATAATGCATACAAAGATAAAGACACCAACAAAAATAATAAAGGAAAATACACACATAAATTACCGAACAGAATTGGATGAACTAAATACAATCAATAATCAACAGCCTGCTCATAACTACAAAAGAAATAGCAACATCGTAAAAGAAAAAAAAACAGAAAAATTAAGCAAAGAGACCCGAAATCTCATGAAACAGAGAAAATTATTAAGAAATGATGCTACAAATGGCAGACTAGAATTGGCAAAAATAGAGAAAAAAATAAAGAAAAAGATCAGAGAAGACAGTATAGAAATTCGAAAATATAAGAAACTTTGAAAGAAGGAAAAATTTTGAAACACCTAAATCAAGGGAGACAGACCAAATAAAAAACGCCATACAACAGATGCACAACAACTAAGAACCAGGGGACAATGAAATAACTATAGAAATGATAGGGTATGGAGGGGCATCAATAATACATTCTCTTCAAGCTCTAATTAACAGGTATCGTATAGAAGGTAAAATACCAAGACATTGGGTAAACGCTTTGATTGTGCTTATTTTTAAAAAGAGGAATATATTTAAATTGGAGAATTACAGACTCAACAGCCTGTTATTGGTACTATCCTCACTAGACTCGTCAGACATGTAGATTAACAAACAAATTAGACAGTTATCAGCCACGTGAACAAGCGGGATTTAGACGGGGATACAGCACTTTGGACCATCTTCAAACAATTAGATTACTAGTGGAAAAAGCAAATGAATATAAGGTCATCTTGTGGATAACAATGGTTTACTACGAAAAAGCATTTGATTCCCTAGAGATATGGGTAGTCTTTAACATCTTAAGTAACAGTAGAGTCTACGAAAGATACACAACTCTTCTTGAATACATATAAAAAATTGCCACATCACAAATAATGATTGAAGAAAAAAACAAATAAAAATAAAATTAAAAGAGGAATCAGACAAGGCGACTCGATATCCGCAAAGCTATGCACTTTGACTTTAGAAGACGTAGTATTCGATAAATATGTACTGCCAGTATTAACATATGGCACTGAAACGTGGGCTTTACATAAAAGTATGGAGAAGAGAATGCTAAATATTAGAGTCCAAGATCGTACTCCTAAAAATGACAGATGGAATACAACGAATATTAAGGTGGAATTGGGTGGGCCAATCGCAAGGAAGGACACGCCGTATAGTTGAATGGAGGCATCGAGAACATCAAGATCAAGAGGCAGACCACGGGCAAGATTAGCGGGATACGATTGGATGCAAAAAAACAAACAGAGCACATTAGGGACAACTTGGGGAGGCTTACATATATATATATATATATATATATATATATATATATATATATATATATATATATATATATATAATGATGATTCATAAAGTTTACCAGCTTAATTGTAGGGCTTAGAAGGGATATTTATTTTAGTAAAGGTGATTATGCATGGCGTAGGTATAAAATTCTTTCTAGCGCTGTAGATAAGTTTACATTTAAACTCTTATAATAACGCTCATAATGAGTTTTGTTTATCCATAGAGGCAGATCAGTATAATCGCTACATCGTGAATAATTTTAATTTTTACAGTTTTTTGTTTGAACAAAATATGCTTATTTTTGAGGCAAACTAGTGAAATTTGTCTGTGTTGAGAGCTAATCGTCATAGTTGTTGGTTAATATACACTGTGACAGCAATTATATAATTAACGCCCCTTAATTTTAAAGCCAGTTTTGAGATTTTGTTGTTTGTAGATTTATTATTTTTGATTTTTGAACAGAGTAAGCATGTTTCTAGTTTTTTTTTTATCATTTTATTTGGATTTGCCAGAACCTTATCTTAACTTTATCAAAATTAGCTTGAGTATTATTTTGTGTAGTTGTTCTGTTTCTGTGAAGAGTAATAAGTGAGTTCATTGTTTTCTCTCTCATTTTATGCGCAACATAATTAAAATTAAAAGAGGAATCAGACAAGGCGACTCGATATCCCCAAAGCTATGCACATTGACTTTAGAAGACTATTCAACTCGTTATAGTGGGAAAATAAAGGAATACTAATATACGGTGAACGATTAAATCACTTAAAGTTGGCAGATGATTTCACTCTAGTCGCCAACACAAAACAAGAATTACAAGAAAAGCTGATGGAATTAAATAACAAATCTCGAGAAATAGGGTTAAAAATAAACTTCACCAAAACCAAATATTTGAACAACGAAAGTGAAGAACAGCCAGGAACTATTAATAGAAGGTGAATAGGAAAGGTACAAACATGCATATATGTAGGACAAAAATCAAAATATCAAAAAATAATTTAAAGGCTGACTTGGATAGAAGAGTCTTGTTAGCTTGGTCTGCGTTCGGAAGGTTACAGTCTATATTTAAATTAGACATCCCAAATATAATAAAAGCCAGAGTATTCGATGAATATGTACTTCCGGTATTAACATATGGCACATGGGGCTTTAAATAAACGTATAATAAATAAACTCCAGGTAACCGAAAGAGTAATGGAGAGGAGAATGCTAAATATTAGACTCTAAGATCGTATTCCTAACATCGAGATACGGAGAAGATCAAAAGTGACAGATGTAATACAACGAATACGTATATTAATATATATTAAGGTGGAATTGGGTGGGGCGTATCGCAAGGAAGGACACGCTGTATAGTTGAATGGAGGCATCGAGAACAAAATAGTTGAATGGAGGCATCGAGACCATAAAAGATGAAGAGGCAGACCACGGGAAAGATTAGCCGGATACGATTGGATGCAAAAAGCAAACAACAGAGCTCATTAGAGACAATTTGGGGAGGCTTGCATCTGACTGTGGATGGAATAAGATAAAGATGATTATGATATACCATATGTATATATATATATATATATATATATATATATATATATATATATATATATATATATATATATATATATATATATATATATAGCCTAATTGTAGGGCTTAGAATTTTATAAAAAGGGATATTTCTTTTAATAAGGGTGATTATGTATGGCGTAGAAATAAAATTCTTTCTAGCGCTGTAGATAAATTTACATTTAAACTTTTCGGTGATATCCAGAACACTGGCCATGCCTAGATTTATTGTAATTCACATATAATGAGTTTTGTTTATTCATAGAGGCAGTATAATTGCCACATCCTGAATAATTTTGATTTTTATAGTTTTTTGTTTGAACAAAATATAGTTTATTTTTGAGGCAAACTAGTGAAATTTGTCTGTGTTGAGAGGTAATCGTCAGAGTTGTTGGTTAATATACACTGTGAGAGCAATTATATTATTGACGCCGCTTAATTTTAAAGCCAGTTTTGAAATTTTATTGTTTTTAAATAAGCATGTTTCTAGTTTTTTTATCATTTCATTTGGTTTTGCCAGAACCTTATCTGAATTTTATCAAAATCAGCTCGAGTATTAGATTTTGTAGTTGTTCTGTTTCTATGGAGAGTGATTGTTTTCTCTCTCGTTTTATGCGCAACATTTTAGTTTTGTATTTCTTTTTATGTTTCTACCCGAAAGGACCCTTTTTTACCTTCACTTAAATATTAGAACCAGCCCGACGGTTTTGGCAGGCAGGTTGGTTGCAGTGTGATATCAGTTTTTGATAAAGGGCATTGAACTATAGGTGTTTTAACTTAATTCTGTAGAACTGTTTTTTTGTAAGAAGCTGCATTCCAAAATCGCAATTTTCTCTATCATTTTCGATTAGAAAACTCTTCTAAGGGTCAGACAAGTCAAGACAATTTTTTACAAAAAACAGGCCGATGCCTTTTGCAGTACCGCATTCCTCTTGACTTACTTCTGACTACATGTTGCAGAGCCGATAAGGTAAAATTATTTGAAAAGCCTGAGATCTTTTTATAGATGATACCATGCCTTCTTTTCTCTTTAGGGTTTTATTCTTTTACTGCTACTTTTATTCTCCATAACTTTTTTTACTTACTACTTGGTTTTTTGGTTATTCTCCTGTTTTTCCAATTCCTCTCCCAGCCTTTTTTGGGAGTCCACAGTTTCATATTTTAATTTTTAATACTACACTGGTTTATAAGTCTGATATGTAAATACGTAGAAATTAATATAGGTTTTATTGTATCTTAATTTCTTTCTTTTATTATCTAGTATAGAGACACCTTAGTTTTGTTTATTTAAACAAAGTTTATAAGACTTAGCATTTCCTATTTCTATACTAGGCAATCATAGTTGCTAAATGGTGCTCAAAATAAATAAAACAGGCATATTTAGTAATATCTTTACAGCTAGAACCCATTCTCTAGACATAAGTGCAGTCATTTCACACAGGTAAGATTCTATAAAAATAAGCTAACTATATCGACAATAACCTCCCATGGCGGAATTGTAGTACTCATAGGGCGAGCTCTGAGAGAATGCGGTAGTAATAGTTGAAATTATAATAAGATTATAGAAAAAAACTCTATTTTTTAGGAACAAAGGTTATTCCTAAAGGAGTACACATTTGTATTGATATACTAAACATGCACCGAGATGAAAAATATTGGCCGAATCCACTTCAATTTGATCCAGCACGATTTTTGCCAGAAAATGTTTCAAAAATTCAACCCTATTCATTTATGCCATTTTCTTTCGGCCCTAGAGATTGTTTAGGTAAGTCTTTCGTAGATAAGATATACGTAACTTAATTTGTAGCTTCAAATCTTTTACAAGAAGGTACATATTGAAAGTTGGTGAAATACTGCGGCGTCTCTATATAGTGAACTAAAATAACATTCATTTATATCGGGAGATGATTCTAAAGTGAAAAATATAAAGAAAGGTTCCTAACAAACTAGGTTCGGAAATATTCCCAAAGAGATCTACAGCGTTCCAAATGTGGATCCCCAAAATCAGTTTTTCTCAGTTGTTTTCCTAACACTTTAGAGAAAACCCTTGGAATTTGCTCCTTTTAGATTTTCGTATATGACTAATCGTTGGTGGAAATGGAAATTTAATATCATAACCAGGAACGTAGGTACTAGGTACTTCCTAGTCCTTTCCATGATGGATGGATGGATGTTATAGTTAGGGCGCATCGACTGCTAAGTCATTTAGCGCCCCTATATTGTTCGGATAGTTATACGATAAAGTTAATCTCTTTTAAATAATTTTTAATATTTGCATGAAGTGAATCGAATGATGTTATTAAAAGCGATAGGTTGGATGGGATTTGGTGTTTGTCTCTGATAGGTTTGAGGTGTGGAGTCGCAATTATGTGGGAGACTGTCAAAGGAGAATTGCAAAAGAGGCATGTAGGGGCTTGGTCATTTTCTGATAGGTATCTATAGGTACAATAAGTATGTCCTATGGCCAATCTACGCATGAGGACATTTTCCTTTCTGGTCATGTTCAAGGAGTTTAGGGGAGGGTAGACCAAAGGTTTGATGGGCCATAGTTTATTGTCAGAAGGTATTAGGTCCCAGTCCAGTTGCAATAAGGAACGAAAGGTATGTTTAAGGAGGGAATTGAAATCTCTGGGGTAATTTTCATCCCATCCTGTGGTACCTCTCTCTATTGCTAGTTTTGCATATAGGTCAGCCTTGTTATTACCTCTAATGCCAATGTGACTGGGGATCCAGTAGAAAGCAATTTTGCGATGTTTTAATTTTGCGGTATAACACTCCAAGATCTGGCGAACATAGTTGTTTTTTAGTTTTTGAGATTTTATAGAGATAAGAGCGCTCTAGCAGTCAGAGTAGTATGCGCGTAGCAGATCTGAGTGTTAAAGCGTGACGTATGGCCTCTTTAATTGCTAAAAGCTCAGCTGTAAAAATAGAAGTATACGATGGGAGTTTAAACATTTTGTTAGTTGTGGTGAAGGAAGCACCTACCCCCTTGTTTGTTTTGGATCCATCGGTATAGAATAGAGTATAATTGGGATAGTGATTTGCTTTTCTTTCCAGAAATATTTCTCTAAATAATGGGTTTGGAGTTTCCGTTTTCCTTAGTGAGAGCATGGAGAGATCGACAGGGGGGCACTTAGAGAGCCATGGAGGGAAAGATGAGTGTAGGGATAGTCACATTTGGGGGAAGGAATATTATGTAGAGATAATATGGAAGACATTCTGGTGGGAATAGAATTTTTTAGGGAGGTTGTAGGTGTGCGATGGGCTGAAAATAAATTCAGAGAATATCTGGTAAAAGGGCGGTATAACGAATAGGAGTAGAATTTTAAGAGAGAGAACTGTCTAACGAGGTACAATTAAGGGGTTGAAATAATACATTGAAGACTAGGGTTTGGGGAAGTACAGAAGGCACCAGCTATTGCGCGGAGGGAAGCATTTTGTATGGTGTCAAGCTGCTTCTTGTCAAATGAACTTGCAGCGTCATAGATGAAGTCGCCGTAGGCGAGCTTTGAAAAGATGAGTGATTAATATATAGTTTGGAGAGAAGGGAGATCAGCGCCCCAGGACGAGTGTGAGAGGATTTTTAGGAGATTTAAGTCAGAGAAGGTGCGAGTTTTAAGATGTTTGATATGAGGTATCCATGCAAGTCTCTTTTCGAAGGTTAGTCCGAGGATCTTGAGGGAGTCAAAAGAAGGTATATTTGAATTTGCAAGGTGGAGGGGATTCAGTTTAGAACAGTTGTTCAGTTTGCAGAAGTGAATGTAAGATGATTTGGAGGGAGAGAATGAGAGTTCGTTTGGAATTTGCGCAAGCGGTTAAGAGTAAGGTGGATTATTGTAAGGTATCAGTGCACAATTGCTAAGAAGAAGATGAACTGTAGAGTATGATGTCGTCTGCAAAGATTTTGAAGTTAGTAGTGGGAGGAATTTGGTTAATTAGGGTGGTAAGAGCAATGAAGAGAGTAGGACTCAATACGGATCCCTGTGGGATGCCCAGGGAGGAGGTGAAGGAGTTTGATAAGACATTGTTGATTTTGATTTGAAAGGATCTAGGTTGAAGGAAGTTAAGAATGAAGATAGGGAGGGCGTCCTTAAGTCCGAAGTGCTCCAATTGCGAGAGGATGAGGTTTTGGTTTATCTTATTAAAGGCTGAGGATAGATCGAGGGAGGATCAATAGGGTGTGCTTTTTTAGGTGAAATGCACGTCTGATTTCGGTGTCTAAGGAGGCCTGCCTGGTGATCAATGGAGGACCGAAACTTACGAAAACCAAATTGTTTATGGGAGAGTAGGTTTTTAGTTTCCAGTAACCAGGTTAAACTGTTAAGCACCATTCTTTCTAGAATCTTGCATAAGTGATTAGTTAAAGATATAAGACGGTAACTGTCTGGAACTGATCTGGGTTTGCTCGGCTTGTGGATGGGTATGATGATGAAGTTTAACCAATCACTCGGGAAGGTATGGTTGAGCCAAATGTAATTATATAGGGATAGAAGGTATTCTGGCATTGGAAGTGGGAGGTGTTGGATCATATCTAAGTAGCTCGTGTCTAGTCCAGGTGAAGTTCTTTTGGAGTTTTGTAATGAAAGGGTAAGCTCTTGTAAGGAAAATGGGAGTTGTATTAAATACAGTTTTGCCGGGATTATGTACAGGGGAGGGATTGGGAGATAGTGATTTGTGATGATAATAAGTCGCTAGTTCGTTAGATATGTCTGATGGATTTGTGAGATATTTATTTTTGGATGCGAGGATCTGGATATGATTGGTAGGAAAGCCTTTCATTTCAGATTCAAAGGAAACTGGATGATATAGGGTATTTTATAATGAATACAGAGTTTATCCAGGAAGTTTCTTTTGTCAATTTTATTACTCTTTTAGCTTTAGATACCATTTTCTTGAAATGTATGAAATTTTCAGTAGTGGGGAGTCATTTGAAAGTGTTGAGGGCTTTCTTCCGATTATGAATTGCTTTGGAGCACTCAGCAGATCACCAAGGAACTGGAGGTTTATTAGGGGGTGCGTTTTTGGTTGGGATGGTAGCAGAAGCTGCGTTAATGATAGCTTGTGTGAAATGGTGTAGTGCTGAATTTATGTCCTGGATGGGGTCGATGGGGGTGCTGATTAAGGATGAGTATTTAAGCTACTCTGTTTTTGCTGGGTTCCATTTGGGAGGCGTAGGGTATGGGAGTGGATGGATGTCTGAGGAAAACGAATAATTATGGGGAAGTAGTCGCTAGAGTAGGGATCTGGGGATATGTCCGATGAGGAGCAGATGAAAGTGTTAGCTGGTTGATTTAGGATTGCAAGGTTGTTCTGTAAGAGAAAGCCAGCTATCATTGTACTGTAGGATGAAGGGGTAAGGAGTTGAGCAACGAGGGCTGAAAGAGAGTTAATAGTGATGTGAGTAGAAGGGGAGAGGAATAAGTTAAACATGGTGATAGGAGTGAGGTGAGTGAATCTTGCTGCTACTGTTTCTAAAGGAGTAGAGAGAGGAATTTGAGTTAAGTCGAAAGTTCTGTGGAGGTAGAGGGCAAGTCCGTCGGAAGCTTTTTGTGGATCAACTCTATTCTTGTGTATGAGGTGGTAGTTTTTTAGGGAATTTTTCTTGAAGTCTGTTTCCTGTATAGCCCATATTGAAGGTTTATAGGTTTTTATTAGTAAGGAGAGATCCTCTGTTCTAGGTTGTGATCCGTGTACATTCCATTGAATAATAGGATAGAAAATTGTAGGGAAAAAGGAGATTACTAGTAATCTGTTTAATGGGTTTTTACAGGATCTATTTCTATATTCATGTCTAGAGTGCTGATGTCAAGGATGGATTCACTGGACCATGTGGGGGTGGATTTGGCAGAGTGGCTCTGCTTCTTCTTTGGGGGGTCTTTTTGTGGTGTAGTATAGCGCGTGCCGGTAAGAGAGGGTTTAGTGGAAGTTATTGGTTTGGAGGAGATGGATTTGAGGTCGGATTTAGGGAGATTTGTTGGGTCAGGAGGATGTTTGGGATGGGGGGTGAAAATGGGGGTGTGGGAATGACAGGGTGTAAATGAAGTGGAAAGGAGGGATTGAGTGGTAGGGGAGGGAAGGGTGAAGGAAGAGGGAATGATGTCGTATTGGGTAGCTGTGTTGACCATCGTTTTTTTTTGGTCTTTTAGTTGCTGAGCTGAAGGAGATTGCGAAGGTAGGGTGAGTAGAGTTATATTTGCGTTTGGCGTCAAAATATGAGAGTTTTTCTACAGTTCTTAGTTTCTGAATTTCAAACTCTACTTTATATTTTTGGCAGCTCTTGTATCTTGGAGAGTGTGATTCCTCACAGTTGGAGCATTTAGGGGGGAGAGAACAAGGAGCTTCAGGATGACTATTGTGCCCACAGGATGGGCATGTAGGCGCTTGAGTACATTTGATTGCGGTGTGCCTAACTTTTTGACACCAGTAACATCTCATTGAAGCAGGTATGTAAGGTCTGACTCTAATGGCGTACCATCCAGCGCGGATTCTTGAGGGGAGCTGGTGTAATCTAAAGGAGATAGTGAAGGTGTACGAGGGTTTAGTGTTATCTTTCCTGTTAGGGATTCTATATATCTCAGTGACGCCCTGGTCTTCGAGATTTTCGAGGATTTACTCATCAGAACAATATTGTAAATCAGAGCAGGTAATAACGGCTTTAACGACGTTTAGGGTCTTGTGGACCGAAGAGGTTACATCAAAATAATATAGTTTATTTAAGTGTTTTGCAATGTCTGCTTGTCTGTCGTTGTTGACCTCAATAAGGATCGGACCATCGGATTGTTTTCTTATGTCTGTCAACGTACCAAAGGTGGACTGAAGTGCTTTGAATAGTATATACGGGGATATTGTTTTAAAAGAACCATTTACCATTGAAATTTTAAAGAATCTATCAAAAGTAGGGATGATTGGGAAATTTGCACCTGAATCAATTCTCGGTCACTTGTGACCGGTAAGAGGGGGAAAGTTAGTATTTGTTTTGTTTGAGATCATTACTGGTCCCACGAGTAGCCTGGGAAATATTCGGTCCACCTCTGCAGAGCCCGGATACAGAGGTAAGGCTAAAGTAAATCAGAGGGCGCCCGATAACTTACGGAACCATTAGATACTCAATTTGTGCTGAGTCATACATCCTCTTAGCACTGTGTCTGCACACTGTAGGATTGCGCGTTGATACATAAGACAGGACAAACATATGGACTGGACAGGACGACACTACATGACTCGGGTGCCTCGGGGACGTCACTCTCCGTACTAGAGTGATAATAACCACTCTAGCCCCTGAGGGGTCCTTTCCATGAAATTGAATCAATTGAACCAATCAATTAATGTCCTTAAAATGGTTAGAAAAAAAATGGATAAAGATAAAAATAATTATTTGGGGGACTGTGTCTCATTTGGGGAGCATTTCTGGATCTAAATTCATAGTTTTTCTTTATATCCTGAACTCCAGAATCGCATCTCAAAATATATCAAAGGTACTACTGGACAGAATGTGTTTAAAATCTGGATATTACAACTTTTTTATTCAACACTGCAAATTTAATGTATTTTTTTTTTTAATTTTAAACATCTTTCTGTAAGGTCGTGAATTTTTTATGTAGTGATATTTTAACAGAACAACCCAAATATGAAATAATTCTTCCAACTTAGTTGTTTATTAGACTAACACTGATGTGGTCAACTTTGCAAAATTGTCACATCTTCAAAATTTAAGAGCATTAAGTAATCAATCAGCTTGCGTGAGTTTTAGAGAATGCGCCGGGTTGAAATGTTAAGCTACGGTAACATTCTAAGTGTAAAATCGGTTACCTAACCAGTATCTGTAACCTGTAGTGGTATGTAGTTAAATGAATAAATTCTAGGTTTTTTTTAAACTAATTAAATGTAGAATTTCTAATCTAAATGAACTTGATTGATTCTGTTATTTAAATTCTGAAAAAAATTATTAGAACACGATGATTTATTTGATAACAGCAGCATAATAACATACTCTTTACCTCTGAGTTATGATTTGAGCGCGTTATGGCAGTTCTTATATTAACCGTAGAAAGTTGGATATGGTTTATATATACCTATGTGTAAGACGTCAAATGCTATGCCTTTGTAACGATGCAACATATACCTTATGCTCAAAAATGAATAGCTCTGATTGAATTAAACACAAACTATTAATATAATGATCTAAATCCATCTGATTCCCTCCAATCTAATCTTCTCCTACTACAACAAAGTTATCCCACCATTTTTTACAATCTTCGATACACCTCTTATACTTGAAGTCCAGTATTGCGTCCAAGGCTACCAGTAAAATCTTTTAATAACTTCTATATAATTAAAATCGTGTTCTTACGTAATTTCAGCTTTGAGAACAGAAGAAGTCACATAAATTTTGCATTATGGGACGATGTATTATCGTGATGCAAAATTCATAATTTGTTCTGCCACAATTCAAGCATTTTTTTACGAATTTATTCGCGTAAACGATAGACAAAGTTTTAGTAATACTCCTTTGTGAATGTTTGGCTAGTTGGAAGGAGCTCTTTGTGGACAACACCACATAGAAAACAGTTATATGACGTTGATCTTCACCCGACTTTGATATGATTTTGTCAGTTCTGATTCACCTTTGGCCCAATATTCTCTAGATTGTTGCGCTTATTTCAGATCCACATCAAATTCAAAGAAAACTTCAACAGGATGATAGTTTTTATGAAAATGAAAATGTGGAACAAGATAAAATGACACACGAGACAAGTCGAAATTCTTCTTCAAAATCAATTATATTTATCCAGTCAATATTTCAGTAAGATCTACAAGAGCTATAATAGTTCAGTGGTGATGATTTAATCCAAGATTCGTTACTTTGTTGATATTTTCTTCTACAGTTCCGATGGATGGACTCTCAGAACTCGGGGTTCTCTTCAACTGCATTACCATTTAAAATTATTTTTATCACTAGAAAACATTTGATCTTGCTAAATATTTATCACTGTAACACTTTTCTCATAACTGTAACGTGTTATTAAAAAATGTGCTTTTTAAGACCAATTTTACTTGTTTTAAAATTTGTCAAGAAGAAATTTTTACAGTTACAAAACAAATTTTTAATTCCAACCTAATTAAACAAATACCATGAACATTTTTATCAGATGATAAGTTCTACCAACTTAAAAAACAAGCGCGTTAATAAATAGCTGTAGCGTGGTTATTTAATTGTAGTATGTGTAATATATTGTAGTTGCATAGGATATGACTTCAGTAAAAAACAGTATTGTAATCCACGGAAACGGTAACTTGTACACGTGACCTATTATAATTGTATTAGTTTTGTTTATGACATATTGCGTATTATCTTTGAAATCGTATAAAGCGTCGTGTAATGCTTGACGTAAGTTGAATATATGTAACAAGATGACGAGTCTCATTTAAAAATAATAAAGAGTAAAGGGTAATGTAAGAAAGAGACGTTTTTCTTTTATTTACAAAGATATTTTAAGTCGACCATAAATAAACTAAGGCAATTTTAAAAAGTTCAATTTGACGGAGTGTTCTGTTATATGTAACATCTAAAAGTTTTAGAATTTTTGGCTTTGTCTGTATGTTGGTTTTAACATTATTCCAGAACGACTAAATAGATTTTTGAATATTTAATTAATCAAAAAATAAATATAATTAAAATTTTAGGGGAAGTTAGTGCAAAAATCAGTTTAAGCTTAAATTAACTCAAGTACTATAAACACTTTCCACACAATGGTATTTTATGTACTGATAGCGCTACATGGGGGTGTTCGTCCGTTTGTGACCTGCAAACTTTTGTAAAGAATTTAAGGAAGGTTTTTTTTAAATGTAAAAACGGTTTAATATATATTATTTATATTATATTTCTGTTAAAACATATCTAACAAACAATGAGGCAAATGCTTTAAAGCTACTATTATTTTATTTTCATGCTCTAAAGAGTGTTTTTAGTATTTTAAAGTAATTGTAATGCCACTAAACAGTCGTTAATTGTTGCTAGATAACCACTACTACTATCAAAACTTGTACTATAAATTTAAATAAATCTGAGTTATAACAATATTTTGATGACAAGATAGTTTTTAGTGTTCCGTACGGAACACTTATAAGATGACTTCGGTGTCTGTCTATCTGTCTGTCACACCCGATTTTCTCCGAAACTATTTGTCATAGAAAGTTGAAATTTGGTAATAATATAGGAATTGATGGCCTCATCAGAGCCGTGTAGTTTTGAAAGTTAAATTTTGACTTAAGGGGTGGAATATTCTCCACGGGGTGTAGATTGAACGAAAATTATCATGAGTGCATTACCTTTAATTTAATTTATTTGGTATATAAAAAAAACCAAAAATTTCAAGGTCATCAGTATTCAGTAAAGATTGGAAACAAACTTTGTTGAAAACTCCTTTGGGGTGTTTTTTGTGAAGTCACTGATCCTTTTATACCACCGTAACATTTGTTTTTTTATTTTAAAAGCAATCAACATATGGAACACTAATTGTGCAATTTCAACTTGCACTTGACCGGTTATTCATTTTATATCTAATTGTTAAATGAATATATATTTTAAAATAATTGGAAATATTTTATTGTAACCTGAAAAATTGCATTAAGAGCAGCTAAGAATTGATAATAAATTAGATGTGTTATTTGTTTTTTAATACATTATGTTATATTTGCGTCAGCTCCTATTTCCGAGAAAGTCAAAGTAAGACTAACATTTGAATATAATTTTTGTTCTTTCTCAACACTTTTCAAAACCTATCTGAAAATGTATATGATCTAAAAAAATATAAATAAAATTTTGTTTACCAAAATATCACAAAATGTTCTTACTACTCTAAATTACTCTTTACAGATTTTATTTAAGTCAAAAACACTTCATTTCTAGTGTTACGTACGGAACACTTACAAGGTGTTTGTCCGTCTGTCACACCCGCTTTCTCCGAAACTATTTGACGTAGAAAGTGAAATTTGGCGTTAATATAGGGATTGATGGCCCAATCAGAGCCGTGTAGTTTTGAAAGTTAAATTTTGACCCAAAGTTTTGAGGATGAAATCGGAAGCAAAATTTTTTTTTACCAGATCATCGAGTGGGGTGTCAAATAAAAGCTTGTGAAAACACATATTCAAAAAAATATACAATGTAATATTTGCGCACACTTTTCTTTGTATTATTCTTAAAAAATTGCCAAAAATTGCTCTCCCCCCCTTATCTTGAAAAGCATTGATCAAGAGATTTTGAAAAATTCTGGAATATTCTCCAAAAGGTGTAGATTGAACGAAAATTATGACGAGTGCATTACCTTTAATAATTTATCTAGTATATAAAAAAAAACAAAAATTTAAAAGTCATCAGTTTTCAATAAAAACTGGACCCAAACTTTGTTGGAAACTCATTTGTGGTATATTTTGTGTAGTCATTATGAATTTTATACCTCCTTAAACATTTTTTTTTATTTTAAAAGCAATCAACGTACAGAATTGCGCAAGTCCGACTTGCACTTGGACGGTTATTATTTATAATTTTAAAATTTTAACATGATGCGTTTTAGAAGCTTATTTAACCATGACAGATTGGAAATAAATTAAACATAACCAAACTTATGTAAGTTATGACGTAGATTGAAAGCATTGAACATGTTAACAGAGATTACAGACTATCTGCTACACTTGACCATAGTGGTTTAATATTCTTTAGGTGTTAAAAATTAATTTCTTAAAATAATGTCATGCAATTCCTTTAGAACGTGGCTTCTCCTGAACACCTATTAGTCTATTTTTAAAGAGTAAAACTTTGACGGAGCTTATTTTGACGTTTTGAGGCTAAATAATATCAAAAACAGAGGATCCTTTAAACAATGTATTTTAATTTCCATGTCTTTCTGCACGTAAAGATAGTTTTGTTCTTTATAAGGGGGCCATTGAACCTGGTCACTGACACTTTTTTAGGTGGCTGAGACAAAAAACGTATTTTTTTGTTAGCGTAAAATGACTTTTTCTCTAAAAAGGAAATTATTTTTCAAATATGTTTTAATTTACAAAAAAACATATTTTTAACTTCCAAATTCCTGGACTAGCTAACGTAGAGTATATTTTTAGTGTTCTGTACGGAACACTTATAAGATCACCTCGGCTGTCACATCCGACTTTCTCCGAAACTACATGGAAAGATGAAATTTGGTAATAATATAGGAATTAATGGCCTCATCAGAACCGTGTAGTTTTGAAAGTTAAATTTTGACTTAAGGGGTTACTTTTGGGGGTAAAATCGGTGGTGAAAAAAAAATTATTAGGTCATCGAGTGGGCTATCAAATGAAAGCTGGTAAAAACACGAGTTCAAAAATATATTTAATGTAATACATGCGCACACTCTTCTTTGTATTATTTTTAAAAAATCGCGGAAAATCGCTGTCCCCTCATCTTATCTCGAAAAGTACTGATCAAAAAATTTTGAAAAAATTATGGAATATTCTCCACCGGGTGTAGATTGAACGAAAATTATCACGAGCGCATTTACCTTTAATAATTTATCTGGTATATAAAAAAAAACAAAAAATTTGGAGGTCATCAGTTTTCAGTAAAGATCGGAAACAAACATTGTCGAAAACTCATTTGGGGTGTGTTTTGTGATCATTTTAAAACTCCGTAACAAAAATTTTTATTTTAAAAGCAATCAACGTACGGAACACTAATTGCGCAAGTTCATCTTGCATTTGACCGGTTATTTATTTTTTCTAGTGTGGTAAAATAGCATTTGTAACCTATTTGTCATGCTGTAAATGTAAAGTATATCGACATCAAACAAAATATACCTAAATCAATGGTGCATTAAAGTTGTGATCATCCTATTAGTTAACGTGTGTAAACGTCTTGCTGTTGATATTTTGCTTAGCACTAGAGGATAATTAATTCATTACGGAATATTTTAACGTATAATTCTTGTCTTAAAGAGTAATTGAAACTTATGAAATTTCCAGATTTTTTTGGTGGATCCATGCAGCGCAGGTTATCTGTTTTCAGTATTTTCGTTTACCAGTTGTACAAGTATGAAATGCGGATTTTTTTTTAAAAAACTTGTTAAATTCGGAAGAATAATAAAAAGGGCTTTATTCAAAGTATGCTTCATCGCTTGTTATACATTTTTCCCATTTTTCGGGCAATTTGTAACACCACACCAGTAAAAATCTTCCCCTTTTGCTGCAAACCATTCATCGAGCCATTTTTTCACATCTTCGTACGAACCAAAGCGCTGCTCAGCAAGTGCGTGACCCATCTATGCAAAAGTAGTAATCGGAAGGAGCCAAGTCTGGTGAGTAAGCCGCATGAGGTAGAACTTCCCAGCTGAGTGCTTCCAACGTGTCGCGAACTGGTTTTGCCGTATGTGATGGAGCATTGTCATGAAGAAAAATGACTTTGCGTTGCCTCTTTTGGTATTCTGGCCTTTTTTCAAGCAGCGAACGGTTTAAATCAGTCAATTGTTATTGGTAACGTTTAGTATTAACCGTTTCCCCAGGTTTTAACAGCTCATAATAAACCACGCCCCTCTGGTTCCACCAAACACAGAGCATCGTCGTTCTACCAAAGCGATTCGGTCTTGCGGTCGATGTGGGTCGTGCACCTGGGTCTACCTATTATTTTTTGCGCTTGGGATTCTCAAAATAAATCCACTTTTCATCACCTGTAACTATACGATGCAAAAACGACTTCCTCTTGTACCGAGCGAGCAAAATGTCACACGTGCTTTTGCGCTTTTCCATTTGCCTGTCGTTCAACTCATGTGGTACCCATCTACCGGTAGCCGATTGGCTACGAGAGATGGGAAACAAGCAGTTTGTGCTATAAAGATTTGACACTGCGCCATTTTGTTGTGTCATCAACAACTGTCAGACGCGCACGAGTTATAAATTGGAAAAGTGTGTGCATAGTGTTGTGTTCATTATGTCGAAATTTATACCAAACAAAGAGCATTCGCGAACAGCATTAATTTTTTGTTTTCATTTGAAGAAAACTGCTGTTACATCATAGCGAGTACTTCGAGAAACTTATAGTGAACATGCTCCATCGCAAGATACGTGTGAACGATAGTTTCGGCGTTTCAAAAGTGGTGACTTCGATGTTGCAGACAAGCAACGTGGAAAACCGCCAAAAAAATACGAAGATGTGGAATTGCAAGCATTGTTGGACGAAGATGATTCGCAAACACAAAAACAACTCGCCGAGCAATTGGGCGTTAGTCAACAAGCTGTTTCCAATCGGCTACGATGGGAAAGATTCAGAAGACCGGTAGATGGGTACCATATGAGTTGAAGGACAGGCAAATGGAAAAGTGCAAAAACACGTGTGACATTTTGTTCGCTCGGTACAAAAGGATGTCGTTTTTGCATCATACAGTTACAGGGGATAAAAAGTGGATTTATTTTGAGAATCTCAAGCGCAAAAAATCATGGGTAGACCCAGGCGCACCATCCACATCGATCGCAAGACCGAATCACTTTGGCAGAAAGACGATGCTCTCTGTTTGGTGGGGCCAGAGGGGCGTGGTCTATTATGAGCTGTTAAAACCTGAGGAAATGGTTAATACTAAACGTTACCAAGAACAATTGACCGATTTGAACCGTTCGCTGCTTGAAAAAAGGCCAGAATACCGAAAGAGGCAACACAAAGTCATTTTTTTTTCTTCCTGACAATGCTCCATCACATACGGCAAAACCAGTTCGCGACACGTTGGAAGCACTCAGCTGGGAAGTTTTACCCCATGCGGCTTACTCACCAGACTTGGCTCCTTCCGATTACCACTTGTTTGCATCGATGGGTCACGCACTTGCTGAGCAGCGCTTTGGTTCGTATGAAGATGTGAAAAAATGGCTCGATGAATGGTTCGCAGCAAAAGGGGAAGATTTTTACTGGCGTGGTATTCACAAGTTGCCCGAAAGATGGAAAAAATGTATAACAAGCAATGGAGCATACTTTGAATAAAGCACTTTTTATCATTCTTCCGAATTTAACATGTTTTTTTAGAAAAAAATCCGCATTTCGTACTTGTACACCTGGTAAAAAGTTAAAGGGTTGGAAAAAAGAGTTAGAACGGAGGTTTAGTATTTATTATGTTATTGGTTTTTTCAAGGGCCTTGAAGTCAACGAACCTAATTAAAATTGTATTATTTTTTCAATATTTTCGATTTTAACAGAGAAAGATGGTGAAAGTGGTGGGGGTCATTAAGTATTGTATTGTGTTGTTTCACTAGTATTAGGAACAATTTTTTCTCATTCATTGTTATGATGATGGGCAAATTTAAAGTATAAATATATAATATAAAATAGTAAAACATATAAAGGGTTAAGAGGATGAGGAAAAGGGTTGATGCGGTATCTTTGTATATATCCTGTTATACTCTTTTCCAGAGTTTATGGACTCAAGGATTCAGAAAATGTTATTATTTTCATTATATCTAATTCTAACAGGGGAACAGTAAAAGGGATTGTGGTCGTTAAGTATAGTATATAAGAATTTTTTAGTTGAAATAATGAACAAGATTGTAATATAATTACACTGGAGAACAAAAAAATCGACTCCAAAGATTTTGCTTCATTTAACACCGATCCTTAAACTTAATTTTCAAACAGGGCTATTATTTTTGGTATCATTAGAATCCTGATTTTTTACTCTTTCCAATAATACCAAAAACATTTGGATTTCCAAAAATTTTACGATTAAAACGGTTTTACTCAATAGAACCGTTTTTGCTTGCTCAAAAACAAACCCTTTGCGCACTATTCATGGAACTACATTTTCCTATCATTCCTTTATCGGAACTTGAACAGTCAACATCTCTGCTATATCTGCTCACCACTTACGTCATTGGAAAATGGATACCACCCTGGAAGAAACGGCACAAGTCCTTACCCTATTGTAAGAAGGGCATAGCCAACGTGTAGTAGCTGTGCAACTGCACCTGAGCCAGTCAGTTGTCTCCAGAGTCTACAGATGTTACCAAGAGGCTGGCTCCTTTACACGGAGACCAAGATCAGGAAGAAGCAGGTATACCTCGCAGCGAGACGACCGCTTCATTGTCACCACAACTCTCAGAAATCGTCACTTAAGCTAATCTAACTCCAAAGAGACCAGTTAACGGTCTCAATTTGACAGCAGCCCATCCACGACTCCCGAATGTGCCTACATGGCAATGATGGAAGAAAACGATTGTATAGGTCGCCTAGGGAGCGCTATGCGCAGTACTGCATTACTGAAACGGTCACCAAAGGAGGAGGTTCTGTCATCGTATGGGGAGGCATCTTACTGGATGCCAAAACCGATTTGGTGTTCGCGACTGATGAGACTCGTAGCGGTGGATTAACTGCTAACCGATACATCGAAGAGATCCTACAGGAACACGTCGTTGCTTACGCCGGGTTTGCTAGCGATAATTTTGTGCTAATGCACGAGACCACATGCTGCTGCATCGGTGCGGCAATACCTGGGGGAAGTGAGAATACCCACATTAGACTGGCCTGCGAGGAGTCCTGACCTCAATCCAATCGAGCACATGTGGGATAAGCTCAAAAGAGGGATTAGAGCCAGATCTCCACCCCTGCATCGCTGAGAGACTTAAAGGTTGCGTTGGCGGAAAAGTGGAGAAGAATTCAGACAGTGGTAAAAAAGCTCACCCGCTCCATGAAAAACCGGCTGGAAACAGTACTAAGGACTAGCGAGGTAATACAAAATATTGATTTTGGTAAATTTAATTGTTAAACTTAAAATTCGTTTAATTTTTTCTTTCTCTTACTCATATTTTTAATCCTTATTTTTCTTGGTTTCCCTTTCAATCATCAAAAAGCATGAGGTATGCTATGGAATTTCGTATCATTAGAAAGAGAATAGAATTGACTTTCAAATGATACTAAAATCTGTAAAAATATATGAACACTAAATTCTAGGATCCTTATTAAATGAAGTCAAATAGTTTGAGTCATCGGTGTATTTACACCAAAAGTGGTTAAAGTGTTGGAATTTAGAGGGATATTTGGGTATATGTCATCATACAACTCCATTTCAAGATTTTCGGGGCTAATGAACCTGAATATTGTATTATTTTTCACTATTTTTTAACTTTATTTGAAGCTCGTCCTTTGTCTAACTATTGCTTTTAATAATATCTCATCATAAAGTACCTATCGTGTAAAATACCGAGTTGCAATGTTACAATTCATTGCTAATTTTAGAAGCACGTGTTTACAAACGTAGTACCGCGTAAATCATGATTCAATTTCTGGAACGTAAAAATGTTTGAAATGTATAATAATGTCACATTTTGTGTTTCTTTTTATAATGACCAAAATTTAGTAGTTCTTAATCGCTTCGAATTACCAGTTGACCGTCGAATTCCAATTTCGTTTATTTACATGGTCATTAAAGCGAAAATGTGCCTCAACCAGAGAATAATATGTAACTACTTTGTGACAGTCGACATTAACTCTAGCACTAACTATACCTTATAAAGGTACAGATATAGAAAAATATTTCCGAAAAATGCATTATAACGACCTCGTGGGGACTATATGTATGATACTTGATCGTTTACGTATTGGGAGATCTGAATTCAACCCAATTGGTACTCCAATGTATTATACGTATACAATACAATACAATATAATACAATACAATATTTATTTCAATAAGTTTTTTACATTGCAATACATAAAGTTAATAGAATTCAGGTATTTACACATCATATCCTTATTGTCTACTACGGAATAAAAAACTTCACTATTCGTTGACCTGTATTCGAAGTCCTTCATTCCTTGACCTGTATGGTAGTAAACCTATGTTCCAGAAATTAAATATTCGTTTTAATACATATTTTACAAGTTAAAAAGAACACATTCGATTATAAGAAGTATTCTATTATATAAGGGGCACATGAGCGGAAACCAAAAAACGGAGCAACCACGATAACATACGGACCAGGGTTGCAGCCTGGAGAAGCAAAAGAAATCGAAAATTAGAATATTATATATATATATATATATATATATATATATATATATATATATATATATACGAGTATATATATATATATATATATATATATATATATATATATATATATATATAGAAAATACAATATGACATATAAGAATAGAAAATAGGTCGAGTTTTAGTAAGTAATGTTAATTTGTCTACGCAACATGCACATGCATTTAATTTCTTCCTTTTCTACGATTTCATTAACTTTTTAAAACTGTCATAGTTGTGAATGATAAAATTTTTTATTTCGAAATTTAACCGCCCATTTCTTTAAATTTTTGCCCTAATGTTTAAAGGTAGCATTTCTAAAAATTTGGGAAGTAAAAATAGTATGTTTTTCTGCAAGTGTGATTTGTTGAAAAAGTGTGACTGTAAATTATAATTTATTTTAGTGCGGGTGTTGTAGTGATGGTCTAGTTCTCCAAAGATGTGTTTAATTTTTTTATACTTACTTGTACTTACAAATAGTTCTCTAAAATTTAAGACATCAAGTTGAGAATAAAGGTCAACTGTAGGATATTGATTGTTTTTGTTTAAAATGATTTTGAGAATTTTGCTTGGCATACTGTTAAACCTGCATAACATTATCATTAAGACCTGCCCAAACTACTACACAATACCTTAAAATTGACTCGACTAATGAGATCTATACTATTTTTTATTGTTTTTTCAGATAAGACATTCCGTAGTTGATAAAATTTATAATAGAGTTTTCTGAGTTATTTTGAGGTTTCGATAGCATGTTCGTTCCAACGAAGATGTTGATCAATGTATAGGCCTATATATTTAATTTTATTAGTTTTCTGAATATGTGGACAGGTGCAATTATTGTTTAGTAATTTACACGATGAGTCGTGAATTTTAATGCCATTTTTTTTTGGTTGATCGGCAGCTGCCAAAGAAAATATTAAAAATTTTTGTTTTTAAGCCTAATTTTTTTTATCACATATCCAGTTATATATGACATTAAGACCCTGTTCCGCCTTCAAGTATGCGCCCTCCCAAGTATCGTCCGTAAATATCACTGCAGTATCATCGGCGTAGCAAATAATTGACCCATTCTTTATTATGGTTCCTAATTCATTTATATAAATCAGAAATAGAATAGGTCCCAAGACTGTCCCTTGAGGAACTCCAGAACTCATACTCATTGCAGTACTTAAGGTCTCATTACATCGTACTTTTTGTGTTCGATTTCCTAAACAGAACTTAAAGAGTTCTAGCACATGGCCTCTTACCCCAACGCTTTCCAATTTTCTTAGCATGAGGGAATGGGAAACTGTGTCAAAGGCTTTTGCAAAGTCCATATAGACTGTAAGACATTTTTTATTTTGTTGCATTTTTGATATAATCTCATCAAACCAAAAGAATATCGCATTCTCCGTACTTCTGTTTCGTCTCAAACCAAATTGTTCATTAAAAAGTATATTCTGTGAATCGAAAAAATCAACCAGACGTGTCTTTAAACAGTTTTCCCATAATTTTGAAAAGTTACGTAAAAGGGATATTGGTCTATAATTTGTCATTTGGTATGGGTTTCCACCTTTAAAAACAGGAACAACTATGGCGGCTTTCCATTCCACAGGTATTCTAGAAGTTTTATAGGTTAAATTAATTAAATAAACTAAAGTTTTAAAATATGCATGTGGATCGCTTTAATTCATTTTACAGTTATGCCATCCTCACCGGGGGAGGAGTCTGATTTTAACGATTTTATGTTTAATATGAGTTCTTTTTCATTTACTGGTTTTAAGAAGAGGCCTTTGTTCAAATTATGTTGTGTTTTATACTGTTCTGAATTGAGAGATAATTTTACTAGCCATTGTTTCTCCTATCTTCGCAAAGAAATTATTAAAAAGTTCAGATGTGCATTCATTGTTTTTTACTATATTATCTCTATCGTCTTTTATTGTAATCTCTCCTTTTTCGTTATTTTTATTTACTACTTGGTTAATGACCTCCCATACCTTTTTATAGTTTTTACCTGCTTCCTGAATTTGGGTTTTATAATACTAAAATTTAGTTTTCCGAATCAGTTTTTGTAAAAAGTTTCTATATTTTTTATACTCTTCCTCCCTTTCAGACGTAAAGTTTACATGGAATTTTGCTGCTTTACTAGTTTGATTTGAAAACGTTCCTTAAAAATGCCCCTTCATTTGTGTGAAACGATAAATTTAATCTGTTTGAAAAGATTTAAGGGATATTTTTTTGTTTGGGCGGCTTAAAAAATGATTTGAAGTTTAAAGATACTGAATATTAGCAGCGAGAAAGTTTTGTCATACTCAGTAAGAAAACTATGTCTATTTTTTTTGCATATATGTCATAAATATGTGGCAGGAGTAATCTCAACCTAATAAGATGTTCACGGTATATTAAAATCAACCAAATGCTGCTCTCTCCCGAATTAATAGTCCTAAAAGTAATATCGTCATGATATCAGTTGAATCGTCTAATACTTGCGTGCATACTAATGATGTGTAATATAATTTCCAAAGATAATTTTCATTTCTTATTAACTATAACATATATAAAATGCAACGACTCTGTCTGTCTGTCTGTCTGTCCGTTAGTGCGCTTATCACTGGAGAACCACTTATCCGATTTACGTTTTTTTTTTGAAACATATATATGTTCTCTGGCCAGATTATAGGCTATATTTTATTACGATAGGTAGCATAAGGAATGAGCAGTGACGTAAAATATTGAATGGAGTCGGAAAAAAGTTTGCCGCTAGCGTATTCCCTTGCAATACACAGCCTAAACCATTAAATATGGAATAATATTATGTAGCAGAGAATATCTATAATCTATAATATATATAAAATGGAATGTCTCTCTGTCCGTCTGTCTGTCCATTAGTGCGTTTATCACGCGAGAACCACTTTTCCGATTTACGTGTCTTTTTTTAAATTCATACATATATTCTTTGGCCAAGTTATATAATAATAATAATAATAATAATAACATCGGGCTACAGACAGCAACTGCACAGACTTTTCTTGACCGAATATCCACATCTGCAATTACTTGTTTCAGAACAGAGAGTAGTAGACCAAAAAAGAGTTATTACCAAGAACAATCGTCTCACACCTCTCGAATTGCAAACCATCAAGGACACAGTGGCTGTTGAACTGAACACAGACCAACCAAACAATAGAAACAATAAAGCTGATTCCGAACCAGCCTCACACACACAACCACCCAGTCGAACACAACAATACCCACCACCCAGGAGGAGCATAACGCAAAATAATATTGCGAGTACCGCGCAACACCATATCACAGACAACAACATGAATCACTCGCCACCCTCAACGACATCCACACAACATCACCCCGAATCACCTCTCATACAAACACTTAAAGCAAAAATGGAGTCACATCTAGCTCGATGGTGAGGCACCGACCCCACAACAAGAAATCCCATCCCTCGTTTAATCTTCAGACAGAGCACGCAACCAATCCTCAACACACTAAACAAGCACATAATACCTCAGTATATAACAGACTCAAGCACAATCGAAGACATTCACACAATAATATACGCAGCTGCAATCACCACTCTAACACAAAATAATCAAAAACTCCCTCAACGACAAGGAAACCCCAACAGGACAAAACCAAAATTCAAATGGCAAATAAGAATAGAAAACAAAATCAACAACATCAGGAGAGATCTAGGACATCTTACCCAGTTTATAAGCGGGAACGCGTCCAAACGTGTCACACAGGGGGCAAACAAGATCAAATCTAAGTCTCCCAACAGAACACTGCCAGAAATCCTCGATACCTTGAAACAAAAACTATCTGTATATGCCGCAAGACTCCGTAGATACAAAGAATCAAATGAGAGGAAAGACACCAACAACCTCTTCCGAAGAAGCGAAAAACAGTTCTACCGGAAAACTATGTACAACAAACAAATAGCAGTGACTGAACCACCAAACAAACAAGAACTCACAGATTATTGGAAAAGTATCTGGTCAGAACCCAAACAACACAATAATAACACCCCCTGGATCAAAGCCGAAGAAGACAAACATAAACATGTGACAGAACAAGAAAATACCACATTTAATACACAAGAAATTACAGAAACTATCAAACACACACACAACTGGAAATGTCCTGGAATAGACAATATACAAAACTTCTGGTACAAACAGTTTACCACCACACACGAAGCACTCACACACCAAATCAACAAAGCCATTCTACAACCACACACATTTCCCACTTTCCTCACACAAGGAATAACATACGTTAAACCCAAAAGCTCAGACACCACAAACCCGTCAAACTACCGACCTATCACCTGTCTTCCAACCCTATACAAGATCATCACAGCCACAATATCGAAGAAAATAGAACAACACCTAACAGACAACAATATCCTCACAGAAGAGCAGAAGGGATGCAGGAAAAATAGTCGAGGATGCAAAGAGCAGCTGATTATAGATAGCGTGATTATGGGACAAACCAGAAAAGAACACAGAAACCTTCACATCGGTTACATAGACTATAAAAAAGCCTTCGACTCCATACCCCACAGCTGGTTAATCAGGGCCCTAGAAATCTATAAAATCAACCAACACCTCAGGCAGTTTCTCGCGCAAATTATGAAAACATGGAAAACCAAAATACGCCTAGAAACACAAACCGAACGGATCCAAACAGAAGAGCTGTACATCAGACGAGGTATATTTCAGGGAGACTCGCTCAGTGCACTATGGTTTTGCCTCTGTCTCAATCCACTCTCAAATATACTAAACAGAACAGAGCATGGCTTCAATATCAGACACCAAAAAGAGAATCAACATAAAATAAACCACCTCCTATATATGGACGACATAAAACTCTACGCTGCCACACAAACACAGCTGAAAGAACTCCCCAAAATCACAGAAATATTCACCTTAGATGTCAATATGGAATTTGGTATAAGTAAATGCAAAGTGCTCCACATCAACAAAGGCCAATGGAAGCACCACCATGAGACAGAAACCATCAACAATGAAACGCTCGATAACATGTTCGATAAAGAAACATACAAATATCTAGGCTTCCAACAAAGCACCAAACTCAACCACACTCACATCAAAACAGAGCTCAGAACCGAATTCAAAAACAGACTGACGAAACTTTTGCAAACAAAACTCAACTCTAAGAATCTCACTAAAGCCATCAACACGTTCGCTATACCTATACTCACATATTCATTTGGTATCATCAAATGGTCGCAAACAGACATAGAAAATATTCACATCCTTATACGATCTCAATTCACCAAATACAGGAAATTACACCCCAACGCATGCAAAGAAAGACTTACCATCGAGAGGAAGGCAGGAGGAAGAGGAATTATAGACATCAGATCATTACACACAAAACAAATACAAACACTTAGGAAATTCTTTCACAGCAAGCAAACCAGCCTCCACACAGCGACAGTGAAAGCAGACAAAAACTACACACCTCTCGACTTAGCCCGGGCAGACCACTCAGCAGACACACACAGTCAGACCCAATTACAACAGGAAAAGATGAAAACGTGGTCAGAGAAAACACTCCACGGAAAACACAGATACCACTTAGAACAAGACCACGTAAATAAAAAACAATCATACACCTGGTTACGGGATGGGCAGCTATTCCCTGAGACTGAAGGCTTCTTACTTGCCATCCAGGATAAAGTCATATTAACCAGAAACTACCAAAAGCATATCATCAAAGACCCGACTATTGCAGAGGACAGATGTAGGAAATGCCACCAGCAGAAAGAAACGATCGAACACATAACGAGCGGATGTAAAATATTGGCCGGAACGGAGTACACAGCCAGGCATGATTCAGCTGCCAAAGTGGTTCACCAAGCACTAGCCACAACATACAGACTCATAGAAAACACAGATCCCTACTACAAATACACGCCAACATCCGTACTTGAAAATGAAGATTACAAGCTCTACTGGGATATCGGTATCCATACAGATAAAACAGTCTCCGCCAATAGACCCGATATTACTTTTCAGTGCAAAAAAGGAAAAGTCACCTATCTGATTGACATAGCTGTCCCCAACGACACAAACATCCAAGCGAAATACACAGAAAAAATTTCCAAATACACAGACCTTGCAACGGAAATAAAAAGGCTATGGAGACAGGAAAAAGTCATCATTGTCCCCCTCATTATATCAGCCACAGGCCTTACACCAATAACATTCACACCACATTTAGTGCAATTGGGACTCAACACGGACATACACAGAAACATTCAGAAGTCAGTGATTTTGAAAACTTGTAACATTGTCAGGTCATTCCTTAATACGGAATGGTAATAGCGTTTGTGCTGACTTGGTTTTGGCCCGTCAGCCAAACATGGAACCACATTGATCAAATGTGAGAAAGAAGAACTTTTTGTAATACATAATAATAATAATAATAATATACCCCTCAGGGGCTATCATTTGGTATCATCAAATGGTCACAAACAGACATAGAAAATATTCACATCCTTATACGATCTCAATTCACCAAATACAGGAAATTACACCCCAACGCATGCAAAGAAAGACTTACCATCGAGAGGAAGGCAGGAGGAAGAGGAATTATAGATATCAGATCATTACACACAAAACAAATACAAACACTTAGGAAATTCTTTCACAGCAAGCAAACCAGCCTCCACACAGCGACAGTGAAAGCAGACAAAAACTACACACCTCTCGACTTAGCCCGGCCAGACCACTCAGCAGATACCCACAGTCACACCCAATTACAACAGGAAAAGATGAAAACGTGGTCAGAGAAAACACTCCACGGAAAACACAGATACCACATAGAACAAGACCACGTAAATAAAAAACAATCATACACCTGGTTACGGGATGGGCAGCTATTCCCTGAGACTGAAGGCTTCTTACTTGCCATCCAGGATAAAGTCATATTAACCAGAAACTACCAAAAGTATATCATCAAAGACCCGACTATTGCAGAGGACAGATGTAGGAAATGCCACCAGCAGAAAGAAACGATCGAACACATAACGAGCGGATGTAAAATATTGGCCGGAACGGAGTACACAGCCAGGCATGATTCAGCTGCCAAAGTGGTTCACCAAGCACTAGCCACAACATACAGACTCATAGAAAACACAGATCCCTACTACAAATACACCCCAACATCCATACTTGAAAATGAAGATTACAAGCTCTACTGGGATATCGGTATCCATACAGATAAAACAGTCTCCGCCAATAGACCCGATATTACTTTTCAGTGCAAAAAAGGAAAAGTCACCTATCTGATTGACATAGCTGTCCCCAACGACACAAACATCCAAGCGAAATACACAGAAAAAATTTCCAAATACACAGACCTTGCAACGGAAATAAAAAGGCTATGGAGACAGGAAAAAGTCATCATTGTCCCCCTCATTATATCAGCCACAGGCCTTACACCAATAACATTCACACCACATTTAGTGCAATTGGGACTCAACACAGACATACACAGAAACATTCAGAAGTCAGTGATTTTGAAAACATGTAACATTGTCAGGTCATTCCTTAATACGGAATAGTAATAGCGTTTGTGCTGACTTGGTTTTGGCCCGTCAGCCAAACATGGAACCACATTGATCAAATGTGAGAAAGAAGAACTTTTTGTAATAATAATAATAATATACCCCTCAGGGGCTAGGGGAATCCCAGGATTCTCCTAGTACGGGCATTGACGATCCCGAGGTACCTGAGTCATGTTGTGCTGTCTTGTGTTGTCCAGATTATGTGTAACAAAAACGCAATCTTAAGGTGTTTACCGTGCCGAGAAGATGAATGGGTCAGCGTTTATGAGTCGCGAACGGTTCCCCCGGATACCGGGCGCCCTCCGGGAGTAAGTAGCCTTGCTGTGGCATCCAGGCTCTGCCGCAGTCGACCCCTCTTTCCTAGGATACTCGTGGGAATACTATGTCAAAGAATAATAATTATAGTAATGATAATGGAAGGGTGTTGCGGAGGCGGACTCCGGTCGTACAAACAGCTATAGCAACACCACAACAACAACAACCACAGACGACCCAAACAACCGCCTCAGCCGAAACTACTCCCGATAGTTTTACCAGATCCGACATTGTAGGTGATGGAAATTGCCTTTTCCGTGCAGTTAGCTTACACTTGTATGGCCACCAAAACCATCATGAGAGACTCCGAGAGGTTGCTCTAAGATATTTACAACAAAACTGGTCGGAACTTCACACATTTTCATTAATTGAAGTCGACGATATAAAAGACTTCAATAACTACTATAATTATATGAGGAAAAATGGCACCTATGGAACGAGCCTAGAGATACTTGCCCTCTCGGAAACACAAAATAGCAACTTTCATATCTTCTCAAAACAACGAAGAACAAGACATACAAAAATAACTTTTACGGACAGACCAACAATAATAAGCACGGGAAAATACAACAAAACTATTTACCTTCTACTAACAGGCAACACAATGTCGGGACACTTTGAGCTTCTGACACCACAAAACATTGAGAACATTCCAGACAACAGCAGACCAATAAAAGAAGCATCGGGCGAGCGACGTAACGGTCGAGGACGTCGCGGGAAATGGCAGCTCGACCAAAATGATGAAGACCGGGCAACCGAAAATGGACCTGCCAAAAGTGTTGTGCCGGCGAGTAAGCCGACACCCACCCAGGCGGGAAAGTCACAGCAACGCATGAGTTGCACCACAGGAATCAATGAACACGCCATGCGTTGCTGTAATGAAATCACACCTGAAAAAGAAATCACTGACAAGAGAATCACTCGCCGCTTGGACCCACCACCACCAATCCCAAGCGCAACCGACGTAGATGCGGGACAAATACAACCACCAAAGCCAGGCCAAACCGCGTATGTTTTGCAAGGACAACATGCAACTACCAAGGCTGGCAAACCAAGACAGCGGTTAAAGTGGACAGATGAAATGAATAGAACAGTGATGCGCTGTTACTACACCGCCACCAAACTAGAAACAGTGACATCAGGCTACAGACTGGAACTACACAGACTTTTCTTGACCGAATATCCACATCTGCAATTACTTGTTACAGAACAGAGAGTAATAGAACAAAAAAGAGTTATTACCAAGAACAATCGCCTCACACCTTTCGAATTGCAGACCATCAAAGACACAGTAGCTGCTGAACTGAACACAGACCAAGTAGCTGCTGAACTGAACACAGACCAACCAAACAATAGAAACAGTAGAGCAGATACCGAACCAATCTCACACACACAACCACCCAGTCGAAAACAACAAGACCCACCACCCAGCAGGAGCATAACTCAAAATAATATTTCAAAGCAAATAGCAAGCACCACACGACACCATATCACAGACGACAAAATGAATGACTCACCACCCTCAACAACATCTACACAACATCACTCCGAATCACCTCTCATACAAACACTCAAAGCAGAAATGCAGTCACATCTAGCTCGATGGTCAGGCACCGATCCTACAACAAGAAATCCCATCCCTCGTTTAATTTTCAAACAGAGCACACAAATAATCCTCAACACAATAAACAAGCACATAATACCACAGTACATAACAGACTTAAGCACGATCGAAGACATTCACACAATAATATATGCAGCATCAATCACCACTATAACACAAAATAATCAAAAACTCCCGCAACGACAAAGAGACCCCAACAGCAGAAAACCTAAATTTAAATGGCAAATAAGACTAGAAAACAAAATCAACAACATCAGAAGAGATCTGGGACACCTTAACCAGTTTATGAACGGGAACGCGTCCAAACGTGTCACACGGGGTGTAGACAAGATCAAATCTAAATCTCTCAAGCGAACACTGCCAGAAATCGTTGATACTTTGAAACAAAAACTATCCGTATATGCTGCAAGACTCCGTAGATACAAAGAATCAAACGAGAGGAAAGACACCAACAACCTCTTCCGAAGAAGCGAGAAACAGTTCTACCGAAAAACTATGTACAACGAGCAGACAGTAGTAACTAAACCACCAAACAAACAAGAAATCGCAGATTATTGGAAAACTGTCTGGTCAGAACCCAAACTACATAATAATAACACCCCCTGGATCAAAGCCGAAGAAGATAAACACAAACGTGTGACAGAACAAGAAAATTCCACACTAACTACAGAAGAAATTACAGAAACAATCAAACACACACACAACTGGAAATGTCCTGGAATAGACAATATACAAAACTTCTGGTACAAACAGTTTACCACCACACACGAAGCACTCACACACCAAATCAACAAAGCCATTCTACAACCACACACATTTCCCACTTTCCTTACACAAGGAATAACATACGTTAAACCCAAAAGCTTAGACACCACAAACCCGTCAAACTACCGACCTATCACCTGTCTTCCAACCCTATACAAGATCATCACAGCCGCAATTTCCAAGAAAATAGAACAACACCTAACAGACAACAATATTATCACAGAAGAGCAGAAGGGATGCAGGAAAAATAGTCGAGGATGCAAAGAGCAGCTGATCATTGATAGCGTGATTATGGGACAAACCAGAAAAGAACACAGAAACCTTCACATCGGTTACATAGACTATAAAAAAGCCTTCGACTCCATACCCCACAGCTGGTTAATCAGAGCCCTAGAAATCTATAAAATCAACCAACACCTCAGGCAGTTTCTCGCGCAAATTATGAAAACATGGAAAACCAAAATACGCCTAGAAACACCAACCGAACGCATCGAAACAGAAGAGCTGTACATCAGACGGGGTATATTTCAGGGAGACTCGCTCAGCGCTCTATGGTTTTGCCTCTGCCTCAATCCACTCTCAAATATACTAAACAGAACAGAGCATGGCTTCAATATTAGACACCAAAAAGTGAATCAACATAAAATAAACCACCTCCTATATATGGACGACATAAAACTCTACGCTGCCACACAAACACAGCTGAAAGAAATCCTCAAAATCACAGAAATATTCACCTTAGATGTCAATATGGAATTTGGTATAAGTAAATGCAAAGTGCTCCACATCAACAAAGGCCAATGGAAGTGCCACCATGAGACAGAAACCATTAACAATGAAACACTCGATAACATGTTCGACAAAGAAACATACAAATATCTAGGCTTCCAACAAAGCACCAAACTCAACCACACTCACATCAAAACAGAGCTCAGAACCGAATTCAAAAACAGACTGACGAAACTTTTGCAAACAAAACTCAACTCTAAGAATCTCACTAAAGCCATCAACACGTTCGCTATACCTGTACTCACATATTCATTTGGTATCATCAAATGGTCACAAACAGACATAGAAAATATTCACATCCTTATACGATCTCAATTCACCAAATACAGGAAATTACACCCCAACGCATGCAAAGAAAGACTTACCATCGAGAGGAAGGCAGGAGGAAGAGGAATTATAGACATCAGATCATTACACACAAAACAAATACAAACACTTAGGAAATTCTTTCACAGCAAGCAAACCAGCCTCCACACAACGACAGTGAAAGCAGACAAAAACTACACACCTCTCGACTTAGCCCGGGCAGACCACTCAGCAGACACACACAGTCACACCCAATTACAACAGGAAAAGATGAAAACGTGGTCGGAGAAAACACTCCACGGAAAACACAGATACCACATAGAACAAGACCACGTAAATAAAAAACAATCATATACATACCTGGTTACAGGATGGGCAGCTATTCCCTGAGACTGAAGGCTTCTTACTTGCCATCCAGGATAAAGTCATATTAACCAGAAACTACCAAAAGCATATCATCAAAGACCCGACTATTGCAGAGGACAGATGTAGGAAATGCCACCAGCAGAAAGAAACGATCGAACACATAACGAGCGGATGCAAAATATTGGCCGGAACAGAGTACACAGCCAGGCATGATTCAGCTGCCAAAGTAGTTCACCAAGCACTGGCCACAACATACAAACTCATAGAAAACACAGATCCCTACTACAAATACACGCCAACATCCATACTTGAAAATGAAGATTACAAGCTCTACTGGGACATCGGTATCCATACAGATAAAACAGTCTCCGCCAATAGACCCGATATTACTTTTCAGTGCAAAAAAGAAAAAGTCACCTATCTAATTGACATAGCTGTCCCCAACGACACAAACATCCAAACGAAATACACAGAGAAAATTTCCAAATACACAGATCTTGCAACGGAAATAAAAGGCTATGGAAACAAGAAAAAGTCATCATTGTCCCCCTCATTATATCAGCCACAGGCCTTACACCAACAACATTCACACCACACTTAGTACAAATAGGACTCAACACAAACATACACAAAAACATTCAGAAGTCAGTGATTTTGAAAACATGTAACATTGTCAGGTCATTCCTTAATACGGAATGGTAGTAGCGTTTGTGCTGACTTGGTTTTGGCCCGTCAGCCAAACATGGAACCACATTGATCAAATGTGAGAAAGAAGAACTTTTTTGTAATAATAATAATAATCTATATCTATAATATATATAAAATGCAACGTCTTTCTGACTGTCTATCTCTCCGTTAGTGCGCTTATCCCTCGAGAACCACTTATCCGATTTACGTGATTTTTTAAATTCATACATATGTTCTTTGACCAGGTTATAGATATATATTTTATTACATCTATAATATATATATATATATATATATATATATATATATATATATATATATATATATATATATATATATATATATATATATATATATATATATATATATATATATATATATATATATATATATATATATATATATATATATATATATATATATATATATATATATATATATATATATATATATATATATATATATATATATAATGTAACGTATCTCTGTCTGTCCGTTAGTGCGTTGATCACTGGAGAACCACTTATCCGATTTAGGTGCTTTTTTTTTTTAAACATACATATGTTCTCTGGCCAGGTTATAGGATATATTTTTATTACGTTAGGTGACATAAGGAATAAGCAGTGACGATAATAGTGAATCAAGTCGGAGAAAAGTTTGCTGCTAGCGCGTTCTCTTGCAATACACTGCCTAAAGCATTAAATATGGAACAATATCATGTAGCAAAGAATATAATATATAAAATGCAACGTCTCTCTGTCTGTCTGTCTGTCGGTTAGTGCGCTTATCACTCGAGAACCACTTATCCGATTTACGTGTTTTTTTTTTTAATTCATACCTTTGTTCTCTGGCCAGGTTATCTAAAATCGCCTATCTAGAATATATATAAAATGCAACGTCTCTCTGTCTGTCTGTCTGCCTGTCTCTCTGCCTGTCTGTCTGTCTGTCTGTCTGTCCGTTAGTGCGCTTATCACTTGAGAACCACTAATCCGATTTACCTGTTTTTATAAATTTATACATATGTTCTATATAATTTAATATAAGCCTGGGAGATAAGAAGAGATAATGGGAGATAAGGAGAAATAATGGGAGATAAGTCGAGGTAAGCCTCGATAATGGGAGATAAGGTGAGATAATGGGAGATAAGTATAAATATTGGGAGAAAAGGAGAAATAATGGGAGATAAGCAAAGATAAGTCTAGATAATGGGAGTTATGGCGAGATAAGGGGAGATAAGGAGAAATATTGCGAGATAAGTCGAGATAAGCCTAGATAAGTTGAGATAAGGTGAGATAATGGGAGATAAGGAGAAATATTGGGAGATAAGGAGAAATAATGGGAGATGAGCAGAGATAAGCCTAGATAATGGAAATTATGTAGAGATAATGGGAGACAAGGAGAAATATTGGGAGATAAGGGGAATTAATGGGGGATATTTTATTACGTTGGGTAACATAAGCAGTGACGATGGTAGTGAATCAAGCCCACGCGAGCGGAGCCGCGGGCCCGGCTAGTTTTACTATAACAAATAAGTGAGTAATATTTGTTGTTGTGTAATGCTGGTGATATTTAGTAACTTATTTCTATTTATTAATATAGACAAAAATATGCTGACGGGTTGAAGTTATAGAATAGGCCAGTAAATTTCTCAGAAAATTATTAGAAAATATAGAACATATGTGTGTTTCAAAGTATGTACTAAATGTAGGTTAAGCTTGAAGTGGCTTATGTATACACATACTCATACATGTATTTTTTTTTGTAGGCAAAGGTCAAGCAATGATAATGATGAAAATAACATTAGCCAACGTCATAAGGAAGTTTAGAATAACCTCTAAATATAAGTCTGTAGATAAGATGAAATTAACTTCTTTTGTAACCATGAGAACGGTGAATCCTATTGACTGTCATTTTTACTCTAGATTAATGAAATAGTTTTTATATTCATACCTTATTATATTATATTCATTTATTAAGATTAAGTTTTTTTGGTTGGTTTTACAGAAGCTGTAATAAATTATCCTTTGTTAGTAACTGTATTTTTAATTTTAATTCACGTAGTTTATTTTATTTTATTTTTATTTATGGGTCTAGCACACGTGTTACAGGGAAGTCCCTAAAGCGCTCCAGGAGCGGCATGTGTGCGGAAAAAGCGATACACGGTGTTCTTGAATCGCTGTAAATTGTACACATATCGTATAATTAGTGTGAGTCATCTGTAATTCCCTTTCTTTGACTTTGCCAAAGTTAAAAAGTATGCGACTACACCTCTCATTTCTTCGCTTCTAAGCGTTCTTGCAGACGAATATTTTTTTTCGCCGTCCACCATTCATTTTCTAAAATGTAATATAAACTTTAATTATTTTTCTTAGGCCAGATGGGCGCTACTTTAAAAGATGTCTAGTAAAATATACTAGCCCTTTTGGTTAATGTCTTCGCAGAGTGACTTGATTTTTATATATCGCAAGCAGGGGCGTGCTGGGATAAAAATTATATTAATTGAAAAGCATCCTGTTTTATAAGGTTTTAGAAACAAACCTCTTCCTTTTTTTCCGATTGCAATAGATTCCATCATTTCATTATGTCGTTTAGCTTTAGATAATCTTTCTTTGGCTGACCTTGCATCATTGCTTTTGCAATACCAGCGGCTCCTCCTCCCAGTGCGCTCAAAGCAGACAAACCAACGAATATTGGTATAAGAGGTAAAAATCCTCCAGTCTTGAGAATAGATCTTGTCTTAGAATTTACAAGCCTCCCTCTCTTCTCTATTGACTTAAGAACTATTTTGATACTATCATTTAGACTTTGAAATTGTTTTCCCATAATTCCCTTTCTAGCTTCCGATATATCTGTAGATAATGACATTCCTCGTCCTGCACGATCTCTTTTTGTTGTTTTTTCTCTTTTTTTAAGTCCCATTCCTCATTTGCTTTTTACTTTTATTACCGCTGCTATTACTAGAGCAGAAGTTTTTTCTCCAAAACTGGCGTCAGCAGCTTTAAACCTCACCAAAGCATTTTCAGATAATAATTATATCATTTGATTGGAAGTAAAAAATGTCATATTCTTTGCAAGCTTCGTCTAATGGATTAATTCCTTTATCTTCGCTTATATATCTTTTTCTAAATTTGTCACCGGTCCACAAAAATAATAACCCGGTAAGTGTAGTTTAAGTGGTAATTTATTTATTAAAGTGTTTAAAAAACCATCTCCTCTTTTTTCTCGTTTTTTTTTGTAAATGTGTTTACGGTGTGATTTATACATTATATATTACGAAGGTGTTGACACAAAGGACTAGTGTTGCCGAATAAGTCAAATATATATGATGAGAATTGAAAAACAATCATTTTCCTTGAAAATTAAAAATTGCGATTCTTTTAGAAAACATGGAAAATTGTTTGAGGGAAACAGTAAACGAGGATTAATAGTAGGTCCATCGGGATGTGGTAGAACAAATGTCATAATTAGCCTAATTGAAGATACTAATGGTTTGCGCTTTGAGAATTTATATATCTGTTCTAAGTCTTTATATCAACCTAAATATGAATATTTAAAGACACTTTTTAAACCTTTAAAAGAAATTGGTTTCTCAACTTCAGACAATGAAAATGTTATTTCACCACAAGACATAAAATCAAACTCTGTATTAATATTTGATGATATAGTTTGTTGTAACCAAACCATAGTAAAGGATTGTTGTGTGTGACCGATTGTTTTTATTTATGTCAAACATACTCATCTATTCCGAAACAGCTGATACGGGATAATGCAAATTTAATTATTATATTTTAGCAAGACAACACAAATTTTAAACATATTTATGACGATCATGTTAATGCCGATATGTCGTTTAATAAATTTAAAGAATTATGTTTATTATGTTGGAAAGATTATTTTGGATTTCTGGTAATAGACAAAGATTCTAATATTATGATGGGTAGGTACAGGAAAGGATTCGATTCGTATATTAAGAATAGACTAAAAGTTAGCAATATTTCAATTATGAATGAACAATTGGCGAGACAACTTGTTAAATCAAGAAAAGGCTGTTAAACAAAAATATCAAAGTTTAAAAAATGTCGGTTTTGAGAATCAAGCTAAATGGAAGAAACATATAAACCAATTACAGAACCAATACAAAAACTAGTGTCAACACTTGGGAAAAGTGAACTAATAGATATTAATGAAGAGTTTCAATCTCCAATTAAAAAATTTTGTGAATCATCAACACCACCAAATCATTCGTTCGCTGACATATCAACATCAATATCTTTGCTAGCACATCAACTCCACAAAAGGGCAAAAAAACCGGAAAAAACTCCAAATCTTCCATATGAAACTCCGTCATTTTTTCATAGCAATTTAACTACAACTCAAGGACCATCTTTCCATCGAACAACCACTGTAGCAGAAACAACAAAATCTTCACAAAGATCTGAGACAACATCTCACAATCTCTCTGATATATTAGAACAAACTAAACAAACAATAATTTCAATAATACAGAAACATACACTACCTGGTTGGATCAATTTGATAAACTTTCTCCTCAGTATATTGATGGTGGTGTAAGGGGCACAGAACACAAATTTGATCATCAATACGGAATAATTCACGATTATGAAAATGAAAAATTTTATCTAGGTTTAACACAAGTACCTGTTCAGATGATTGGTACAGATATACAAGTAGCTGGAGTAAAATATCCTGGAACAACTAGATTATATAAACTGTTATTTAAAAAAGAACCTACAGGCTGCACTCAAAAAGATCTTGATAATTATATGGATATTTTAAAAAGAACTAACGCATATCGTAGCAATTACAATCCTGATGAGCAGGTTCAAAGAAACGCTGTGATGTAATGGCAATCAATCCTAGACAGACCAGATCTAATAAACCAATCACACAAGGTGGTAGTTTAAGTTTAAAAATTAACAAACCTAATACAGAGTATGTATATTGGAATGATGTTAATGAATTGGTTGATAGATTGCATTTATTAGTATCACCTATATTTGCAGGTCACACAGGACATTATAATGAAATTATTTCCATTATAGAAGAACTCAGAGAAGCTGATGTTATCATATAAATACATGTTTCAAATTAATTAATACATTTATAACATGGCGGTTTGGATCTCACAGTTCAAATATTGAAAATAAAATATTTAAAGATTTAATGAGCAATACAAAATATATGGAAAACAAAATAATTAAAAATTTGCAATCCGATTTAAAAACAAACGTCAAAAATCTTGATAAGGGAGTTAGCGGCAATAATGAGGATATACAAAATGTTGCAAAAAAGATAAAAATATTCGAAGATAAAATTATTCCTGAACATCTAGACCAAATTATAAAAATTTCAAAACATGAAGACGAAATAAAAATAATTAAACAGAAATATGAGGTATTGGATAGTTCAGGACAAGAATTGAAAAACGAAATAATTAGGGTTACATCAGATAAAGTAGAAAATGATATTAATAAAAATATGGTTTAGAAATTTCAAACTTTTACTGATATGCTCAATAATAGAGTTTCACAAGAAGTGGAAAATTTTACGAAGGTGTATAACGATGTGAATAAAAATATTGAGAAAGCTAATAGATCTTTAAAACTTCATTTTATTATTCATAAAAATGATACTCAAAATATTATGGCGTTGGAAAAAAAACTTAACGAAACTTATAAAAAAAATGATTATTTCTCAAAAAAATAATAATATTGTTGACAGAACAAATCAAAAATATAGAGCAAATTTCAAATAACCAAAAATTTGATGAAATCACGAAAAATAGTGAAAAAATTAAAGAAGATTTGACAAAATTACATAATCTAGAATCAAACTGTAAAACCAATGTAGATGGTAAAGTTTTAACAGAGATACAAAATTTAAATGTGAAATTGCAAACTATAGTTGAGGAACGCAAAAAAGAAAATTTGGATATTGAAAAAAAAAAACAATGATATATTAAACTAGTTAAAAAATCTTGAAAAAGAATTGAAAGCTAGAATAGAGGAGGAAATATCGACAATAAAAAATGATCTGGTAGAAACAATAACCAATATAGTAACCAATGTAGATGAAAAGTTTAATGTTTTTGAAAATAAAATCAAAAAACTTGACAAAGCTGTTAAAGATCTTATAGACTATAAGTTCAAGGAATTTGGCAAAACAAATAAAAATGAGTTCGCTACTTTGAAATCTGTTGTTTATGGTTTGAAAGTAAAGGTTTTAGAAAATTCGACAGCTTTAAAAAAAAATAGAAGAAAATTTCGCAAAGGTTGACGTTAATGTTAAAAAAATCAAAGATATAGTGAATAAAAAATAAAAGTTAAAAAAAAAATTTATTGTTATTTAAGTGAGATATTTAGCAAAATGGATTAGTATGAACAAAGTAACATGAAGGAAAATATAAAAGAAACTATTGTTGCAGAATTACATAAACCTGCTAGAAAACTTTATCAGACAAGAAGAACGATTGTAAAGGGTATAGACGACTGATGACAAGGTCTAGTTGAAATGCAGCCTTATGCTAGATTTAATAAATCAAATAGATATATTTTACTCGTAATAAATGCTTTTATAAAATATGTTTGGACCGAACCACTTAAGGTAGTTCACTCGTAAATCCACTTTTCTTAAGAATTTGGTAAAATTCAAATATGATCTTAATCTAAATATTTTTCATTTAATTAAAAAAAAATTGACCGATTGTAAAGCGAGATATTCATAACCGAAGTGCGCAATAGGCCAACGAAGTATATAAAAAGGACTAGTTTCGTGTATATCTTAAGAACTTTTCTTACAAATTTTTTAAAAAAACTAATATTTAGCAAAAAAAAAATAGAAAAATTTTGGAATAAAAATATTTTTTTTATCGATTTGTTAAAAAGATATATTTAAAGTTGATATTTTTTAAAAGAATAACCGTGTAGTGAGGGACAGATATTACAATTTGGCAACGCTGTATGTCGTCATATTTTACGCACCAACATTCAAACAGCATTTATAAATAAAAATATTAAATGTATTAATTAGAAATTTGATTTTGTATCTTGACATTTATTATTTTTCTCCTTATTATTTAAAAGATTTATATTTAACAACAATATTCTTGTAGGTTCAATAATTTTTCAATATTTTAAGTTAATATTATGTTTATTTATGAATATTGTTATTGGTAACAATATTAAATATATATTGAAAAAACGGTTTCAAATAGATTATAATATAATAATAATAATAAATAAATAATTAATGATAATAATGATAAATAAATAAAGCATTATAAACTATTTGTAAAGAATTAATTATTTTATTTACTACTCGCGTATCTTTGGTTACACGTGGTTTGCCATTGTCTTCTCGACTAGATAATAATTTCACTATTCCTGTAGAACCTAATGTATCATAAGAACTTTTTAGATCTTCCAAAGTTATGCAGTCAGATGCAATTCTTTTAATCATAAGATCGGAAATACCACTTTTTAAAGGCATTAAAGATGGCAGTATTAATACACTCTTTATACGATATGTAATTTGTAATTAAATCTTCTCTTTTCAAAAACTCATTTGCCAAATTCTCAATGAATTCAACGATATATATCGCCTCATGGCATTTTTCGTTTGGTGCCATTTGCAATAAATCATGCGCTAACTTTCCGAGCTTAAACATTTCTGGGTTGAAAAGCGTTCTTTAAAAAGACTTACTGTGTCTGAAAAACTAGCAATATTTTTAAAATCCTCGATCATTGCAAAATTAATTATACCTTGAATTAAATGGGATGAATCAAAATGTGCACTATGGGCAACAAGTATGCAAGGTTTTGAAGAAAAATTCAAAAACTGTTAGAATGAAATTCAAGTGTCCTTCAGAGTAATTGTTTTGACAGGTCGCCATTAATATTTTCTAAGCCTGTAACTTTGAAAGCGTAGTACGAGTAGTAAATCGGTTGCGTAGGCCTGATATAAACATTGAATGTTTTATCCCGATATTTTGCTGCTATTTGCAAAATATCAGCTGTACCTGAAAATTCGGATGTTTCTAAATCGAAATACACTGAACACACTGAACATTATTCAATATATAAGTTAACTCATGAAGATTAATAATGTCACCAGTATGATAAATATTCATCTGCAGTCCACAGTTTGATTGATCCTGTACCCCTTCATGTTTTTCTTTATTTTTTCTCGTGGCCTCTTTATTTCTAACCAATAAATTTCTACGTTTTTTCGTTGCAGGCAATTTAGCTCTTGATGCTCTTTGTTTTCTCAATTCATCTTTTCTTCCCAATATAAGATCTTGTTTGTTTCCAAGGAGACATTGATAACATCTCATTTACATTTAATAAACGACTGTCACCTTCATTTCTTGCTACTCTGTAACAATTATTTTTGTAAGCTTTATGAGCAACAATGTTATTAAAGCTCTCATTAGCTTGACTTGAAGCTGCAACAGCATTTTTAGCAAACTTTTCAAAAAGTTCTTTCATTTAATTATCCAGTTCGTTATCATATAGTTTTAATGTATGAGGCTTTGAACCATTGCCAGCATCAGTTCGGCACCAAACACCACAATTTCGTGATAGCCAATCTGGAAGAGTATTGCTAGTACAGCTGCATTCACATCACATTTTTTTACAGCATGCCCGAAACACCGTTTGAGGGATTGTTTTGGCTGCTTTCAACTCTTTGAATTTCTTTTTCATAATATTTAAAGACTCATTAAAATGTTTGTATAAATGATGCCAACTGCCAACTTATAAAAATGATTTTCAGAACCATGACGAAATGCTGCTATTGTAGAGCTACCTTCTTCACCGACTAAAACTCGTACTCTGAGCCATATTTCTTTCAAAATCTCTCTACACCACGCTTAGTTCCATGGCTTTTGCGCTGCCATCGTGGTTTTTTCGGCAGTCATGATCTTCTCGCGAATGTCCTTTATCGCAGAGCTTACATTTATGATTACGAACACCATAATCTAAAATTTGCCCACTTATAAATCCAATAATAGATCCATAACCATTTAAGCTATTATAGTTTTTACCATTGCCCCGTTTACTCCAACCCATATCATAGGATATTATAATACCTAAAATTTCTCCTATTCCTAAATCAAACTCTTCATTAACTTCAGAGGAGGTACCATTCTTTTTATCAACTGGGTTCTTAGAATTAATGGAAGTCTTTAGAGTCGTTTAAAGAGGGTAAAGATCTTCAAATTAATCTTGTGGTCTAAATGATAAGTAAAGAAAAAAAAAACTAAATGAATAGGAAATTTTAGGATTTGACAATATAATGATATTTAAATTAGTTTTATTTTCATATATACCTTATTAATTGATTTTTATTGTTTACAAATTTTCTTCAATCGATATGGCAATATAAAAGTCAAATCAAATATAGATTACAGAGAGAAAAAAATAAAAACATTTGTAAACTTAATTTTTGTACAATTCTATACAGATTAATTATTTAATTAATATCTTTAATTAAATTGGATATTGAATTAATTATTTTAATTGAGTATAAAATATTAACAATTGATTAGAAAATAGATTTATTAACTTTTGCAAAGCCTTAGTCAATTAATTGTGGAAATAAAAAAAAAAATACAATATATTTTAGAAATATTCTGTAATTTTTAAGGAGTATTTAATTTAATTTTCATTTATTTCTCACTAATACTTATTTCAATCTTTTATTCTTATAGTTTTTCCTTCAATTCATCAATTTTATTAATAATTAATTCACGCTCTTCTTGTGCACTACGTCTACAACTGTCTTTGGCAGCTTCTTCTATTGCTGGACCATTTTCACGTTCAAATCTTTTAATAAATTCCATGCTATTGGAGGTATATTCATTGAAGCCAGTAGTTTGTTCAATGCAGTGCACTCGAAACCTGAATGAACAACACATTCAAAAGCTTATAAAAATATGAATATATATATATATATATATATATATATATATATATATATATATATATATATATATATATATATATATATATATATGGTCAACAAAAAAAAAGAAAATTGCTTGTTTCCTGTGATTTTTTTTTTTTTGTTTCTATCTCAAATTGACGCGTATTTTTTAAATATGGCAACAATTTTTCTCTAGCAGCTTTTGTTTTTGAGTTATAGCTAACTACCCTCATTTACTATTTTTACTTAGATTTTCGTTTTTTATTGGACACTAAAATATATTTTGTTGTTGTTTTAGATATGGCTTCGTCAAGAAGATGTTGTGTGCTTAATCCCGATTGTTTTTGCTATATTTGTGGTGAATATATATTTGCAAAATATCGAAAACCTATATCGGACTTTGTGAAAACTGCGTATCATCAATACTTTAAAATAAAATTTTGTAATCAGGATAAGCCAGAAATGTGTGGAATGTCTACGGTTATGGTCCAGTGGAAAAAGAGAGATGCAATAATGTTCGTAACACCCATGATTTGGCGAGAACCTCGAAACCATCATGACGATTGCTACTTCTGCGTTGTGAAAATAAACGGAAATAACCCTGGAAATCGAAGTAAGTGGTCATATCCTAACTTATCTTCTGCTCAACGACCTCAATTAAAATCACAAGAGGTACAACCCAGCACATCTAAATCTTCTGATGATCCAAATCTCTGTGAACCCGAACGAAATACATCAAGTGAAGACTACAAATGTAGCCTTTCAGAACCTCAACCATTTAATCAGAAAGAACTAAATGACTTAGTAAGAGATCTGAATTTACCAAAAGAAGCTTCTGAAATTTTAGCATCTCGTTTAAAAGAAAAAAATTTGCTTACTCCTGAAACCAACATTACATTTTATCGTACCCGAGAAAAAAATCTGTTACCGTATTTTTCTCAAGAGAAGGATTTAGTTTTTTGTAACGATGTTGGTGGTATTTTGCAGCAGATGGGATTAAAACAGTACCAACCTAGTGATTGGCGTCTTTTCATAGACAGCAGCAAAAGAAGTTTAAAGTGTGTTTTGCTTCATAACGGTAACAAATACGGATCTATACCTATTGCACATTCGACGACTTTAAAAGAAGAATACGTAATTGTTTCTAAGGTTATGGAAAAAATTAAGTATCAAGACCACAAATGGGTCATTTGTGTTGATCTGAAAATGGTTAACTTTCTTTTAGGTCAACAAGAGGGGTACACAAAGTTTCCTTGTTTCATGTGTCTCTGGGATAGTCGTGACAAACAACACCATGGTCACAAAAAGTTTGGCCAGTGCGGGAAGAGCTAAAAGTTGGTACAAAAAAATGTTATAAACGTGCCTTTAGTTAGCCGAGACCGCATCATACTTCCACCACTTCATATTAAACTCGGCATAATGAAACAGTTTGTGAAGGCGCTTGACAAAAGTGGCGAATGTTTTAATTTTCTTTCACGCAAGTTTCCAGGATTAAGTTCAGAAGAATTGAAAGCTGGTATTTTTGATGGGCCACAGATTAGGCAACTCGTGAAAGATCCTAATTTTGTCAAATCAATGACTGAAGTCGAATCCAAAGCTTGGAATTCATTTCTTTTGGTTATGAGTAGCTTCCTAGGCAAAAAGAAATCTGACGACCATGTCGCGCTTGTTGAGTGCATGCTATCGAACTTGCAAGAGCTAGGGTGCAACATGAGCATAAAAATCCACTTCCTGCACTCGCATTTAGACCGATTTCCACAAAATCCGGGTGATTTTAGTGAGGAGCAGGGTGAAAGATTTCATCAGGATCTTCGGACAATGGAAGAGCGTTATCAGGGGCGGTGGGACTCACATATGATGGCAGACTACTGCTGGAGTTTGCAACGAGATCTACCTAAAGTCGTTCATTCAAGGAAATCTTATAAAAGATCATTTGCTAGTGTTCAATAGAAATTTTGTTAACATAATGTATTATTTTTTTGGCAAAATAATAAAACTGTATATTTCAAAAGGTAAAGCTGTTAGCAATCTCCCAGTATTTTTTTCATAGTCAGGGCCATAGAAATACCCAATAATTGGCTAGGATTTGACAAATCTTACAATTCATGAATTTAAAAAAAGATGTGTTACAATATATAATAAAAAATAAAACAAAAATGCAAATATAAATATATCTTTATAATTTATAATTCACATCAATAAATCTTTCAATATAAATTATATTTCTATGGTTTTTACTTAAAACTGTAGAAAAAACATTTTCACAATCTTTGAACTTATTTTTAAATTTTAACATATCTAAATAAGTTTTTTCCCATTCACATTTCCTCGCATTTCGGTTATACAAAATCCCAAGCAATTAGTAAATGAATTTTATTTTGCTTCTCTTGGAAAGTCACAAATTTTTTGAAAAAATTTTCTTTTAGTTCCATTTCTTGATAATTTATTTTCCAATTGGATCAGTTTGGATAGACTCTCATTAACTCCATCATGGTACACACATTTTCACTATTTGACTTTTGAAGCAGATTTAAAGTGTTATAGACATTTGTTAACAAATTTGGTGATTAATTATTGAATGACTGGAACACATTAAAGTATTTCTTAAAATCTTGTCTTTTATACATTTGAATTCTGTAATAACTTCTTGTAATCAGAAGACATTGCAGACAATGCAGAATTGCATTGTCATGTTTATTTCGTTTCATGTAATAGTAGTTAGAGATCCTAGCCCTAACTAAATTGTCAATAAATAAAATCCTAAAAAGTAATTAAAATGATATATTTATGTAAAATTCAGAGATCCACATTACCTTTCGAACAAATAAATTGACGGAATAATTTTTGTGCGGACTAACAAAGGAAGGGAAAAATTAAGATAAACCAGAAATATCGGTAAAGTTTTTTAATAAGGTAAATTAAAATACATATACAAACTTACGTAAAACTTCCCTATTTCAATGGCGTTCAAACAAATCTGTTCAAACTGAACGGTCTAAAATAAATCAGACCTAATAAAAAAAAAATGTGAACAATTAAACTTAATCTGATAGATAGAACTTTGGAAATATTTTCTTTAAAGTACAGTGTGAGTTAACGATAGAGTATAGTTCATTATCTCATTTGTTTCGGGAATCACGAAAAAATGTTAAATACAATAGTTATAGGGAATGTTAAGGTGCATAGTTTAAAATTATTTTTAGGTATACAGGGTACTTTAAAAAAGTGTGGCCGATATAACATATGTTTTTTTTTTAAATGGAACATCGGAATTTCTAATTTATTTTTAAATTCTGCGTAAAATTTTATAACTTTTTTGTTAATACTGTTATATATCTAAACCTAGTAGTTTTTCTAATATTTAAATTTTTTTAAAAAAATACTGGTTTTCAGTTTTGTAAAAAATTGCCAGTAGCGCCATTGTTTCTGAAGCTGGATTACTCATAATTGGTACAAGCATTCTATAGAGAGAAAAAAAGATATATGTAAAAAAAATTGAGTTAGATGCGACAGGGTGTTCAAAATAAATTTATGCATTTCGACTAATTTAAATTGAAAACTCTCAAATTTCTTAAATGGCACACCCTGTATATTATTATTTTTTCTGATAGATTTTATAAAACCCTCCAACTTTTATTAAGTATGTCAAATACCTATTTCTAATAGTTTTCGATTTATTTTAAATTTGTTTTTAATACACTTACGCTATTGTGAAAACATAAACAAAGAGTTAATAATAATTTTAATATAGTTAACTTATCTAATGATTAATTATTATGACTTAATTAATGTTCAAAAATATGCCCATCTATTTGAGTACACATGTTTAGTCGTTTTACTATATTTTCCTTCACTTTCCTTAGCATAAAGGACGTTATTGTCCTGCACGCATCCCGTATCATATTTTCCATATCTACTGGTGTTGTAGGGGGATTCACATAAACACTTGCACTTCCCGGTGGTAATGGGCAGGAGCTCCGTCTTGTTGAATCCATATTTGTTCCCTTTCAAAGTTATCAACTTCTTCAAGAAACTGTAGTAATTCGTTTTGCAAAAAATTTAGATATCTAGGCCCGTTAAGCGGATCACGGTAAAAATATGGACCAAAAATTCGAAAATTTAATATTCCACACCATACATTAAGCGAATGGTTTTGGTTTTGAACTTCCCGGACCCAAAATGGATTCATCAGAAAATATTATTTTGGATAAAAAATTTGGATCGGCCTCTATTCCTCCATTGATGGTGGTACAAATTTTACTCGTCGTTCAAAATCACGGTTTTGAAGTTCTTGGTATAGTTCCATATGAAAAGGATGATACTTGTATTTTCTCGTGGTGCGATTAACCATAGATTGGGATGTGTCAGATAAGTCAGCTAGTTGACGGCTGCTGACCTGAGAGGTTATCTTCAACCTGAAATAAAATCTCCATTTCTTGTTCCTCTTTGGTAGCATTCTGGTTTACTACTTTCGTTTCGTATACTCACTGAAAAGATTTTCTAGATGGTGTACGTCTATTAGGGTACTTCGCTCCGTAAAATCTTACTACCAAAAAACAATTTTTTCGCGCCTCGCCCAGTATATAAACCATATCAATTAATTCATTTTTAGGAAAATCTATAACTATTACCTTTACACGTCACTTACTACAACAAATTAAACTATTTTTACTTGCTTGATAGACATGTCAAAATTTTCTAACAGTTTTTTGTTTCTTATGGAACATGTAGGTAAACCTGAACCTTGAAAACAATATTTCCCTAGAGGCTAAATTCAGTGCAGAATATTTATTTTTATATAGGGGTAATATAGTTAGTTGTGTCCCTGAAAGTTATTTGACACCTATTTTTCTACATAACCTACCCTCTACCATAAGCAACATAATCACCATTTTTTTCTTTACTGAAAACTAATGACCTTGAAATTTTTGTTTTTTCTACGTACCAGATAAATTATTAAGGGTAATGCACTCGTGATAATTTTCATTCAATCTTCGAAGCTCCTCAAAACTGTTCTGACCTTCTTCAGACAGCTCTTCTCTCTCTCGGCACCTGGGCCAACAAATATAATTTCTCATTCTCTCTAGCAAAATCCACAGTTTTACACTTTTACAGACGCAGAACATGTCCCAGCCTTAACACCCTCTACCTTGCAAATAATCAAATCCCTACTGCCGAATCCCTTAAGATCCTAGGCCTTACATTTGACTCCAAACTTACATGGAAGGCCCACATCAAATCCCTTAAAACAAAAACCTCCTCCGATTTAAACTTATTACGCTTATTGTCTCACATGACCTGGGGAGCCGACTTTCCTTGCCTACTACAATTATATATTACTCCCTCATTCTTTCCAAATTGACCTACGGTGATTTTATATATGGACCCGCGAGTCAAAGCTCTATCAAGATCCTCGATCCAATCCAAAATCAATCCCTCCGACTCTCTACGGGAGCTTTTTGCACTACCACTATCCCTACTTTAAAATGCCTCACATCTACCCCTCCCTTACATCTCGTGAGACAGCTGTCTCTCCTAAAATTTTACTCATCCTCCATATTTAAACCTCATTCCAAAACCACATTGAACCTATCTAACATACACAAACTCAACCAACTACTTCCACAAAACTCGATCCCTCAAAGAATCTCGGCCTTACAGTCACTCCACAATCTCGCCCCCCCCCTAAATACGACTACCCTTTGCAAACCACCTTTTCCCCCATGGCTCTCTCCTATACTACATATTGATCCTTCTATGCGACAATACCATAAAGCGGACTCTCCAAACTCTTTCCTCAATAAATCCTTTTTACAAATCGTCACCACAAAATACCCCATACCCATACATACCCTCTTCTATACGGACGGTTCCAAATCAAACAAGGGAGTTGGTTCTGCCTTTACATCGTCCACCACCTCCAGAAAGTTCAAACTTCCTCATTATGTTTCCATATTTACAGCTGAACTCCTAGCGATCAAAGAGGCTTTAACCACAAGCTCCAAATTCATCCTAACTATCTCCGATTCTCTCAGTGCCTTATCATCCATCAAGACCAGAAACTTATCCTACAACTACATCCGACAAATCCTAGATCTCCTCTACTCCGCAAAACTCAAACAACGTTCCATCTCCTATTTCTGGCTTCCCAGCCACATAGGGAACCAGGGCAATGATAGAGCGGATAGACTAGCTAAACAAGCTATAGATAATGGTATTTCCATCACGGCTGAAAATTACTACTCAGACTTTAACTCTCACCTTAAATCTATCCATAATTCCTTATTTCAGTTACAATGGGATCTAGAAAATCCAAACAATAAATTGTGGCCACTCAAATTCTACATAACAACAATCTCAACAGAAAAGAGAACGTCATTCTGCAAAGACTGGATGCTGGACACACTGCTCAACTCACCGCCATCTCTTGGAAGGAGCACAAGACCCCAAATGTCCAAGTTGCGGATCCAACCTAACAGTTTCGCATATACTCACAGCAAATCACCTTAAAGACATCCGACTAAATCACAACCTACCCTCTACCATAAGCAACATAATCACCATTTTTACCGCAAACAAAAACAACATATGTCATTATCTCAGAGAAATTCACTTCAAAGTTTAAACCAAATGAATAATCACTTTATGGGCGCTAAATAACCTCGCAGTTAATGCGCCCTTGCACCAAAACATTATCATCATCATCATCATCATCATCATCATCATCATCATTCAATCTACACCCCGTGGAGAATATTCCAGAATTTTTTCAAAATTTTTTGATCAGTACTTTTCGAGATAAAGGGGGAAAAAACCAAGAAAAGTGTGCGCAAGTATTACATTATACATATTTTTGAACTCGTGTTTTTACAAACTTTTATTTGACACCCCACTCGAAATTTTTTTTTTTTCACTTCCGATTTCATTCCCCAACACTAACCCTTTACGTCAAAATTTAACTTTCAAAACTACACGGTAATGAAACGATTATTTACTTATTTATTATTATTCTGACGTTTCGCCCAATTTTTTGGGCATTTTTAAAGCCTCATATTTTATTTTTCTAAAAACAAACATATCATCATTTTAAAATTTTTCCTATTACTATAAACCCCACTTTCTAAAAACATACAATTAGAAATTAAAATAAAACATATTTTTAGGATACGCACCTTGAAATTGTACCAGTCAGTGTGTTACGAAAATTAGTATCTTACCGGTTCATATCAAAATGCTTTTTATTTTCTATTTTTCATAAAATATTTATGTGTATACTGTGTGTTAAAATATATCATTTAAATTTGTTTTTTATTTTAGTAAGCTTGTATATATATGGCTGATTTCCTTTGTATCAGTTCTGTCATTTACAGCATTTTTTTCTTTTTTGATTTGATTTGTAATTTTGTTTAGTGTGAGTCTTTGTTTATGATTTTGGTTTCTTTATAATTAAAATCATGTTTGTCTTCGGGTACATGTTTGTTTAGTGCTGTAGATGCATTATTTGTGTATTTATGTCCTTATGTTTTAAGTAATTTGCTAGTCATTCCGATATATTTTTTAGGACAATCCATACCTGGAATCGAGTACACTACATTTGCCTTGTTCATCATGGTAGTAGCATTTTTTAAATTTGTGAACAATGAACTTAATTTTTTATGGGTTTTATGGCACACTTTAATGTTGTAATTTTTTAATGTATTTTTTAGTTTTTCTGATATTTCCTTGGTGTATGGGAGTGGTAGATATTTTCATTTTTTTTGTTCTTTTGTGGCTGTGTTGGTTTTTAAATTATTATAAAATTTGTAGGTTCTTTTTTTTATCGTGCCAATTTGTGTCAAGACATTTTTTACATCTTTTGGTGTATCTCGTCTCAATTCTGGGCTAGTTAAGATTATTGCTCTAACTATTAAACCTATAATACCACTGATCTTTTGTGCCATTGCATGGTTCAAATAAAAGTTCAAATATTTTCCTGACCATGTCGGTTTTGTGTATCATTCTGTCTGGATCATACTATTTTTTTTTATATGTGTTAGATTTAAAAAATTTATTTTACCATGTTTCTCTATTTCAGATGTGAACTGTAGTTTTGTGTGAAAATTCTTAAATTTATGTAAGATCTCATCAATTGTTTCGTTGTTTATTGCAAGCAAACAATTATCTACCAACCTTCTAAAAAATAGAATGTCCATATTTAGATTTTTTATAACATTTTCCTCTAGGTGTTCCATCACTAATTCTGCCATGACGGATAATATTGGTGAGTCCATTGCGCATCCATCTATTTGTCTATAAAATGTACAATTATATTGGAAACAATTGGTGTTTATAGTAAGCTCTACTACTTTTCTTCTAAGACTTTTCGAATTAGGTTTTTGGAATATTTGTGTATAGTGATGTAACATCAAGAGAAAGGAGTTTGTAGTTTTCGGGAATTCGTATCGTATCGATAAAATTTCTGAAACAGAAAATCTTTGATAAAATGGTCATTTTCTCCTGTATAGACAGTTTGCTAGGTATTTTGCTAGGTTGTATAATGGTGATTGTCTACATGACACGATTGGTCTTAAAGGGATATACTTTTTGTGTAGTTTTAGGTATCTACCACTCCCATACACTAAAGAACTATCAGAAAAACTAAAAATACATAAAAATCACAACATTAAAGTATGTCATAAAACCAATAATAAATTAAATTCCCTGTTCACAAATTTAAAAAGTTCGACTCCCATCATGAACCAGACAAATGTAGTGTACTCGAGTCCATGTATGGATTGTCCTAAAAATATATCGGAATAACTAGCCAATTACTTAAAAACAGAATAAACGGAGATGAATACACTAATAATGCATCTACAGCACTAAACAAAAATGCAACCGAACACAAACATGATTTTAATTACAAAGAAACCAAAATCATAAACAAAGACTATACAAAATTACAAATCAACGGAGTGATCGAGATAAAAAAATAACCGGTCAAGTGTAAGGTGGACTAACGCAATTAGTGTTCCGTACGTTGATTGCTTTTAAAATAAAAAAAAATGTTACGTAGGTATAAAATGATTAATGGCTTCACAAAACACACCTCAAACAAATTTTCAACAAGTTTTTTTTCCGATTTTTACTGAAAAATGATAACGCTGAATTTTTTTATATACCACATAAATTATTAAAGGTGATGCACTCATGATAATTTCTCTTTAATCTACACCCTATGGAGAATATTCCAGAATTTTTTAAAAATTTTTTGATTAGTACTTTTCAAGATAAGGGAAGGGGACAGCGATTTCTCGTGTTTTTACAGGCTTTTATTTGACACGCCACTCGATGACCTGGTAAAAAAAATGTTCTTCACTTTCGATTTCACCCCCTAAAACTATCAAAATTTAACTTTCAAAACTATACGTCTCTGATCAATTCCTATATTAGTACCAAATTTCAACTTTCTATATCAAATAGTTTCGGAGAAAACCGACTGTGACAGACAGACATACCGACGGACAGACAGACGGACATATACCGAAGTGATCTTATAAGTGTTCCGTACGGAACACTAAAAAGAAAAAAACGCTGTAAATGACAGAACTGATACAAAGGGAATCTGCCGTACAAACTTACTAAAATAAAAATAAATGTAAATGATATATTTTTACACCCAGTATACACATAAATATTTGATGCAAAAACAGAAAATAAAAAGCATCTTGATATGGACCATCAAAATACTGATTTTAGTAACACATTGGCGGGTACAGTATCAGGGAGCGTATCCTAAAAATATATTTTATTTTAATTTGTAATTGTGTGTTTTTAGAAAGTGACGTTTATAGTGATAGGAAAAAATTTAATAGATATAGATAGATAATTCTGTTTGTTTTAGAAAAATAAAGTATGAGGCTTTGAAAATGCCCAAAAAATTGGGCGAAACGTCAGAAAATATATAATATATATATATATATATATATATATATATATATATATATATATATATATATATATATATATATATATATATATATATAATTGACCTTAGACTGATTTGCTCTCACTGTCGAAATATTGCAAGGAGACGAAGTACGTCTCTTTCTTAGGGAAAAGTATCGATGTTACATAGACTCAGTACCTGACATACAAAAACTCTCGAAAGATAGTTCAGCATATTGGCAGCATGGCTTACCATTTTCAAAGACAAAGATATTTCAGAAATCGACTTTAATAGAAATGAAAATAATAACCTAATGGGAGACTATAATATTTACCGACTAATAAAAAATAACACAAGAAAATTGTTTTAAGCCCAATATTAGATCTCAATCTAAATTTGATTATAAATACCCTAACCAGGCTTACTTATAACTCTGACTAGATTCACTTTATTGTAAGAGCCGAAAATGAAGTTTTGTACGCCTGCAGCGTTTTAAGGAAAATCTCAAACTGATTCAATGAAAATGGTCTACTTCCTTAAATCTCTCAAAATCACCATGACTTTTGCTAAAAAAAACAGAACAATTAATAAGAATTATCTTCTTAAGACCCCGGAATGCAAAAGCGCACAACACATTAATGATATACAATTTTTAGATATATAATTAGAATATAGATAAACTTAGATTATTTACGTGGAATATCTTTGCGGTAAGCGAAATTCTTCATCATATATATTTGGTCATCTGCGGCCTGTTATGATCATATATTATGGCCTTATATACTAAAAAAACTCTGCTGTAGCGTAGTATGCTGGGGCAAATCTTCATCAATATGTTCAAGGTTAATATCAAAGAAACTATAATACGACAAATCACTGGTTGCTCTCGACGAGATACATGTATACCTCGATTTGACGGGTTTGAAAATACTAATAGTCATCGCGATAGAGATACTAAAATATTCAACTTATGAAAAAGTAACGTCAAAAATGTCACTGCTAGAGAACAAGTACAATCATACTCGTATATCACTAGGCAAGAAATAATCTAAACCCTCCTCAATGTCGCTTAGCAACAGATTGGACGGTCCTGAAGTTATGCCAGTTAAAATGCACAGTTCCATGCCTGAGTATATGAAAAAAGTCTCATAATTTAAAAGAAGATTATTATTATTAATTAACTATTCGTTAGCTGACTTTTTCACGGATGAGGAACATTAGGTTGGGTTGCCACTAAAATAATAACTCTTCCGTAAAGTGTAATCTAATAAAATATTAATTGAGTATTCATATTTCAGGTTTTCCTTGTAACTTCTGATATTGTAATGACGCCTCTTATATTTCAATATATGTACTATATGTATAAGATATTGAAAGGTTTTAAAGGAATATATTTCACTAAAGAAAATTATATTTTGCGCACTAGTAGAGGAAAATTAATTTTGACTTAAAAAGATAATTAGAGAGAGATAATTTAGCGAAGAATATACAAAAAAAAATTACACAATTAAACTGTATTTGTGAAGTTAGCGGAACAACAAGGGTGGATTTAAAATCCTGCAACTCCAAAATAACCAACGTAAAATGATCCTAAATTTAACAGTAATTCTTATTGCAATTAATGAATTCCCGAAAGGTTTTAACTTTTAAACTGGACTAATTTGGAATTTTATGGTTTAAATTGATAAAATCAGTAATACACAGTTATGAAACTATGAAAGTTCCCATTTATTCTGTTTAATTTTTGATTTTCTTCTAAAACTGTTTTTTTTTCCTGATATTTATTAGAATAAACATAAGAGAGTCGAAAACGAAAGTCAACCATAGAACAAAAAATTTTAGTTTTCACGAGAGCTACATAGGCTATTTAGATTTTTTTCATTCTAACCTCTATTACTACACCTGTGCTTAAAATTAATAGTAATCTCACCTATCCCTGAAATGAAACTGTGTTTCTATAGTCTGTATTTTTTTACGAATTTGACTCGTACCGGGATTAAAAGTTATCTAACATAGGGATGTTCACTGTAAAACCAACAAGTGACTTTCAAAAATACAACACGCAACAAAAACTAACGTGTAGTGGTATGCAGTATTTACATTTAAAATAATAAATCTTAATGGTTGGTTATATATAACATATATATTCAATTATTAATTTTAAACATAATGTTATTTATCTCCTTCTCTATTAAGTAAACCTAAACAGAGTTTTAGTAAGATTACGAAAGATGGTGAACTATGGAATATTTTAAATTTTAAAAATCTGACAACACTAAAAATTTAACCGATTACTCCACACAGTCGGTCTATTGCAATGTTGGATTACGTTTTTAATATAAATATGCAGAGGCTTGGAATTAAGTTTTTTTTGAGATTCAAAAGAGCTGAAGAAAATAGGATTTCAAATTTGTTCCCATAATAACTTCAATATTCTAAATCTAATGATTCATCCAATCAGTTGGTGAATTGAAATAGTAGACTGTAAACATACATAAACATATAAGGGTCGTTCATTTTAGTCAGACTTTATTAGCTTCTTTAAAACGATACTAAAAATGGTATCAATTATTTTTCAAATACACACTTCAATGGACGTCATATGCCTATTAATAAACTAATAGAAAAGAATTCAAGTGTGTGCTTTGAAGAAATTCGTTATTAAAGGTAGATATCATGGCGCGTTTGACGTAAATTAAATATATTATTCATTCGTTAGTTAAACTAATTAATTCTCTTGAAAATAATTTTTATTTTAAGTAAAGCTCTTTTCAAAAGATATAATTATACTCCAGTTCTGACTGGAGTATTTTACAATTTTGAGGTGAAATCGTCATTTTTTTTTTAAATCCTCGTCTCGACGATTACATTAAGGAAAACATATTGCGACCGCTAAAAAAATGGGAGAATTTCTTGGATGTTTTTGCGTATTTTTGCTATTTAATCATAAATTTATGGAAGATAAACTAAAAATTGTGACAGATTTTGTCGTATTTTTTTGTCATTTTTTATGATTAAATAGGTGTACTTGCAAACTGTAAGCTATCTTTTTTTTAGTTAACTCTGGAAATATGTTCCATGGACATTACTTTAATTGATCCAAACATAATTTTAGCCATTTTTTACATATTAGATATATTTTTCACTTCTCATAGTAAATAAATTTTACCGATTCACGTTTTTTTCTTCTAACGAATTTTTTACACAACTTTTTTCAGTATACTACCTTACCTAAAATATTAAAAAATGTTCCTTAGCCTCTAAGCTGTCATTTGAGGTACTCAAGAACTCATTTAAACAATTTAGGCTCGAGAAATTGGCAATTTTAGTCTCAAATTTAATTTTTTTAATGCAAATTTACAATTTCCCTTTAAAAAATTACTTTTTCTTGAGCTTCATAAGATTTTCTTTAACCAAAGTTATTTTTAATTATTATACACAGGTTAATGTACATGTTGAGTAGCTGAGGAAGTCATTTGTTCCATTCAGGCTGAAAAAACTGGCCATTTTACTTGCAGTTGAATGCTTTTTTTGTTTCAAATTTGCAGTTACTTTTAAAAAATTAATTTTTCTTAAATTTTGTCATATTTGCCGTAAGGCATTAGTTGTAAAATGATTACCATATTTCTTACAAGGAGAGGCCAGAGCATCACGGATTTGGATGAAACTTGGTGAAGAGTTAGGAGTCACTGATACACGAGTATTAAGAATCCCGTTATTTAATCTTATGGGATTTTTTTTGCTTAATGGCTTCATAATGTTTTTAAGCAGCAATAATTTTTATATTAAATATAAAATACATTGCTGAAACAATTAAATAAAATTTATTATTATATTTAACTAGTTAAACTTGTATTATTAAAATTATTATATTTTGCAGTAACTTTATAATTTTTATTAATTTAATTATTATATCTTCATATAAAATTTACATTTACCCTTAATTTGAGAGTTTTTCCACTTAACAAAAAGAGAAAATGAATTTCTTGTTTATAAAATTGGACTGTTACAAAACTATTTTTTGCTCGGTATTTTGCAAAATGTCACTAATATACTATAGTGTACTATTAGTATATAATATGTAGTCAGTATAGTCTTAAAAGCTCTAGAACTATATTTAGTTATATATCTAAGGCCACCGTTTCTGATTGGATGAAAGTCGCTGAGTAACTAAACGTATAAGTAAAGTAGGAGCAACAACACTGAAGAATCTAGTTATAAAGCAACATTATAGTAGTTACTTTATTTTAAAGATATAAAAATAAAAACGATCAAAATAAAACGTTAATAAAAATATTTACAAATTGTACAATAATTTGTTTAATAATAATTAAAAATGAGTCTATGCTCGTGGATCGGTAATAAACTATGATTTACTTCCTCGTAAAGGTTCAAATTACTTGCTGAGACTTATACTATCAAGGGGAGAAATGAGGATTTGGATCACCAATTTAACAATTTAATTCAGCCACTCAACAGGTACAGTAATCTGTGTATAATAATTAAGAATAAGTTTGGTTACTGAAAATATTATAAAACTTAAGAAAAAATAATTTTTGAAAAAAGAAATCGTAATTTTGAGAATAAAATGGCCCATTCCTCGGGCTCAAATTGATTAAATGAGTTCTTAGGTACATTAAATGAAAGCTTAAGGACTAAGGAACATTTTCTGATATTTTAGGTAAGGTAGTAGTATACCGAAAAAAAGTTCGTCAGCAAAAAAAAACGTAAATCAGTAAAATTTATTAATATTATGTAGAGTGTAAAATATATCTTATATGTAAAAAACCCAAGTTGAACTTGCGCAACTAGTGTTCCGTTCGTTGATTGCTTTTAAAATAAAAAATTTTATTACAGATGTATAAATGATCAGTGACTTCACAAAACACACCCCAAATTAGTTTCCAACAAAGTTTGTTTCCAATCTTTACTAAAATCTGATGACCTTGAAATTTTTGTTTTTTTTTTTATATACCAGATAAATTATTAAAGGTGATAATTTTCGTTCCATCTACACCCCGTGGAGAATATTCCAGAATTTTTTCAAAATTTTTTGATTAGTACTTTTCGAGATAAGGCGCGGGACAGCGATTTTTCGCGATTTTTTAAAAATAATACAAAGAACAGTGCATGCAACTATTACATTATATATACATTTTTTACTCGTGTTTTCACAAGCTTTCATTTGACACCACAATCCATGACCTAGTTAAAAAAATTTTTTTCACTTCCGATTTCACCCCCCAAAACTAACCCCTTAAGTCAAAATTTAACTCTCAAAACTACATGGCTCTGATGAGGCCATCAATCCCTATATTATTACCAAATTTCAACTTTTATGTCAAATAGTTTCGGAGAAAATCGGGTGCGACAGACAGACAGACACCGAAGTGATCTTATAAGTGTTCCGTACGGAACACTAAAAATGGCTAAAATTATGTTTGGATCAATTAAAGTAATATTCATGGAACATATTTCCAGAGTTAACTAAAAAAAAATAGCTTTCAGTTTGCAAGTACACCTATCTAATCACAAAAAATGACAAACAAAAAAACGACAAAAACGACCTCCTAACTAGAAGGTTCAAATGACATAGCCCCTCAAATTTTTCATTTTTAGTGTTTCGTACGGAATACTTATAAGATGACTTTGATGTCTGTCTGTCCGTCTGTTTGTCACACCCGATTTTCTCCGAAACTATTTGTCGTAGAAAGTTGAAATTTGGTAATAATATAGAAATCGATGGCTTCATCAGAGCCTCGTAGTTTTGAAAGTTAAATTTTGACTTAAGGGGTTAATTTTGGGGGGTGAAATCGGAAGTGAAAAAAAAAATTTTTTACTTGGTTATCAAGTGTGGTGTCAAATGAAAGCTTGTGAAAAAACACGAGTAATATATATATATATATATATATATATATATATATATATATATATATATACATATATATGGCCACACTTTTCTTTGTATTATTTTTAAAAAATAACGAAAAATCGCTGTTCCCCTTTATCTCGAAAAGTACTAATCAAAAAATTTTGAAAAAAATTCTGGAATATTCTCCACGGGGTGTAGATGGAACGAAAATTATCACCTTTAATAATTTATCTGGTATATAAAAAAAAACAAAAATTTCAAGGTCAACAGTTTTCAGTAAAGATTGGAAACAAACTTTGTTGAAAACTCATTTAGGGTGTGTTTTGTGAAGTCACTGATCATTTTATAACTCGTAACAAAATTTTTTATTTTAAAAGCAATCAACGTACGGGAACGCTAATTGCGCAAGTTGCACTTGACCGATTATTTGATCTAGAATCAAAAATCTGCCAAAATTTTTAGTTTATCTTCTATAAATTTATGATAAAATTGCAAAAATACGCCAAAAACCCCAAAAACGGGCCAATTTTCCCATTTTTGTGCATGTTGCCTCAATTTTTTGGCAGTCGGAATATTTTTTCCTACAATTTCTGTTTTTAGTCTGTTTTGGTCGTATTCTGACTGGACTATTAGTCACAAGCGATAAGCTGATTTTGATAGGTACCCCAATGATATTGTTTCCTTACCAGAAAATTGTTCATCTCGGCATCTACCAAAATATCATCTAAATATCTCTGGATAGACATACGAGGATGGATTGAGAAGTTCGCGGCCTCAACAAAAAATAATTATAATATTTTTATTATAGTACCCTCAATAAGTTCATACTTTCTTTGGTTGTCACAGTGTAAAATTTTGTTGCTGTGGAATTTGTGGTTTTTAGGTTAGAACAAGTTTAGTGAGAAGTGCAGCGTTTTTGGAAAAAAAATGGAAAAAATTTAACAACGTGCGGTTATCAAGTACCTGTTTAAAAAAAAGACTAATACTAAAGGAGATCCACGATGATAAGAAAACAATACTAGGGGAATCTGCTCCATCATATACCACTGTGAAAAAATGGATTCCAGAATTTAAACGTGGACGAGAGAGCATCGAAGATGACCCTCGCTCCGGCCGGCCCACGAAGTCTACGACTGAAGAAAACATCGGCAAAGTGTGTGATCTCATATTGAAAGACCGTAGATTAACTATCAGGGAGATTGCAGATAATGTACGCATCTCGTATGAACGAACACAGAACATCATTGCCAACTAACTCGGATTTTCTAAGGTCTCCGCTAGGTGGGTCCCTAGATTGCTTTCAGTTTGAATTCGACTCACGATTTCTCGCGACTGTTTGGAGGTGTTTGAATGGACGAAACCTGGGTTCACCACTATACTCCAGAGTCAAAACAACAATCCGAGCAGTGGAAAAAATCTGGTGAACCGACCCCAAAGAAAGCGAAGGTAATTCTGTCTGCTGGAAAAGTGATGGCGTCAGTTTTTTGGGATGCTAAAGGTATTATTATGGTGGACTACCTTCCGAAAGGCGAAACAATAAACTCGACTTACTCTTGCACCCTTTTGCGTCGTTTACGTCAAGAAATTAAAGGGAAACGAACAGGATTACTTAGAGAGAAAGTTTTGTTCCATCAGGACAACGCTCGCATTCACACGTCTGTTGAGTGTGAATGTGAGTGAGTGTTCTGGTTTCGAACTGCTGCCCCACTCGGCTTATTCTCCTGATTTGGCACCTTCGGACTTTCATCTGTTTCCAAACCTAAAAAACACCTCGGTGACTAGAAATTTTCATTAAGTGAAAAAGTCGAAGCTGTAGTTAACCAGTATTTTGAAGATCTTGAAGAATCTTTTTTTCAAATAGGTGTGGAAGCTTTGGAAAGCAGGTGGAAGAAGTGCATAGAGCTAGGTGGAGATTACGTCAAAAAATAAAGATATTTTTGTACGTATTTTATTTTGTGTTCTCGACTAGGCCGCGAACTTTTCAATCCATCTTCGTAACAAATTTGATTTACAAATAGATTGTGTATTGTAGCAGGTGGTAGTACTAGGAATATAAATTACGAAATATATTTTATTTGAAATTATACAGTACGTATCTACGAGCCACGATAGGTTTTATGATAACTATTTACAGGTCCGAACTTGGTTATTTAATTTAATCTTAGTGAGTATTATAACCGAAATTTTAAAAATAAATATGATAAAAAATGTGAATCCAAGGGAATCTAGAAAAACAGGACAAAGCAACGAATTTCTTAATATGAGACCTACCTGCTGGCCCATTACATATGTATGCAATATTGATTTGTATATACGAGAAATTTTAACAAAAGTTACCCGAAAAAATTACTAGGTAAAATAATAGTTTAACATTTAGTAGTCATCAAACTACACCTATCTAAAGCTCTCCTAGCAAGTGTAGTAATTACAGCACTGGCTATCGGGCTGTTAGTGAGATGATAAAAGTTAAAATTATAATGAAATTATAAATAAAATGATTATTTTTTTTTAGGAACCAAGGTTATTCCTAAAGGAATAACTTTTGTAATTGACATATTTAACATGCACCGAGATGAAAAATATTGGCCGAATCCACTCAAGTTTGATCCAACGAGGTTTTTGCCAGAAAATGCTTCAAAAATTGTACCTTATTCATTTATGCCATTTTCTCTCGGCCCAAGAGATTGTATAGGTAAGTTCATCATAAAAAACACACAGAGGGAGTTATTTTGAAATTGTAATACTGGAATTTGGAGAAATACAGTAAAGTCTCCGTATGGTGAACTATTCTATAACGGTTCTCTTAAATTTTCCAACACCTGAGGAGAATAGCCCTTCCTGAATTATTTTGATTTTCAAATCTATTTTGATTTTCAAGGAAACAATTAGAAAAATGAACTTCACTAGCAACCGGTCTAGAAAAATCATGTTAACAAGTCTAAGCCTAGTTAGAGTGAGACGTTTCCCTTTTTGGGTCGTCTAAACTATTCTACACTCAGTCGTGTTTTTTCTAATTTCCTATATAACTCTATTCTCTACATATGTATTCTCCAGACTATTTGCATGCAAGATAAAAAATTCTTTACCTGAGATAAGATCACTCGAGGGTTACATTATTAATCCAAATCCATCCAGTATGATGTTTCAACAAAAATCACCACTGATTTATGAAACTGAAGACAAAAAATCCACTTACCTTCAAAATAATCCAAAATAATTATAGCCAAGATTCTAAAATATATTATAATGAGAATCTCGTCTCTGTTCGTCGGTCGTAAAGAAAACGTGAACTAACCCTACTAAACCTAATTTTGACATGTGTCACGTCAAGATCAGCTGGGATATTTACTTATTATATTATTATTATATGCTAACTTTCTCAGAAAATTAAACTTTTCCGTATGTTAATTAACTAAAACTACTATCTTCCCATAATATTTACTAGGAAAAGTTTTCAAAATATATTATAGAAAAAGTAAGTTATATATTTTATAAATAAAACAAATTAATGCGATTTTTATTTCAAAATATATTAATTTAGAATTCAACATGAGAAAAAATATGAAGTCAGATAAGGAAAGGTATTTTCATTTATGCCATAATCTAAGGACTATAAACATTTGAATGTTTTATTTTACGGAGGAGGTCAAATTTTGCCCACAACATGTTTTTCTTGTTTCCACCTAAGCTTAAATCAACTACGGGGAAACTTGCGAAATAAAAAATAAGCGAGTTAAAGTTCTAGAATAAGTGAAGCATGAAGAAATTAAATTTTAGTACATTACATGTGTAAAAATTTTTACAGTGCTCCTTCGATAATTATAATATTGAAGTATAAAACTTGAGGTGTAGTTGGTTTTCAGGTCCTAATTATTTTAAAAGTTAAAAATTGTTTTATTAAACGTATTGGGAAGGGCCTACTTAAATCTCAGCAACACTGTAATTCTTACGTTCTTGTTAACAATCGACCATATTGTTTAGTTGTATTGTTTACCAATAGCGGAGCGAAAACGATATTATTATTCATAAAATTTGAAAATTTATAAATTTAAAAAAAAATTGTATTGTTGGTAACACAGCATGTCAGTGCAAATTTGGAAAAAAAAAAAAAGTGTGTTGAACAAGAGTCACTTGCTTCAATATATGAAGTGAATTTAATAACCCCCTGTTATATATATATATATATATATATATATATATATATATATATATATATATATATATATATATATATATATATATATATATATATCTGTATATACATATATATATATATATATATATATATATATATATATATATATATATATATTATATATATAGAGGAGAAGGGTAGTCTTTACCGACTAGTTAAACAGCAAACCGAAAATTCTTGGGGGTAAGCGATCATGGGAATAGAGCTAAAAGGTTTTTAAACACCTTTTCAGATACGCCAAGCTTTCGAAAATATTTTATTTCCTCTTCAGGGCTACAAGTGCAGTAAATCATCAGTATTCTAAGGTTTACAACAGACAGTAACCCAAAATTATTAAAATCAAACTACTTACTGCTAAGTGATGTTTTTTGGTTAATTCCCTTCAACAAAAAAAAAACATTACTATTAAGATTTATTAGGAAAACATGAAAAAATTTTGACAATAGTTATAATTGTCGGGCCGATTATAACGTTTTTAAAAAACAATTCTTTTGCTTTTCAAAAACTTTTATTTTTGTTCGTTACGGAAAACTTTATTAGAACTTCGATACAACAGACAACAGTCGTCCTGCACTGGGTTGCGACTTATATTTAGAAACTTTTTATGTCTATTATGCAGAACGGCGTTTTTAGATAAAGGAAATCTGCATCAGTATATTTTATACATATTAAGCATATTATCAGAATGTAACTCAATAATACCTATAAAGATTAAAGAAAATCGTTTACTCCATTTTGTTATGTATGATAAGAACAACGGTGTGTAAAAATTAACATTAGGATATTATTACAGAGATGTGGCTGAAATGTTTTGTGAATTTTCATTATGCCAACTTATCTGCAATAGATTAGAGAAAATTGAGCTTAAATCATCAATGTCAGTTTTTTATTCACAGAATTCGGTTCAAGGTAGATTTCCACCATTTCCCTAAAGATTCTCTTGTTGAAATTTAACGATAAGAGCTTCTTCCTTCCCAAACCGTCCTTGTGTATTTTTCCCTTTATCATTAGCTGGGGCAGATAGCATTTGTCACTTCCCAAAACATGACCCAAATAAGATATTTTTCTAGCTTTCACGATTTTCAATATGTCCTCTTCCGTAGGACAGTGTCGTTGCTCACATGTAACGTCCAAATATTTTTAGGATTCTAAGATATATCCACAACTTAAATGCTTCCAGTTTGTTCACACTGACTGTTTTTAATATCCAGGTTTCTGAGCAATATAGCAAATGGACCAGACGTAACATTTGGCTAGTTTTAATCTTCAGTTTAAGTTGAGATGTAGATCGCACAATAATTTACTAAAATGTCTAAATCTGCTTCTCGCTTATTCGATTCTAGCTTTAATTTCTCTTTTCGGGTCCAGGGTGCTATTCGACCAACAGCCAAGATATTTAAAGCAGTTAATTTGTTCTATGATCTCTTCATTGATGGTGAAGGTTAGGGGAACATTTTGGCTTTTACAGATGGTCATTATCTTGGTTTTCTTAGCATTGATTTTCGTTCCATATTCATCACACACACTATTCACTCTGTCAATGATTCTCTGCAGGCCTATATTCGTATCTGCCATTAGCACTGTGTCGTCCGCGTTACGGAAGCTGATTATGTTAACGCCGTTTATCTTAACACCGTCTTCTGCCTCTCCAAGTGCCTTACCGAAAATTACTTCCGAATAAAGATTGAACAGTGTCGGAAAAAGTATGCAATTCTTACGGACGCCTCGCTAGATATTGATGCTGTTAGATTTGCAGTTTTCTAGTTTTATGGTCGCGTTTTGGTTCATATATAAATTTTTCACCAACTGGACGTCTTTTCCATCAAGGCACACCTTCTAAATTTCTTGCAACAACTTTGAGTATTTGACTCGAACAAATGCCTCCTCAAAGTCAACAAAGCATATGAATATATCTTTTTGTTGGTCCAGGCATGTTTGGGCAACATCTGCAGACAAAACTAGGCTTCTCTTGTCCCTTTCTGAATCCAAATTGGTCCCTCCTCATTCGCTCTTCACATTTTCTGAATATTCGATTGTGAAGTATTTTCAGCAGCACTTTTAGGGCGTGGCTCATGGCTGTTATTAGCTGTCCGTCAGAATCCAGCATTGCGTGCAATCTTCATCTATTGTGTTCTACAAATTCTTTGCAACTTCTCGATTTCTTCACATTTTTGTGTCAGCCAGCTTTCCTGGTTTTGCGTCTTACCTCCTCCAGTTTATTATACTAGTAGTATACTGTTGGCTCTCTATTTTTATATCGCAATCGCTCTTCAATTAAGTATTTCCTCTATCAGCCACTCATTTTAAGTTGATTTTCTTATTTCCTTAAGTTGCTTTTGTGTTGTATCTGTTATAATCTGTTTCATCTTGTTCCACAGTGTGTTTACGTTCATAATTTTTTACAAGTCCTGTGCAGTTCCGATAATGGAATATTCAGTACATCTGCAACAGTGTCTCTTATGTCTATGTTCTTTAAGTTTGAAAGGTCTGGTCTCTCAATAGGTGTCGTTGCGATAGAATTATCTGGCCGTGTGAGAGGTGGTATGGTGGATTTGGTGAAATTTTGACTAACTGTCTGTTCCGGGCAAGAACAAAGGTGTTACGATTTATGGTGTTAGGATTTTCACGCCATTGTCGGTAGGCATGCCATTGGAGGGACATTTTTTCAAAAAAGGGCTGTAAGCTTCCATGCCAGCCAAAATAACATCGGAGACCTCCCTGGCGCAGTCAGATGGGTTGTCGGATCGAAAACAAATGTCTATCCAAGGGAAAGTTCAAAAATATTCCATGAGATCTTCCCATTTAGCAGATTTGTAGTGCTAAATCTTGCGCGGCTTACGCGCCTCTCTGTCACTCATTGGTAGGATACTCGATGTCAAAAGCAGTTTATGGTCAGAAGAACCTAACGGTGGATTTACGGTGATTGTGTAAATCTCCGGATTGATGGTTAAAAACAGATTAAGAAGACTGGCGAACTCCCCGTCTCGATCAGGGATCCGTGTTGGTTCATGAATAAGCTGAGTTAAGCCACAACTGATTGAGAACTATTCAGCTTCACGACCTTGTTCGTCGGTAGTATTTAAATATTTAAGCCAGTTGATATTGTGAACATTAAAGTCGCCCAGGATAGCAATTTCGGCACTTGGATAGTTAGTTTGTAAATGATCGATGGTGTCTGCAAGAGAAGCGAAAAGTGTTCTAAAATTGGTATCACTTGGTGGTCGATAGAGGATAAAGATGAACCTTGTGGTTGGTTGAGTCGTTATTTTTAACCACATAACATCAAAGTTTTGGGGCTCCAGAGCCTCTTTTCGTTGGCAAGAGAGGTCGCTTCTGATAAAAAGACAGATTCCAAAATTACGCCTAAATCGGAAATAGAAGTTGTACCCAGGATAAAGATAGTTGACTGTGTTGGTAGATGAACCGACCTTGGTTTCACAGAGAGCGAGTACATGAAATTTATTTAATTGGAGGTGTTGGTGCACTGAATTTATGTTCGAGTTTAAACCTCGTATGTTGCAAAAATCTATTTTAAAATTATGTTCTCTGCACGTCGACGCCCCTGAACAAGCCCCCACCCGGTCATCCGAACGAGGAGCTATTTTGCCTCCGGAATTTTTTGTATCCAGGTGCCTTATCATGCTATTTGTCCCCACAGTAGTTATTGTGGAATTTTCTTGTTCTGTCACATGTTTATGTTTGTCTTCTTCGGCATTGATCCAGGGGGTGTTATTATTGTGTAGTTTGATTTCTGACCAGATACTTTTCCAATAATCTGTGAGTTCTTGTTTGTTTGGTGGTTCAGTCACTGCTGTCTGTTGTACATAGTTTTTCAGTAGAACTGTTTTTCGCTTCTACGGAAGAGGTTGTTGGTGTCTTTCCTCTCGTTTGATTCTTTGTGTCTACGGAGACTTGCCGCATACACGGATAGTTTTTGTTTTAAAGTATCAAGGATTTCTGGCAGTGTTCTGTTGGGAGACTTGGATTTGATCTTGTCTACACCATGTGTAACACATTTGGACCCGTTCATAAACTGGGTAAGGTGTCCTAGATCTCTTCCGATGTTGTTGATTTTGTTTTCTATTCTTATTTGCCATTTGAATACTGGTTTTGTGCTGTTGGGGTTTCTCTGTCGTTGCGGGAGTTTTCGATTAATTATTTCGTCAGTTGCTCTTGGGATTGATGGTGGTGGGTCCAGGCGGCGAGTGATTTCTTTGTCAGGTCTTGTGATTTTATTATAGCAACGCATGATGTGTTCGTTGATTCCTGTGGTGCAACTTATGCTTTGCTTTGATATTCCCGTCTTGGTGGGTGTCGGCTTACTCGCCGGCACAACCCTTTTGGCAGGTTTCGATTGCCCGATCTTCATCGTTTTGGTCGAGCTGCCATTTCCCGCAACATCCTCGACCGTTACGTCGCTCGCCCGATGCTTCTTTTATTGGTCTACTGTTATTTGAGATGTTTTTAGTGTTTTGTGGTGTCAGAAGCTCAAAGTGTCCCGACATTGGGTTGCCTGTTAGTAGAAGTTTAGGTGTGTTTTCCTGTGCTTATTATTGTTAGTCTGCCCGTAAAAGTTATTTTTGTATCTCTTGTTCTTCGTTGTTTTGAGAAGATATTAAAGTTGCTATTTTGGGTTTCCGAGAGGGCAAGTATCTCTAGGCTCGTTCTATAGGTGCCATTTTTCCTCATATAGTTATAGTAGTTATTGAAATCTCTCATATATGCAATTAATGAAAATGTCTGAAGTTCCGACCAGTTTTGTTGTATATATCTTAGAGCAACCTCTCAGAGTCTTTCATGATGGTTTTGGTGGGCATATAAGTGTAAGCTAACTGCACGGAAAAGGCAATTTCCATCATCTACAATGTCAGATCTGGTAAAACTATCGGGAGTAGTTTCGGCTGAGACGGTTGTTTGGATCATCTGTGGTAGCTGTTTGTACGACAGGGGTCCGCCTCCTCAACAACCTGCTATTATCACTATTATAATTATTATTATTCTACATAGTGTTCCCACGAGTATCCTAGGAAAGAAAGGTTGACTGCGGCAGAGCCTGGATGCCACAGCAAGGCTACTTGAAGCGAACAGTATTGCCTTACATTGTTTTCGCGTATTTCTATTTATGAAGCATACGCGAAAATATCTCTTCGACGATTGATTGATTTTTTCCGACTTCATCCAACATTCATAATCACAGGTCGGTTAATTCAGAAAAAATATCTACAAATTATACACCTAAACCTTCCGCCCGAAACACTCTATCCATTAGGGAAAAGATATATATATATATATATATATATATATATATATATATATATATATATATATATATATACAGTATGTTATGCTGGTGAATTCTTATAGTAAGACCGATTGCAGAAAATTCACCTTAAATAACGGATCTCAATAATAAAGGCAAAAATCGAACATTAAAGAAATGATGTCATGAACACTGCGCCACTGGTGAACTCTAGAACTCTACAATATGGAAAGCCGTTAATCAGACGTAAAGTAGTTCTTTAGATTTGAGTTGGCTTTTCCTAAATAAATTTAATAAAAAAAAAATTAATATTTTTCTTATTTTATTATTCTAATACCGACAAAGGAATTGTCGATTCTTGTTATTCGCATTCCTGGCAGAGATGAAAGTCGCCGCCGGCTCATTTTCTGGGACAGTTTTTAGTGGCTCGCCGCTTGCCGGAAGTCAAGTGATACCACCTTCTAGGAAAACTTCAAATTCTCGTTCAGTTTGTTGTTGTACACATCAATGTTATTCCAGATTTTTTTGAAAGATAGATGGACTATAGACTACATAGTAGTGTTAATTAAAAAAAATTGTAGAATGTGTAGAACATAGCAGTAAGTGAAATATATTGTGTCATTCGGTACAGTTGTAGTTATAAATTTATCACAAACAACTTAGGATATTTTATATGGAGATCAATTGCACATTTCAGGTACATTTATTTATTTATTTATTTCGTAGGGATGTACATTGCATTCAGTTGACGTTAAATAAAATTACCTAAATGAATTATACAAAAATTTTAGTAACTAGCGACCAGTCCTAGCTGTGCATTGGAGTTGTAATGTTACTGTTTATCTCTTCATTATAATTTAGTGTAGACAAAAATAGCATGTCTAAAATATTTGTTTCAGTAGTTACTAGGAAAATCGACAAATAGCCAGACAGACAGGCGCGATGGTGTTTTGTTTTATACTATGTACTTTCTTACTTAATGTCATCCAAAAATGAGGGTAAATTACCCCATAAAAAATCTTTTTGATCAGCCGACCCCCCATTGTTATAATAAGGACCTTTTAGCTTACTCTTTCCTACCCTAAGCCAGCCTTTTCTAACTCCATATATTTCCTTTTTCAACATCTTTTAAACAAAAAAAAACACATAACGACTTTTTGGTCGACAATCGTGCCCTCTTCTACCCTCATAAAAGGCCATTCTTAACTACTGTTTAACAAGAAACAACTCATATTAGACCTTTTTGACAACGTTTTTAACGAAAAACACCTTAGATTAGGCTTCTTTCATCAACTCTTTATCAAAAAAACAACCCCAGTAACTTCATTAATACCACACACAGAGTTGGCAACATTGCCTCACCCCTGTGCATACTCACATGCACCAGAGTGGGTCCAAAAATGGCACAAAAAACAGATTATGTTTGTACATAACTTTGGTGGCGTTAAATCATTTTGGGCGGCGCGAGTGTAGAAACACACTTGTAAAATCTAGTCATCCAAATGTTATAATATAATTTAAAGACAGTCTTTATCTTTTTAAATGTACCAAACAAAGAACGCACAAGCAAAGAATTTATATTTCCCTACCGAAATTACTCTCTTTAGTTGAAGTGTTTTAACACATGTATTCTTCATATCTTTACTTCGATAATTTGAGTTAACCTTTGTGGATAGACATATGCTGTCGTCGACGTTTTTGTAAAACTATTTGAGGCGAACAATAATCTCTTACTGTTTACGCAGCGTATGCGAAAATATCTTTCCGATGATTGATCTTTTTCCGACTTCATTCGACATTCATCATTATAGGTCGCTTAATTTTTACAGGATATTTACAAACTATACACCAAAATCTTCCACGTGAAACATTTTATCCATTAGTGAAAATCAGAATAAAACCCGTTGAGTAGTTACTGAGAAAATCGTGTACAGACGTACGTCACCAATAAGGTACCAATTTAAGGTACATAAAAATAATACACAAATACGTTTTTACACTTCAACAGCTGTTTATCCTTTAATGACTATTATTACTTGTGTTTTTTTTTGCTATCGTTATTTTAATTAGGATAATTTTTTATTTTAATCTGCTGGGAAAATTTTTAAATATAAATATTTCCTAATTAGTAAAAATTTTAACACAACTAATTCACTAAAATTTTAGTTACGTGATTGTATAAAAATATTTATAAATAAATTGCTAACCTAGGGTCGTTCACCTTCTTAGACTTTTGTTTCTTGTCAACAAAAAAGCCAGCTGAAGCTTCAAAGCATTTTGTTAGATGCCGCATATCGGCTGAGTGTGGTTTTATATCGGAGGTTTGTAGGGGAGGTTTAGGCATATCGTTTATCGATTATTTTTGGTATTGGTAGTGATTTTTTTTTTGATTCCTACTATTGTTTATTAATACTGTAAAAACTTGGAAGTAATTTCCATAGTTTTTTGTACAGTATTTTTTGTAGTATTGGACATAAAGGTTTTTTCTTTTTCTTAAAGTTTTCGCATTAAATCCCGAAGTAGACGCTTCACTATTCAAATATGCTTTCATTACTTTATTTGAGAGAAAGAACATTTATATTGTCAGTTTTTGTCCACAGGGCAAACTCCAGAAGTTTTAAATCCGTTCACAATGGTGCCAGTGGTTTCCTCTTTGGTAAGCTTCTGCAAATAAACTTGCAACTTGATATTCCGTTTCTTGATGTTCTAGATTTGTCGTCAACCATTTTTCTATTGCTTGAATATAATAATTGCTCATAGGTTTAAAAGAAAAGATACGTTCCGTGGCTGAAGTTGTAGGCCTAGTAGTTATAACATTAGACTTCGCAATGGTTAACGCCTCCAGGTTCTTCGAAGGCGTTGTATTTCCATCAAACAGAAGTAACATAGTATATTTTCAGGGGATGGCCTTACGATGCTTGTAAAATGTTTCGTCCGTTTTACAAATAAGTTTCAGTTAATACAGCCAGTGTCTGGAATGGTGACGACGCCCTCAGAAGGTGTGCCATTCCCCAATTCAGGATTTTGTCTCATTCTGTCCAGGCACACTGGCACAACACAAGACCTATTTTCCCGCTCGTGATTGCGCCGATTTGTTTCCGCCTTTTTAATCCTAAAACTTTTTGCATTTTTTTCTAAACGATACAAAACCACTTTCATCAACTTTAAATATTTTGCAAACGAAAATGTAATTTAGTAGGTCGATTAATTATAAGTCTCCTCTACTTTGAAAAATCACCTATTAAGGAGCAATGATCGGTTGTTCTTCGGCCTTCCAAAGAACTATTTATTTTCAATGTCAGTATTTCATAGGCGGCTTTAACTTATAAATAATTTGGTAAAAGGGAGTTTTGCCCTTTTCTAATTTTTCAAAAATTTTCGAATTTGAAAAAAAAGTATATGCTTCTACATGACTCTACGAGTCACCCATTTTAATATATGCAGTGAATTTCATAACACCCTGTATATATATATATATATATATATATATATATATATATATATATATATATATATGTATATATATATATATATATATATATATATATATATATATATATATATATATATATATATATATATATATATATATATATATTTATATTGCGACAACACGGAATTCTGGATTTGTTTCAGATTAAAAAAAAGATTTTCTTATATCGTCATGGATACTTAACTTCTAAAAAATAGTAAATAACACAGCCGATTTTAAATTATTCAAAAAAATAAATTCTAGAAAAAAGTTTATTTGAATCTCTTTGTTACTCGTGGGATGTCATGGGCAAAAAAATATCACAAATTTTTATTTCATGGGATATGTAAGATATACCTAAATTTGCTACAAGAACAAATTTCGACGATGCAAAGCATAAATAAAATTATTACCTTTCATTAAGGCTTCAACGCTTTTATACATATTTATGTAATGCCTTTTGGATCATAACTTCTTCAGTGACCCACCGTTCCCAAAACTGACGTCGCTATTATCATTACTATTAATGATTAAGGGGAGTATTTGGCTTAAATAAATTCTTTGCGAAAACTATTTATTTCTCTAATATGAAATAATAGTATATGTACAAGCGACAACCATAGCTCACTTTTTTTAGCACTCTATTCTTCCAAACGGACAACATTTTTATCTCTAACTTTGTTTTCGAGTTTTAAGAGATAAAAACACCTAGATTTGGATTTTGTTGGAATTTTGAGAAAGTCAAATTCAGCGCTTATTACATGTTTGCAAAGAAAGTACCGAGTAAATCTTTTTATCGATTTTCTAAGTTACAAAATAGCTCTGTAAATTTCTCATCAGTATAGTAAAATACGGAAAAGTAATGTGTTTCTAAACACATACTAATTGCATGTTAAGTTGCAAATGAATATATTTCTTTATTTCAGGTAAAGGCCAAGCAATGATAATGATGAAAATGACAGTAGCAAACGTCATAAGAACATTTAGAATAACCTCTAAATACAAGTCCGTAGATGAGATAAAGTTATCTTCTTTTATGACCCTAAAAAATGTATATCCTATCGACTGTCATTTTTATTCGAGGTTCGAAAAGTAGTTTTACTATAGATATTTATGGTATACCTTATCTATTATTTTAATATTCAAAGGTAAATTTTCGGTATTAGGTTTTATAGTCGTTGTAAGGAGTTCTACATGTATTTTTGGTTGCACTTCATGGCTCAATTTTTAAAGAGTCATAATAGGCGTAATAAAAAAACAAATGTTATTGTGAGTCACTCAATAACGCGTCTAGTGCAGAAAAGAAGATTTGGTGTAGTAGTGATAACTCTTGTGTAGTACAGTCTACATTATATTTTTGAAATAGATATACTATAGAATACAGACTTCTTATTCTTGCAATATCTTCCATATTTTTGGATACGCTAGTAGTATTATAAACGCAATAATTATTACACTATGTAACTCCGTGTATATTAAAGAAGTTAGAGGTGCGGTTCTTTCACCTTCTAGGGATTTTTATTTACAGTTGGGTAATAGCCGTTTGACCTTCAAGTCTATATCAATGCATTCGTCTATAGTAGTGTTGACTTAATGACTTTTGCTAACAAAATTAAGTTTTATTGTATTAAATTTTTAGGAACATCATCACATTAGGGACCTGTTCCCTAAAAATTTGACAAAAAATTAAAGTATTTAAATTCTAAACCTTCTAAGGTTCATGGTTGAAGCTAATGTCAAAAGAAATAATTAAGGTGATCAATTACACTTCTTAATTCTTCCTTACGAAGGCTTCTTTCAAACCCATCATTGTTTCGCCGTCCACTATTTAAATGGAATGAAATAAAATGTAAATACTAGTTATTATGTTTAGGGCAGGAGAGTAATTTTAAGCGCTGTAAGAATGACTATAATACAGGATTTAAATTTTTTACGACAAAATAATCACGTGATTTTGTATCACAAGTATGCTCCGTATGCTAGATATATATAATCATAAAATAATCATATTAAGCTGAAAAAAGATAATGTTTTTATACGAAGTGACCTGGTCAAGACTCAGTCGGTGAATTAAAAATAAGATTTTTGGTAAACCATTGTGGTGACGTAGTTCTTAAGTCGTTTATCTCAAGTTTCACACCAAGAAAATAACAACAAAAAATACACGTAGGCAAAAGAATCGTAAATTTTAGGTAAAAATATATATTTTATTGTGTAAAATTGTATAATCCTTATAATAAATATTTAATAATGAAGGATTCTATTTTTATGTGTTCATTAAAAAACACCAATAACACAAACTGACAAAATTGGATGAAACTCCAGACCCTGAGACCAGAGTATACTTTCCTAAATATTTTTGGTGAGCTCAATCCGAATCCGACCTTAGAATTGCTCCATCACAACAGGTTTTCGAGATATCTTAACCTAAAAATGCAAAAAAAACACGGGTTTTCGCTATAATCGGATTATTTACACCGCGAATCAATTTTTTTCCACAAAACTCGTTAAGACATCTGAAAGTACTACTTTTCCCCTTGAAAATGCATTTAGAATTTTTCACATATTTTATTTCTTCTCGGAGAAATCCTCCATTGAAAATAATTAGATTGGCGTTTTCGTTACAATTATTTGAAAAATAAGTTGACCAGCAGGGGAGAGTAGTGTAATTATATGGTTTTTGGGACGCTGAATCCGAATTCGTTGTCAGTTAAAGCCCACCGAGTCGTGGTTTGTCCTTAACCTTAAGATTCAAAATGGCGGATCCGATATGACGGGTCGGAATTCTGAAGAGTCTAAATTACTATGTTACATTTTCTCCCTCAAGTAAAGTAACTTTGACAAGTTTCTTTGTATAAACGGTCACATATTACCACTCTCAGTTGAACCCAGAGTTACGAAACGAAGACTGTTAGTGTTGACTCTATTTTTCTTTGATTTTTTTATAAATTCTTTCTTACTCTTTAGAACTAATTAGAATGAAATTACTTCCTTTTCTTATGAAAACGGATCAACTCTTTTTTTGGCATTGTTGTATGACATATATGTCTGCCTAGTAATATCTATAAAGCTACTATATCAATCATAATAAAAGTGTTTGTGTTCGATGTGGCTACAGTAAAAGATCATTTAAATGTGTTTTGTATTTCAAAAATTACTTTTCGGCTTCTGGGAGACGTCTAAACAAATGTCAAACTAAACAAAAATGAGGGCAGTTAATAACAAATAGGTGAGTAAATCTGAATACCCTCTCGCCCCACTTACCAATTCAAGCCAGGTAGTTGGGTAGGTAGGAAGGCAGTTGACGTATTGTTTTGTTAAGTCTCTTTCCTCTCTTTGTGCTACTTTCATATTCAAGTATATTTCTTATTTTGGCAGTATTTCTTGTCAGAGACTTACTCATTATCAACAAATTCCTTACATTTTTGCTTAAAAATAAAATACATGTAGGTACCTTAATTTGCATTCTTAACTAAATAAATATGAAACTAAATTTGAATAAAAATTAAATCCATATCCAAAAAGTGATAAAATGTACACAATAAAAAAGTATCAAATACTATCGTCTCTTAATCTTAATAGTACCACTTACTTATAAAAGATAAATATTACTAGCAAAAGAAATCTGTCACCCCCTTAAACGAAAAACCCGGAATGCAAACAATAAGTAAGTAGTACTTAATACACAAAATCTATTATGCAAACCGACAAACTAAATTTTTGAAGTTGGCGCAAATTTTGCTAAGTAGAAGAAACATTAAATAAATCTTCTTTAAATTCGAAAAGCCAAAACTGAAAAATGGTAAAGTCTGATGCCGCAATAAGTCCTGAAAGAAGTAAAACGGTTTTTCTTGAATATCTTTTTTATATTTTAAAATAATATTCTTGCTAGCTCGGACCGAAGGAAAAATCACCAATTTTTCAAAACGTCATTGGTGTTGATATTAGGTCTTCTAGAGAAATTCAATCAAAAAAAAGTGTAGGAAACACTCTTATCTCATAGTCGCAACACATTGTCACAACTTTTCGGATTACACTTTAGTTACCATAAAAAAAAATTAAAAGAATTCATAACAGGTAAGTTTTGGTTACCGGTAAAATTTATATATTTGGAGAAGTGAAATGATACAATATTATGGGCTTAGATTCCTGAAATTTGATGCCTGTCATGATAACATAGAAATTTTATCTCTTATGGGTCTAATATTGGTCAAAAATAAATTTAGTTTTTAAAAATTGCTGTAAATTTGTTAGCCCGGAAATCACCTACACACAGACAAACAATTTGCCATTTCTTACAGTTAAACAAACATTTTGTTTTTTATAATAATATACAATAATACATTAATTAGTATAAATTTTTTCCTCAAATATTGATTGAACACATTGAAAAGTCGTAAATGACGAAAGGGCTATGCTATACTAAAGGAATTTTAAAAACAGAAACCGTATACAAATGGTAAAGTCAATACGCAGTTCTGATACAAATAGTAAATTTAACCTAATGAATTATTTAATCCGAACAATACAAGTCGATGTTTCAAATGATAGGTACTTTATAGTGAGATATCAATCACAAAGAAGTGAGCAGAGCAAGGGTTTGAAATGTAGGCACTTTTTAAAATTATTATTTTATTTTACTGTCATGGATGGCCATTTACAAGATAGCTACTTATTTAAAATAGTCGGGATGATACTATATTTGTAATAAACTTTATACTTATAAACTAATACAGATATATGACTGATATGTAACTATTTCAGTCTTATTCGCTAAATTAAGATCGAGATCCAGATGACATAACTAAAATTAAAGAAAAAGTAAAAAAACAACTATTTTACCTTAAAACGTTTAATTTTAATACTTGAGTGATTTAATATAATAAAACATTCACTCAAAATTATTTTAAAAAGTTAAACCGTGAGGATACGGATATCTGCCTATTTCTTCTCTACGGTATTAGCCTATTTATTTTTATTAGGCAATTATTATTATGATCAGACAGTTGTTATTAATGTTATCAAATAATCGTTATTATTATCAGACAATTGTTATTATTATTAAGTAACTGTTAACTTTGTCATCCTTGTAACAATTATGCAACCATACCAAGGACAGTCACGCGAGAGTATATATCAAAGTGGCTGTCGCTGAGACGTGTAATGAAGCTATGGTAAGGGCAGAGTCAGACAAGGCCTCCGCTCCAACACTAACCCTAACTCTTGCTAGTAGTGGGTCGTCAATGGTGAGAGTAGTTATGTAAACAAGGGGCTATGACTCAGGAAGACTTGTGTAATCGAGAGAGATCTTTCTTCAACTAGTCTAGTACAAGAAATCTTGAAAAATTCTTGAAAAAATGTACGAAGTGACTTAATTTCTATAAGAGGTAATCGACAATGACGTGAAAGACTAGTAGTTATTGTCGAAAAGGCTTTAATTCACCTGTGTAGGTATATGGGTTCAAAGGATGATACATGTGGGGGTGTCGTTCAGGTAAGTAGTAGTTCTTGTAGCTGAAGAAGTGATCAACAATGATGCCCGGTAGCTTAACCTTAATAAGTTAAAGGTGCATGTTTTATTCTACTGCATAAAAGGCCTTATTCAACACTGCATAAGGTGGTTTTTAATAAATTTGCCTCAAAGGCCTAATTTTGAGGGTAGTTTTTAAGGGTTGTTTTTGAGTGGTAAAAAGGAAAACAAAATTAAATAATTTTTTAATGGCTAAATTTTCCATACCACTAGAGCACTAAATATTTTATTGTAATTAAAACAGTCAGCTTAAAGTAATCCGGTAAGAATTCGAACCCTGGTTTTTGGTGTTATAAGGCAGGGAAGACAATACGACACCTACTGAGCTTATACTTTAACCTACTTATTGACTTAAATAAGGATTTAAATATTAGAGAGAGTGCAAAATTTACGTTAAAAAATGCTACAATCCTAAATGATACAATGAAATATGCACGAGAGCAATTAAATTCTATAGTAAAAGGAATGAGTGATTAATAGACTGCAATTAACGTAAAAGTTGGAGAACTTAAAAGTTAAGTCGACTGAAACTCTTCAGCATAATATTAAAAAGATTAAAAATAAAGTTGCTCGGATAGTTAAATGGATTAATAAACTTTCTATTGTTATTTAAGTAAAATACCCACGAATAAGCGTTAGTAAGAAAAAGGCAAGATGAATAAAGATATAAAGGAAACTGTTGTTGAAGAATTGAATAAACCTGGTAAAAAAATTATCAGTGAAGAATCACAATTGTGAAAGGATTTATAGAAAGCTGGTTTGGTTAAAATGAGACCTTATGCCAGGTTTTAGTTATAATAAATACATTTACAAAATAAGTTTGGACAGAACCGCTTCAAAGCAAAAGTAGGAAGGATGTAACATTAGCAATGAAAAAATTTTAGATAAAGCAATAAAGCAAAATTTGTAGACAAATTTGGGGGAAGAATTTTGTGGCAGATTTCAATAACTATTAAAAGATTATAAAATAAATTATTACAGTAGTTTTTCTAATTTAAATGCAAGTTTAGTAGAGGAGCTTAACCCAACTTTAAAAAAGAGTATGCGGAAATATTTCAGTAATCAAGGAGATTATAAGTGGTATATTATTGTATCAACTTATAGAAAAATGGAATAATACTGTCATAGAACTAAAAGATGCAAAACCTGTTGAAATTAATAGAAGAAATACAGATAATATGTTATTGAATTCATTTACTTTTTTGTTAAAAGTTGATCAAAAACTTACTAGACGTAATGAAAATGATTTGTTAGGATTTCACGAAAAGAGTTTCTTATTTAAGTACTATAGTAAAATTTGTTTTAGTCACTTAACTAAACCAAAGATACCTTTAAATGAAGCTAGCCAAGGTTAAATAATTATTATGAGGTCTATGAATAAATAAATGGGTAAATAAAGAATAAATTATACGTTTTAAAATTCAAAAATGATTATATAATACAGGGGTCGGCAACCTATGGCACGCGTGCCATCTCTGGAATGCCAAGCAATTTTGAATGGCACGCGTACCTATTCAAAGTTTACACATTAATTCTGTAATCTGTGACATGTTTCGAAATTAAGTAAAATAATCGAAGACGGTATTACTTTAACGATACAAACAAAAACGATATATTATATAGGTCACTAGGTATTATTACAAAAACTACAAAAGTATTTGATAAGGGATACACCACAAACTGGTCTACTCAAATTTTTCAAATAAGAAGGATGCAGCTAACAAACGCAAAAATCTACCTTACCTTAAAAGATACTAAAAATACAAATACGAGTATCGAAGGTGTTTTTTTTTGATGAAGAATTACAGAAAGTAAAACATCGCAATGTGTATTTATTGGAAAAAAATTTTAAAAAAAAAAAAGGAAATAAAGTTTTCGTTAAATGGTTAGGTTTAGATAGAACTCATAATTAATGGTTTCTAAAAAAGATGTATTGAACCATATTATGGTAAATATAGTTTATAGAATCAAAATTTGAATATATGATTATTAGAAAATTTTAATATTAAAACTTTTCATTATTAAATTTTAGGAAGTATTATTTTACGCTCTTTAATTCTTGTTCTAAATCGCAACCTATCTGAATAGTTTTTTCGCATTCACTTTTTTTGCGCATTATGGTAAGCAAAGTCCCAGTGATTAATAAGTACACCTTATTTTGGTCCTGGTTGAGAGTCGCTGATTTCTTCAAAATTTTTTTTTCCGTTTCTTATTAATTATTTTTCAACTTGCTGAAATATAGTGTCAATAACTCCAATATAGTACACACATTTTCAATATTTGGATTCTGATTTGAATTTAAAATGTTATAAATTTATGAAATCACATTTTCTGTATAATTATTTAATTGAAACTCCTGTTTTTTTAAAAATTTCAGTTCTGTAATCAATGATTTTTTTATTTCTCATAGTTTGTCTATAAAATCACAGAGAAGACACACATAATATCCACCATTTTTTTGAATTTCTACAATGGGAGACTAATTGTATTTTTCAGAACATATTGGTGTTATCAAATTAAAGAGTTGACAATAATGCCTTGAGATTTCCGCAAGACATTCTAAATCCGTTTTACCCACCAATATAACTTTTGGTAAAAAATCATCCAAGCTAATTCCAATGGTTACAATTTTTGTTATCGGCTTGCTATATTAAAATTTAAAAGTTTACCTTATTTACTTTAACTACAATAACTGTTCTTTATCGAATAGCAAGAAACTGAACTATATGTTGAATATGTTTTAATATTTGAATTACTTTAAAAGATCGGATTGCCAGTACTGAATTACCCACACTACTTAAACGAGCCCCATTTCCATGTTTATATTGTTGATGATATATAAATCCTAATAAGGTGAATAGTAAAGATGAATATATGATTAAAAATTCATTAAAAGTAAAAGGCATACACAGAGTAAATTTTTATTGGTCTCAAAATTTTTGCAATCCAATGTATTGTTTTTATCGTTTTATTTGTCATATTAAAGCCAGTAAAAGTTGTCACAATGTTATCATTTTTAGTTATTTTCTTTAAAAATTTTCTACCCAGTTAGTATCAAAAATGGTGTTAGTGGTGCAATAATATAAAATTTTTCAATATTTACTTTTCTCTTTCGCACGAACCATTTTGGAAGAAAAGGTAGACGTAATATTATCGTCAATATTTTCAAATTTCATTTGGTGGCAATTCCTTGTCCGATGTAAAATTAGTATGATTTCCAAAATATGCACAACCATTTTTTACCTTATAAGGATTATAAATAAATAAATTATCACTAATAATATGGTACAGAAGGATAAAAGTGATCATCGAGTCAATTTTAATATTTTTATTACTAATAACAAGACAATTACAATACCCAAAATTTTGACGTGATGGCATCTACAACAATCTCCAAGCCAAAATTAATTACTACTATTATTTATATATAACAGTATATCACATAAAAATACGTTTAGTAGAAAATAAACAACCTTTATAAAAATATAAAAAAAAAATATTACATCGAAATGATCATTTTCTTTCTTTCTAACTTTATATGTTTAACTTTACATTGTCGCAAATATTCAGCTAAATTGCAGTTTTTCTAAAGTTTATAATGGTTCTACTCAGTATATATCACCACTACACCAAACACTTTATTTTTGCACTCGACGCGCGTTTCGCTAACCATGTTAGCTTCATCAGGAGCGATGATTGACTAAAGCTAAACTACAAATCTACCCTATTTATACTCAGCCTAACCCTTGAATTACTCAAGCGGAACTAATGACATAGGCAAGGCCATCAGTTCCGGTCAAGTAACCAGTAGAGGGGACTATAAGGAATAGGCCCTCTGTCTTTATTTAAACTACTTTTACATTTTATGATTTCCATACTTTCGTATGCGTTCAACAATCTCCTATCAGATACATTTTTTATTAATCTTAGATTATCTAATGTTACAGTATGATCAGCTTCAAGGGCATGTTTGGCAATGCTAGACTTTTCTGTTCTATTGTATTTTAAGTGTGCTAAGTGTTCTTTAAATCTTGTTTTAATTGACCTTTTAGTTTGCCCAACATACTTTTTGTCACAATCATTACAACTAATTTCATAAATTCCACCACTAAGGACTAAGGTGAGGCCTACCTTATTAAATACCTTATTGAGTCCTTTGCTATATTTCGGATTATATGGTATGGAGACATACTTGGTGTTATTTTCTTCGCGTGTAAAAAAGGTGGAATTCTGAATATTAAACCTAAACTTATGTCTATTTATTAGCTTATTTACTAAGTCATCGTCATAACCATTAATTCTAGTTATATTTCTAATACGATTCCTTTCTTTATTAAAGTTTACTCTATTCAGAGGGAAAGTGACCAAACGATGAACTAAAAAATGTAATGAGGCTAATTTATGCTGTTTGCAATGAAATGAATCATTAGGAATATATCTATCTGTTACTGTGTCCTTCCTATAGATATCAAATTCTAATCTATTATTATTTTTAATAATTAAAATATCTAGAAAAGGCAATTGTCTTTTGTTCTCAACTTCGTAAGTGAATTTAATGGAATCATACCGGCTATTTAATTTAGAAATAAAATCATCAATATTTGCTTTCTTTGTATCAAAAATCGCGAAAATATCATCCACATACCAATACCATACCCTTGGGAAATATTTGAATTCTTGACTGGCTTCGATTTCAAACTTAATCATGAATAAATTGGCTATGAAAGGTGATAAGCAATTACCCATAGCTGTTCCTTCTTTCTGAACATAAAATTGATTGTTATATTGGAAATAATTTTGTTCCATACAAAGTTTAGATAATGTTAAGTATTCACGAATAATTTCGTCTTTAAAGTCATTCATTCTAAGTAATTCTTCGAGATATTGTAAAGTTTGTGGAATTGGCACACTTGAGAACAAAGAACTAACATCAAAAGAAATTAAGACTTCACCTTCATTGAGAACTAGAGATGTATTTAACGGTAACTTCTCAAGTTCTTTTGATAACCATTTGGATATTAAATATGTGGGTGATCCGACCGATGAAACAATGGGTCGCATTGCTTTTCCAGGTTTGTGGATTTTGGGTAAGCAATACAATTTTGGTTTGGTCGGATTACTCACATTTAATTTAAATTTTAGCGAATCGGAGACAAGGTTCTTACATTGTTTTAAAGAATTTTTAACCTCTGATATCATTCTCGGTAATGAATTTCTTATTACCTTTTCATAAGGGCCAGATTCGATAAGATTATCTACACGTTCAAAGTAATCTTTCTTATCTAATATAATGACCTTATTTCCTTTATCCGCTTTTAAGTAGAAAACATCTTTCTTTTTCAATCCTTTAACTACTTTTATGTCTTTTCGTGAATTGGAATTTGTGTTGTTAACCATGTTTTTCGATATTTGATTGCGACATGCTTCCCTAACAAATGATTTACTATTTTCTGGAAGTGTACTAATGGAACTTTCAATGTGAGCAACTATTTCTGATAAATTATCTCTAGGAGGGGGTACTGCAAAGTTAAGACCTTTGTTTAAGATGTGAATTTCATTTTGTGTAAAGGATTGAGATGAATGATTTTCTGCAATATTTACGAGTTTCTGAGGACTATTTTTCTTCGGTAAGAGCTTTTTTAATTTTTTACTTGGAATAGAGAATTCCTTTTTATATTAAATATCAATAACTAAAAACATTTTCCTCTGGAACTCGCTCCATACTTCATATTCAATATTGTTTAATCCTGAAGTAAGTTTTTTGAATATGCTGTATGATTCTACTTCTAACATACTACGTTTTGTGTACAAATTCTTGATTTCTAAGTCAAGCCATTTTTGTTTAGCAAAGAATGAAACTTTTTCTGAAATGTTTGATTTTGGTAAATTAAGCTTAATAAAATTAGGAAAAACTTTAAATTTCTTGCATCTGCACCTACTAATCTAATTTTACTACTGTACTTACGATAAAGGTTTAATTCCGTTGACCGTGAAGCCATCTCAACTAAGTTGGGAATGTGGAATCTTTGGCACAATGATACTACTCAGTATATATCACCACTACACCAAATACTTTATTTTTGCACTCGACGCGCGTTTCGCTAACCATGTTAGCTTCATCAGGAGCGATGATTGACTAAAGCTTATGAAAAGGTAATAAGAAATCGATTACCGAGAATGATATCAGAGGTTAAAAATTCTTTAAAAAAATGTAAGAACCTTGTTTCCGATTCGCTAACATTTAAATTAAATGTGAGTAATCCGACCATACCAAAATTGTATTGCTTACCCAAAATCCACAAACCTGGAAAAGCAATGCGACCCATTGTTTCATCGGTCGGATCACCCACATATTTAATATCCAAATGATTATCAAAAGAACTTGAGAAGTTACCGTTAAATACTTTCGCAATGAAGAATTCGTTAGAATTCATTAATAAAACAAAAAATCTAGTTCTCAATGAAGGTGAAGTCTTAATTTCTTTTGATGTTAGTTCGTTGTTCCCAAGTGTGCCAATTCCACAAACTTTACAATATCTCGAAGAATTACTTAGAATGAATGACTTTGAAGACGAAATTATTCGTGAATACTTAACATTATCTAAACTTTGTATGGAACAAAATTATTTCCAATATAACAATCAATTTTATGTTCAGAAAGAAGGAACAGCTATGAGTAATTGCTTATCACCTTTCATAGCCAATTTATTCATGAGTAAGTTTGAAATCGAAGCCAGTCAAGAATTCGAATATTTCCCAAGGGTATGGTATAGGTATGTGGATGATATTTTCGCGATTTTTGATAAAAAGAAAGCAAATATTGATGATTTTATTTCTAAATTAAATAGCCGGTATGATTCCATTAAATTCACTTACGAAATTGAGAACAAAGGACAATTGCCTTTTCTAGATATTTTAATTATTAAAAATAATAATAGATTAGAATTTGATATCTATAGGAAGGACACAGTAACAGATAGATATATTCCTAATGATTCATTTCATTACAAACAACATAAATTAGCCTCATTACATTTTTTAGTTCATCGTTTGGTCACTTTCCCTCTGAATAGAGTAAACTTTAATAAAGAAAGGAATCGTATTAGAAATATAACCAGAGTTAATGGTTATGATGATGACTTAGTAAATAAGCTAATAAATAGACATAAGTTTAGGTTTAATATTCAGAATTCCACCTTTTTTACACGCGAAGAAAATAACAACAAGTATGTCTCCATACCATATAATCCGAAATATAGCAAGGGTCTCAATAAGGTATTTAATAAGGTAGGCCTCACCTTAGACTATAAGTCATCAGACAACCTAAGGAATATCTTAGGAAATCCCAAAGATAAGATTCCTAATTGTGAGAAAAGTGGAATTTATGAAATTAGTTGTAATGATTGTGACAAAAAGTATGTTGGGCAAACCAAAAGGTCAATTAAAACAAGATTTAAAGAACACTTAGCACACTTAAAATACAATAAAACTGAATAGTCTAGCATTGCCAAACATGCCCTTGAAGCTGATCATACTGTAACATTAGATAATCTAAGATTAATAAAAAATGTATCTGATAGGAGATTGTTGAACGCATATGAAAGTATGGAAATCATAAAATGTAAAAGTAGTTTAAATAAAGACAGAGGGCCTATTCCTTATAGTCCCCTCTACTGGTTACTTGACCGGAACTGATGGCCTTGCCTATGTCATTAGTTCCGCTTGAGTAATTCAAGGGTTAGGCTGAGTATAAATAGGGTAGATTTGTAGTTTGGCTTTAGTCAATCATCGCTCCTGATCAAGCTAACATGGTTAGCGAAACGCGCGTCAAGTGCAAAAATAAAGTGTTTGGTGTAGTGGTGATATATACTGAGTAGTATCATTGTGCCAAAGATTCCACATTCCCAACTTAGTTGAGATGGCTTCACGGTCAACGGAATTAAACCTTTATCGTAAGTACAGTAGTAAGATTAGATTAGTAGGTGCAGATATTTGGTTTTTTAAAGTCATGCAAGAAATTTAAAGTTTTTCCTAATTTTATTAAGCTTAATTTACCAAAATCAAACATTTCAGAAAAAGTTTCATTCTTTGCTAAACAAAAATGGCTTGACTTAGAAATCAAGAATTTGTACACAAAACGTAGTATGTTAGAAGTAGAATCATGCAGCATATTCAAAAAACTTACTTCAGGATTAAACAATATTGAATATGAAGTATGGAGCGAGTTCCAGAGGAAAATGTTTTTAGTTATTGATATTCAATATAAAAAGAAATTCTCTATTCTAAGTAAAAAATTAAAAAAGCTCTTACCGAAGAAAAATAGTCCTCAGGAACTCGTAAATATTGCAGAAAATCATTCATCTCAATCCTTTACACAAAATGAAATTCACATCTTAAACAAAGGTCTTAACTTTGCAGTACCCCCTCCTAGAGATAATTTATCAGAAATAGTTGCTCACATTGAAAGTTCCATTAGTACACTTCCAGAAAATAGTAAATCATTTGTTAGGGAAGCATGTCGCAATCAAATATCGAAAAACATGGTTAACAACACAAATTCCAATTCACGAAAAGACATAAAAGTAGTTAAAGGATTGAAAAAGAAAGATGTCTTCTACTTAAAAGCGGATAAAGGAAATAAGGTCATTATATTAGATAAGAAAGATTACTTTGAACGCGTAGATAATCTTATCGAATCTGGCCCTTATGAAAAGGTAATAAGAAATCCATTACCGAGAATGATATCAGAGGTTAAAAATTCTTTAAAAAAAATGTAAGAACCTTGTCTCCGATTCGCTAAAATTTAAATTAAATGTGAGTAATACGACCAAACCAAAATTGTATTGCTTACCCAAAATCCACAAACCTGGAAAAGCAATGCGACCCATTGTTTCATCGGTCGGATCACCCACATATTTAATATCCAAATGGTTATCAAAAGAACTTGAGAAGTTACCGTTAAATACTTTCGCAGTGAAGAATTCGTTAGAATTCATTAATAAAACAAAAAATCTAGTTCTCAATGAAGGTGAAGTCTTAATTTCTTTTGATGTTAGTTCTTTGTTCCCAAGTGTGCCAATTCAACAAACTTTACAATATCTCGAAAAATGACTTAGAATGAATGACTTTGAAGACGAAATTATTCGTGAATAGTTAACATTATCTAAACTTTGTATGGAACAAAATTATTTCCAATGTAACAATCAATTTTATGTTCAGAAAGAAGGAACAGCTATGGGTAATTGCTTATCACCTTTCATAGTCAATTTATTCATGAGTAAGTTTGAAATCGAAGCCAGTCAAGAATTCGAATATTTCCCAAGGGTATGGTATAGGTATGTGGATGATATTTTCGCGATTTTTGATACAAAGAAAGCAAATATTGATGATTTTATTTCTACATTAAATAGCCGGTATGATTCCATTAAATTCACTTACGAAGTTGAGAACAAAGGACAATTGCCTTTTCTAGATATTTTAATTATTAAAAATAATAATAGATTAGAATTTGATATCTATAGGAAGGACACAGTAACAGATAGATATATTCCTAATGATTCATTTCATTGCAAACAACATAAATTAGCCTCATTACATTTTTTAGTTCATCGTTTGGGCACTTTCCCTCTGAATAGAGTTAACTTTAATAAAGAAAGGAATCGTATTAGAAATATAACTAGAGTTAATGGTTATGACGATGACTTAGTAAATAAGCTAATAAATAGACATAAGTTTAGGTTTAATATTCAGAATTCCACCTTTTTTACACGCGAAGAAAATAACACCAAGTATGTGTCCATACCATATAATCCGAAATATAGCAAGGGACTCAATAAGGTATTTAATAAGGTAGGCCTCACCTTAGTCTATAAGTCATCAGACAACCTGAGGAATATCTTAGGAAATCCCAAAGATAAGATTCCTAATTGTGAGAAAAGTGGAATTTATGAAATTAGTTGTAATAATTGTGACAAAAAGTATGTTGGGCAAACTAAAAGGTCAATTAAAACAAGATTTAAAGAACACTTAGCACACTTAAAATACAATAGAACTGAATAGTCTAGCATTGCCAAACATGCCCTTGAAGCTGATCATACTGTAACAATAGATAATCTAAGATTAATAAAAAATGTATCTGATAGGAGATTGTTGAACGCATATGAAAGTATGGAAATCATAAAATGTAAAAGTAGTTTAAATAAAGACAGAGGGCCTATTCCTTATAGTCCCCTCTACTGGTTACTTGACCGAAACTGATGGCCTTGCCTATGTCATTAGTTCCGCTTGAGTAATTCAAGGGTTAGGCTGAGTATAAATAGGGTAGATTTGTAATTTAGCTTTAGTCAATCATCGCTCCTGATGAAGCTAACCTGGTTAGCGAAACGCGCGTCGAGTGCAAAAATAAAGTGTTTGGTGTAGTGGTGATATATGCTGAGTAGTATCATTGTGCCAAAGATTCCACATTCCCAACTTAGTTTATAATGGTTATTAATAATCATTATATTATTATGTGTTAGCTCAACACCACAGTAATAACATTTATATGCATCGCCTGTCATGAGATAATACGATCCAGCAGCTGTTATAAATTTTGAATCTGTTATCATCAGATAAGGATAAAGCTAACTTATTAACCAGTTCAGTATACACGTTATGCAGTCTATATCGAAATATATACATGGAACAAAATGTATTATGTGCTCCTTCATCTTTTTTTTGGTCATGTTCCCGCCTGGATAATATCCGCCTTATAGTGAATAATATCCAATTGTTTATTTCTGCAACTTTCTTAATCTTCTTAAATAGTTTATTTTTAGTTTCTACACAAATCCTGGGTATATTTATCTTTAAATTTACCTACCTCGGATTTAGATAACGGCAGGTTGAGTATGTTATTAGTTTTATAATTTGATGTGTGAAATTTATCAATATAATATTTTGTATCTTTATAGATACCTCCTTCTATTTCCAAAATAAATGTACTCAGTACATGTGTACAGTAACTTTTCTTCTTCTTGATATAATGATTTTAAGATGTTTTAACTATACATTACAGTTTTAGATATGAAATAGATAGAAAATCCAACGCAAACTGGTTTGCTATATTTAACTAGTGTTTTTTTTTGCATTTGAATATCCACTAAATTTTCATTAAAAATAAGTGATTCTTTAAAGTGTGGTCTTGCAATTCGATTTTCCTTTCCATCTTTTCTTAAATTTTTGACCTAGTAAGTAATTAATCGAATATCTGATCTTTTATCAGCTTTTCCCGTATATACCGTTATTACTTAGTTTATAATTATTTGTATCAAGCTCATTTTTAGATTCATTTCTCAATTTAGTGTTTAAATCTGTATATTTCTTTGACCACGAAAACTGAGTGAACGCTAAGATTCTATGACATTTATTTATTTTGAGTCCATTCTCAATACATTGTTTTAGTGAAGTATAATGCATTATATATCTTCCTTTATTTTGTACATTTAGAATCAATGAATGTTTAAAATTACGCGAGTTATAGTTTTTAGGACAAATAGAAAAGTCATTGTGAAAGATATGTAACTCTGTAGAATATATTAAGTTTACTTTTAATATATAACCTTTTTCGGATGTATCCGGAACCTTTGTTACATTGAAATTATCAATCTTTTCCTGTGAAAGCAAAACAAAATCCTTTTGAGGAATATATTACGATATTGTCTAATCATATAAATTTGTCGCGTCTAAGTACTTATTTTATTATTATTAAAATTTTCGTCAAATGGATTATTTACTACGGAATTTCTACAGACATATGTGCTAACTCCATCTCTTAGGCCACCTTTAAAAATGTGTAATAGATATACATATATATATATATATATATATATATATATATATATATATATATATATATATATATATAGTGATACTCTATATAGTGAAAAACTCTTTATAGTGCAATTTTTTCAAGACCTAGAATAAAATACATACATAGCAATATATACGGATTTTTTCTTTATATATATTTTGGTCTTTCACTATATAGAGTGTCGACTGTATATATATATATATATATATATATATATATATATATATATATATATATATATATATATATATATATATGTATATATAGATCGATTTAACAGTTGTAATTCCACTCCAGTGTATTTTAAATATGTATCAAAACTTAATCCGTGTTAAGTATAATAATGTGCTGGTTCCAGTTTATAGGTACTAAGGCATGATTTTCAAAAATTTTGGAAAATATCTGCCAAAAGCAAAATATCTGATTTTAAATAAATATCTGAATATCTTTCCATGGATTTACAATTAAAAATACTTCAAACATGTTTTATATTTATCTTCGCTAATAGCTTCATCTGTTAACTTATTATAAAACGATTTCTTTTTTCTAGTAATGTCTCTTCATTTAATTTTATATATTTATTAATGCATCTAAAAGATAAGACTAACCAAATTAACATTTTCCTTTTCATTAGAAAAATTTGATATTTCTAGACATTGTTCATCCTTAAACGTTTCGGATATTTTGATAAAGAATATAAGAACCGAAAGGAATCTATAAACTACTATACAATTATTTTTTGTAGACTTTCCAGTTTGTTTATCAGAATATGAATCTACATCAATTAATTTTTGTAACAAAATATATTTTTCTTTATTTTGTACTATTACCTACTACCATAGTTGTTCATTATTTTTGATAGATAAATGTGAATGATAACATATGCAATGTGACCGGAATAGAATTATGTGTTTTAAAATTCAATTTACATTTAGAATGTGCCTGTCTTCTACAAACATCTGTTAGATGACAGTGGTCAGCAACTTTATCATCCTTATCTTTGATAATCTTGCTACAAATGTGACATTCATTAGTTTAAGTATGATATGTCCTATCCAATCCGTTGAATTTATTCATAGATTTATTTTTTTTATAAATATTCATTATAGATGTCATTCTATTAATTTTATAAAAACTTGACCGCCTCTATATATTTTATATTTAGAAGTATTGTCGTCAAAAAAAAAAATATATTAAGCAAATACCTAAGAGTATAAGAACTGGTAGGGTCAAAATCATCTATTTCATTATTCGTAGTTTAAGAATGCATTCAAAATCTCTATAAATAACAAAAGGAATCTCCAATTGTTTTTGAATATTTGTAAATTTTCAAATATTTTCAGGTAGCAACTTACCAATTTTACCAATTTTGGGTTCTCCTGATGGCAAATTACTTCTAATATGATGATAACCGTAGGTATTATGTATAATTAAATCATCATGTTTAGGAAAATACTGTATGGATGCTTACAGTATTATCCTTTTCCATAAGGATATATTTATCTATTATATGAGAGTTGGTTAGAGATTAAGGTGGATAAATTAGAAATATAACAATAACGAAAATTTCCTTCGTCATCGCTAGGTACTAATAAACTAACATGATAATTTCGCTTCTTTCTTTGTGTAATATACAGTAGAACTCCGATTAACCGAGTGGCGATTGTCCGAGCTCCGGATTAACCAAGCCAATCTAAGAATCTGATTATCCGAGGTACGCGCGTCTATGCTGCGTATTAACCGCTTCTAAAATATGTATGCACATATTTCCATTTAAAATCGTCGGGACCTTCGGGGAATCCCCCTGGCCCGTGTGAGGGGTACCCCTATTTATGTTTTTGGACTCTTTCAGCATGTAAATTTGCGTGAATGCAGTGCGTTATAGCGTTTACTACGGAGAAGTACGAGTATACTCACATAATTTATTTGGTTGGAGTTCTGGTAGTTAAGCGTAATTAACACGAACTGCTTTTTGAATTTTTGTTTGTGGTATTATAATGGAGCAAGACAACCGTAAAAAAATCGTCGTTCCTATTGAAGAAAAATTAAAAGCCATCAGAAGAATTGAAGCAGGAGAGACAATTAAAGTTGTTGCACGAGATTATGGAGTAGGTGAGGTAACAGATGGAGATTGGAAAATAAACCGCACAAAAATAGAAGAGTGGTGTATAAATCAAGCCTCATCGTCCTCAGGAAGAAAATCAATGAAAACCGGCGACTATGAAAAGGTTAACGAAGCTTTATTCATGTGGTTTAACCAACAGAGATCAAAACTTTCTGCTGATGTGTCATCAATTGAGAAGTTTAAGCAGAACTTTAAAAAGCAAATCGAAGATTGTGGATACACATGTGATCAAATTTACAACTGTGACAAAACTGGTCTGAATTATAAAATGCTTCCATCAGAAACATTGGCATCTCGACAGGAAAAATCAGCTCCTGGGCACAAACGAAGTAAGCAAAGATTAACTATAACGGTATATTCCAATGCATCTGGCAAGCACAAAATCCCACTGATGGTGATAGGCAAGTCTGCACGTCCAAAAGCTTTAAAAGACATCTCACTCAAAGCCCTATCAGTCTCTCCTCAAATTTACAACTGTGACAAAACTGGTCTGAATTATAAAATGCTTCCATCAAAAACATTGGCATCTTGACAGGAAAAATCAGCTCCTGGGCACAAACGAAGTAAGCAAAGATTAACTATAACGGTATATTCCAATGCATCTGGCAAGCACAAAATCCCACTGTTGGTGATAGGCAAGTCTGCACGTCCAAGAGCTTTAAAAGACATCTCACTCAAAGCCCTATCAGTCTCTTACAAAAGTCAGAAGAGCGCATGGATGGATGCGACCTTATTTACTAACTGGTTTGAAGAAGAGTTCGTGCCATTTGTGACTAAATTTTTAAATAGAAACCGTCTTCCTATTAAAGCAATTTTGGTAATGGATAATGCACCCTCTCACTCTAGAGAAGGACTTCATGTGTGCGAAATTGTTGTAAAATTTTTCCTCCAAATGTAACCAGCATAATGCAACCAATGGATCAAGGCATCCTCGAAAACATTTAAAAAAATTATAGGCGTTTATATCTTGAACATCTGTTAGAATACATAAAAAAGGAGGATATTATCAATGGGATGAGAAAGCTTACACTGAAAAATGTTATTTACTGGGTATGTCAAACTTGGGATTCTGTGCGTACTCCCACTATTCAAAAATCTTGGTCAAAAGTTATTGATTTTGAGGACTATAATGACAGTGAAGATGATACTCCATTAAATGAATTAGCTTTGAAATTGAGAAGCCATGGAGAAATGTCCTGTTCAAATTTTGACAGCGAGATAGAAGAAAAGAAAAAAGTTTATTTGAATTAATGCAAAAATTAAAAGGTTGCGAAAATGTGACAAGAGAAGATGTTGTTGAATGGATTACAGCAGATGATTTAGAAGAAGAAACGAGTATTGAAGAAATAACGAATGCCTTTCAGGAAATCAAAAAATCAAATGACGATGACGATGACGAAGCGGCGGTGGATGAACAGTCTCCCACTAAGATCTCTCATCAAGAAGGTTTTCCTTCTTTGAAAAAAGCTTTGAGGTATATCGAACAACAACCAGAGGCAACCACAGCGGATTTGCTTCTTCTTAATAGGTGGAGAAACATTGCAGCGAGAAAAAGAAGATGCAATATGAAACAGAAGCACATAGATACCTATTTCACTGTTTTATAATGTATGTGCCTATTTATATGTTAAAAACGTTAATACATCGGTTTAAAGTATTGGTGTTTATTTTTTGAATGAATAAAAAACAAATCCGGATTATCTGAGTTTTCAGTTATCCTAGGAGGGTGCCCCCCCACGTTACCTCGGATAACCGAGGTTCTACTGTACTGATTCTGTAACTTCATATTTAGTAATAAAATCATTTTTAATTTTTTTCGGATAGATTGACAACTGCGCGTTTTAACTCAGTTTCATGGGGTTGGGTAATATATGAAGAAGCTCTTAGCGGATAATATTTGGTAATATTATTTTAATGAAGACCATCCGGCAAAAAAGAACATATTAATAAATATCTAAACGTTTAAAAATTTGGAATTAAAATTGAATGTAAAATGAGCTCCAAAGTAATTACAATATACAGCATTGTACCTCAGCTCAAGACTGTCCTTCACTGATTTACCAATTGGGAGTTACAAAAAACAAAATTGACTATGGAGATCCAATTACTTCGCCTTCACGCCTACAGAAGACATTTTGGACGTTTTTAGAATTTTAATTTTAATAATTAGTCAAATGGAACTGGAAGAGGAATGGAGAGATATTGGAGGAGGAATTAAGTAAAGATAATTTTGTTATTATTCATGTTAATGTGAGAAGTCTAAATATGAATTTTGAATCTCTGGAAATTTATGTTGAAAGAGTAGAGGTCAAACCTGATATTATTGTATGCACTGAGACGTGGAATTTAGATTGCGTGCAATATTATAAGTTAAGTAATGTTTACTATAATAGTAGTGCAAATAATAGAGCGGATGGAGTTATTTTGTATATAAAAGATCATTTGGTGGAAAATACAGAAATAGAAAGTTTTGGTAAACTAAACATTTTGAGTACAAGTATCCGACTTACACAAAGTGTAGTATTTAAGTTTTCTGCTATATACAGGTGTCATGACATTGAGAAGGGTGCATTTACTGAACAATTTAGATCGTTTATTGAATCTAATAAGAAGGTAAATAATAATTGCATTATTGGAGACTTCAACATTGATATTCTAAAAATGGATTATATAAATCAAGGGTTTCTAAGTCAACTATTACAATTTGAATATGTGCGTTTCTTCAGTGGCGTTACTAGGCCATCACAAGATAACATTGAAATGGGGTCTTGCATTGATAACATGTTTGTTAAAACTAAAATACTAAATACTAAATCTTACAAAATTATGGATGTTTTTACTGATTATTATCCGTTAGTGTTGGAAATTAATACTAATGCGTGTTGCCCTCGAGTAGATGGCTGGACTTCGGAGATCAACTATAAAAAATTGACCTCTGAGGTAAATAAACTGCAATGGAATAACATTCTACAAATAAAGGATCCTAATATAGCCACGAATTGTTTCATTGAAATGTTACAAATAGCTCAAAATAAAGCTACCCACAAAAGGAAAAAAAATGGTAATAAATATGCACCAAGGAAAAAATGGATAACCCGAGGTATCATGATATCTTGCTGAACCAAGGAAACATTGTATAATTTATGGAAAAAGGAAAGCTTTAAAACTGATTACAAAAATTACGGCAAGGTATTGAATAGAGTAATTAAACGAGCAAAATTTAACTATGAATCGGCTATGGTTCAAAATTTTCATGGTAACAATAAATTACTATGGAAATATATACAACGAAAAATTAGGCCCAATGTAAAAACAAACCCAAATGAAATATCGTTTATTATGGATAATGATGTAAAGATTGAAAACCCAAAAGAAATAGCAAATTTTTTCAATTCTTATTTCTGTAATGTGGGCAGCAATTTAGGTAAAAATATTGAAGAACCGCAGGGAGCGTCACTTAACTTACCAAAGATGAATAGAATTTATATCAAATTGACAGACCCTCATGAAATCCGAGCAATTATAAATCAGTTGAAAGAAAAATGTGGAGGAGTCGATGGAATACATGTAAAAATTATTAAGAGTATTGCTGATAAGATTATTGAACCTTTAAGTCATATTTTTAATTTAAGCATTAATACATCTGTTTGGCCAAATGCATTAAAAACGGCAGAAGTAGTACCCATTTATAAAGCTGGTGTAAAACATAATCCAGTAAATTATAGACCTATCTCTTTAATATCTAATATAGCTAAAATTTTCGAAAAAATCATACATTCTCGCTTATACAACTTTGTTGAGAAACACAAATTAATATCAGAACACCAATATGGTTTTGTCAAGGGTAAAGGAACAAAAGATGCTTTAAATTTCCTGAGTAAAATAATTTATAATAATTTAGACCTAAGTTTTCCAATAACTGTAACATTTTTGGACATAGCTATAGCTTTTGACACAGTGAACCATGAAATTCATTTAAAAAAACTATATCATTATGGTATTAGAGGTATGGCTCATGACTTAATTAAAAGTTATTTAAATAATAGGACACAAACTGTCAAAATAGCAAGTACTATTAGTGCCCCTAAATAAAACACATATGGAGTCCCACAAGGAACAATCCTTGGACCTCTATTATTTATTTTATACATAAATGACATGCTTCAAATTATGGAAAAACAGTCTGTGATGTCATATGCGGTCGATACAGCCATTATAAGCACTGAAGAAACTTGGGATAAAACCCAAAATAAAATGAATGATCTTTTAAGAACAGTAAGCACATGGTTAGCATTGAATCAGTTATCTTTGTCTTCATGACTTTTGGTGTGTATCGTGATAGCATTCCGAATAATTTAACTATTAATATAAATCATAGTAAAGTAAAAAGGGTTGAATTCTGTAAATATTTGGGCATTGTATTTGATTGCCATATGAGATGGGATAAGCATGTTGAGAATATAGTGAAAAGAACGAAATATCTGCTATTTATGTTTGCTAAATTGTCAAGAATTATGTCGACGGGGACTCTATTAACGATTTATTATGCTATTTTCCATAGCATTTGCTCTTATGGAGTGATTGCGTGGGGTGGAGCATATGATAATTTGCAAAATAGGATCTTAGAGATAATCTTGAAACAACAAACTAATTATTCTGTCCCATTAAATATCTCACAGATGTTTACATTAGAGTCATTGTTGCATTACTATACAGATAAGCGAAAGGAACACGCAGATTCTCATAGTAAAAAACTAGAAACAAAAACCTTTTATTGCCAAAGATAAATAAAAGAATAAAATTCAAGAGCAGTAAGATTACTGCTATGAAGGCGTTTAACAAACTGCCCGGAGAACTGAAAAATTTAGAATTAAGAGGTAAGACTCTGAAAAAAAAAAGTTTAAAGGTTGGATTGGATCATCGGATATAAGTGCGGTCATAATATAATTAATGGAAAGTACGTTATTTTTTGTTTTCTGAGTTTTTCTGTATCTCCTACCACTGTTAAGCAACTAATAAATGTTCATTTTTTGCTAAATTTAAGTTTGTGTATTTTAGTATAGTTTAGTAAAATTGTGTATAGTTCTTAAGGATTATTTTGTCCACCAGTCCTATGTGCAGATAACTTGTATTATCTTTATAGGTATTGCATATTTTGTATTGAAGTGTAATAAGTCTGGTTCAAATAAATAATTAAATAAAATATATTTACCAGGCCCCCTTTGACCATCTTTTGGCTAAGTCCTCTGTTTTCTATCAATTATTTCACTTATTTCTGAACTGTTGCAAGTTATTTTATACTTTATATTAAACGATTTAACACTATAAATACCATTAACAAGACTCAAATATAAGCCAGATAATTTAAAACTGGTGATTATACTTGTGTGTTCCTAAATTTCTTTTTCCAAAATACAAATAATTTTTTGCACTATTTATCCAAAAGGTCTTTCAATGTTTATCTGAAAACCATTAGATTTAATTCTATATGAAATTATTCGTTCTTGAAAAGCAGATTTTATAATTTCAATTCTATTTTTTTTGCGTGAATAACTACATTATTTTTGTGTGCGTTTAATGGCATGTGGCTACACTATAATTTTTTTTGGATAGTTAATAATGAAAAATCGTTAAAATAAATAGTATGGGCGCTGCTCCATACTATTTTTGAATAGTTTTTAACATCGTTTTACACTTTTTGGGGTTCATACTTTGTTAGAATGACGAATTAAATTGTTTTTTCTGGTAATATTACAAATCTGTCTCTTAATGGTCTCTTCCTATAAAGCAGCTCTACACTAGGTTCAAAATGAATTGAATTGAAATAAGTTAGTGTTAAAATTAGATTGGAGAATTCGTCAACTCGTCGACGACTTGATTAATTCTGTCCCACTTTCATTTCTTTTTTTTTTTTAAATGTTGTTAGTTTGAATATTGTACAGGGAATTTAATACATAACCCAAGCTTTTTAATTTCGAAATGGGTTTATGGTTTATTTATTTTTAATTTTCTTCTTTTATAATGAGGCAGTGTTTTTGCGAACGTAAATTTTTATCAGTTTAGGTTTCTTTATTATCATAATTATTTAAAGTTTGGGTTGAAACTGAATTTTAAAAATGAACTTTAAAAGTAGAAGTAAATTGGATTTTAGGGAGAATGAAGAGAAATAGGATTTAGGTTTAGTAAAGAAGATGGTTTTGATCACAAGGATTTGACTCGCCATTGGACTCGTTAGAATTATTATCTACTGTCTCCCTAACAAAACGATCTCCACATATTTTGAACTTTTGATGCGAGACATTATTTTTCTTAAAATTTAGTGACAGGAGTTCATTAATTTCAAGATTATTTCCAGCTGGGCGTAGCTCATTTGAACTACTTTCTACTGAATTATTGTCTTCTACAATTATGCCTAAATTTTGAGACATATTATTATTTCCATTAAAACTTTGTGAATAAATTTTGTTAATTTCATCATTACTTTCAGTTATCAAATTCCAATTTAAAGTTATATTTTTTGCATTATGAAATAATTCTGAGGGAGTACTAACTTGATGTTGGGAATGTAACAAGTCAAAATGCTTGTCGTCACATATTTGGTTTAATATTTCTTCGTCAAACCGAAAACAGTCTATAGAAATCTCGTCTTGTACTTGAATGTTCGTAAAAGAGTCGTCTGAATTATAATAAATTGGTTCTTGAGTGCAAATGTTATCTTCCATTATCCTATCACTAACAATTCTATCAATATCGTTCTCCGCAATAATATTAGTAGAACTGTAAGTATTCATTAGTCGATAAATAAGTTAATTTCCCTTCCGCGTTATTTTCTTTCATTTGACTCATCATCTCCTTAAAGTCTCTCGAATTTTGAGACAATATCTCATCATTTTCATTAATAGTGGAATTTTCTACTATATTCACTTTTTAACTACCATCACAAACTTTTTCAACTTGTTGAAGGGAAAAATTAGAATTACTAAAATCCACAATTACCGGAGAAAAAAAAACGTACGCGTGTTTTGCATTGAACACTGATAAGACTTGTAGAAGAGTGAGTTCTGTCTGGTTATATAAACGGGTATTAATGGTAAAAATCAGGCGGTTAGGTGGGGTAACTTAACTTTATCCAAATAAGTAATGACATTGACTTTTCCAAACCTTGAATAAAAAAGGCCGATGGTTCAATAACTTCTTATAATTTTTGTTAGTTTTCTTTAAGCTAAGGGTCGTGTGGCGCCGGTAGGCGAAGGTTTTTGAGGCTGTTGACCCACATTTATGTATAATGCGTAATTTGGGCACTATGAAGATGTCTTCTTAATAAGTATACAATAAATTACCTTCTCCAAGCATTACATCCACCGCACAAATATAAAAATTGTTGTTGTAAGATCCGCGACCACCAACAATCAAGAAGAAGATGACAGGGACGATGATCTCGAAAGGAGTCTGATAGTGATATTACTATCCCAACCATTCAATCCACAAAGTAGAAAGAAGAGGATAATCTTCTGGAGAGTGTGGAATCACTATAAAAAAATAACTCTCTCTCCCAGTCCCTCAATCCAAGGAAGAAAAAGAAGAGGGTGATGTGAACCTACTAGAAGACGAGAGTGATGGGGATGCAGTAAATGAAGAAGATAACTGGAATCAGGGTTGGACTATCCCATCATCAGCACCAGATGATTATATGATGAATATACAAATGCCAACGGGACGACAAGTGGGATGATGATGTTATCGACTGGATGGCACCAGAAGTAATAATATTTTCAACTCGGGAAGTGCTCCGCTGGCCCTCAATATTAAGAGTTCAAGATATTTTTAGATTAGTATAAACATTAGCTATAAGTAAGTACTGACATTGTAACACATATTTAAAGTAATTAATATTCATTTTATAGCTGATTTTTATGATTTACTTTATATTATCTAATATTATCGTTAGTATTATTTTGTAAAAAGTTGTTCCTTATTTTTTTGCTACATTTTAATTTAGAATAAAATAATATTAGTTACTTATAAATGTTTCAAATTGATAATTTTTAGTGTTCAGTACGGCACACTTATAAGATCACTTCGATGTTTGTCTGTCCGTCTGTCACACCCGATCTTCCCCGAAACTATTTGATATAGAACGTTGAAATTTGGCACTAATAAAGGAATTGATGGCCTCATCAGAGCGGTGTTATTTTGAAAGTTAAATTTTGTCTTAAAGGATTAATTTTGGGGGGTAACAACGGAAGCGAAAAAAACATTTTACCAGGTCATCGAGTGGAGTGTCAAATGAAAGCACGAGTTCAAAAATATATATAATGTAATACTTGCGCCCCTTCGTATTATTTTTTAAAAATTGATAAAAATTGCTGTTCCCCTCTTATCTTCAAAAGTACTGATCATACTGATCAAAGTCCGACTTGCACTTGGTCTGTTACTTGACATTATGTGTCTCAAAAGTATTATTATTTAAATAAATATTAATTAAGTTGGAAATGTGGAATCTTTGGCACAATGATACTACTCAGTATATATCACCACTACACCAAACACTTTATTTTTGCACTCGACGCGCGTTTCGCTAACCATGTTGATTGATGATTGATCACTCCTGATGAAGCTAACATGGTTAGCGAAACGCGCGTCGAGTGCAAAAATAAAGTGTTTGGTGTAGTGGTGATATATACTGAGTAGTAAATATTAATTACAATTTTTAGTTCTGCATTTTTGGTACTATTTTCCGGTGTGTTAGCGAAAGTTTGTCTTGTTACAATGATAATACTGTTAAATCAATTAAAAGAAAAATTTTATAATTTTCCTGTTTTATTTTTTATGTGTCTATATAGGGAATATTTATAATAACAGATTTTATTAAATATACATTTTTATTTAAAGTAGTTTCTGTAAATATATAATAATTTAAAATATGATAACGCACAATGTCATAAATTAAAACTTTTATGAAAATAACATTCTGGAATCTTCTTAATTCCAATATTGTTAATATATTTCTCATCCAAGAATGTTTTCGAAAAATTAATTTAATATAAATTCGGTAAGGACATCAGTAGACCTTTATTGTATCTTTTAAAATATTTTCAATTACTGTAATTAAATCAATTCCATTTTTTCAGTGTAAATCGTGGTAAAGGTCTGACCAATTGACCAATTTCTTCAGCAGATGGTATGTTTCTTGTAAATGATGGTTTAAAGAGATAATTTAAATAATAAGTACCGTCATAAACTGCTAATTCTTTAGGCACATAACCGAAGGAACAATTGTATGTCTAAATGTCGACAAATATATCTAACTCGAGCAAATCCATATATGATACTGAAATTGAATTACAATATGTTCTTCTAAAAGAGTTTTTTGTAATTGGGAGGAGTAGGGGCACTATGATTGTGTCTTGGAAGGAGAAGGCGCTATATGTGTTGCGAGGAGGAGGCACTATGTGTGTTGGAAGGAGAAGGCACTCTGTGTGTTAGGAGAAGGACAAGGAGGCATTCCCACAAAAAACCTACTACTATAAATAACTAAACTTAAAAACTAAAACAATTTTCAAATCTCTCGACTCCCATAATCTTGAATATCAGGTCACCTGAACTTATTGCTTATACAAGCATGTTTTATTGAAAATAATAATATTTAAAATTTATTTATTATTGTAGCGAAAAATATAGAAAAATTCTCATAAAATATTGGGTGATCAAAAGCCATCGAAACACGAAGAAATGCAAAATCTTGGTGGATATTTTTTCACAAATAAAAAATTATCCTTTAACCAGAAAATAATAGAAAGTTGAGCATCCCTTGCATATTTGACTATAAATAATTGAATGTGATTAAAAATTAAAACAATTTTAAAATTTTTCAATTTCAAGAAAACTAAAAATGATGTATAATACGATATATATGTAACCTTGTCATCACCATTCTAATGCGTTTCATGTTTAATTGGAAGTATCGAAAAAATAACTCTGATATAGACCTATGTTACGACATATATGTAATATTTTGTTTAACAATACTTATTAGTAGTATTGAAAACAATGAAAAATAAAATAATGTTTCGATTTTTTATCTCCAAGAAAACCTAAAAAACACATATAATACGGTAAATAGGAGGTCCACCCCTTTAACCTCTGATATGTTTTACTGCTTAAAGTGTGTCCATAATTCTAACGAGTAAACAGGAAAAATTCTCATAATACTATTAAAAACTATACAATATTTAACGACACCTCTTATATATATATATATATATATATATATATATATATATATATATATATATATATATATATATATATATATATATATATATATATATATATCTCCTGTTACAATAAAAGTAATGAAAAAATTATTTAATTTTCAGTTTTTTCGACTCCGAGATGTAGCAAAGCAGCCCTCTAAAGTTATCGTGCCAACAAACCGAAAGACATACAGCCAGGCAGACAGATGAACTATTGAATATATTTTTCGTGATCTAGAAACTCTAAAGCATGATGAAAAGTTAAAATCTCCAAAGGTGCTGTTGTACGAATAAAATACTTTGCTGTAGCAAGGAATGTAATGACATAGTTTTCAATTGTGTCAGCTCGATAAATCCTGAAAACTCTGTATAAGACGACTCATATGAGGTAACCTTCGTGCGCTATATTTTTGATTATAAATAACTAGCCGTGCCCGCGGCTCCGCTCACGTGGACTTGATTCACTACTATCGTCACTGCTTATTCCTTATGTTGTAACATTCATTTTTTCCTAGATTTTAAGACCATGTAATGTTACTGATTTTTCACTTTAAATTGTACTTCTTTTCATTTTTGTATCGAGCGGTATATTAATCAGAAATTCCAAGCCGTTCGGTATATTAGTGTGCTGTGCGGGTTTGCGACCGAATCTCTCGATACGCCGGGATTGGTTAAATATTTGTATCCGCAGTTTTGGTTCCGGCATAGCCATATTGCCGAGAGAGTGCCCACGGTTTATTTAAGAGTCCGGCGGACAGGAAGCGTGGCTAATTTCCACCGAGCCGCCAAGTAGGTTGTTTCGACCAAGCCGCCAAGTAGGCTAATTTTCCATCGAGCCGCAGCGAGGCTTACGTCGACCGAGCCGCAGTAGAGGCTCATAGCAACAATTATGAGAGCTAAGTAAAGCACAAGTTTTTTTCTAACGTAAAGCCGTAGTGGGCTCTAAGTGTTTCCTACAAAGTGTGAAATCGGTTGTGTTCCATCGAAGGCCTAGAAGCTGAAATAAAAACCGTAAGTTACCAGAACATTCATCAATAGACCTATTCCCGAAGTAGTGCCTTAATAGCAATTTGAACTGACAAAAAGTGAAGTGAAAATCACGATTCTTCGCTTTCGGGGGGTAGTCAGGTTTTAGAATTTAAATGTCTGATTTAGGGACTCTAATAATAATAACTACCTGTTAGGCTAGAATTTTTTGTAATCCTTAAAGACACAGAGGTTAGAACTTTTATTTTAAAATCATGAATAAATTTTCTTTTTGTTGATTAAAGCTAGTGTCTCACTGAATACCTATCTTACTTTTCAGGATAATGACGGCTGTACCAAACTGTTTTTTTATTTTCAACAACTGTACACCCTTTCAGTATTTTTTTTTTCATTTTTTTTAGCTGAAGTTAGATCCTTTCTATTTTAAAATGAATGGTGCCCAAAATTTGTACAGCTAAAGCTTTTTAAAAAATAGAAAATAATTCCAAAAAGACGTACAAAAATTATCTCTTACCCATATCTCTCTACCAAGGAAAACTGAGCTAGTGTTTGTTTAATTTCTTTAGTTCTTTTAAAATCATTAGTCACTCAATTCATTATCAAAAATTAAAGCGGGGCTGCAAGAAAATTGCGCTCAAGCGTGGGACAAACAACTTTCCACAGGATACAACAGTGACGACGCAAAAAGCAGGCGAGTTAACACCTTACTAAATGACGCAGTCTACGTGGGGCGCAATTAAATTAAACACCTTTTCATAGGCTACAAAATGGCGCCCAACGTGGGGCTTTTGGAATTTTATTTTTTAAATGGTTCAGTGTACTAGCTATCGAACAAAGTAAAAGCTCTAACTCTTCAGATATTTTTATTTCATAACATTTATTAAACGAAACTACACTATAGCAATAAGACAAAAGCAGGAAATTTGTAGAATTATTTATTTCAATTTATCTGATGGTGGTATAGATATTTGAATTTTGTTAATCGACTCTAAGATAAGAGATTCCTACTTTTTTCTTAAAAGCTACTTTTATAGTTCAGATTAGCAGATGTGCTGGTTTACTTTAATTTTTGCAGTGTTAGATTTATTTTGCGGTAAACCGAACAAAAAACTGTACTTTTTTTCTCACCGATGTTTTGCATGAATATTAAAAATACTTTGCTGATACGAAACGATATTTGGAGATTTTTTTTTTGGAAATTCTTAACATATTTGGTAAAGGAATTTTAATACAAGGCGATACTTAGAAATTTTTTTTTGAAATTGTCGAAGATTTTTTTTAATGTTTGCTAAAGAAGTTTACATATTTTAAGTGCCTCTACATATTTTTTATTTTGACTATTGGGAGCACAGGAGAAATATTTTCACGACTTTTTAAACAATTCTTTTAAATTGTATTCATTTATCATGGAAGCCTTCAATTTTAAAGTCAATCACCTACTGGAATATGAGTTAGACTATGAACTGAAAATCCGTCGTACTTTCTCAGAACGTCCGGTCGCGGATAAAAGAAAGATTCTAACGAGGATCTTAAGTAAAGAAATTAATGAGCCCGAAAAAAAAAAAAAAAAAAAAACGATAAAGATAGGGGATGACACTCTGTCTATTAAAGAAGAAACGGCTGGTATCGAAAAGAGTTTAAATTCTATCCAAAACTTAATCGATAGTTATGACGGCGATCCAAATGATTCACTTGTACACCGGGTTAAGTCACGTTTATCGCATGTTGCGGGTCGCGTACAAAGAATTCCAATGCCGGATGACGAAGAGGAAGCGTCGAAGTTTTCCAGATATGTTCAGGAAATAATAGCTACGTGTGTGCTCATGGAAGCAAATCTTGCAGAAAAGATAGCTCCTGGTCATGAGTTACCACAGTTGCCTATTACAACCCCAGTCATAAACGTACCAGCTCCAATCGTGAATTGCGCAGCCAGAAATATTCCTGTCAGCGAATGGCAATTGAAATTTAATGGAGACTCAAAGAGACTCTATCCTTTTTTGGAGAGGCTGACTGAAATAGCACAAGCTAGGAAAGTATCGGAAGATGAACTTTTCAGCTCTGCTGTTGAATTTTTCACTGGCGATGCCTTCATTTGGTTTAGAAGCATAAAATCAAGTGTCAGCGACTGGCATTCCTTGGTAGATAGGCTAAAGAAGGACTTCTTGCACTGTGATGATGATGAAGAATTGTGGTCGGAAATAAAGAGGAGGCGACAAAAGAAGAATGAGTCCACTGTGATTTTTATTGCCCACATGGAATCTTTATTTGGTAGGTTGTCCACCAAGCCTTTGGAAAGTACCAAAGTTAAATTTATACGGAGGAATATTCTGCCTAGTTTCGTCAATCGGTTAGCTCTACTAGATATTAATTCGGTAGCCGAACTCGCCGGGTTATGTAGAAAACTTGAAGAGTCCGATTATTTGTTGGAAAAGAGCAGACCAAAAGGCGAAACTAATATACATCAAGTAGAGTATAATCCAAATGGCCGAAGTGGAGTCTCGACAAATAAGGTTGGGAATGTAAATCGGAACCCTAGGAGTAACCAGAAAACGGGGTAAAAGAAAAGATAATGACTCTAAAATTAGCGACACTGCAGCTAAAGTGAACGACAAGTCGGTTTCACCTAAGGCAATTTTCACGTGTTGGAATTGCACAGGTCCGAATCACACTTACCAAAGTTGTACAGTACCGAAGAGGGTATTTTGTTTCAAATGTGGAACAACTGGTGTGAGACTAACATCATGCCCCAAATGTACAAAAAACGAGTAAGGACGGTATATTACCGAGGCGGATATACTAAGTCCAACAAAAAAGCCTCTAATCATTCGGCTAAGTCACAAGCTCACGTTCGCAGTAAAGCTCCTAATCCAAAACGTTCTAGAAACACGGAGGGACAAAAATATTCCAATAGATCAGATTGGACTAAATGGTTACAAAAAGTTTCTGATTTTTTTAAGTCTAATAAAAATTCTCCTTCTCAAGTTAAAACTCCTGCTTCTCCAAATGGTCACATGTCTCCTTTATTCGTGCATAAATATTCAGATAACAGACCGCATATCAAGATAAATCTATTAGGTGCCCATTTCTCGGCTTTATTTGACTCTGGTGCAAATGCCTCCGTTGTAGGTCAGAATGGTATTAAAATTTTAAGTCGTTTAAGTATAAAAATATGCCATGTCAAAAATAGAAGTGTTACCACTGCAGATGGCAGCCGTCTAAAAGTTTTAGGTACGGTTGAGTTGCCGCTAGTCTGCAATGGTCATTGTTTAGTAATCTCTGCTCTAGTAGTACCTTCTCTATCACATACTTTGGTTTTAGGATGTGATTTTGCACAAAAATTCGGAATTTTAGTAAATTTTAAAGATAATTCGTGGTACCCACAGTCCCTAGAAGTCAATTCTCATACAAGTTTTAAAGATTGTTATTCAGAAAGTTCTTTAGAAAACCTTTTCTCGCGTCTATGTACCCTAGATGATCTCTCGCGGACGGAACGCTTAAAGGCAGAAAAAGTAATAAGCTCTTTCATAGAAATAAGTAGTAAAGATAGGTTAGGCCGAACGAATAAAATCAACATGTCTATAGATACGGCTGATGCCAGTCCTGTAAAGACAAGGCCCTTCGCCATGTCTCCTTATATGTCAAAAGTATTAAATAAAGAGTTAGACGAAATGCTGAAACTCCGAGTGATTGAAGAATCAAACAGCCCCTGGTGTTCTCCAATCTTATTGGTGAAAAAGGCCGATGGACAGTATCGTCTATGCTTTGACGGAAGAAAGCTCAACGAGGTCAGCAAATTTGATAACTATCCATTACCGAACATCGACAGAATTTTGACATCACTCAGGAATGCTAAGTATGTATCTTCGATAGACCTTAGAAAGGCTTTCTGGCAAATTCCTTTGGACAAATCCTCTAAGGAAAAGACCGCTTTTGCAGTAGTAGGCCGAGGTCTATTTCAGTTCGTCACTATGCCGTTTGGTCTAAAGAACGCTGCTCAAACTCAGCAACGTTTAGTGGACGCTATATTTGGTCCGAAATATGAGCCACATATCTTTACCTATCTCGATGATATTTTAGTAACATCGGAAGACTTCGAATCGCATATTCGCTTACTTAAAGAAGTAAAAAATAAATTGAAAAAGAGGCCGGACTGACGATAAATTTGAGCAAATGTGATTTTTTCAAAACTTCTCTAAAGTTTTTAGGCTATATTGTAGGCTCAAATTCCTTGCGTACCGATCCGGATAAAGTAGCAAGCATGGTTAATTATGCGAGACCTAGTAATACTACGGAAGTTAAGCGTTTCGTAGGAATGTGTTCATGGTATAGACGTTTTATTGAGAATTTTTCTACCTTGTTGTCACCTATTAATTATCTTTTGAAAGGACGAAAAAAAGGACAATCGATAGATTGGACAAACGCAGCAGAAAGATCTTTTATAAAGATTAAAGAGCTATTGGTTTCAGCTCCAATTTTATCCCAACCAGATTTTTCCCAACAGTTTTATATTTCTAGTGATGCTTCTAATACCGGTTTAGGGGGCGTCCTAACACAGAAAATCAATGGTGAGGAAAGAGTGATAGCGTATGCCAGTAGAACTTTATCAAAGGCTGAACGTAACTATTCGGTTGTTGAAAAAGAATGTTTAGCAGTACTCTTTAACATCGAAAAGTTTCGACCTTACATAGAAGGTGTTCCTTTCACGGTCATAACAGATCATTATAGTTTATTGTGGCTTAATTCTATTAAAAACCCTAGTGGCAAACTAGCGCGTTGGGCGATTAGGCTGAGACAACATACATTTAATTTAATTCATAGAAAAGGAGTCCACAATGTTATTCCTGACGCTTTGTCAAGAATCCCAGATCATACAGCGGACGAAAAGAGTCTTAATGCACAGATTGGCGTAAGAATTGATACAGTTGATGTAGATCGTATAGATCCATGGTACGATAATTTACGGCAGCAAATTAAGGAATTTCCTCAAAATTTTCCGCAGTGGAAGGTGGAAAATGATTTCGTGTACAAGTTTATCCCAAACCAGTTGCCTTTAAAAGTTAATGTACCCGAGTGGAAAATACTAGTTCCTAAACCACAGAGAGAGGAAGTTATAGACATGTGTCACACTCCTCCTACTTCTGGTCATTTTGGTTTTTATAAAACTCTTTACAGGGATCAGGAACAGTATTATTGGCCAAAAATGCGTTTTGATATCTTAAAGTTTGTGAGGACTTGTGAAGTATGTGGAGCGCAGAAATCTCCAAATGCACTACCTATGGGACTGATGGGAAAAGAGAAAACGGTTAATTACCCTTTTCAAGTCATAGCAGCTGATCTAGTAGGCCCATTCCCACGTTCAAAAAGGGGAAATAAATGGCTTCTCGTGGTTTCTTGCTGGTTTACAAAGTATACCATGCTATTTCCTTTGAAAAGCTCTAAAGCTGGATATATAGAGAGAATTTTGGAAAATAATGTCTTTCTAATCCACGGTGTTCCATCGCTCTTGATATGCGATAACGGTACTCAGTTTACCTCTAAAAGTTTTAAGAGCCTAAGTGAAACTTATGGTTTTAATATCCGTTTTAATCCCGTGTACTCTCCACAATGTAATTTTGTCGAACGTAATAACCGAACAGTCGGGACCGCTTTAAGAAGTTACGTTGATTCACATGACACTTGGGATGGCAATATTTCCAAAATTCAACAAGCAATAAATACCGCAAGACACGAAGTAACAGGGTTCACACCGCCTTTCTTAGTTTACGGCAGACATATACCTCTATCCGGATCGTATTATAAAAATGTAGATTTGGATGTCAATGTTGACAGCGAAATAATTCCGGGTAACAGGGGTGCGTACGCCGAAAATTTAAAGGGTTTAAAAGATATTTTCACCGACGTGCGTAGTAGGATACATAAGGCTTATGAACGGAACAGTAAGTCTTACAACCTTAGAAAAAGGGATTTTGCCTTTAATATAGGTGATCACGTTTGGCGAAAAAATAAAATTCTTTCCAGTGCAGCAGATAAATTCACATCTAAGTTAGTACCTAAGTATGTGCATTGCTGGTAAGAGAAAAGATTTCAGACTTAGTTTATGGTTTAGTTAATTTAGATGGGACTAAAGTAGGACGATGGCATATTAAAGACTTAAAACCATTCAATGAACCTAACCCTAATGAAAGTTTGTCAGAAGAAGAATAATTTATATTTACATTATCTTAATTGCTTTACTTTATTTTTTTTTGATGTTGCTCTGTAGAGGTGACGACCTCGTTTTTTTTTGACTGTTATAAAAGTTGAGCAGAGAATAGCTTACTTTTGTTGTTTAATGCTAAGGTTTTGGGTACTGATCATATCCAAACTTAGGTTGATTGTAGTTGATGTTTAGCATCGACTCAGCTGTTGCGAGCTTGCGAAAGAGTCACACTCAGGATATATCATAAGACTGGTATGTCGGTGGTCGCGGGATTTGATTTGCTTATGACCCCAAATAATATCCAGTTCTTGACACTTGGAAGCGAAATTTTGATTAGAGGCAATCCAAGGTGATCTTGAGTTAGGACAAGCGCAAGATGTAGCTCGTGTAGTGTGATGTAGAGTCAAAATTTTTATGAGCAATTTCAAAGTTTGTTACCCGAGTGGGTGTATTTCTATTACCTTAGTGGTATATGTTGGGTGCAATTAAGAGTAAATTGATTTTGGTTTATCCAGTAAGTCTAAGACTTGGATTATTTTGATTTAGATCTTCTTCTGAATTGACAAACTGAGGGTATACTTTATTCTTTTCAGAGCCGTTTAAACGTTACCTTTGAGTCACTAATTTTTTTAAAAAATTTTTTTTGCATAGACTCATAGGCGTCTGATGAGTTTTTTCGGTCTACTATCAGATTGATAGGAAATTGAAGTCCTGCAGGAGAACTAAAGGCTGATCATTTACAAGAGATGAGAGCAGAGTAAGACAGTCGTTTCACAAAGAAATGATCAAAATCTGATACCGAGATGAGAACCTTGTCAAGAGTGGCTAAGCGCAGTGAAGGAAGATTCCTAACCGAATTTTTAGATTTCCAAGAGGTAATCTAGAAGTTTGGGCTGACAGAAAACGGTTATGCCTGATACCTGTAGCAGTTTCTTCTAGAGGCTATTGTCTAGGGAGACGATTAACACCATGATCGAATATTTTAGCTGTCAACGATGTTTTCTTCTTGTTTCTGATTAAGCTGGAAAAGCTCTTGTCGTCTTCAAAAGTTTTGTTGCGATGCCACCGAAAAATTGAGAAATTTTTGCTTCATGTAGCTTTTTAAGCTCATTTTCGTTTTTTGGAAATTTCCGTTAGAAGCTTGGTTAAGTCAACCTTGTAAACCTTTTAGGTTGTATCCCATGAGTTATCTGTTTTTACAGGCTGTGATGCACCGGGTGCTAACAGATGCCGTTACGACGTTTGGCAGGGAGTTAGTCTTCCTGAGGAACAGACTGATTGGAAGGGTAGTCTATGGGGGGTGAACTTTTGACCTTTGGGACCTTTAGGGGTTTTGTTACCCAATGGTGATTTCTATTTGAACCAAAGGAGAGCCTAGCTACTGTAGGCGACCTCAGCTCCAATTAGCCTATTAGTGGTGACAGGCTGTTGGCAGTAGTGTGTTTCGGAACACCCTATTGATTAAAATTTTTTTTTGACTTATGGTGGTGTGGTAGACACCGTTTTAGTTTAGTGGATGCTATAATCTACTCCCTTTTGTTGGTGGACACCAGGGTCACCATTTCAGTATTTTATTGTCTCCACCTTTCAGTATATCGTGGTGAGATGTTTGTCTCCTGTTATGTGGGATGGATTGATTGTTTTTCGTTGTTGTTCTAGGGCGAGACCAGTACACGAGGGTTCTTCATGCAACTTGGAGAAGCGCAATGCTGGCTAAATTTTATATCTCTGTGTAGCCACCCTGAAGAATGACGGAGGGCGTTTCTTCTGGCTCATGTTTCTAGGCAGATTTGTCACTTTGGTGCGGTGTGCCGTAGATTTGATTAGCTTTTGCTAAGAGCTTTCACCAAGCTCAGTATGGAGTTATCATAACCAAGAGTTTGGGATTTGAACTCCTGTATGTATTTCTGTATATATTTCTGTATATATTTCTGTATATATTTCGGTGTGTTTTGGTTGCCTGAGGGCATGTGCTCAAAATGTGTGATTTTGAGTCGTTTTGTTTATGGACTCCTATATATAGGATTATGACTTTAGGGAGGTCCTATTTAGAGACTAGCTGTCTCACATAGTTATGCTAGGAATGTTTCCTTGAATGTTAGTTGCGCGTGGACTAATCATTCTGTTCTTTGTGAACATTGCTTTTTGAAGCAGGATCATTCAGTTTGGTGAATTTTAGCTTTTGTAGCTATTCACTGTGCCTCTAGTGATATTGTTAGCTTTTATAGCTGCTCACTATGTTAATGGCGAGATTGTTCTTTTAGAACGCAGACTTTGTGTAGTCGAGGACTATTTACAGAGTGTTTTCTTGGCGAGGAGCCGAGGCTTTTTTCTGGCGATATACCAGAGTGTTTTCTTGGCGAGGAGCCGAGGTTTTTTCTGGCGATATACCAGAGTGTTTTGTTGGCGATGAGCTGACGTGTTTTCTGGCGATCAACCAGAGCGTTTTCCCTGGCGACTTTAGCATGTCTGGATGTCTTAGGACGTCGACATTGCGTTATAGAGTGCGATTATCTGGCGATTAACCAGAGCGTTTTCCCTGGCGATTTTAGCATGTCTGGACGTCTTAGGACGTCGACATTGCGATGTAGAGTGCGATTATTTTCTGAGTGCGACTAGTAGTGATACTAGATTTGGAATGTTCTCTTAGCGATGAGCTAGAGCATTGATAGCGATTTTTCCCGAGCGTTTGTCTGGATATTTATCCAGATATTTTTTTTTGGCCTTGTGCTAAATGGTCTGACAAGACTTTTTCTTTTTAGTGTAAGTGTTTGCACTAGAATCAGTTTTTTATTTTTCTTTATTCAAGAATTTTTTCTAAATTTCTTTTGCTGAAATAGAAAATTTTCTGACAATCCTTAAACTATTTTAAGGGGGGCGTTCATATTTTGTTTCCGTTCACTTTTGTTGATTTAGACAAGAGTCTAGACAATGTTATATTTTTTTTTTGTTTTGGTAACAATAACAGAGCTGATTCTTTTATATAAGAAGACTGCGATTGTTACTTTGGAAAGGTATTTCTTATGTTCATGCAAGGATTTTTATTTACTTTTTGATGTACTTAACCTTAGTGCTTAATTAAGTTAAGTCTAGTTATAAGATTCTTGTGTACATGCAAAGATTTTCATTTGGTTTTCATTGTACTTAATATTAGTGCTTAATTAAATTAAGTCTAGTAGTAACGTCCGAAGTTTGTAATTTTGTTTTAAGTTCTGACCTTAGTAGTAAGTGATAGTGTACCACTTTGTACCTTTTCATAAGTAGCCTTAGTTTAATAGACTAGTGTAGTCTATTTCCTTTTGGAAGGGGGTAAATGTAACATTCATTTTTTCCTAGATTTTAAGACCATGTAATGTTACTGATTTTTCACTTTAAATTGTACTTCTTTTCATTTTTGTATCGAGCGGTATATTAATCAGAAATTCCAAGCCGTTCGGTATATTAGTGTGCTGTGCGGGTTTGCGACCGAATCTCTCGATACGCCGGGATTGGTTAAATATTTGTATCCGCAGTTTTGGTTCCGGCGTAGCCATATTGCCGAGAGAGTGCCCACGGTTTATTTAAGAGTCCGGCGGACAGGAAGCGTGGCTAATTTCCACCGAGCCGCCAAGTAGGTTGTTTCGACCAAGCCGCCAAGTAGGCTAATTTTCCATCGAGCCGCAGCGAGGCTTACGTCGACCGAGCCGCAGTAGAGGCTCATAGCAACAATTATGAGAGCTAAGTAAAGCACAAGTTTTTTTCTAACGTAAAGCCGTAGTGGGCTCTAAGTGTTTCCTACAAAGTGTCAAATCGGTTGTGTTCCATCGAAGGCCTAGAAGCTGAAATAAAAACCGTAAGTTACCAGAACATTCATCAATAGACCTATTCCCGAAGTAGTGCCTTAATAGCAATTTGAACTGACAAAAAGTGAAGTGAAAATCACGATTCTTCGCTTTCGGGGGTAGTCAGGTTTTAGAATTTAAATGTCTGATTTAGGGACTCTAATAATAATAACTACCTGTTAGGCTAGAATTTTTTGTAATCCTTAAAGACACAGAGGTTAGAACTTTTATTTTAAAATCATGAATAAATTTTCTTTTTGTTGATTAAAGCTAGTATCTCACTGAATACCTATCTTACTTTTCAGGATAATGACGGCTGTACCAAACTGTTTTTTATTTTCAACAACTGTACACCCTTTCAGTATTTTTTCATTTTTTTAGCTGAAGTTAGATCCTTTCTATTTTAAAATGAATGGTGCCCAAAATTTGTACAGCTAAAGCTTTTTAAAAAATAGAAAATAATTCCAAAAAGACGTACAAAAATTATCTCTTACCCATATCTCTCTACCAAGGAAAACTGAGCTAGTGTTTGTTTAATTTCTTTAGTTCTTTTAAAATCATTAGTCACTCAATTCATTATCAGAAATTAAAGCGGGGCTGCAAGAAAATTGCGCTCAAGCGTGGGACAAACAACTTTCCACAGGGTACAACAGTGACGACGCAAAAAGCAGGCGAGTTAACACCTTACTAAATGACGCAGTCTACGTGGGGCGCAATTAAATTAAACACCTTTTCATAGGCTACAATGTTACCTAATGTAGAAAAATATCTGCCATTATTTCCCCTTATCTCTTCTTATTTCCCATTATCTCTACATAATTTCCATTATCTAGGCTTATCTCTGTTCATCTCCCATTATTTCTCCTTATCTCCCATTATTTCTCCTTATCTCCCATTATCTCACCTCATCTCCCATTATCTAGGCTTATCTCGACTTATCTCGCAATATTTCTCCTTATCTTCCATTATTTCTCCTTATCTCACCATAACTCCCATTATCTAGACTTATCTCTGCTTATCTCCCATTATTTCTCCTTATCTCCCATTATTTATACTTATCTCACCTTATCTCCCATTATCTAGGGTTATATCGAATTATATAAAACATATGTATAAATTTATAAAAATACATAAATCGGATAAGACGTTGCATTTTATATATATTGTAGATATCCTTTGCTACATGATATTGTTCCATATTTATGGTTTAGACAGTGTATTGCAAGAGAACGTGCTAGCGGCAAACTTTTTTCTGATTTTATTCACTATTATCGTCACTGCTTATTCCTCATGTTACCTAACGTAATAAAATATAGTCTATAACCTAGCTAGAGAACATGTATATTTAAAAAAAAACACGTAAATTGGATAAATGGTACTCCAGTGACAAGCGCACTAACAGACAGACAGACAGACAGACAGACAGAGAGACGTTGCATTTTATATAAATTATAGATATAGATTATTATTATTATATAACCTGGTCAAAGAATATATGTATGAATTTAAAAAAAGACACGTAAATCGGATAAGTGGTTCTCGCGTGATAAACGCACTAATGGACAGAGAGACATTGCATTTTATATATATTATAGATTATAGATATTCTCTGCTACATAATATTGTTCCATATTTAATGGTTTAGGCTGTGTATTGCAAGAGAACGCGCTAGCGGCAAACTTTTTCCGACTTCATTCACTATTATCGTCACTGCTCATTCCTTGTGCTACCTATCGTAATAAAATATAGCCTATAACCTGGCCAGAGAACCTATGTATGTTTAAAAAAAAAGTACGTAAATCAGATAAGTGGTTCTCCAGTGATAAGCGCACTAACGGACAGACAGAGATACGTTGCATTTTATATATATTATAGATGTAATAAAATATATATCTATAATCTGGTTAGAGAACATATGTATGAATTTAAAAAATAACGTAAATCGGATAACGTTCTCGAGGGATAAGTGCACTAATGGACAGACAGACAGACAGAGAGACGTTGCATTTTATATATATTATAGATATAGAGTATTATTATTATTATTGTTATGTAACCTGGCCAAAGAATATATGTATGTATTTAAAATAGACACGTAAATCGGATAAGTGGCTCTCGCGTGATAAACGCACTAATGGACAGACAGACAGACAGAGAGACATTACATTTTATATATTATAGATTATAGATATTCTCTGCTACATAATATTGTTCCATATTTAATGGTTTAGGCTGTGTGTTGCAAGGGAGCGCGCTAGCGGCAAACTTTTTTCCGATTTTATCCACTATTATCGTCACTGCTCATTTCTTATGCTACCTATCGTAATAAAATATAGCCTATACCCTGGCCAGAGAACATATGTATGTTTTTAAAAAAAAGTATGTAAATCGGATAAGTGGTTCTCTAGTGATAAGCGCACTAACGGACAGACAGACAGAGAGACGTTGCATTTTATATATATTGTAGATAATTCCTAAAATTTATTTTTTATTACAACCAAAAATCAAGAAAAATTTCATCATAATATGTTATTCCGTGACCTAGGAACTTTGAGATGTGAAGAATTGTAAACCCTAGAATAAGGTTTACAAGACGTATATGTGTTCCCATGCTGATTAGAATCGACCAGAGTTTGTTCCATTGTATGCAGTCAAAACACTTAGAGTAGTCTATAAAAAAATATAGGTTGTTATTTGAAATCCCTGACTGTTTCTATTATCTGGCGTATGTTGAAAATTTGTTCTATAGTCCCTCTTCCTGGAATAAAGCCCGTTTGTTCGGTAGATATTTGCGGCAGCAGAAAGAGTCTTTCATTTAGGATCCAGAGACACACCTTAGCAGCGTGTGACACTAGAGCGATTGTTCTATAGTTGCTCCAATCCAAAGGGGATTCTTTCTTATACAAGGGTATAAATGCAACTTCGTACCAGTCTTTCGGCCATCTTCCAGTTTTCCATACCTCGTTACACAGTTGATGTAACATAGTCACGGCGGTTTCTCCTATCATCTTTCCTCAGTCATCCTAGCCCTGCCTAAATTGTCAGTAATTAAAATCCGAAAAAGTAATTTAATTACTTTTTCGATATACTTATGTAAAATTCATTATTCAGAGATCTATATTATTTAGAATAGATAAAGTGTTTAAATAATTATTGCGCGGTTTAATGGAAATTTTAATAACTTAAATTAAAATATATGTACAAACTTATGTAAAACTTTCGTATTTCAATAATGCATGGCGTTCAAACGAATTTTCCAAAGTTTCAAACTGGATGGTCTAAAATAAATCATAATTAATAAAATAAAAAATGTGAACAACTTTGGAAATATTTTCTTTAAGTACAATGCCGTCACTTGTATGGCAGACTTAACTACATAAAAAAAGTAAATGTGTAAACCATTTTTTATTTTTTTCATACAGGATAGTTTAAAAAATTGTAGCAAATTTAGTGATTTCTAAGAAAATGGACATGTGAAAATAAACATGCCAATGTTGTTACACGTCGAACGACTACAATATACGTGCTAAGCAGTTCTGCTCCACTACGGATACAGTATAACAGTGTCTGTAGCGATACCTTTACTGATGTAGACCAAGAATACTTATCCAAACTTACTGTCCAAAAATATTTAATAAATTTTCTTAGTTAGCAAGAGCAAGCAATAGCAAGTTTTACAAAATATATAAAACTAAGGAAGGTTTTTTTTATAATCACGATTTAATATGTATTACGGCAAATTTTAATCTTATTTGTATTTAAAGAAGCACTTTTGGAAACTTACTAAACAATGAAGATATTTTAAAATAGATCAATTTGTTGTTAAGACCCTAACAATCAGTAAAAAATTAATAAACATATTTTTAAAAATTTATATGAGCTACGACTTAGAGTCAACGTTTTAATAGAGATTAAAGACTAGTTGCATCACTTGACAACAGAGAGTCCCGCATATTTTGTTTAGATGTTAAAAAAAACGAAATGTTTATTTCTTGAAATGATGTCACGTAATTTGAACTTTATGATGTCGCATGACTTCCTCTGGATATTTATTAGCATGAACAATCAAACGTGATCCGAAAGAAATACACTTTGATGGCCCTTATTTTAGTATTTTAGGCTGAGTATTATCGGAAATAAAGAAATCTTGTAAACAATTTATTTTGTTTTAGACATTTTTGTGACTTGAAATGCTGCCTGTAAGTGACTAGGCTAGTATTACATTATGGCCGAACCAAAGAAAGTGTTTTTTTGTTAATATCTTCTTTTTTCTTCTTTTCCGTTTGGAAATTAAGATCAAATTTGGTATTCAGCCACAGCAACATCATTTGGCGTAGCTCTCTTAAGGCCTTGCACAGAACAGGTTGTCAGGGGCAGTGTGTAAAGCCTTAGTTTTCCTTTCGCCTCTGTCACACAGATGACGAAGGTTGCTCAAGTTAGCTAGTTGGCTTTAAATCTCCACATCGTAATGAGTTAAGTGATTGGCATGTCTTCAAATGCTTCATTCCTTCATGAGGCAGTTCCTGTCTATACCCATTCTAGTTTTCGTCCAGATGGGTTTGTGATCCCATTTCTGTTATCGTAAAAGGGTTTAGGCTACATTCTAAATGTAATGAGCTCTTTATAAAGTATTTTCTGGACATCTGTGGCTCTTGAACTGGTCCGCGGAAATACATCGCGTGTCGTCGGTTACTTGGTGTCTTTTTAGATAGGTGGTGAGGCAGTATAGGCATTTTATTAACGTGATATGTGATATTTTTAACCAAAAAGGGAGTTAGTTTACTAAAAAATGATATTTTCTAATCAGTCTTATGTGGGATATAATTTTTTTAGTGTTATACCTCCGACAATTTTTGTTATGCTGTAAAACATCAAGATTGTGTTAATCCTAATATTGAACCGGTGTAAATGTTGTGCGTTTGATATTATGATTATCATTAGACGATAATAAAAGAACTAAGGAATATTCCAATATAGTATTTGTGTCATAATGACTGGTCGGAGGCTATAAAATTTTTCCATTTCTTTAATATTATTGGGTCTCTACCCACAGTTTCTTGTTTCTTATGGAATCAAAATATATAGGTACCATAAACCTAAGTCGTCAAAACAGTATTTTCCTAGAGGCTAAATTCAGTGCAGAATATTTATTTTTTTATATAGGAGTAATATCATTAGTTGCGTCCCTGAAAGTCATTTGGCACCTATTTTTCTATATAATACAATCCTAAATGCAAGATATTTATCTGGAAATGAAACATGCATTTACACTACCGTCAGAAAGTATTTGCCCACCTAGAAATTTCAATGCATGTAATTGCCAAAATTTAATACCTAATTAAACCCTTTTATTATATTAGGTAAATTTAATTGTTCTTAACAAGTGTCCATCATAAAATTGTTTAGATAAGCCTTTTTGGCGAAATCACAAGTTGAAAACCAATTAGAACAAATTTCCAAGTTTTGCATGATAATCGTTTTGAGGCGATTTCTGAGAATTCCAGTTGAAGTAAGAACTCATTTCAAGTTTCTAGGGATTGTGGAAATTCCTAGTAACAGCAGCAGTAATTAAAAACAAAGGAGGTCACATAGATGAGAAAAATCCTGGAAAACCATGAATATTTTTCTGATTTTCTAGACCGTAAATAATGTGAAAATAAATAGTAATTCATTTAAATTTAAAAAAAATATACTGTCTGGGTTTTTGTTTTCTTGGGACTGAAATAACTAGGTGGGCAAATACTTTCTGACGGTCGTGTATTTGAAAACCTGAGTACGACTCCTTGTGAGTTTTACGTTCTATATTGTAAGTGAATACTTGAAGGGATACAGCAGTTGAATGATTTTACAATGAAAAAACTCAATATTTGTGAAAAAGGCAAGTTGTTCAAAAAACGCATATGGACGAAACTCCACAATTTGTGAAATACGCAAACAATTTTTGTATGTAAATTTTTTTGAATATTTATTTATTTATTTTTTCGAGTCTTAAGAATTAAAAAACAAAGCGGTCTCTCTCAATTTCAAAAAAAAATATTTGTCGGCACCTTACAAGCTTTAAAAGGTTCTTTGGTAATAGAGTTACCTTAGAAAGTTTAAACCAATCTATAACCAACATATAATAAGAATTATAACTATCTTACAGTTACATAATTTGTTTATGGCATTTGTTACGTTGCTTGATTTAACAGTTATCTTTTAGACTTGTTTTTTAAATTTTTCAATAATTTTTTTAATTTCGTAATTACTTTTCGATTATATTTCTTTTATGATTCAAGTATCTGAAATTTGCAAATTTTTGATCGAGAAATTTTTAATAGATAAAAAAAGTATTGGCATATTGGCAGGGTTAGTTTGTTTATTTAGGTAATTGTACATCTGAATTAGGTAATTAGAAAAAATATATAATTTGATCTGAAAGTTTCACATCAGTTTGAAATCTAAAAATGATTCCTTTTTCGAAGAAATGCCAACGGCAAGCTTTAATTTGACCGAAAATGCAAAGAAGTTATTGCTTGTAAACATCTTGCCTACCGACAATGGCGTAAAAATAACGTCATTAATCGTAACATCTTCGTTCGTGCCCGGAGCAGATACAAAGACATTATCGATGAAACGAAGGAAGGAAATCAATAAATTAGAAACAAACTTCTTGCTTGCCCCAATAATTCTAGGTTCTTTTGTTCAGTTGAAATTTCACCAAATCCACTCTACCACCAGTCACACGGCCAGATAATTCTATTGGAACAACACCTACTGAGAAAGTAAACTTGTTGGCTGAACTTTTTGCTTCACATTCTACTGTTGATTTTTAAGGAAAAACATCACCTACTGTTCCCATAGTGCTGTCAAGGATGCCCGATATTTTCTTTAGACAGCGTATCATAAAACGTATTTCAATGAAACTAAAGACCAAAAAAGGTTCTGGTGCTGACGGAATACTTTCCTCAATACTCAAAAACTACGCCGGAGAACTAACACCAGTTTTCTGTAGACTTTTCAACCTATCCTACAGAAAGAGAATATTTCCTTCCTGCTGGAAATGCGCCACACTTCAGACGATATTCAAAAAAGGCAAGAAGACCTTGCTAAATAACTATTAATCAGTCGCACTGCTTTTAATAATATAGAAAGTTATGAAAAAGCTATCAATCAGCATCTTTTAAAATACCTTGAAGGATTCAATATTATTACCGAGCATCAATATGGCTTTCCTATACATAGGTCAACAGGAGATCTTCTAACTTATGTAACACGTGTTTGGAACAACGCAATTGAATACTGAAAATCTCGAGCGGTTGCTCTCGATACATCCCAGGCATTCGACCGTGTTTGGCATTATGGATTGTTGGCTAAGCTACACTCTTCTGGTATGTCTGAAAAGTTCTGTTTATGACTCTCATGTTTCCTCAAAGATCGTTCTTTACGAGTGGTGATCGACGGATTTTTTTCTTATACCTTTACTATCAATACCGGTGTGCCATAGGGCCCCATACTGTCTCCTACTTTTTTTCTTATTTACACTAACGAACTGCTGGAAAAGACCAGGAATCCAATCTACAGCGTTGCAGATGGCAATATGATTATCTCTTCATTCAGTTTGAACGCTCGCAGATCGGTTACTCATGCAAATATCCGCAGATAGCAAGAGGTCGTTCAACTTAACAAAGACCTAGAAGAAATTCTATCTTGGGGTGACATTAACCAAGTAAAATTTAAAGTTGCTGTTGCTGAAACGGACGTAGTTATGTCGGGGCATTCCATTTCTTTAGCATCATCACTCAATTTGCTGGGTGTTAATTTGGGAGCAAATATATCTTGGCATATAGCAAGCATAGTAAAGAGAGCTTCTCAAAAGCTAGAAATATTATTTCGAACTAAAGAGCTTCACACACACTCCACAACAACTGTTCATTCTGTACAAAGCTCAAATTCGTCCAACGATGGAATACCACTCCCATATTTGGCCCGTTGCTTCCAAACATACATTGCATTTGTTGAATTCTATTCAGAAAAGAGCTGTTTGCCTGATTGGAGACCCGGAACTGGCCAGTAACCTTGATTCATTGAAACATTGAAGAACGGTGGGCGGCTTGAGTCTATTCTACAAGTATTTTCATGGAAAGTGTTCGATGGATGTAGCCTGCTTCCTTCCAGAGCGGTGCATGCTCGAAATATACGTCGTGCTAATACTTCTCATCCGTACGAGGTTCAGCTGGTTACTCCTCGTACAATCCTTTTCAAGCAGTCTTTTATATGGAAAACCTCATCGATTTGCCCAAGATTGTGTTTCCGAGCGAGTACAATTTCCAATTCAAGACCAACGTGAATCGCTTTTTCCGCACACGTGTTGCTTCTGTAGCGCTTTAGGGATTTCCCTCCAGCCCTAGCTAGGCCCCTAAAAAAAAATAATGACTTTCCCAATATAATAAATCCAGTGTTGTTATTAATTTTATATCTTTGCACTGGCAGCTTTTATCAACTTAGTAATCAATTTGACTGTTTACCAGCATAGTTAACGTTAACGACCCTGTTTCTGATTGTCTAAATAATTAATCCTCTAATAATAAATTTTTTAATGTTTCAATCTGTATGTTTTGCCACTAGCAAGATTCTTCTGTCTCGCTGCCGAATACTCCAGACGCGTAGCTCCTGTAACACTCGCGTCGCTAGTCATAGAGCCAACTTACCTATGCTACTTTTTGTATTATGATGTTGAGAATAGTTTGCTTAAACCGTGATAAGTAGTTACCAGACTATTTGCTGAATTACTAATTGTTTCTTACTTTCCTACCATTAGGTTTCAATCTATATGTTTTGCCACTAGCAAGATTCTTCTGTCTCGCTGCCGAATACTCCTGACGCGTAGCTCCTGTAACACTCGCGTGGCTAGTCTTAGAGCCAACTTACCTATGCTACTTTTTGTATCATGATTTTGCGAATAGTTTGCTTAGACCATGATAAGTAGTTACCAGACTATTTGCTGAATTACTAATTGTTTCTTAATTTCCTACAATTAGGTTTAACAACATATATTGTAACTACAAATTATTTTAATAAGTTAAAATATCAAAATATGTTACAATGAAAATAATTTGTATTCTAATTGCTTAATGCTATTTTTAATTGTATTCCCTTAAAAACATGAAAATACTTTTAAAATAATTTTGGGTGTTATATTAGTTGCAACTTCTAAAATCAACAAATACTGATACGCAGGAATGACATAATACATTAGTTGTTCGTGATTGCTCAAAGATGATATTAACAAGTGATTTTTTATTTATCACTGTGATCAATTGTATTGCAATTTATTATATTTTATTTATTTATAGGCAATGGCGAATTCTTAGATTTGCATGGTACAACAACGGATTTTTTTTACCAATTTTGCCAATAATTGGAAACTCTTATTTATCTTTGTTTAGCATTTTCTTCACCGGATTACCAAGTAAGTTTTATAATTTCAACAAAAACCACATTTTGAAATGCCGATTAGATGTATATATTGTTAAGTAATTTCTGTAAAATATAGAGAAAAATATTTTTTAATAAAAATTGTGGAGTTTCTAGAATTTTCAAATTTAAAAAATACTTTTGAGTACATATGGAAATTTAAAACAGTAAAACAAACTAACTATATATTATTTAAAAGCGGTATCCGTTGGGATGGAAATTCGCTGGAAAGTGGAGTTTAAAAAATTGATAGAGAAAAGTGCAAGTAATTTTTTTCTGAATTTTACTACTCAGATGCTGGAGATTGCTAAACGGTAAAAAAATGCTACTTATGAAGCGTAAGTATTTGAAGAACCGAAAAACGTTACCCTACGTGTGAATGTTCCACGTATCTTTTTAGCAACTTTTGTTTGGAAGGTAAAACTGTACTGTTACAGCTGTACCTTTTTATCACATTCTTATGAGTAGTATTACCGATAAATATAATAAGATACACTAAAATATAAAAATAATGTAATACTGAATGATCGAAAGAATTTGTAACGTTTGCTTCTGTAACTCTTTGAAATATATGAAATTTTCATTTGAGACCTCTTTGTTACTATTATCATAAATACGTGTATTATTGATATGTTTTCTCAAAGCCGTTACCGGCTTTTTCAGAGAGTATGTTTATCTTATACAACTAGGCATTCCAAGAATTCAATCATATTTTTTCTGACAGATCTCTTTGCTAAATGGCAAAAATACTACGATCAATTATATATTTTACCAAATCTCGTAACATATTATTTTGACACTATTATATTTAGTCGTTCCAATAAACTATTAGTGTTTAACATTACTGGCTTCGTTAAAATTTACCTTTTACGTATTTGTATCTATTACGTTTTATATTATTTATTTTATAAAACTAGAAAAAACTGTCTTGAGCATCAAAGGAGATTTTGGCTACACATACATTAGGCTTTTTTTAACCTTTTCTTGCCATACCACACAAGTTTAACACTTGTTTATTTATTTTATAATAACCATCTATTATTTTACGTTTTATAAAAATCAACTTTAACCAAATCATCACAATATTATCTAAATTCAACGATATCAGATAGATTTATTAATACAAATGGAAATACGAGCCGTGGTATTATACCTTTCTTAACATTATTTATAAAAACTAATTTGGGTGAAAACACTTTTATTAAGAATTGCAATTAATATTTAACAAACTGGCCGTCTACTCTCGTCCAGATATCATTATCAAGATATCGTTGCTTTTCGTTAAGCCGAGCTTTTACGTTCGCTCTACTCTTATCCAGATATCGTTATCTAGATATCGTTGCTTTTCGTTAAGCCGAGCTTTTACGTTCGCTCTACTCTTATCCAGATATCGTTATCTAGATATCGTTGCTTTTCATTAAGCCGAGCTTTTACGTTCACTCTACTCTGATCGAGATATCGTTATCTAGATATCGTTGCCTTTCGTTAAGCCGAGCTTTTACGTTCGCTCTACTCTCATCCAGATATCGTTATCTAAATATAGTTGCTTTTTGTTAAGCCGAGCTTTTACGTTCGCTCGTGAAGTTGCAGAGATATTTAATTCATGTTTAATGTTTAGATCCTTACAAAACTTATTAAAGATCTTGGCCATGAAGCAATTCCCTCCACTAGAAATAATCCTTCTCGATAACTCGTAATTTTCTACAACGCTGTCTAAGAATGTGATTAATGGTTGCGTTTTAGTGGATGGTACAGCTCTTTTTTTTTAAAAAAAAAAACAAAATTGCAAACTTAGTGAAGGTTGAGGCATAGGTTGAGGAAGCTGCTGCTGAGATATTGGGTGAGGTTGAGGCGATTCCTTTTTGATCTTACAAACGGTATGGTCAATATGAAGGGTGTCAAATGGAGTAGCTATCTTTGCAATTTGATGCAAGTGTCCAGGCGATCACATAACACCCAGACGATCTTCCGCCCGGCTACTTGTTACACGTACACGGCAGAGAAGCGGTAATAAATTTCTTGACATACTGGTGCATTCTTTTTCCTTTCAAGTAACTTTCTCTACAGTCGACCATGTTCAAAGCAGTATTCCCTATAAATACGTTATTTTTCTCCATCTGCTCGCGACTTTATTGAGTATTTCGACAGGAAACTTGTGCCTTTCGTCCATCATTTGGGCGTGCAAGACCCAATCAGCGTTATTAATGTTGGCTTCATTTAGGATTACACAAGAAAATTAGCGACAGCCTTCATCGGCTGTGTTCCTACTTAGTGCATCACTATGAGACATTTTAAATCTTGAACGATACTTTATGTCAAATCTGACTAGCCTTCCAATTTGAGGAACAAAGTCAGAATATTGTTCGAACAACATTGAAATCGGTAACATTGAGCACAATCCCTATTAGATAAATTCGAAAATGTTTTAGTGTGTCGACTAAGGCAATAATTTTCAGCTCGTAGGAATGGTATCTATATTCCCCTTTACTTGTTTGTCTTAAATAATGCATATAATACATGACTGGCTTGAGCTTTTCGTCATGTTCTTGTAACAGAATTCCTCCGATACCCCACTTTGAGGTGTCTGTATGGACTTCTATTTTAAGTTTGGGATCGTAAATAGCAAGCAGAAGCCTTGAAACGAGTCTTTTCTTAAGTGTTTCTAATGCTCTACGTTGTTTTAACAACAAAATTTTACGTCCTTTTTCGTTAAGGATGTCAAGGGCCTTGCTATCGTTGTAAAATCCTTAATGTACTTTCGGGTGTATCTAGTTAAATCAAGAAATTGCCTTACTTTATGAACATCTGTGAATTCTGGGTAATTTTGAACTGCTCTATTTTCAGGCTGCACTCCTTCCAGACATAGTTCATGACCAAGGTATTCAACTTTTTGCATGAAAAATTATACATATTTTGAGTATATCTGTTCAACTCAAGTTCCCCCGTATATTTCACAAAACAACATTTAAATAAATTTTTTTAGGCCAAGCAGACGTTTTACTTGTTCAGACGTGAGGTTTTTATTATAAACCAAATCCTTTTGGTCAAATGGTTCAAGATTAATTGAAAGTTTTGTATAGCTTTACCAGTAAAAGATTTATCTTCAAAACAGTGAACACATCGGACTAAAGAAATTTTAGAACTCGTCCTGATATCTTGGGAGAAAACGTTTGTGATGGAAATGTACCTATTTTCGCTTCGTATAGTGCATTCCCCGATGTAACATTCCTTGTTGGGAACCGGTCGTAAGCTCCCTTGGATGTATACCTCTCAGTTGAGACTACCTTTTGATGTAACAGCAACCAACACTGATGTTTCAGGTGGAAAAATACTGTCCTTGGCCCACAGTGGTATTTTCCTCTTCCCTATTCGTAGGACTTCGCTCAATCGTTGGGTAAGGAAAATATTCTAACTCCTCCATCAGTCACTGTCATAACTACTTGATGTAAATTCAAGAAGGGTTGACTAATCATGACTTGCACTTCTTGAGCCGAATCTGGTAGAACAAAAGCTTTTACGTTTACTTTTGCATGGTCTAGTTCTATGGTAAAGCCTCTTTTTTTTCAGTACGGTCACTATGGACTTACCACAGCCGGTTATCGTTAACGAGCTAGCTAAAATCTTTAATTTTAGTTATCGTGCTTGTTCATCCCTACTGATTATTGCACCACAGCCGTGTCAACATAGGCTCTGAAAGGTTTTCTATTTATGATGAATTCAAGAAAATATCTCTCATTATGCGCTGTTCTAAAATCGTCGAATTTTACCACCTAATTTCTAAAATGACGGCGACACTCTTTTTCAATATGGCCCAATCTCTTGCAATGTGAGCACTCAATTCGTGGTTTCGGACAGCTGTTGGAAAAATGCCCCGATTGTCTACAGTGTAACACTTCTGTTCGTTATTGGTGTTACCTTTAAATTTCTCTGCTGATTTTTCAAAGTTAAATCTATCCTTCGAGTAGAGACGTTTTTCAGAGGGTCCCGGATTTTCGAATAGTCTAGGAACAATTTGTTGTTTCAAAGATAAGAGAAATTCTGCATAAAGAGCATCAGGTGTTTCGAATCGCCCGGCTCTCGCTCCCACTTCGATCGTCGGATCGCTAATCCCGTCTATCACACAGGAAACTGCGTTTTTTTCGGGCTTATCTCGCATGCATTAATCAAGTCCATCTTATCAAAGTGGTACTCTTCCCAACGTTCGGTGGATAGTTTTCGTCTATTAAGTAATTTTCTTAGCGAGGATGCATAATCTTGATGCTCGAGAAATGATTTTAATAGCAACTGCTTCCATTCTGCCCAGCTTAGGTCGTATGAGCTCAGATTGTCATACCATTTGCGAGCTAATCCACTTAATCGGCTCTGCATGTGGAAAATTTTAGTGTAATCGTCCCATTGGTTAATTTTCCCCAGTTGCTCTATCTTCTCGAGCCACTTAGCACAGGTAAGGTTAGGATTTCCCGGCTTAAACTCCGGTATACATTCGGGTTTTACGAAAATCCTACTGGGACCTGACCTTGACGTGACGTCGCGTTTTATGAGTTTTTCAACCAGAAGTTCAAGTCTTTGAACACTGTCTTGTGGAGGTGGAATAAAACTTCTTTCGCTAGATCGCGCTGTTGTTTCAACAACTTGTACCGTCGATTGTACGGGCGAATCACTGCTTTCCAGCCGACGATTCCGACGACGATGACGACGCTTGCGGTCATAACTACTATTACGTGAGCTCGAATTTGAACTTTGCGAACGTGATCTTGAGCGTCCCATATTATTACACCGTAGTTCTAAAGCTTAGTTGGTAAAAAAAAATTATATTAAATTAACTATGACGCAATTACACCGTAAAGTTTATACGTTAACTACGGTTGCCCCTCAAAATGTGCCAACTCTAATAATAAAACTTAATATATTACTATAATAATTTTAATACAATAAACAAGTATCAAAACTTTCTGTACCTATAACATTTAACTTAGTAATGATAGTAATTCCAACTATAAAATACGATGCCTAATTTGTACGGTAATTAGACTCCAATTTTTTTTTTGTTCCAAAATTACAATATATTATATTACAAAATATTTTAAATCGGCAACCTCCAACAAATAAAATTTATATCTACTTGTTTTATCAATAAACAGGTAGACTTAAATATCGAGTTCAGTTCCTGGAAAGGATACACAACAGTCGAATAAAATAAATAATCAAATATCGTACTTACGTAGGCCTAATTTATTCGTTTTGTTTACTAATATTATTTTTTTAAAACTTATTACTTCACTTCAAAAGTGTAATTTAATTTGTACGTTAATTAAATGCACTTTTGTGAGCCTAACACAATGTTTACGAAAACAATCTAACATTAGATCACACTCCGGTAGGAAAACAACACACAGGAACTCCTTTATTTTTCAAGCACAAAAACTTAAATTCACTCGGCACAGTGAGATCAATCCCACCGCTGCACTAAAAACTAATTTGGGTGAAAACACTTTTATTAAGAATTGCAATTAACATTTAACAAACTGGCCGTCTACTTCGGCTCTCAAAAATATAATAATCTATGAAATGCATACCCCCTACATTCGTTACCCAAAAACATAATCTTAATATAATATATAGCCAAACCTGTCACATAAATATACTCTTGAGGGTCTGCAATTTGAGACATGTCAATAACAGTAACTTAAACATAACTTAATCTAGGTAATTTAAACAAGTTGAGGGCATTGGTGATTATTGATTGATTGATATTTTACTTCTCACGCTGCATTTTTCTATACAGAGGCGGAGATGATGTTGTTTACATTTAGAAGTTTATAATCATATGGATGTGCAAAAGTTTTTACGGTACTTATCTGAATATTTATTACCTTCTGAACAATTTTTTTAGAAAACAAAATTGCCGGCCTCTTATGGACACTTTATATTTATCACACCTCACAAATGTCATGCAAATTTTGTCAAAAAACTAAAAATGTATTTATTAGTTTTTATATTAATATATACAAATACACAAAAATTATGAACTTTTCATATTCGGAAACTGGTAGTGTCGTAGCAGGATGCGTAACTTTACTCGTCATTTCGAATAACACATTACAAAGTTGAGCCGTAAACAACACTGGTCAGCACTACTTTTCTGACACGATATTCAAACATATTTTGGCCATCCTTAGTTAATTTGTGACAGTATCATATTTAGTTTGCCAAAAAAGTCACGTGCTCACCTTATTGTAACCGAACAAGTATTGAGTTAATTTCAATCTATGTCCTTGTAATTATGATAGAGTATTTCAGTCACCCGGATAGTTTTTGTGGAGTATATGGACAACTAACTTCTGAAACTCAATGGTGAAATTTTGCAGCTTTAATTAACAACTGCTATCTCGACTATCTTAGTTTTCCTGTTCGATATTAGGACAAATATTGGATCCCATACGTTTGTTGTGTAGCGTGTGTTAAATTTTTTACAGGATAGGCTAAGAAATTTCGACATATATGCCAAGGATTTAGATGGAACTTAAAAATAATGCAATAAAGCTACCCGGAACGAAAATCTAAAAAATTTAATTAAAATTGAAGAATGAATTTTTAGCATATTACGAAACTTCTGGATGTAACATATTGATAAAAATAAATTTCCTATATTTGTATCTAGATATCTATTCAGAAAATCTTCATGCTGTCAATGGCAGAAATTTCACCAAGATATTTCCAGCATGGAGAAGCGACACCAAAGGAAAACGAACCCTAGATTGTGGCGAACTATTGTTAGAAAGTTAAAAAAAACCTGCAGCTATTTATAAAATTTACAAAAATAAGTTTCGTTATTAATGACAATGACATATTGCTTATACGTATATTTCAAAAGAAGCCGAGATTTATAAATTAATATCACTTTTAACGAAGATGTAACCGTGACTTTTGCAAACGCATAATTTACTTATGCAGAATGATCAAAATAACATGTGTGATAGGTGTAGTGCAGAAATGCAAAGAAAAAAGAAACGTGATAGAAGAGGAGCGTTTTATCTGGTCTTACGTTGTCCTGGAAACGGCTGCCAAACAACAAAATTGTGAGGAAGCGGAAATGAATTCTTCCATTATACGCATTTGAATGGCAAGTTTCATTGCAATTTAAACTTATGTCATAGTTTGAAATTAGTGTTTATGTTCGTGCACGACATTCTGAGTACAACATGTGAAAAACTAACTGGAAGGGCGTCACATACCATAAGTGATTGGTATAACATATGCCGCATAGTGAGCTCCTCAATTGTGTCAGTCAATCACAGAGGGCAATTAATCGGCAGCAACGACGATCCTATGCAAATTAACGGGTCGCCGAAAATATTACAGGGGAAGGCTCTTATAAAATGATCGACAACCTGAATCGGAAGACAGCGATGCACCGATGCAAAACAACCGAAACCCTGGTAGACGAATACATGGACCGTGGGTTTTTGGTTTGAAAACAAAACGAGAAGTACGATATTTTATTGTGGAAGGACACATTAATGCCAATTATAGAGAGGTTCAATTTCAATCTGTTATTCATTCGGACGAGTTGCCAGCGTATAGGAATCTTGGCAAGCTAGATTTCGATCATCAAACCGTTAATCACCAGCAAAACTATGTTGATCCGCTGACAGGAACTCATACACAAGATCGTGGCTAGAGCCCAAAATTTACATCAAGAAAATAAGAAACATTAAACCATCTACAATCACATCTGGACCCTGTATCCTGGAAAATATTAAGAAAGAATGAAGACGACCAATTGGTCAGCTTTTTAAAGAATGTTACCTCTGTTTATAGATATTAGTTGTAAATCTATTCGTAATAAAATTATTAGTAACAACAAATTGTCCGTCTTATTAATTATTATTGTATAGCAATGTTATAGCAGGGTAAATCTCCAATTTTTTGGTAGACCACACGCTAGAGCGGCACCGATTTTTTTTTTCTTTTTGTACCATCTATCCTAGTTTTGGATAATAAAGCTCTTATATTATGGTCTAATATGAAAGAAATAATATAATTATAAAATATAAATTTTGTAAATAGGAGTATAATTTTAAAAAATAGTTATGAACAAATCTTCTTAAGGACTATAATATGATTTTATTAAATATTAGTAGTATTCGTCGGGAAAATTGTTTCTTTCAAAACGTTTTTTAGTGTTCCGTACGGAACACTTATAAGATGACTTTGGTGTCTGTCTGTCTGTTTGTCACGCCCGATTTTCTCCGAAATTATTTCACATAGAAAGTTAAAATTTGGTAATAGTACAGGAATTGATGGTCTCATCAGAGCCATGCAGTTTTGAAAGTTAAATTTTGACTTAAGAGGTTAGTTTTGGGAGGTGAAATCGGAAGTAAAAAAAAAAAATTACTAGGTCATCGAGTGTGGTGTCAAATGAAAGCTTGTGGAAACACGAGTAATATATATATATATATATATATATATATATATATATATATATATATATATATATATATATATATATATATATATATATATATGACTAAACAACATCTAGAAACTAGACTGAATGGCCATAAGTACGATAAGAATAACCCAACAGCTCTATCAAAACACGTTAAACAAACCAAACACTCGTTCGATTTTAAAAATACAAAAATCTTAAAAAAAGAGTCAAATTATTTTAAAAGATCTATCCATGAAATGATCTGTATTAATAAAGAGAAAAACAATATAAACGACAAAAGCGACGTTAGGGGTCTGAGTCATATTTATTTCGCACTCTTCTCATAATAACTCAATAGCAGTAATAAATAAAAACACATAAACAAACCAAAGGATGACTTTCGTTCCCTATACAAATCTAAAGTTATTTTAAAAAATGTGACCCTCTTAGTAACACCTTTTAAAGAATGTTAAGTGTGTCTTCGTTTCAACCCACACATGTAAGTTTTTATATATTTTTGTGTGTATTTTTATTATTTTCACCTTCTACATTGTATTAAAGTTTAAGAATTTTATATATTCATAATTAAAAAAAAAAACTTGTTCGTCCTATTGAATATCCAAAGCAGAAAATTTAAATTTTTAGATGAACTAAAGAAGCCTAAAAATTAGGCGAAACGTTTTCAATAAATTCTAACTAGAACGTGATGTAATTTCTCTATCCTTATTACAAAAGAACCATAAAGCCCAAGAAATTGAATATATATATATATATATATATATATATATATATATATATATATATATATATATATATATATATATATATATACGAGGCTGGTTTGAAAAGTCCGTGCAAAGTCCGAGAGATGGCACCACCGGCGCGTATCGAGGTCATGTTTAGTTAGTAGCATCTCTTGAATGAACGCACACCAAGTTTCAGCCATATTGGTCTATTTCTTTGTGTTTGGCATTCGTGTGAATCAAGGAAGTCGAGTGATTTTCAAGAAATGGACGAAAAAGAATTTCGTGTAGTGATTAAACATTACTTTATGAAAGGCAAAACGCCTCAGGAGACTAAAGAGAAGCTTGATAAACATTATGGTGACTCTACACCTTCGATTAGAACAGTTTATAAGTGGTTTCAAAATTGTTGGACTGGCCATATGGGCACAAGTGACGCTGAACGTTCTGGACGTTACGATTCCAGAAATCATTGATCAAATCCATGATATGGTGACGGATGACAGAAGAGTTAAGGTGCGTGAGATTGCTAGTGCTGTGGGCATCTCGACTGAATGGGTACATAATATTTTGCATAAACATTTGGACATGAGAAAGCTATCCGCAAGATGGATGCCGCGATTGCTCACGCTTGACCAAAAACGGAATCGTGTGAAGTGTTGCAAGGATGGTTTGCAGCTGTTCCAGAAGAATCCGGAGGACTTTAAGCGTCGTTTCGTCACTGTGGATGAAACATGGATACATTACTATACTCCTGAGACCAAACAACAATCTAAACAATGGGTTACCAAGGGGGAATCTGCACCAAAAAAGACGAAGACCGTTCCTTCGGCCGGAAAGATTATGGCGACTGTCTTTTGGGATTCGCAAGGGATAATCCTCATCGACTATCTGGAAAAGGGTAAAACTATTACAGGTGAATATTATTCATCGTTATTGGACCGTTTGAAAACCGAGCTGCAAGAAAAACGCCCGCGATTGGCCCACAAGAAAGTCCTCTTCCATCACGACAACGCACCAGCACACACCTCAGCAGTTGTGGTCGCAAAATTAATGGAAATAGGATTCCAACTCGTTTCACATCCCCCCTATTTTCCAGACTTGGCTCCCTCGGACTACTATTTGTTCCCCAATTTGAAGAAATGGCTGGCGGGACAAAGATTTTATTCAAACGAGGAGGTGATTGCAGACACTAATGGATATTTTGCAGACTTGGACAAATCCTATTATTCGGAAGGGATCAACAAACTAGAACATCGTTGGACGAAGTGTTTTAGCCTAAAAGGAGACTATGTCGAAAAATAAAAAAGGTTTACCCCCCAAACACATAAGTAGTTTTTATTGTGGCACGGACTTTTCAAACCAGCCTCGTATATATAATATAATACTTGCGCGCACTTTTCTTTGTATTATTTTTAAAAAATCGCGAAAAATCGCTGTCCCCCGCCTTATCTCGAAAAGGACATATCAAAAAATTTTGAAAAAATTCTGGAATATTCTTCACGGGATGCAGATTGAACGAAAATTATCACGAGTGCATTACCTTTAATAATTTATCTTGTATATAAAAAAAAACAAAAATTTCAAAGTCATCAGATTTCAGTAAAGATTGGAAACAAACTTTGTTGAAAACTCATTTGGGTTGTGTTTTGTGAAGTCACTGATCATTTTATACCTCTGTAACAAAATTTTTCATTTTAAAAGCAATCAACGTACGGAATACTAATTGCGCAAGTTCAACTTGCACTTGACCGTTTTTTTTTGTCTAATGTGAGACCTGACAATTTCAAAAATTTTGCAAAACGAGTAAGCAAATTGGATGATGACAGCCATAGTCCTGAAAGCTTACTGGTCATGTTGCAGTATATCAGATTAAAAATAATAAATAAATAATTATTCATATGCAAATATTTGCATAACAAGTACGGCATAGTAGTAAGATACTTCGGTACTTTGGTACCGCAATGCATTGGCTACTATTCCAATTCACTATATTTTTTTAAGTGATCTACAATTATGTAATGGAATCCTCTTTTTTCAACTTTAGTAATAAAAAACACATCAGTTGTCACTTGTTACCTAAGTAAATAAATATATTTTTCTTGCGTTTCTCTAAGCTGAATGTAAATTAGCATTACCATGTAACTGAGGGAAGAGTGCTCTTTTTGATTGGAAACACTAATTCCGATTTTAGAATCTGTTAAAAAGTGATCATTTTACGCATAAATGCACCAATTCATTTTTTTTTTTCGTTTTTACCTCTAATGGACACTTAACTATTAATTTTAGTGACTCCAGTATCCTTTTTAACATGGACAAAGAGGTACCTTGGCTATCCATTTAATTTCTGGTATGGCACTTTTTACAATTATGTATCTTCAAATCCTTTGGAAATAAAAGTCATTTTAAGCTGTCGCAAATGTCTCAATAAAGGAGATATACAACAAATGTTTAAAAAGATGATTCCAGGTTTGGAAAACTCCATTATTAATGCTGATTGTAAGTAGATATTATATATATATATATATATATATATATATATATATATATATATATATATATATACATATTATTTTGATTTACAAGAACTACTAATTACGGATTAAAGATTTTTATTAAATATGCGTCTTTTAATATTCCTGCAATTTTCATGTCAATATTTTCATAGCGAATTTCTCTGCGAAAACAGAACTCCTCTAATAGACTATTATGCGGTTCGTGTAATTACACCGTAAACTGACCATAAATAAAGTATGCAACCCAACAAGCCTTGAAGTAGCCGACAGGATAATGAGCACAATATCAGCATCACTTATTCAAACGACACTCTGTAACCTATTGAACTATCAAACTTCTAAACTCAATTTATGCTCACGTAGACTTATATGAAAAATCCGCTAAAGACAAAGACTTAAAGAGCACGTTTTATTAAAATTTTATACTAAAAACATTTTTGTCAGGACTACACGCACCCATAAACACAACAACAATGTCCAAGAAACTTAAAAATTTAGGTAATGCTTTAGAAATTGTTTCATAGGAAAATCATATACATTATTTTTAAAATTATTAAGATTAAATCTTTACAAATCAAATAAAATCTGGGCCAGATCAAAAATTGGTCCATAACACTCTAACTTGCTTAAACACAAATGCCTCAAATAATTTATTTAGGTCACAAGATCGATTCTTACCTCGACCAATACCGATGCAAAAAAAAAATTATACATCCAAAAGATTTTCAGACAACCGCCAGGATTTAATTTAAATAAAAATGTTTTTAAAGTAAATTCGAATTAAACATTTCCAAAACCAATGCCATGTAGTATTATTGTCCAAAATACAGCAAATTTTGAACTAAACATACCTATAGCAACTTACCAACCACTTCTACAGTAAGAAAGGATGGCTGAGGAAATATTTTAGAACCAAACACATGGATTATAATCAGAATACTGCAACCATGACATAAATCAGTAGTATTTATGTTTCTCAAAAGACCAAGAACCATACTATAACAGCATTCGTTGCTGATGATAAAAGTAATGACGAAAACCAACACCGAAATTTTTACGAAGTTCCTATAGACAAAGATTATGTCTGATCTTATTTCACTAAATAATGTCGATACAACCACACTTTCACATATAATACTCCCTAAACACAACGTAGTAACAGTAAACAAACACGGTGTTGCCCAAGATGATGGAATAAAAACGGATGGCACGAACCTCGAACGAATAAATAAATTAGTCTATCTCGGCACCATAATTCCACACACCAATGGGACACAAGTTTTAAAGTTAAGAGCAGAATGTGAAGGCACGAGCAACCTTTGTAAAAACGAAATAAGTTTTATGCATCCACGACCTAAACATAGACCTCCGAGTAAGGATGATTAGATGTTATGTTTTCCTTGTACTGTTACACGGAGTAGAAGCGTGGACGATCACGGACAAGCTGCTTAGACGCTGGAGGCCTTTGAAATGTGCACTTACCGACGGATGTTTAAAATCAAGTGGACTGACCAGATAACTAATAAATCCGTTTTACAGCGTTTAAATAAAACAAGGGAAATAGTGAATATCATAAAGTACAGAAAACTGGAATACCTAGGACACCCTGAAATTTATGCAACCTTATAATTCAAGACAAAATATAGGGAAAAAGAAGTGTCCGGAGAAGAACGACTTCATGGCTCAAAAACCTGAGGCAATGGTTTAGAAAATCAATCCAGCAACTGTTCCAAGGCTCCGAGCAGCAGTAAATGAAACCGTGATAGTCAAAATGTTAGCCAACAACCGGTAGCGGTCATGGCTCCAAAACAAGAAGAAACACAATGTCAAAATTCTAATAGATCGAGGCTCAACATGCCCTTTTACTAAATGAATTCATTACCAGACTCGGATCATTTTCAATTTACCACAAACCAAAAATCTCAATTTTTTCTATTCAAATTCAACAACATGTTTGACGAACTCTTAGGCTTAGATAACTTGATAATATTAAAGGCTCAATTAGATTTAAAAAATGAATTTCTCATAATATACTCTATACGTATACCATCAAATTTTCTAAAAATATTTACCCAAAGTTAAAGTCCAGAAAAAGTACACACGAAAAAAAAGATTCAAGAAAATAAGACGCAAAATATAAAATCACCAGATAAGCACATTGAAATTAACGCCAAGGAAACGGATTACGATCTTTCAAATGCAATTGATAAATTAATTTCTGATATAAAAATAAAAATCTCTCATCCATAGATTATAATTTAAAACTCCATTAAAGAAAATTAAGAATACCTCTCTCGTAGTGTAAATTGATAACGAACGAAATATTAATGACATCGAGCTAAGAGTAGACCCTATCCTAGTCAAAAGCAATGTATGTAAATGCCGAAGAAAATTCGAAAACAGGCATTCAGATACTTCTTACTTTTCTTCCACATTCGCTGTCAAAATCAAAAATAACGATCTTAGTTGGAAAGAAGAAACCAGTAACAGTACAGCTATCAGCAAATAATTTATCATTTGACTTACAGTATCATATTTACTTCGAAGAGCTCTCAGTAACTTTACAAAGATATTTCGAATAGCCCTAAGTTTGTCAACAAAAATGAAACCCACCGATATCATACTCATATTTCTTTTACAGATCCGTTTAACTTAAAATTAGAAAAAAAATCTCTTTAAATGACAATATGATTAAACATAAAAAACAATTATATCATATAATTTTATTCGGATATTACGCAAAACAAAGAACAGGTCACTGAGAAAAGAATCTCGATCCCAGATCTTGCAATTTCAAATTATAGCAAAATATACTAGGAAAATAAATTACAAGAGTCCACTAACTTAAAAAAAATTTGAACCACCAAAGAAAAGCTGTTACAACCAAAGACAAAACAAAATTGCAGATAAACAACCTTAAACTTCCATTCGGACAAGAACTATTGTTTTGATAAGTTACACTAAATTTTTATTTCTCAGATTTTTTGGCACTTGGATTTAAAGAAAGATTATTAGAAGAAACTGTTATGATTTAAACCCGATATGAAATGAAATTGATAAATTAAATATTCATTCAAATATTTTAGCAAAATTCAATGACAAATTAAAGGTTATTCTTTTGCTCTGCAAAACTACTGAAAATTATTATCTAGCTTTCAGTGAATTAAAAGAAATCATTGATCAAGTACAAGGCGTTAATGTTGTGAGTTAGGGGATTAAAGAGGCGGTTTCCTATATCACACATAAATAATCAAGAATATCAGGGTTTAATGTATGTACACTAGAAGGTTAGAGAGGCTACTTCATATACATATGGTATATCATATTATAGGTACTTTTCAGGGATTTGAAAATTGTGTTATTGTCTCATTATTTTGATTTTATCGAACATGTAAATGGTTAATGAGGTGGGGGATGGGGGTGAGAGGCTTTGGTTCGTATGTATCGTATTAAACATTCTTTTGAGGGCTGGTTTCGAGTTAAGGACACTGAAAATTGAGTTGCTTTTCATCATGTTTAATTGGTTAATTATTAAGTGGTAATGAGCTAGATCGGGGGATTAGAGGGGTTGTTTCATACATTTTTTCAGGGTCGTTTGAGTCGAGAAATGTAAAAATTGTGTTACTTGTCAATACTTTCAGTTTTGTTAGAAATACTATAAGAATTACCCGATTTCCTTGCACAGTTTCCTGCAAATCTATTTAAAGATTGATTGATTATATCTTATGAAAGATAGTATACATATACGGCTTTGTACTTTTAGAGTTTTTATTTTTGATGAACTGGGTGCCAATATTTTTTTCCGTATCAGATTTCTTTGTTAATTACAATAGTAGTTTAAAAATTTAGTTTTAACGATCTATGTACCAAAGTTTTAACCTAAAATACACATTTTTTCTCACTGTACCAATTTAGATGGTAGTTAAATGCCTTCGAGAATAGATGGCATCACGTTCTAGACCAGAAGTTCCCAAACTTTTTTTCTCGTAGACCACTTTCAAAATTTTACTGGTTTCGGTGGACCCCCTGCTGCTACATTTCTACCATATTCCCAAAACTCGTCAAAAAATATGGAGATTAGATCTAACGAATGAAATTTGCGTCGTGGCTGAGTTCCAACCCTAAATTCGGAGTGGTAAAAATAAAAAGAAAAATAATATATTTTCTTGTGTTCTATTTATTAAAATAATATGATTACAGACTTAATATAATTAAAATTAAACATTAATAACGTACCGTAACTTCAACAATGCAAATCAACAATTAAAAAAAAATAGTCATAATTTTAATGGGTGGGATGTACTTGATGGATCGACAGCAAATTATCAATATTTGGCTTCAGTTTTGTAAGGAATAACCGCAAATCTCCCCGTTCTGTGATATTCAATCTGCTCCTTTTTTCTGTTAATAGGTTTGCAACGACACTAAAACTTTTTTCGACAAGGTATGATGAGGGAAACTCTATCAAAAGTTTTCTCGCAATTTTCCACAGCCCAGGATATTTTTCGGGTATTTCTGCCTGCAGCCAAAATGTTTGATAGTCTTTTTTAAATTTCACCTTCAGCTCCTCATTGGTGCTAAGCTCGAGTAGCTCCTCTTTTAGTACCACATTCGCCACTTCTGTTTCATCAAATGGATTTATGATCCATGGTGGTATTTCCATCGTCAGAATATCTTCAAATCCATTTTTGAAGTCATCATGCAGGGCATTTAAATGCTGAACGTATGTTTGAATATCCTCATCAAGACATTCTGCCTGTGACAAGTTTGGAAACTGGGAGAATTCGCGCCGACTAATATTTTCAATTTTCCAAGAAAAGCCGAAATTACATCCTTTGTTTTTATTAAATTTAAGCTGTCCCCTTGTAACTGCAAGTTAATGTCATTAAATTTTTTGAACAAATCTGTCAAATACGCGATGTCTGCTTTCAATTTGATCAGGTTTTCTTTTAAATCTGGATCTTTACTTTCCAGAAACTCTAAAACTGGTTCAAAAAGTGAGTAAAATCTTGTTAAACATGCACCTTTCGACAACCAGCGTACTTCAGTATGTAAGAGCAATCGTTGGAAGTCATCATTTTCGTCGCACAATTGTGCAAATAAACGGGTATTCAACGCATTGCTTCTTATTTTGTTAACTGCTTTAATCATAAATCACTCAAATTTTTTGCTACCAGGTGTTGTCGGTGGATGACACAGTGAATTGCAGTTACTCCTGGTATAATTCTTTTAAGATGGCTTATAAACCCACGATATCGCCCGAAGATGGCTGCCACCGAAATAATGTTTGTAAATGGAATCGATTTTTCCTTAAAAAAATCACTCAGGACATTAAATATTGATTCGCCTTTAGTGTCCGTCTCCAAAGTTTTCGCGAATAGCAGCTCTTCACGGATTTCTTCGTCCATAACAAATCGAACATATGCCAATAATAATACTTCATTACCAGGTAAAGTTGACTCGTCCAGTTGAATAGAAAAATGAGTTGTTTGCAGATAATTACACAAGAAGCTTTCAATATCAGAGCTCATTTCATCAATACGTCTTTGTACAGTGTTGTTACTCAAAGGAATTCTTTTGAGTACGTCAAATGGAGCTTTGTGCAGAACAGTTTTTAAAACCTCCTCAACAGCGGGTAAAATTAACTGTTCTCCGATGGTGTGCTGTTTTCCAGATTTCGCTATAAGCAATGAAATATTGTAAGATGCCCGCAAGCCAGAGACGTTGAAGCGAACATACTGTGCACGGTGGGTCTCTTTTCATATTTTTCCTTCAATGTTTGAAAATATTTTAAATCTTTACCTATTTTATCGGGATGACATCTTCTTAGATGATCTTCGAGCTTCGATGGTTTCATATAGTCATTGCTCAAAACTTTGTTGCATAAAAGGCATATGGGCAATCGTTTGTCTGCCTTTGATGGAAGAAAACCAAATTTCAAATAATCAACACTGTACTGTCGACATTTCTTCTTAGATTCAGCCATGTTTCGTATCAGTTACCTACCTGTAAAGAAAAAAATGTTTGTTTTAGGCAATTTTAACAGGATATGGTTATTTTAACAGAATAAAATAGGCTTAATTAATTATTGCAATGAAAAAAACCAAAATGCCGGCATTAAAACTGATTTTAATTATTAAAAACAATAAACTGCTAAGACCCATATAGAGGTTTTCACAAAACGGCTGAACCTATTTCAATGTAATATAAAATATTTTTTGATTAATTATATTTTGATACAGTTCTGTAAATTCGAGACAAAATACTTTTAAAGAATATTTTGACATCAAAACTCCGCGATTTTAATGATTTATTTATTACTTTGATGTACGTTACGAGTGGTACATAAAGACACGTACATTTTATGAAAATATTTTAGTCATTTAGCATTAGCAATTACGAGGGCACTAAAATATGTACAAACATGTAGGTCAATCATATATCTCTCCTTTAGTGAATCACCACAGTCGGGTAAATTAATAATTTTATAATAAAAAGTACTAAAAGTTCAATCTTTCTCGGCTTTCTGTTCTTTTATAGAAGTATCGAATAATGGCCCTGTTCAGTATTTAATTTTTATTACGTACCTACTACACGCAAACATAACAAATATAATATTATTACAATATAAAATAAAAGTATGAATAACAAATAGGCAGGTACTTACTTTTTCCGGCACTGGCAAACACTGACATCGATTCACTCACACTTTTCTTTTCAAAATTCCGGAAACAAATGAGTAACGTTTGTCCTTGGCATTCGTATTTATATTGGTGAAGAATCAAACAAGTTCATGCAAGATTGCAAGCACAGCACAAGTCGTATTTCGTCCCTTTGCACGTCTGAACGGGCGGCGCTTTGTAAGTCTCGACGCGCGTTGTACTGAATATCGAATATGCAAGTTTTTACAAGTAATAGTCGCTGACCTTCTTAAAATACACTACTCAAAAAAATTAAGGGAGGTTTTAAAACAAGGTAATTAATGCTAAATAAACAGGCTATCTGATCCATATGCCGGCCTAACTGAAAAATTTTTTTTCAAGTCCGTGGACCAAAAAAAAAGCAAAATATTTGCAATATTATTTTTTCGCGCTATCTGTTAGGATTGCATGAGAACCGTAGCTCCTGAAAAATTTTAGCCAAAAAATCGGAAAATTAGAATCTTAAAGCTTCAAAATGCTTTTTTTTTTTAAAGTCTCAATACGACCATTTTTCACCGAAATACAGCCTGTCAAAAATCACCGAAAAATTTGGAATTTTTTTTTTGCTCCCTTAATTTTTTTGAGTAGTGCCTACATTGATAGGTAAGCCAAGCCCACATTTTGTTCTTTACTATCGAAACCAGATAAATTTTCGTGGACCCACACTTACAACTTGTGAACCCCCATTTTTTTTTTTTTTCACGCCAACGTAGACCCCCGTCGAGTCTCCCGTGTATCCCTGGGGGTCCACCTGGACCACTTTGGGAATCACTGTTCTAGACCATTTAAAGTGCATAATTTAAGTCAGTCTTAAGGGGGTCAATCTCTGTTTAAGTACATTTCACGTCTTTTTAAACTATTTACTACTTATAAATGTTCATATATTCCATAACTCCATATAAAAAGAAGACTATATATAACCTTATAATTAAATTAGAATTATTTTGCAATATTATTGAAAACTTGAAAAAATTTAATATATATTGTCATTTAAAAGCATTTTTTTTCTAATTTTAAGTTAAACGGATCTGTAAAAGATATATGAGTATGATATACATGGGTTTCATTTTTGTTGACAAACGTAGGGCTATTCGAAATATCTTTGTAAAGTTATTGAGGCCTCTTCGAAGTAAATATGATACTGTAAGTCAGATGATAAATTATTTGCTGATAGCTGTACTGTTACTAGTGTCTTCTTTCCAACTAAGATCGATATTTTTGATTTTGAGAGCGAATGTGGAAGAAAAGTAAGAAGTATCTGAATACTGCCGAAATGCCTGTTTTCGAATTTTCTTCGGCATTTACATATATTGTTTTTGACTAGGATAGGGTCTACTCTTAGCTCGATGTCATTAATATTTCGTTCGTTATCAATTTACACTACGAGAGAGGTGTTCTTAATTTTCTTTAATGGAGTTTTAAATTATAATCTATGGAGGAGAGATTTTTATTCTTATAACAGAAATTAATTGCATCTAAAAGATCGTAATCTGTTTCCTTCGCTTTAATTTCAATGTGCTTATCTGGTGATTTTATATTTTGCGTTTTATTTTCTTGAGTCTTCTTTTTTCGTATCTGCTTTTTCTGGACTTGGCGTTTAACTTTGTGTAAACATTCTTAGAAAATTTGATGGTATACGTATAAAGTATGTTATGAGAAATTCATGTTTTAAATCTAATTGAGCCTTTAATATTATCAGGTTGTCTAAGCCTAAGAGTCGGTCAAATATGTTATTGAATTTGAATAGAAAAATTTGAGATTTTTGGTTTGTGATAAATTGAAAATGATCCGAGTCTGATAATGAATTTATTTAGTAAAAGAGCATGTTGAGCCTCGATCTATTAGAATTTTGACATTGTGTTTCTTCTTTTAGTGCCATGACCGCTACCGGTTGTTGACTTTCATATTGGCTAACATTTTGACTATCACGGTTTCATTTCAGCTGGTCGGAAGCTCGGAACAGTTGCTGGATTGATTTTCCAAACCATTGCCTCAGGTTTTTGAGCTATGAAGTCGTCCTTCTCCGGACACTTTTTTTTCCCTATATTTTGCCTTAAATTATTAGGTGTAAGGTAGCAAAAATTTCAGGGTATCCTAGGTATTCTAGTTTTCTGCACTTTATGGTATTCACTATTTCTCTTGTTTTATTTAAACTCTGTAAAACGGATACATTAGCTCTGGTCAGTCCACATTTCAAAGGCCTCCAAGCGTCTAAGCAGCGTGTCCGTGATCGTCCACGCTTCTACTCCGTATAACAGTACAGGGAAAACATAACATCTAATTATCCTTACTCGGAGGTCTATGTTTAGGTCGTGGATGCATAAAACTTATTTCATTTTTACAAAGGTTGCTCGTGCCTTCACATTCTGCTCTCTGCTGCTGCTCTTAACTTCAAATCTTGTATCCCATTGGTGTGTGGAATTATGGTTCCGAGATGGACTAATTTATTTATTCGTTCGAGGTTCGTGATATAAATTTTTATTCCATCATCCTGGGCAACACCTTGTTTGTTTACTGTTAATACGCTGTGTTTAGAGAGTATTATATGTGAGAGTGTGGTTGTATCGACATTATTTAGTGAAATAAGATCAGGCATAATCTTTGTCTATAGGAACTTCGTAAAAATTTCGGTGTTGGTTTTCGTCATTACTTTTATCACCAGCAACGAATGCTGTTATAGTATGGTTCTTGGTCTTTTGAGAAATATAAATATTACTGATTTGTCATGGTTGCAGTATTTTGATTGTAATCCGTTCTAAAATATTTCCTCAGCCATCCTTTCTTATTGTGGCAGTGGTTGGTAAGTTGCTATAGGTATGTTTAGTCCAAAATTTGCTGTATTTCGGACATTAACACTACATAACACTGTTTTTGGAAATGTTTAATTCGGATTTACTTTAAAAACCTATTTATTTAAATTAAATCCTGGCGGTTGTCCGAAAAAGTTTTGGGTGTATAATTTTTTTTGCATCGGTATTGGTCGAGATAAGAATTGATCTTGTGCCCTAAATGAAATATTTAAGGTATTTGTGTTTAAGCAAGTTACATTGTTATGGACCAATTTTTGATCTGGCCCAGGTTTTATTTGATTTGTAAAGATTTACACAGGGAGAAGTGTGGAGGTTCATGAATAATCTGTTCCCAGATTGATGAGTAATAAAAACTAGTATCGTAACTAAGACTGTTGGGATGTTTAAATATTTCGATGGAGTCTCGAATTTTTTTAGGATAGAAAAAGGAATTTGTTACTGTGATTGTTGATTGGTCAAAGAAAATCTGGTGTCCTGTTTCATGCTGGTGTTCTGCAAATGCTGAAATGGAAATGTATGTACTGTCCTTTGATATTCTCTAATTCTAGTACTTATTTTCCTGCTCGTTTCACGGGTTTTTAGCTACATGGGATACTGCACACTCCTGAATTTTCGAGGAGAATTTTATTTTTAACAAATCTAAGATGTTATGGGAATTCAAAGCACGCACAGACTCGTTTTATGAGGTTGTGTCTCCCTAGAATTATAAAAAAGCGATCTGTGACGATCTTAATATTCGGAAGAATTGTAATCCCAAGAGGTTGATCTACTTGAAAACATCTGGGGATATGTATGGTATTGAATGGAACATCCTATATCGGTGCTGGGAATTAATTCTGATTGAAGAAATTGTAACTGCTAGAATGATACATTTCTATGAATAAGAGCACTGATGACTGAGTGCTTTTGAGCAAAATGTTGATACGAGGAAGCATTTAAATATCTATCCGTGTGAGTTGTATACTGAGTGGCCCAAAAGTCATATCTGATTTTCGATTAATAAAAAACTTTGGAAACTTAACGTTAACATCCACCTGTGATATTAAAAATAATAATACTTTTCTTCTCCTAGACATTGTTATTAATCCATAATCAGATGTGACTTTGGACCACTCAGTATATGGAAGGCTCACTCACACGAATAAATATTTAAAAGTTTCCTTGCATGACCATCCCGCTTAAAAATCCCCAGTCATTAACTCCCATGTTTATATTATTTTCTTAGCCACAATCACTTCAATTAAAACTAAAACACCTTACTTCCGTTCTCCCAAACAATTTTGAGTTCCGAGATATAAAACGCTAAATTCAAAACATACAACTCTCGAGGGATTTTCAAAGACCAGAAGTCAAGCAGATCATCTCTTGGAATTGTAATCTTTGCAGACATTAAGAATGTCAAATATCGCATTTCCAAAATTCTACAGAAATATAAAATATTGGCACTATTCTCCACAGGCTCTAAACTCTCACATCTCAGATTTTTCAAAGATGAAATTTCTCGGTAACTCTACGGTACTCCATGTCTCTGTATTAAAATTTATATTGGTGAAACGAGCAGAAAAATAGGCACTATAATTAAAAACCTGGACATCGAGAAATATTGACAATCTTTGATATATTGACAAAGACTTTTAACTAAGACTATTAACTACTGTGGGACCAAAGAGCATGATGAGGCGCCTGGATGCAAGAAGTTCCGGAGGCAGAATGGCCCCCCGTTCGGATCTCCGGGTGGGGGCTGGTTCGGAGGCGTCGACTTGCAGACATCATAATTTTAAGATAGATTTTTGCAACATACGAGGTATAAACTCGAACATAAATTCAGTACATCAACACCTGCAATCAAATAAACCTCATGTACTCGCTCTATGTGAAACCAAGGTCAGTCCATCAACCAGCACGGTCAACTATCTTTATCCTGGGTACGACTTCTATTCCCGATTTAGGCGTAACTTTGGAATCTGTCTTTTTGTCAGAAGCGACCTCTCTTGTCAACGAGAAGAAGCTCTGGAGCCCCCAAACTTTGATGTTATGTGGTTAAAAATAACGACTCAACAAACCACAAGGTTCATCTGTATCCTGTATCGACCACCAAGTGATACCAATTTTCGAACACTTTTCGCTTCTCTTGCAGACACCATCGATCATTTACAAAGTAACTATCCAAGTGCTGAAATTGCTATCCTGGGCGACTTTAATGTCCACAATATCAACTGGCTTAAATATTCAAATACTACCAACGAACAAGGTCGTGAAGCTGAATCATTCTCAATCAGTTATGGCTTAACTCAGCTTATTGACGAACCAACACGGATCCCTGATCGAGACGGGGAGTTCGCCAGTCTTCTTGATCTGTTTTTAACCACCAATCCGGAGATATACACGGTTACCGTAAATCCGCCGTTAGGTTCTTCCGACCATAAACTGCTTTCGACATCGAGTATCCTGCCAATCAGTGACAGAGAGGCGCCTAGGCCGCGCAAGATTTGGCACTACAAATCTGCTAAATGGGAAGATCTCATGGAATACTTTCGAACTTTCCCTTGGATGGACATTTGTTTTCGATCCGATAACCCATCTGACTGCGCCAGGGAGGTCTCCTATGTTATTTTGGCTGGTATGGAAGCTTACATCCCTTTTTCGAAGAAATGCTCCTCCAACGGCAAGCCTTGGTTCGACCGAAAATGCAAAGAAGCTGTTGCTTCTAAACATATTGCCTACCGACAATGGCGTGAAAATCCTAACACCGTAAATCGTAACATCTTTGTTCATGCCCAGAACAGATGCAAGGGAATTATCGACGAAACCAAGGAGGCACACAATCAACGAATTAGAAACAAACTTCTCGCTTGTCCCAACAATTCCAGGTCCTTTTGGGCAGTCGCTAAGGCAGTTAGTCAAAATTTTACCAAATCCACCATACCACCACTTACACGGCCAGATAATTCCATTGCAACCACACCTGTTGAGAGAGCGAACTTGTTGGCTGAACCCTTTGCTTCACATTCTACTGTCGATTTCCAAGGAAAAACACCACCTACTATTCCCATATTGCAGTCAAGGATGCCCGATGTTGTCTTCAGACAGCGCATCATAAAGCGTATTTTAATGAAGCTAGACACCAAGAAGGCTTCTGGCGCTGACGGAATACCTGCCATATTTCTCAAAAACTGTGCAAGGGAACTAACACCAGATTTCTGTAGACTTTTTAACCTATCCTACAGAAAGGGAATATTTCCGTCCTGCTGGAAATGTGCCACGGTTCAACCGATACCTAAAAAAGGTAATAAGACCTTGCCAAATAACTACCGACCAGTTGCACTGCTTTCAATAATATCGAAAGTCATGGAAAAGGTTATCAATGAGCATCTTCTAAAATATCTTGAACGATTCAATATTATTAGCGATCACCAATATGGTTTTCGTAAACATAGATCAACAGGAGATCTTCTGACTTATGTAACACATGTTTGGAACAACGCAATTGAACACTTTGGAGAATCTCGAGCGGTTGCTCTTGACATATCCAAGGCATTCGACCGTGTTTGGCACGATGGACTGTTGGCTAAGTTACGCTCTTATGGTATATCTGAAAGGTTCTGTTTGTGGCTCTCATGTTTCCTCAGAGAACGTTCTTTACGAGTGGCGGTCGACGGAGTTCTTTCTAACACCCTCACTATCAACGCCGGTGTGCCCCAGGGCTCCATACTGTCTCCTACTCTCTTTCTCATTTACATTAACGATCTGCTGGAAAAGACCGGGAATCCAATCTATAGCTTTGCAGATGACAGTACGCTTGTCTCTTCATTCACCTTGAACGCTCGGACATCGGCTGCTCAGGCGAATATCCGCAGACAGCAGGAGGTCGTTCACCTTAACAAAGACCTGGAAGAAATTCTATCTTGGGGTGACAGTAACCAAGTGGAATTTAACGCTACAAAAACCCAAGCGGCAGTTTTTTCTAAAAAAGTTAACGTTGCTGAACCCGACATAATTATGTCGGGGCACTCCATTCCCCTAGCATCGTCGCTCAATTTGTTGGGCGTTAGTTTGGGAGCAAATATGTCTTGGCATGAACATGTTGCAGGCATAGCAAGGAGAGCTTCTCAAAAGTTGGGAATATTATTTAGAACCAGAAAGCTTTACACCCCACAGCATCTGTTAATTCTTTACAAAGCCCAAATTCGACCAACTATGGAATACTGCTCCCACGTTTGGGGCTCCGCTCCCAAACATACACTGCATTTGTTAGATTCTGTTCAGAGAAGAGCGGTCCGTTTGATTGGGGACCCGGAATTGACCGGCGGCCTTGATTCGCTGGAACATCGAAGAACGGTTGGCGACTTGAGTCTGTTCTACAAGTATTTTCATGGAAGGTGTTCGAAGGATGTAGCCCGCTTAATTCCTCTCAAAGCGGTGCATGTTAGAAATACACGTCGCGCTGGTGCTTCGCATCCGTATGAAGTTCAGCTTGTTACTCCGCGTACAACGCTTTTCAAGCAATCTTTTATATGGAGAACGTCATCCCTTTGGAATAATTTGCCCAGCGCTGTGTTTCCCACCGAGTACAATTTACAGCGATTCAAGAACAACGTGAATCGCTTTTTCCGCACTCGTGCCGCTCCTGGAGCGCTTTAGGGACTTCCCTGCAGCACGTGTGCTAGACCCATAAAAAAAAAAAAAAGATTTCCATCCCTTTGATTAATTCATTTCATAAAAGTGTTTTGAAAGTGACAGTGTCAATACGGTGACAAGACGTGATCAGTTCAGAAATTTAATTATTCTGACTAGTTACCAACCAAAACTAAAAAGCTAAGCGGATTATTGGAATAATTTCATTAAATAATCATGCAAAAAATCCGTAACAGAGTAGCCTTGCAAATCAAATTTCAGAAGTTATTAGGAAAGTATGGATTTTTGCCTGACACTGTTCAACTATTATAATTTTTAGATGATGTATGGAAACTTAAAAGAAAAATGTTTCAAAATAGTTATAAGCCGTCAGTTTTAAAAAAATATATACCCACATTTTACACGCAAAGTTGCAAGTTACTTGATAATTTATCGATTTTAAATAAGAATGATGACCTATTCGACATTTTCCAGATTTATTCATTTGACAGTTTTTTTTGTAAGTATGGTATATTTAAATGTATATTTAGCGTTAAGTAGTTTTCTTTGAACATTAACGCAACTTTTTTTTCACGCAATAAGTTGCAGTGTAAAATTCCAAGAGATGTTCATTGCTAAGATAAAATCGTACGGGCGACGGTACTTAAATTACTTTATGTTTTTTTGTGGGGGTGTAAATGTCAAAATAAGTTACTACCTCTAACTGCTTTTAGTTGCAATAATGTTCAGAGACTTTGAGGAAAAAGTGTAATGAAACATGGATCAATAGAAATAGAAGACTAATTTTCTTGTTATCTAAGGACCCTGAAAATTGAAGAAATTCATTAATTTTGGTATTTCATTATTTATGTTTCGATAAATTATGTACAGTTTCTAGATTATTCGGAGAATTTTTCGTGGTTATTGACTGAGATGATATCAGGATTAATTTATACCTCTAATTATTTGTAGTTAGAGTTATAAGTAGTAATATAAAACCTTTTCGGTGCTACTGGAGCCGGAAAATATAAAAGTAGTATTATTTTTTCATATTTTCAATTATTTATGGTATATAAAGGGTTAAAAAGGTTATAGGAAGGGGGAATGAGTTAGAGTATTTCGTTCTTTGAGGAAACTTTCAAGTTTCGTCAAAGAGCGTTTTTTACTAGTGGTAATCGGCAGGTTTCTTTCTAACACCTTCACTATCAACGCCGCGCCGGTGTGCTTCAGCGCTCCATACTGTCTCCTACTCTCTTTCTCATTTGCATTAATGATTTGCTGGAAAAAAACAGAAATTTAATCTACAGTCTTACAGATGTCAATACTCTTATCTCATCATTTATTTTGAACGCGCGAACATCAGTTACTCATGCAAATGTCCGCAGACAACAAGAGGTCGTTCAACTTAACAAAGATCTGAAAGAAATTCTATCTTGGGGTGATAGTCCCCAAGTAGAATTTAACGCTACGAAAATCCAGGCGGCAGTTTTCTCTAAAAACGTTAACGTTGCTGAACCCGAGATAGTTATGTCGTAGCACTCCATTCCTCTAGCATCGTCACTCAATTTGCTGGGCGTTAATTTGGGAGCAACTATGTCTTGGCATGAACATAGCAAATAGAGCTTCTTAAAAGCTGGGAAAATAATTTCGAACCAGAAAGCTTTACACTCCACAACAACTGTTAATTCTGTACAAAGCTCAAATTCGAGCAACGATGGAATACTCTTTCCATGTATGGGGTTCTGCTTCCAAACATACACTGCATTTGTTTGATGCTATACAGAAGAGAGCTGTTCGTCTGATTGGTGACCTGAAACTGGCCAGCAGCCTTGATCCATTGGAGTATCGAAGAACGGTTAACGACTCGAGTCTATTCTACCAGTATTTTCATGGAAAATGTTCAATAGATGTAGCCCGCTTAATTCCTCTCAATGCGGTGCATGCTGAGAGTACACGTCACGCTAAAACTTCACATCCGTATGAAGTTCAGTTTGTTACTTCTCGTACAATCCTTTTCAAGGAGTCTTTTATATGGAGAACCTCATTCTTTTTGAATAATTGGCCCAGGACTGCGTTTCCGAGCGAGTACAATTTACAGCGATTCAAGTCCAACGCGAATCGCTTTTTCCGCACACGTGTCGCTCCCGTAGGGCTTTAGGGATTTCCCTGCAGCACGTATACTAGGTCAATAAAAAAATATCGGGTTATACGTCCTTTTTAGGATTTCTGGTATCATTTAACTTGAAAATTGTTATATTTTTACATTATTTTATATTACTTATCGACAAACATATTAAGGGTTGAAGGAGTGAGGGAGGAATTGAAGGAGTTACTCCATATATTCGTGTTATACAAGTTCTTAAATTTTGTGAATTTAAAAATTTTGTAATTTTTTTCATTATATGCATATATGAAAGGTTAAATGCGCTCAGTAGGAAGTTCAACGAATTATTCCGGAATCTGAAGATTGTGTTATATTTTCATTATTTTTAACTATTTGGAGTCAAACATATAAAGGATTAAAGGAATGTATGGGAGTTGTTCCGTGCATTTCAAGTTACACATCCGTTTTTGGGTTCTTGTATTCAAAGAATCTAAACATTGTTTTATTTTTACACTATTTTCAGTTTTAACAGAAATAATATTTAGAGGACATTAAGATTACAAGTGATCTCGAACAATCATTACTATTATTCCATTTTTCCCTTGGTTTTAGTTAAAAAGAATAGCTAATTTTAAAGATTAGTTCATATAAAAAGTTTCAATATTTTGTAATTGATGTCTCATCGTAAGACATTATTTCTTTTTTTAAAATATCGGATCGTAACTTTAACAATTTTTACATTATTACATAACATATATATTATCTACCATTAATGTAGCAAATCCTTGAAAAATTGATACATTCAAATTTTAGATGTACTGAAAGATTGTTTCGATAAAAATTTAATCGATTTTATTTAGTTCATTGTTTCTAGTTCTCTTTTATACCTAGTTTAAAATATTTTCTATTTATGTTTAGTGAGGTCATTACAAAAGTTTAATAATGTTTCTTTTATTCCTTTATATATTAGTTAATTTGAGTAACCGACTTCAAAAAAAAAGTTATTAATTCAATTCGTCTGTATTGTTCAAATGTGGTACTATTTATATTTGTTAATCTATACACGCTTCCGAATATACATTTTTTGTATTGGTCATCTCACCGCCTGAACAGGATATTGGATAGATATTGTCGATGATGTAATAGCTGTCAACGTTGTGCAAGCCCTCAAACATACTTTTGAGATAACGCGGTAGTGCTGCCGCAGGTGTTTTTATATTTCTGTAACTACTCCTTATATATGTAGCCAACTCAAACATACTTATACAAATAAGTACACTGACTTGTCAAGATTGGAATCCAGGGCGTGTGATAGTGTGTACCGACGCGGTAACCGCGGTGCTAGGGCCGTTTTTATGTATATATTTTCATTCTCAAAATATCTATAAAAGTAGTAGATTTATTTGAGTAAAAACCTTTCTATTTGATCAGCATTTTTTTTACTAAGGTCTGTTCACCAATTCGGTTTTGTAGTGCAACAGTTATCTTCCGGATACTGTGAGTAGTCCAAAAAAAAGTTTTATGTCAAATTAAGCAAAAAAAGTAGGTTAAATAGCCAATAGGTAGCTAAACCTACCGACTGGCCCACCTGAGTATGATAGATGGATCGCCAGGAAAAGGAGAAAGTATATAGGTGAGCAGTATATGTTCAGTCGATTCTCTCTTTGGTTATCTTCGTAGCCATGTATCTTTGTTTTCTTGGCAGCGTCGTTTGGCAAAGGGCATCCCATTTTCAGGAAACTCATTACCCTTTTACATAAAAATTACTTCTTAACTAAAAAGTACACTTCAAACTGACAGAAAGGTATAAGACGGTATGGTAAAAAGTGTTTTTGTGATAAAGAAAGGTGCCCAAAATTAAAAAAGCAAACAGTGCGACGCTAAACGTGGGGCGACCCTCACGACAAAAGTGAAAGGGCTCCTGTGATTCCAACAATACAGGATTATACGATGAAGCTTCAAGAAAGCATGAGGCTGGAGGAGAAAAACCAACGCTTTTATGGAAGAATCAGATGTTTTCAATAAAAATTCGCAGAGTTGGAGCGGAAACTCGAGATGATAATAAAATAAGTTCAAACAAATGAGTCAAGTCTTGCTGACAATGACATAAAATGCATGGATGACGGTCGTAACCAACAAAAAGGCAAAGACAAAAATAAAAAGACGAAAACGAGGAAGTCTGGCCAAATCTTCACACCACAAATAATCAATAGATAAACCAAAACCATTAAAAAAACCGCTGAATAAGCTACAGGTAATCAGACGCCCACGTATACTCAAGACAGAAAAACCAGAGTACCCCCAATAGTACTCAGAAATAAGACCAAATATAATGAAGCAAAGACACACTTGAAAAATAATAATGTTTATTTTATCAACGCTCAGCAAAAGGATTAAATTCCACCAGGAAACCCAGGATGACTACACGAAAATCATAAAACATTTAAATCACCAAAATCTCCCTACCATTCATTTAGAGTGACAGAGAAAAAGAAAATACATGCAGTAATATGCAGCGTTAACGAAAAAATAGTCTGAAGAAAAGATAAAAAAATATTTAGTTGGTACATACTGCACTAAAAAACCGCTCGCCATGACGATCCTGCCAAAAGAACCAACGAGGGACACTACCAATTCAGATGCACTGCAGCAGTAAAATGTATAAGAATTACATTTCTCGCTTCAATGCTCAAACGACTCTCTGGAGAATAGACAGTGCATAAACTGCGGGGAAAAACACACCGCAAACTCCCTGGAATGCACCAAGTACCCTAAAATCCCATAAATTTATGCTAAAAGAGGCGCAAACACCAATATCAATAACAAGCTTTATGTCATTCCTCAATCCAAATGGGGCAACACTTGTATCAAAATCAAAGCAAACAGAGCCACACAGGCTGTCAAAATATGACTGAGTAAAATTCATTTGGCTTAATGGCAAAACAACCTACAAATACGAGGACAACAATATACACAAAATGTCTATAACTCTGATAAAAGACAGTAAACAAACAGTGCCATGCATAAAAGAGAGAGCTCGCAATCAAGAGGCAGTTAACTTAAATGGCAATGTTGAACTATTGTCCAAATACCTATATAGGCAGTTCAGCGAAAACCCAAGGGAAAATGCGACTAAAAAAGAAAGGGTGGCCAGGTCTATAGATTACTCTCCACTACCAGAAGTAGGACAATTGGACCCGAGAAGATAAAAATTATAGTCGCAAACCTAAATTTAACAAGAGTACTAGAAAAGGATAGAATCTCAAACCAAGCAGTAAAAAATCTAATACAATACACGACATAGCAAGCTAGGTTCAGCGACCGTATACTTCCCGAAAGCATGGAAAATCGCACAATGGCAGGAAAGAGTAGAACCGACATTAGAGCCTACAAGCTGTTTAGCTTCCTAACTAGACTAGGCAAAATCATAGAATACCTGATACTAAAAATAATCAATATCGGGTGCCCAATAAAATACTGTATAATGAGACAAATCACCAGGTCTACCAGCAAAATAATGAAAGGATTTAACGAAATTCCATACAGCTACCATACTTCTTGATATTAGCAAGGGATTCGACAAAGTGTGGCACAATGGATTCATACTAAAAATGGCCACAGCAGGAATACCCAACCATCTGGCTAAAATAATATTGTCATACCTAGAAAACAGAAAATTCTGCATAAAAATTGAAGGACACCAGTCAAGAGTAAGAAGAAATAAGGAGACCCACTGGGCTTAATCTATTCAACATAAACACTCACGTTATTCCAAAGTTCCTATTACTATATCTATTTGCCGATGATACAACCATCACTGTATCATCCAAGCAACAACGAATGATAGTCTCCACGCTCCAAAGAAATATAACAGAACTTGAAGAGTAGTTACCAGACTGGAAGATAAAACTGAATCCTTACAAAATTCAAGCAATCTTTTTCTCCAAATCCACAGTAAAATTTCCAGAAGGAGTAAAGTCCTAAATCGAAACATCGAATCGTAAAATACCTAAGACTTCATTTTGATGAACGTATGCGGCGGAGAGCAATGCTAAATGAAATAACCGATCAAGTGCAAGTTGAACTTGCGCAATTAGGGTTCCGTACACTGATTGCTTTTAAAATAAAATTTTTTGTTACGGAAGTATAAAATGATCAGTGACTTCAGAAAACACACCCTAAATGAGTTTTTAACAACGTTTGTTTCCGTTTTTTACTGAAAACTGATGACCTTGAAATGTTTGTTTTTTTTTATATACCAGATAAATTACACAGGTCAACATTTGATCTAAAAAAAAACGCTCGGAGCGGTATGGTCTTTATGGGGTTTTTGGGGTCGCTGATTACGATGAGCGAGTTGGTTAACCTTCATCACATCAGATTCAAGGTCATTTGAAGGTCAAATAGAGAAAAAACCGTAGGAAAAATCTGAAAAAATTCATGCGTATGTCCCTGAGTCCGAATCCGTAATTTGTTTGACCTTACGCCTTTTCCCAGAGGTCATTTGAAGGTCATTTGAAGGTCAAATGGAGAAAAAACCGTAGGAAAAATCTGAAAATTTTCATGCGTATGTTTTTGAGGTCCCTAAGTCCGAATCCGTAGTTTATTTGACCTTACGCCTTTTCCCAGAGGTCATTTGAAGGTCAAATAGAGAAAAAATAGTGGAAAAAATCTGAAAAAATTCATCTATTATTTTTTCAGATCATTCAGTTCAAATCCTGCATGATCTTATGCTCAAAAGATATACGGTGGTCATTTTAAGTATCTTTGTATATATATTTGGAGTTTTACTTTGACAATAAAATGCTTTTTCATTCCTCGCGAAATTATTTATTCTCTTCTTTTTTATAAATTTAGCTCAGTCTCGCTTTAAACTCCAATATTAAGGTGTAGTTGCACCCAGGGCACCTCCACGTGGTGACGGTGGGCAACGGAGTTGTCTCACTATCCGGCGAAGTCCCTGGGTTACGGCGTCTATGCCGTCATGGCAACTACTCCTAAAAAAATTACGAGACAGGGTCTACATTGGTGGGAAACTTGGCCTTTGTAGAGTCAAATACTACAAGAAATTCGTCATGTTCCATTAAACTCGACAATTTTTGTGTTGTTTGTGGGGAGTATATTCCACAAAAGAAATTCATGTTTTCAGATTCGTTAAAAGTAAAATATCACCAAATTTATCATATTGATACAAGCTCATTGGATAACTCTTGCACACCAAAATCTATATGTCATAAATGCCGCAATGTTCTATATAGAATTAGCAACCAGGTATTTTCTCGGCCAATGATATGGAGACCCTCGACAGACCATACCACCGACCGTTACTTCTGCTTAACAAAGTTGAAAGGGTACAACCGAAAGAAATAAGGATTCTATTTCATATGCACGTGTAACATCTGTGACTTTACCAGTTCTTATTGAAACAAATTCTGATCATATCATGGAAATTAATGAATTGGGACAAGAAGTGGTAACTGATGAAGATATGCCAGATGAAACATTCGAACACGAAGAAAGAGAAAAATTTCAGCACAGAAGAATCAGATGTTGAGGAAAATTATATATCGAAAGCCGAAACATTTAATCAAAACGATTTAAGTGATCTGTGCAGAGACTTGGAACTCTCGAAAGATAGATCAGATCAAAGAAATTTCTGTCTATCGTTCGAGAGAACGTCCATTCAGAAAAATATTTTACTAAAATGAATAATCTAGTCTATTGCCATAATATTGAAGGGTTAGTGCAAGAATACGGTATAGAATACACAGTAAGTGATTGGCGACTGTTTATAGAGTCTTCAAAAAGAAGCTTAAAAGTTATCTTGTTACATAATGGCAATATTTATGCCCCTTTACCAGTCGCTCATTGTGTTGTATTAGATGAAGAATACCATAATTTTGAGTTGCTATTGCAAAAATTGAATTACGATCAAAACCAGTGGGAACTTTGTGGGGACTTAAAGATATTTACAATATTACTGGGACAGCAATCTGGAAACACTTCTTATCCGTGCTTTATTTGTGAGTGGAATAGTCGGGCTCGAGATGAGCATTATGTGACGAAAGACTGGCCGTTGAGACAAGAATTAATTCCAGGTGAAAAAAAACATCATAGGTCCAGGTTTGATATCAACCAATAAGGTCCTACTTCCACCTTTGCATATCAAACTAGGTATTGCAAAGCAACTTGTCAAGGCCATGAGCCGAAACGAAAGTCCTGCATGTATATTTTTAAAGTGCTACCTAATCTTTCTGAAGCTAAAATAAAAGAGGACATATTTACTGGACCACCAATAAGAGACCTCCTAAAAAATGATGCATTTGAGAGGAAAATGAATGCCAAAGAAAAAGCAGCATGGCAAAGTTTTAGAGAGGTGACGACTAAATTTCTTGGAAATCATAAAGACCCTAATTACAAAAATATTGTTGGAAATTTAGTACAAAATTATAAAGAAATGGGGTGTTTAATGAGTCTGAAACTGCATTTTCTCCATTCACACCTTGATTGATTCCCTGAAAATCTCGGAGATTTTAGCGAAGAACATGGAGAAAGGATGCACCAAGAGCTGAGTGAATTTGAAAAAAGGTATCAAGGTGTTTGGGGTATAAACATGTTAGCAGATTATTGCTGGAGCCTGAAGCGAGAATCAAATAAATCTCATAAAAGAAAAGCAAGTCGAAGATCATTTCACGAGAAACGAAAGCGTTCTCGTTTAGAGTAGTACTTCAAACATGCTTTGATAAATACTAAAAGAAGCAAACTCTTATGCTTAATTCATATTAAATACTGACTGCGCGATTTCGAAAATCTACTTGGACACTCGAGACTCTTTACGAAGTATGAGCCGAATCATTTTTAGTAGTTAACTTACGCATTGAGGTATTATATAAGACAATATGAGAGTATAAGTAGATATAAGGATTACTGTACAAGTAAGTTATTGGGTTCAAAGGTATTGGGTATTAGAGTTTCTTTGTCGACAAGGATTAAGTATTGAAGTATACAGATTAAGGGTTACTTGATAACAAGGTTGTTCGACATTAGAATTATTAATTTGAAATGTATTGGGAATTGAGTTATAAAACTAAATTTAAAACGTAACATAGCGCACAATGTTTCATTTATACCTCAAGAAACACAGTCGGGCTGGACTTTAAATTTACTAGATATATGGAACGAACATCGAGAGTACAAAAATTAGGTCAATTTTTTTTTTAGATTTTAAAAGTCTATTTCACAGTCACAAAACTAGTCAAAATATTTGTATAGTCTATTTTTGATATGAACAATATTTTAAGTTTTACTAATAAGTACCTTTAAACAGTATTAAAACATTTGCTTGCATCAGTCTACCTGCCATTATTTAGCTTATATTTCACATATTAATTCCCTTGTAATGACCGAGCAGCATAAAAGACATTTTTGATTGTGATATATTAACGTAAATGTAAAATGATATGTATAAGATATAATCAATAAAAATGTACCGTAAATTAACCTCTGTATGCTTCGCAAGTGTACGATAAAAACAAAATTAAATTTAACAACGCAAAATGACCATACATATTTTTCAAATAAACATAAACTGATGATAAAATGACCTCTAATGACCTCTGAAAGGCGGCTTGAGTCAAACAAACTACGGGTTCGGACTCAGGGACCTCAAAAACATACGCATGAAATTTTTCAGATTTTTCCTACGGTTTTTTCTCTATTTGACCTTCAAATGACCTTGAATCTGATGTGATGAAGGTTAACCAACCCGCTCATCGTAATCAGTGACCCCAAAAACCCCATAAGGACCATACCGCTCCGAGTGTTTTTTTTTAGATCAAATGTTGACCTGTGTTATTAAAGGTAATGCTCTCGTGATAATTTTCGTTCAATCTACACCGTGTGGAATATTTCAGAATTTTTTCAAAATTTTTTGAAAAGTATTTTTTTCGATTTTTAAGTGTTCCGTACGGAACACTGATAAGATCACTTCGGTGTCCGTCCGTCTGTCGGTCACACCCGATTTTCTCCGAAACTATTTAACATGGAAAGTTAAAATTTGGTACTAATTTAGGAATTGATGGCCTTATCAAAGCCTCACATATCTCTGATGAAGCCATCAATCTTGAAAGTTAAATTTTGACTTAAGGGGTTAGTTTTTGGGAGTGAAATCGGAAGTGAAAAAAAACATTTTACTTGGTCATCGAGTGGGGTGTCAAATGAAAGCTTGTGAAAACACGAGTTCAAAAATATATATAATGTAATACTTGCACACAGTTTTCTTTGTATTATTTTTAAAAAATCGCGAAAAAGTGCTGTCCCCCCCTTTATCTAGAAAAGTACTGATCAAAAAATTTTGAAAAAATTCTGAAATATTCTCCACAGGGTATAGATTGTTACGAAAATTATCTCAACCGAATTACCTTTAATAATTAATCTGGTAGATAAAAATATAAAAATTTCAAGGTCATCAGTTTTCAGTAAAGATCGAAAACAAACTTTGTTGAAAACTTATTTGTTTTTTGTAAAGTCGCTGATCATTACCTCCGTAACAAAAATTTTCATTTTAAAACGTACGGAACACTAATTGAGCAAGTTCAACTTGCACTTGACCGGTTATTTAAAAATAATACGAAGAAAAGTGTGCGCAAGTATTACATTATATATATTTTTGACCTCGTGTTTTTACAAGCTTTCATTTGACACCCCACTAGATAACCTAGTAAAAAAAAATTTTTTTTCACTACCGATTTCAGCCCCCAAAACTAACCCCTCAAGTCAAAATTTAACTTTCAAAACTACACGACTCTGATGAGGCCATCAATTTCTATATTAGCACCAAATTTCAACTTTCTGTATCAAATAGTTTCGGAGAAAATCGGGTGTGGCAGACGAACGGACGGACACCGAAATGATCTTATAAGTTTTCCGTACGGAACACTAAAAAGCAAAATTTTTGCGAGAGTATAAATACAACTGAAAAAAAAACTAGTTAGAACAGGAATATATAGGGCACCAACCTGACAAAACAACAGATAATACAGAGAACACAGCACTAACAACAATCATCAATGATACGCCATAAACAAAGTCCTCCACAACAACTAAAAAATAGAGACTATAAGATATTATTTTTTCTTTTTATCAGTTTTTTGAAATCGGTTTATTTTTTGTTAATTTTCACTTTATGCTCTTTTAGCAGGAATTTCGTAGCCAGAGCGGAGCTGTTCTAGAATGTTCCTTTCTAATTATGATCCATTGACCGTAAAATGTTACTTGCATTAAAAGTAATACTAAATATCTTGAAATATATTTTAGTGACTTCTGCAAATTTAGAACAAGAACGTTACCGCACAGATTTTAAAATGATTCCAAGAATGATTGTGAGGTAAGTATGAACAATAAGTTACGGTAAGATTATCGGTATCTTCATAGTGTCTAATGTCATGTTATCTAGATTTAAAATTGTTTTCTTGCTTTGACTGCTATTCTGTTTCCTAATTAATAAAACAACACAGGGGCGCTGAAACATGAAAAATAGATATGACTCAAAATTACCCAAATTCCAATTTTTCTTATTATTTTCACCATTTTGTAATATAAAGTTAAAAAAATCTGAAAATTTCTAAGAGCACGTATTTACTTTTCTTGCTAAAGGAAAGTATTTAAATTTAATGAGCAAACTTGTAATATAGCAATTAGAATTTATGGTTGGCCAGTTTATAACAAAAAAGGAGAACCGATACTTATTTATATCCTTCTATGATCATGATCGTATTAGGCACCAAGTTTGATAATAGCAAATCAAATTTTTTATGTCACTGCGATCTGAATTATTAGAGAGGATTCCTGGCCTGCTCAAGCTTTTGATAATGTGACGTTGACCGTAATAAAATTTTGCTGCTGATTATTATTCACAAGGCTGGTCCAAACTAAACTAAAAATAGTTATTAGCTATCTTTGTAAGCGTTAAGATTTATGCGTTTATTAACTCTTAAAGGTCATATGCCGCCTTCAACAGAAGAAATTAAAGGATGTTTTTTGAGACTAAAGAATTTTTTTTCTTCTTTCTTAAAACTTACTTATTCCCAAATAGTCTAGCATTTTGATCATAGAATATCATTATCAGGGCAGATTGCAAAATAAAAAATGGTACTGGTTAGATGTACAAAAAATTTCATTAACTTAGAAATAATAAGTCTAAGAATTAAAATTATAATTTGCAGGCTAGTGATTCCAGGAATAAAATTACTTTAAAAAAAAATAATGACACATTAAAACTGAAAATTTAATAAAAGTAGAGCTAGGCAAGTGTTATTTTGTTTCAAAACCTTATCACTCATTCTCGTTATTTTAAGTCGCTCAAGTGCGTACATAACTTACAAAATAAAAAAGCAGGCATTTTACTGTACAGGTCGACTAAATGAACCGATCGGCTTGAAACTTTCAGAAAATATGCTTTTTGTTATACTAAAAATACCCTGAAATTTGGTACAAAATGGATTTTTTTTTCAAAATTTAGGTCTCGACGCCAGCTTTCCGATACCTTCACTTTATTGAAAATGACTTATTTTTAAATAAGGGTCTCGCTATTCTCGACTAAGAATTTTTCAATTTTTTTTTTGGAAAACGACCGAGAAAATGCATTAGTTGTTATTTGATTAATAAACAAAATGTAAAAAAAAACATTAAAATTTTTTTAATGGCATCGGAAAGCTGGCGTCGGACCTAAATTTTGAAAACAAAAGATCTGTATAACAAATTTAATCGTGCCCACTGTTTTTTGCTATAACAAAAGGCATATATTCTGAAAGTTTTAAGCTGATCTGTTGACTTAGTCGACCTGTACCATAAAAAGAAAAAAAAATCCTGAACTAACGAGAATTTATTGGAAATTTAATTACCAACAGTTCACATTTTAAGCTCGAAAAAAAACGCATTTTGGTGATACTCCAGAGATGATAAAATCATAATATTGCCGTATCTAGACTGTGCAACGTGTGTTAACGAAATTGTAAAATTTTGACATCGTCTTCGAAATTAATTTGATGTGTCAAAGACATAATCCAAACTGAATTATTTTAAAGTGTATATGAAATAAATATCTTAACTATTTGAGTTGATGGAGGTTAACTTCAAAGTTGTTTAACTATTTTCGTTAAAGGATTATAGCTAAATATTTTATCATGTATTATGAGACAATAAGCTGTTGTTTTAGCTGAAATTTTTTTATTTGTTTCCAATTCAATCCTTAAAGTTAAACAATGGGTGCATTTTGCTTAAATTTTAATAGATTTAAATTTGGTTTCTATTGGCAAATTATAATATATATATGACGAAATTTGGAGAACATTTGAAGTAATATAGCAAACTAAATATCATTAAGAATTTAAAAACAGATTTATATTTCTTAGTTTACAATGATCACATTCACTCACATCACATTTTATGTGCCCCCGTCTATAGGTTCGGATGGCAACTAAAACTTGACGCGGTGTTTCAGCCTTAGTGGAAGTTTTTACAGGCCAGTTGTGTCTTGTAGTTTCTAACCGATATTCAACTAATTCTCAACTTCGGAAAGTAATAAATATCCCATTATTTTGACCAATAAATTTGTTAAGCGCTAATCCTTGAGAATTAGCTACGGTAAGATGAAGTACACGCCAGCAAAGCTTTATTGTTGTAGTCTCGGGTTCTTCATTATAAACAGTTGATACTAGAGCATTAGTAGCATCATTACTCATTATTAAAATTAGTTCTTGTTGTGAATTCAAAATTATTTTATTATAATCTTCAAAAAATCTTGAGTTCCTCTTTAAGGGAATGCATAAAGAAACATTCCATCATCATCAGTCATAATTTTTTCTCCTGTTTTCATGTTTGGATACCACCTAGCATTTTCTCATTTTTGTACTTTGCTTTTTATTGTAAGATATATAACAATTAAGTATTGAAGTTATACCAACATCTCGAAGAAAATCGATAGTAACACTATTTAAAGTATAACGTAGCTCGTTAAATAAGAATGCTGGAACATTACTGATTAATATACTGTTTGTTAGGGGAGTTTTCCCACCTTCTTTAGTAACTTGTAGCTCTAAATAAATCTCACTTTTGCAGAGGATATATTTTCGTTTGTTGTAAAGGAATTCTTATTTCATCATTTGGTCTTAATTTTGTAGGATTGAAAAGATCGAAAGAAAATACTTCCAACTTAAAATGGATTAATCAAAAAAATATTTCCTTTCACATTTAGATATTTTATTTCTATTTAAGTTTAGAACTCAAACCTATCAGAGATTGTCAATTAGAAGGTGTTATACTTTGTGTGTTTTATTTATTACTAAACAAAATATGTTTGTTTTATTTCTTTAAGGGCTTTTGTACACTAAGGTTTCAGTGAAATTTAAGTTGGATGATTTTTTGAGATGTCTACTATTATTCGTCAAATTTTTTTAAGATGTAGTCTTAGGATTTCTCCTCTAAAATTAACAAGTTCACCTTCTTGAGCTGTTAGTTTAATACTAATTTAATCTATGGTTTTTACAGTTTCCGAAAAAAATACGACGTTTTGGGTGATTTTATTATTTTAAAAGTGGGAGCTACGTTGGAAAAAAATGTATTATATGAACTGGTTTACCGTTAATATATGATCCTTCAGCACTACTACAATCGATATTTATAGAATTTATTTTGACAATCTCTGCAGGGTCTACATTCGGCTCTAATCGTTTATTTGTAAAACCTAATAATTTACCAATTGTCGCCTCATTAAACGTTATTGAAGCTGATGATGTAAGATGTATATGTAGGGTATTATTATTTGCAAACAAGTTAAACTGAATATTTTTTTATGGCGTATAAATTTGCTTAAGTCATCCAATTCGTAGGTATCAAGAATACAAAATTATCATAAAAAATCATTACAACATTAAGCTCGTCAATATTAGGTATCGCATTAAATGTTTCAAAATTTACTCGTCTAAGAACATACTCAGGGTCTTCTTCCAGATCTATAGCAGAATTAAATTCTACTCTAAGATAGGGGAATTATCAGATTATACACATAACCCGTTAATATTTGCGTAAAGACTTGATTACAAAAGAATTTTAAACAAAGTTGACCACAATTTGTTTCGCTAAAAGTTTAATGTTTGTTATAATTGTATGTTATCATGTTTTTATTAATGTCGCTATAAAAATATGAATTTAACTCAGATAGGTGGCCGTAAATTACCATAGCTATCAAAGTAAATTATTTTTTCCTTTTTTACATATGCTGTCCAATGAGTGCCGTTAACACACTAACTATTTATAAAAATTTTACATACTTTAATAGGTATATAATTTAGCAGTTCTTTTAATATGGTTTTAAAACAATCCGCATCCTGTTTTATGATGTTTTGGAAACAACCCACTTACTTTTTTTCAATGGATTCCATCATTTGATTATGATGTTTAGTTTCAGATAATCTTTCTTTGGCCGATCTCGGATTATTTAAAGCTTTTGCAGCTCCTACAAACTAGCATCGGGGCTTTAAACCTCGCTAAAGCTTGTTCAAATAATAACTTATCAGCAGAATGTCATATTATATATTTCTATCATTTGATTGAGAGTAAGAAATGTCATATTCTTTGCAAGCTTCATCTGATAGATTAATTCCTTTGTCACCCCTTATGAGTACCTTTTCTAAATTTATCCAGGTTCGCAAAAAATTATAACCCGGCAAGTGTAACTCAAATGGTAATTTATTTATGAAACTATTTAAAAAACCACCTTCTCGTTTATTTCGTTTTATTTCCTAAATTTGTTGTTTTCGACGCGATTAAACATTATAAATTACGAATGTACAGACACAAATGACTAGTATTGTTGTAAAAGTCAACATACAATATAATGGGAATTGAAAAACAACCCTTTTTAATAAAAATTTAAAATCGTTTAAGGGAAATAGCAAAAAAGGGCTAACAGTAATCCTATCGAGATGTGGTAAAATCAATGTTGTCATTAGCCTAATTGAAGATAGTAATCCAAGCACTATAGGAAAAATAACCCATTTTTCACATGGATTCGAGACAACAACTTACAACCTGCCTGATATTTTAGAACAAATGAAACAAACAATTACTTTTATTAGTACAGAAGCATATCGTTATTGGTTGGATCAATTTGATAGACCACCTTATCAGTATATTGATAGTAGTGTAAGGGATACAGAACACAAATTTCATCATCAATGTGGAATACTTCACGATTATGCAAATGAAAAAACTTACCTAGGTTTAACGCAAATACGCTATTTTGCCGATAAACTCAATAATAGAGTTTCACAAGAAGTTGAAAATTTTAAATAGTTACAGTATGATTTGTTCAAAAATGTTTAAAAAGTTCTTATAGAATTAGAACAAAAAGTTAAGGTAGCTTATAAAAAATCAAGTGATAATTTCTTAAAAGAAATAGAATTATTGCGTCCAAAAATCAAGAACATAGAAAAAGCTTCAAATAACAAACAAATTGATAATATCGCATAAAATAGTGAAACAATTGAAGAAATGACACAATTTCATAATCTGGAAGCAGAATATAAAAACAAAGTAAATGGTAGATTGTTAAAAGAGATTAAATATAAAATTGCAAACTGTTAAAAAAATCGATGAGATATTAAAACAGTTAAAAAACCTTGAAAAAGAATTGACAACGAGAGTAGACGAAGAAATATTGATAATAAAAAATGATCTGGTAGAAATTGTAGTAAAAATAGTAACCAGTAAGCTCAAGGAATTTGACAATAAGGCAAAGACAAAACAATTAAAGACCTAACAGACTATAAGTTCCCGAAATTTGACAAAATAAGTAAAGATGAATTAGGTGCTTTGAAATACTTTGTTGATGACATGGGAATAAAGGTTGTGAGGAGTTCAGCAGCTTTGAAAAACTTAAAAGAAGGAATCGCAAAGATTGACGGTAACACTGGAGAAATCAAAGATAAAATTGATATTCTTTATACTGAAAGAATTAATTGTTATTCAAGTGAGATATTGAGGAAAAATGGAATAGTACGAAAAAGTCAACATGAAGGAAACTATAAAGAAACCTATTGTTGAAGAATTACATAAACCTACTAGAAAAACTTATCAGAGAAGAAGAACAATTGCAAAGGATTTAGACGAATTATAGCATGGGTGTGTGGGTGTGAAATGTATCCTTATGTTAGATTTAATAACTCGAATAGATACATTTTAGTAATAATAAATGCTTTTACAACATATGTTTAGGCTGAACCACTTAAAACAAAAGTAAAAAAGATGTAGCAGCAGCAATGAAATAAATTGTAGATAAAACCACAAAACCTATTAATTTGCAAACAGATCTGGGAAAAGAATTTTACAACAGGACTTTGCGAAACTAAAGAATGATTATAAAATAAATCATTATAGTAGTTTCTTTAATTTAAAAGCGAGTATTGTGGACCAGAAGTGGTATCATACCCCACTATTGTTGAAAAATACAACAATACTCTTTACAGAACTACAGGATTAAACCCAGCGAAATTAGGAGAAAACATGAAGAAAATGTAATATTAAATTCGTTTACTTATAAGAAAACTGTTGCTTTAAAACACACTCAGCTTAAAGAAAACGACTTTCTTAGAAGAGAAGCGTTTGATAAAGGATATACTCCGAATTGATCTACTAAAATCTTTCAAATAAGAAATCTACAGCTTACTAACCCAACTACCTATTTCTTAAAATATGTTAACAGACCAAGAGGGCGACCCGAAATTTTTACCTGTCGACTAACCGTCTACCTAGTTGTTCATTCTGTCGGGCTAATCGAATAAAAACCTTTAACGTTGATTTTACGGACCCCGTGTCCAGGAATGACTCAATAAGGCCGAAAATGCTACATCTAAAAATGGACTGTCGTTTAACCACTTGAATCAAGTACCATAACATTTGTTGACGCTAAAAAGTCGAGGGCTCCAAGGGGCAGACGTCGCCCAGACCGGACCCAGGTTTAGGGCTCAAAAAACGTCGATTCAAAAACGAATCATAGTCATTTAACCATATAAAATCAATAAATCTAGTTTGTTCTTGATAAAATAAGAGAGAACCTGCAAAAAGCAGCTCTCGGCGGCGTCTGCCCTTTGGGGCGCTCGCCTTTTTTAGTGTCAACAAATGTAATGGAACTTGATTCAAGAGGTTAAACGACAGTACATTTTTGGATGTAGTATTTTGGGCCTTATCTGGGCATTACAGGGCACGGGGGCCACACAATCAAAGTTTCGACTTTCTCGATAGAATGAATAACTAGGCAGACGGTTAAGTCAACAGGTCAAAATTTCGGATCGAAATCTTGGTCTAAAATAATAAAGATATTGAAGGAAGTTTTTATTGTAGAAAGTTGCAGAAAGTAAAACATCCGGACGTATGTTAAGTAAAAAAGATTTTAAGAAAAAAGGGAAATAGAGCCTTTATTAAATGGTTAAGATTTGACAAATTCATGAATTTTAAAAACGATATAATGTAATATATGAAATTAAAACAAAAATCCAAATTTACATATGTGTTTATTATTAATAATACATATCATTAAACCTTTCGTTATATATTACATTTCTATGGTTTCCATTCAAAATTGTAGAAAAGGTATTTACACCATCTTTGATCTTATTTTTAAAACTTATCCTATCTAAATAGTTTTTTTCCCACTCACGTTTCCTCGCATCTGAATAGTTAAAAAGCTGCCGTACAATTAGTGTTCTTCAGCCTTCATCGATCCATTGCTGGATATAGGCCTCTCTCAGATCTTTTCACCTTTGACGGTCTTGTACCTTTGATGTCATCAGTTAAACGTTTGAGAGGGCATCCTCTCGACCGCTTACTCATGTATGGTCTCCATTTTAATATAGATTAGGATCATCTTTCATCTGTATATCTAGCAACATGGCAATTTGTGTTCAGCCACCGTCTCTACTACATCTCCGACCTTAGTAATTGACGTCGTATAAGTGTTGCTTTTATGATCTTTCAAAGATATACCCAATATTTGTCATTCCATAGCACGTTGTGTTGTCTTCAGCTGATTTATAGAGTTCTTGGTAAGTGTCCATTATTGGACCCCGTAAGTTAGAACTGGTAAGATGCACTGGCCAAAGAGCCGACTCCGCAGGTACAGAGGGATATTTTTGTGAGTTTTACTCGTTTCACCAAATGCAGCCCAAGCCAATCTTTTCCTTCTATAAATCTCGGTTATTTGATTTTCGTAGCCCAGTTTTATATTATTGCCAATGTATAGTTTTTCAACGTTCTCCGTTTTCAATCGTGGTGTTCGGATCTTCTCAACACATTACCTTGGTTTTTTGTAAATTCATCTTTAATCCGAGAGTTGATAATTCTCTCAAGTCCGTCAGCATTGCTTGCAATTCAACGGGATTCTCTGCAATTAAGACAATATCATCCGAGAACCGAAGATTATTTAGTCTTTTCCCATTAATCGAGATGCCAACTTCCAAATAGTTGTATGATTGATTCGGTAGTTGGCGATAGTGTTCTTTGACTTTCACAAAATGACCAACAGTTAGCAGAGTGATGCTGTAACAACGAAGAGGGCAGCAGCATCGGTAACAAGATGGATCGCAGGATAACAGCGCAGTACGATAATCCGTGTCTGTTCCGAAAAAATCAAGCAAAGAATGGCTCCATGGAATAATTTGCCCAGGACTGTGTTTCCCACCGACTACAGCGATTCAAGAACAACGTGAATCACTTTCTCAGCACACGTGTCGCTCCTGTAGCGCTTTAGGGAATTCCCTGCAGCACGTATGCTAGACCTATAAAAAAAAAAATAGCTCATTGCCGAAACTAAAAATATTCCGCACTCAACCATCAGTGGGAAAAGTCATGCTCACTCTCTTCTGGGATGCAAAGAGAGTCATTTTGGAACATTGAATAGAAATGAGAGTGACAGTACCTGTACCTCTTATTCAAATCTTCTTAAAAATCAAATCACGGTACACGAGTGGCTGCAGTTACGACCAAAAGAGTTCTTTAAACGTGGTATCCATGCACTTTCGAAGCAGTCGAAAAATCATATATGTGATTTTTTCTTAATTGTTACAACATAAAATTTATTGCACTTTGAAGGTTTTCATTTGATTCACCGTCGTAATAAGCAAATGAATATGGAATATGTTCATATTGTTTAACAGTATAAGAACTGTCAGAATCAAAATCATTTTTGTTGCTAATTAATGGATTAAAAATACATTCAAAATCAGCATAGATAACAAACGGAGGCTCCATTAGTTTTGAGTATTAATAAATTTAAACAATTTCCCGGAAAAATGTTACCAAACTTATCAATTTTGGGTGTTGGTGAAGGTAAATTGAATCTAACATTATCACAATCATAAGTGTCATGTCTCGTTAAATCATCATTGTTCAGGAAATATTGCAAACACCCATCACAAAGAAACATGTTTGCATGATGTTTTGAAAGTTAGACACTAACCTAGATAAATCTTTAATGTAACAATAATAAAAATTCCCTTCGTCCTCGCTAATTAATAATGAATTAACATGACGAATTCGTTTTAGTTTTATATAATGCGATAGTCCTATAACTTCATAACATTTCTTTTTTTCACCTTTTGTAAATTTTCTAATCCATAAACATTTATAGGTATGTCATTTAAAATTTCAGATTTAGTTAAACCGCTAACTTAAAAGGGGTATCAATACAAGATATATCAAATAGTGTAGAAAAATGTGGTGAAGATGACACCTGATATTTCAATTCATTCGGGTTGTGTAAAGCTGCAGTGACAGATCATCCTCGATGCGCAAGTTGATGATGGCAGCCTTCCTTTCAATTTCATATTTCGAAGCTCTCAACGTAAACAAACATAACCATATTTGTTTACGTTGACCTCCAAATATAGAAGCTTTAACTAAAGTCCAATCTGAAACAAAAGAAGTAATCTTTAAAATATAAAAATTCTTAAAATGTTAATAATGGAAACGGATATTAGAATTAGGAGCAAACTTCAGAGAAGTTAGCAGAAACTTGAAAACACATGAAAAAATAAAAAAATAATAAACCTACCAGAATCCCTTTCCGCTAACTCGTCCGCTTTTATGTCAATTGTTTTGTAAAACACTTGGTTTGTATATGGGATAACTCATCTCTATGTTGAAAGACTTGATGCTGTGTGTTAGATTAATAGAATTTAAATATAGCTCGAAAAGCTCCCCATTGGTCTTCTCACAGATATGTTGTCCGACTACTTGCTCCAGTAAATCTTTAAGTTTTTTAAAAAAACTGGCAACATTTACATGATATCCCTCAGGACTGACTCGAAATGAAATGATTCGTTTCTTAAACGCCGACTTTATCACTTCAATTCTAAGTTTCCTAGATGTTGTCACATGTTGCTTGTGCCCAATCAAGTGGCTTCTCCATAATCTTCTTACTACGTCTTTCTTACAACCCTGGCAGTATTTTGTCACTTCTGAAACAAACGAAAAATCAACTCAGTCTTGCGTAATTTGAACTAAAAAATAATTATTATCTGGCCTTATTATCATCCTCGATGCGCAAGTTGTCACTCTGTTTACGCAGAAACAAAAAATGTGTTGTCGCTCATGTCAATGTAATTTTATGAGAAGCGGTTGGGCCATGGTCGATGTTGATTTAGCGAACCCAGAGCTTGGCATCAACGAGTTTTTAAAGGTGATGAAATGTCAGAAAAGCTGATTTTAAGTGATTGCTTTCATTACATATGTGGTAATACTCTAAATGTACCTTAAAGTACTTAAGCGGTTGAACATATGGTATTCAAATTAAATAAATTGAATGAAAATCTACCTCGCCTAGGATTATCTAATCTTTTACAATTCATTTTCATATGTCGAAAATGATTATCTCTGCGTTTGAATAATTTCTTACAATTTTTGCAGAAAGGCATTGCAAGTGTTAATTACTAAATTCAAAAAGAATAAAAATTAAAAAAGCAAGACAATAGACAATGAAATGGGGGGTGGAGGAGAGAAAGATAAGATTAAAGAATTGAATTAATTTATCGAAGCTGCAGCCAATTCTACAGAATTTCCAAGAAACGTTTACTTTTAATAGAATTTACCTAACCTAATCCACATTTTTTAATTTAGTTAGAATAATAGCTTGCATGGTTTAGGTAAATTTAGAACCAAAACCTCCAAAAACAACTTTATACAAAATACCCGTTAAAAATAGTGTTTATCTTTAGATGCGTATCACCTGTAACTATTAAATTTCTACATAGCTCATATTTCAGTTTATATGATCTACCTGTGTTCTCATGGATAAGTGCCGAACCATCACACCAAACAGACGGATAGATTATATAGATTGACCCTGTACCAGACAAGCGTATCATGCATCCGACATACAAACAAGCAGACAAACCCTGTAACAGAACCTGTACTCTCTGCATGTCATTCAGCAGGCATAAACTCTGTATCAGACATACATGCTATGTATAAGACAGCCAGGCATTGCACCAGACAGACATTGCACCAGACAGACTTTGCAACAGACAAACAGACAGATTATGTACCTAACATACATACCCCGTAATAGTCAGATCCTGTACCAGACAGATAGACAGATGGACCCTTTATCTGACAGATCTTGTATCTGACAGAAACACCAGGCACCGGGCAGACAGATACACTCTGTATCAGACAGGCACACCATGTATCAGACAGATAAATCTTGCATCAAATACACAAACCTTGTCTCAGACAGACAGACAGACCATGTAACCGACCCCTGCACCAGACAGATAAACCTTGTAGCAGATAGTGTCATGCTTGCCTCTGATTGGTTGGCTGGTCATGTCACTAAATACTCACCGCTGATTGAATTGTGACCCAGAATCTTCATAGTCTACATAAATAGCTTTCGGACGATTTTTGAAATTATTTTTAATTGCGTAAGTTATAAATAATTGACAATCAAATACGAGTGTTCATTTGTGTTATATTTTCCTGTATAATTAATAATTCGTCGAATGGTGCTAAGAACTTCCTAGTAAGATTTAAAAAGAAATTCCGGATTTTCTCTTGCTTGACAAAATAAAGCGTAAAATTGCCTTTCTTCTTTTTAATTTGTTGGTTCCGAACAACAATTTTTTTTAAGTGTTTCACAATTAAGACGGTTTGACTAGGGTACCCATTTTGTAACGATCTTATATTTTCGAGATTCAAACTCTAGTCTTTCAACTTTGAAATTTTAAATATATGTTGAAGTCTTCATATTTCAAAAAAAAATTAACCAAACCATAGAGAGTTATATATTTCTGAAAACGTAATTTTAGACTTTTATCAAATCTAAAAAAATATACAGGGCTTTCTAAATAAAAATACATTATACATACATACAAGTGTCCAATTTCGAAACTTCCGTATCGTGACGTTTCTCACTTGATTTAAAAATCTGTTTTATATTATATCCACAATTATTTTGTTGTACTTACTTTTATGAAGAAACAAATTACTTGTGAAAAATATTTGTAACAAAATAATTATAACTAAGATGATTTTTTTAAATGGCACACACTTTCTTTTCACCGTTAAAGTAAATCTTTCAATACGAATTTAAGAATATGTTATTCTTAGTATCTTCAAGTAATGTTGTATCTTCATGTATGTTAACTGTTTTTTTTTATAAACTTTATATCAAAACATCGTTAAAGTAAATAATGTAATTCGAATTCAAAAATATATTATTGCACTTTAGATTTGAACTGAAGACTACACCTGTTAAAATAACTTCCAGCAGAAGATTCTCTATCTCTCTTTCTTTCTAGTTCCCCTGCGCCTCTTTCTGTATTCTGTTTTGTCTTCATATTCGGAGCGTAATATTGGTCAGTACTCTGTTTCTCACTTTAGGGCGAAAAGCGGAATTTACAATAACCTGATTTTGTAAATTTTATACATTTTGAAAGTTTTATATTTATTTTTTGCATGCTTGGGAGGAGGTATTACGAATATATTGGGAGGATGAGGTAATATATGTGTTGGGAGGAGACCCCTTTTTTTTTATGGGTCTAGCACACGTGCTGCAGGGAAGTCCCTAAAGCGCTACAGGAGCGACATGTGTGCGGGAAAAAAAACGATTCACGTTGTTCTTGAATCGCTGTAAATTGTACTAGGTAGGAAACACAGTCCTGGTCCCATTATTTCAAACGGATGATATTCTCAATATAAAAACATTGTACGAGGAATAACAAGCTGAATCTCATACGGATGTGAAGTATTAGTGCGACGTGTATTTCTAACACGCACCGCTCTGGGAGGAATTAAGCGGGCCACATCCTTCGAACACTTTCTATGAAAATACTTCTAGAATAGGCTCAAGTCGCCAACGGTTCTTCGGTGTTCCAGCGAATCAAGGCCGCCGATTAGTTCCGGCTCTCCAATCACACGAACAGCTCGTCTCTGAATAAAATCCAGTGAATGCCGCGTATGTTTGGGAGCGGAGCCCCAAACATGGGAGCAGTATTCCATAGTTGATCGAATTTGAACTTTGTAAAGAATTAACACTTGTTGAGGAGTGTAAAGCTTTCTGGTTTGAAATAATATTCACAACTTTTGAGAAGCTCTCCTTGCTATGCCTGCAACATGTTCATCCCAGGACATATTTGCTCCCAAATTAACGCCCAACAAATTGAGTGACGATGTTAGACGAATGGAGTGCCCCGACATAACTATGTCGGGTTCAGTAACGTTAAATTTTTAGAAAAAACTTGGTTTTTGTAGCGTTAAATTCCACTTGGTTACTATCACCCCAAGATAGGATTTCTTCCAGGTCTTTGTTCAGTTGAATGACTTCCTGCAGCCTGCGGATAGTCGTCTGAGTAGCCGATATCCGAGCGGTCAAAGTGAATGAAGAGATAAGCGTACTGTCACCTGCAAAGCTGTAGATTGGATTCTCGGTCTTTTCCAGCAGATCGTTAATGTAAATGAGAAAAAGAATAGGAGATAGTATGGAGCCTTGGGGTACACCGGCGTTAATAATGAAGGTGTTAGAAAGAAATCCGTTGACTACCACTCGTAAAGAAAACAAAACATAAGAGCCACAAACAGAACTTTTCAGACATATCAAAAGAGCGTAGCTTAGCCAACAGTCCATCGTGCCAAACACGGTCGAATACCTTGAATATGTCAAGAGCTCCCACTCGAGATTCTGCAAAGGGTTCAATTGCATTGTTCTAAACATGTGTTACATAAGTCAGAAGATCTCCTGTTGATCTATGTTTACGAAAGCCATATTGGTGATCGCTAATAATGTTGAATCCTTCAAGATATTTTGGAAAATGCTAAATGATAGCCTTTTCCATGAGTTTCGATATTATTGAAAGCAGTGCGACTGGTCGGTAGTTATTTGGGAAGGTCTTCTTGCCTTTTTTAGGTATCGGCTGAACTGTGACACATTTATAGCAGGAAGGAAATATTCTCTTTCTGTAGGATAGGTTGAAAAGTCTACAGAAAACTGGTGTTAATTCCCTTACACAATTTTTGAGAATTATGGCAGGTATTCCGTCAGCGCCAGAAGCTTTTTTTGGTGTCCAGCTTCATTAAAATACGTTTTATGATACGCTGTCTGAGACAATACTGGGCATCCTTGACTGCCTTGAACTATCCGGCCGTGTGCTGGATTTAGTGAAATTTTGACTACCTTAGCGACTGACCAAAAGGACCTGGAATTATTAGGACAAGCGAGAAGTTTGTTTCTAATTCGGCGATTGTGTGCCTCCTTAGTTTCGTAGATTGTGGGCCTCCTTGGTTTCGTAGATAATTTCTTTGCATTCTTCGAAAAAGGGATGTAAGCTTTCAGATGTTATGTGGTTAAAAATAACGACTCAACCAACCACAAGGTTCATCTGTATCCTATATCGACCACCAAGTGATACTAACTTTAGAACACTTTTCGCTTCTCTCGCAGACACCATCGACCATTTACAAATTAACTATCCAAATACCGAAATTGCGATCCTGGGCGACTTTAATGTCCACAACATCAACTGGCTTAAATACTCACATACTACCGACGAACCAGGTCGTGAAGCCGAATCATTTTCGATCAGTTGTGGCTTAACACAGCTTATTGACGAACCAACACGGATCCCTGATCGAGACGGAGAGTTCGCCAGTCTTCTTGATCTGTTTTTAACCACCAATCCGGAGATTTACACGGTCAGCGTAAATCCGCCGTTAGGTTCTTCCGTCCATAAACTACTTTCGACATCGAGTATTCTACCAATCAGTGACAGAGAGACGCGTAAACCGCGCAAGATTTGGCACTACAAGTCTGCTAAATGGGAAGATCTTATGGAATATTTTCGAACTTTCCCTTGGTTAGACGTTTGTTTTCGATCCGACTACTCATCTGACTGTGCCAGGGAGATTTCCGATGTTGTTTAGGCCGGTATGGAGGTTTACATCCCTTTTTCGAAGAAATGCCCTCCCAACGGCAAGCCTTGGTTTGACCGAAAATGCAAAGAAGCTGTTGCTTCTAAACACCTTGCATACCGACAATGGCATGAAAATCCTAACACCATAAATCGTAACACATTTGTTCATGCCAGGAACAGATGCAAAGGAATTATCGACGAAACCAAGGAGGTACACAATCAACGGATTAGAAACAAACTTCTCGCTCCATCCACCATACCACCACTCACACGGCCAGATAATTCCATTGCAACGACACATGTTGAGAAAGCGAACTTGTTAGCTGAACTCTTTGCTTCACATTCTACTGTCGACCTCCAAGGAAAAACACCACCTACTATTCCCATAGTGCAGTCAAGGATGCCCGATGTTGTCTTCAGACAGTGTATCATAAAGCGTATACTGATGAAGCTAGACACCAAAAAGGCTTCTGGCCCTGACGGAATACCTGCCATAGTCCTTAAAAACTGTGCGAGGGAACTAACACCAGTTTTCTGTAGACTTTTCAACCTATCCTACAGAGAGGGAATAGTTACTTCCTGCTGAAAATGTGCTACAGTTCAGCCGATACCTAAAAAAGGCAAGAAGACCTTACCAAATAACTACCGACCAATCGCACTGCTTTCAATAATATCGAAAGTCATGGAAAAGGCTATCAATCAGCATCTTCTAAAATATCTTGAAGGATTCAACATTATTAGCGATCACCAATATGGCTTTCGTAAAAATAGATCAACAGGAGATCTTCTGGCTTATGTGACACATGTCTGGAACAACGCAATTGAACACTTTGGAGAATCGCGAGCGGTTGCTCTTGACATATCCAAGGCATTCGACCGTGTTTGGTACGATGGGCTGTTGGCTAAGCTACGTTCTTATGATATGTCTGAAAGGTTCTGTTTGTGGCTCTCATGTTTCCTCAAAGAGCGTTCTTTACGAGTGGCAGTCGACGGATTTCTTTCTAACACCTTCACTATCAACGCCGGTGTACCCCAAGGCTCCATACTGTCTCCTACTCTCTTTCTCATTTACATTAACGATCTGCTGGAAAAGACCGAGAATCCAATCTACAGCTTTGCAGATGACAGTACACTTATCTCTTCATTCACTTTAAACGCTCGAACATCGGCTACTCAGACGAATATCCGCAGACGGCAGGAAGTCATTCAACTTAACAAAGACCTGGACGAAATTCTATCTTGGAGTGACAGTAACCAAGTGGAATTTAACGCTACAAAAACCCAGGCGGCAGTTTTCTCTAAAAAAGTTAACGTTGCTGAACCCGACATAGTTATGTCGGGGCACTCCATCCCTCTAACATCGTCACTCAATTTGCTGGGCGTGAATTTGGGAGCAAATATGTCCTGGCACGAACATGTTGCAGGCGTAGCAAGGAGAGCTTCTCAAAAGTTAGGAATATTATTTCGAACCAGAAAGCTTTACACTCCACAACAACTGTTAATTCTTTACAATGCTCAAATTCGACCAACTATGGAATACTGCTCCCATGTTTGGAGCTCCGCTCCCAAACATACACTGCGTTTGTTGGATTCTGTTCAGAGAAGAGCTGTTCGTCTGATTGGAGACCAGGAACTGACCGACGGCCTTGATTCGCTGGAACATCGAAGAACGGTTGGCGACTTGAGCCTATTCTACAAGTACTTTCATGGAAAGTGTTCGAAGGATGTGGCCCGCTTAATTCCTCCCAGAGCAGTGCATGTTAGAAGTACACGTCGCGTTAATTCTTCACATCCGTATGAGGTTCAGCTTGTTACTCCTCGTACAACGCTCTTCAAGCAGTCTTTTATATGGAGAACATCATCCCTTTGAAATAATTTGCCCAGGACTGTGTTTCCCACCGAGTACAATCTACAGCGATTCAAGAACAACGTGAATCGCTTTCTCCGCACACGTGTCACTCCTGTAGCGCCTTAGGGACTTCCCTGTAGCACGTGTGCTAGACCCATAAAAAAAAAATACCAGTCAGAATAACATTGGAAACCTACCTGGCGCGGTCAAATAGGTCGTCGTATCGAAAACAAACGTCTAATCGAGAGAAAGATCGAAAATATTCCATGAGATCTTCCCATTTAGCAGATTTGTAGTGCCAATTTTGCGCGGTTTCGGCGCCTCTCTGTCACTGATTAGTAGGATACTCGATGTTGAAAGCAGTTTATGGTTGGAGGGTTACCGTGTAAATCTCCGGATTGGTGATTAAAAATAGATCAAGAAGACTGGCGAACTCCTCGTCTCGATCAGGGATCTGTGTTGGTTCGTCAATAAGCTGAATTGAGCCACAACTGATTGAGAATGTTCAGCTTCACGACCTTGTTCGTCGGTAGTATTTTAATATTTAAGCCAGTTGATGTTGTGGATAGTTAATTGGTAAATGATCGATGGTGTCCGCAAGAGAAGCGAAACGTGTTCTAAAGTTAGTATCACTTAGTGGTCGATAGAGGATGCAGATGAACCTTGTGGTTTGTTGAGTCGTAATTTTTAACCACATAACATCAAAGTTTGGGGGCTCCAGAGCCTCTTTTCGTTGGCAAGAGAGGTCGCTGTCAAAACTATAACAGGTGAAACTGGTGTAAGATGTATGGGAGTCTGTGGAAGGGCATACCATTCCACTACTCGATGTTCTGGCCTTGACCAGTATTCTATGAATGTCTGGAATTCAAACACAATACTCAGGTTTATATGCGATGACTGTATGCAATATGTACAAAATTTAGATATAGTGTTAAAAAGCGTGCAAGACACAGTGGATAAAAATGCTAGATATTTAAAAGAATATAAAAATGAATTTGATAGTTCTTTAAAAAAATCGAAAGTGATATTAAAAATTTATTATTGGCGATTGAAGATCGTAACATTAAAAGAATGGAAGAACTAAAATTGTGGCAAAAAAAATGTGAAAAGAATACAAGTGAAGTCCAAAAAATTTCGTCTCTATTGGAAAACTTAAAATCAAAAGGTGCCAATGTAAATGAGAAAGTAATAGAAGACAAAATCGACAATTTAAAAAATGAAATTCTAAATAAAATAACAAATGAAATGAAAACAAACAGTGAAACAATTAAGGAATTATGCCAAAAAAGCAATGAAAAAATTAACCATATCTCTTACGCGGAAACTGTAAAAAAAATAAATTGTTGTTAAACCTAAAGTAAATAAAAACAATTATGAGACAAAAATGATTTAAAAAAAGTAATTGAGCCTACTGAGGGGCTTATAAGAGGAGTGAGAGAGATTCAACGTGGTGGTTTAATTATAGAATGTACAAATGAAAATACCCGCGATGAAGTGCAAAAACAAATTAGTGAAAAATACAGTGAAGAATATATTGTTGAAGAAGCTGGAGATAAAAACAAAGAAGGGAAAATATTTAAAATTACTGGCTTAACAAATAAGTTGTCAAATGAAAGATTAATTCAGTGCATAAAAAAACACAATAAAATTTGCGAAGAAAAAGATTTTAATGTAATAAAAGTATATGAAGAGAAAAGAGTTCGCCAAGAAAATTATATTGCATTAATAGAAACTGATTGTGAAACGTTTATACAAATTGTGAATTATAAACGACTCAATGTACAATGGGACTGGTGTAGAGTTTTTGAACACCACAATGTCTTACGGTGTTATAAATGTTTAGGATTTAATCACTTCGCTGTAAATTGCAGAAATAAGAATGCTTACAGCAAATGTAGTGGAAATCACGATAAAAATGAATGTACGTCGGAAAATTTATGTTGTGTTAATTGCACTGAAGAAGTTAAAAAGTTTAACATCGATATTGATATAAACCATAATGCCTTTAGTATGTAGTACTTGAGTAAAATTAAAAATAAAAAGTAGCAACCAAATCAAAATGAACTGACTTGCATATATTTAAACATAAATAGTTTACTAGCCAATAAAAACGAACTTGTGCTAATAGAAAAAACTAAACCAAATGTCGTATTCTGTTCCGAAACTGGTTTTACCAAAGAAATAAATGACAGTGAAATCAATATCCCAACCTATAAGAGTGTAATTTGTAACTCACACAGTCGACATACAGGAGGAGTTATAATATATGTACATAATGAGTTAGAGCACAAAACAATATAAAATGAAGCAATAAGTGAAAATCTTTGGTGCATGATTATCAGGCTTAAAAATAATATTAAATTACAATTAGGTGTTCTTTATCATTCGCCAAACAGCAATCACATGGAATTTATACAATATGTGCAAAATATAATTGAAGATAAATTTATGACTTACTCAAACAACATTATGGTTGGTGATTTTAATATAGATTTAAATAGAAACTCTATACATGGCAAAAAACTAGAAAATGTATTTAGCTCTGCAGCAATGAAACAAATTATACCATTTGATACAAGAGTGAGTGAAAATTGGAGAACAAAAAAAGATCATCTATACACAGATATAAACAACGTAACAAGTACTAAACTAGAAAACGATCAAATATCAGATCATGAAACAATATTATTCAAAATACCAATTGTGAAAAAGTACAAAATGAGATTAACGAAAAAAATTATTTCCTGGGAAAACTATGACTGTGATAAACTTATCGACATGTTACGAATGATAAATTTCTGTGATATGTTGAACTGTGATATAAATTTTAAGGCGTTTTTCATAGGCCGCTCATTGAAGGATACTATGTTAACACTAACTGAAGAAAAAACCGTAAATATAAAGTTGATGAACAAATGGTATGATTGGAAACTGACAGAAATACATAGAATAAAGTATGAAAAGTACCAAATAGCTGAAATAACTAATGATTGGGAAGATTACAAGGCAGTGAAAAAATTATATAAAAATACGATTAAACAGAAGAAAGTGCAATATGTACAGAATAAAATTGAAAATAATCAAAGAAACAGCAAAGAAATGTCGAGAGTTTTAAAAGAAGAAATTTGTATGTCAAAGAGTACCAGTGCAATAAACAGAATTGTTATGAATGGTAAAATAACTGAAAATGTAAAAAGAAACTGCTGAACTTTTAAATAAATAAATTCTTTATACAGAGTGTCATTGACATTAAAAATGGTATAGACATTGTGCAGAATACTATGGGAAATACAAATATAATTGGTCACCATTTTAAATTTCAAATAGTAGATAGTAACGAAATAACTGAAGTAGTTAAAAAATTTAAAAATAAAATTGGGGGGTAAGAATATTTTATCTGAAGGTGTAATTAAACATTCTATAACGTACACGGCTTTTTTTTACGCCAATATCATCAATAATAGCATGATGCAAGGAAAAGTGCCTAATGAATGGAAAATTTTCAAAATTGTGCCAATTGAAAAAATAAAATATACTATAAAACCTGAAGAGATTCGGCCAATAAATACGCTTCCAAGTGACGAAAAAATCCTTGAAACAGTGATAAAAAATCAGTTACTGCAATATTTGAATGATAACAATATTATTATTCAAGAGCAATCGTGTTTTAGAAGCAAACGCTCATGTGAAACTGCAATTAATTATGTTATAAGTGAATGGCGTGAAGATTTGATGAACAAAAAATACATTGTATCAACTTTCATAGATTTAAAAAGAGCATTTGAAACTATAGACAGAAAATTATTGCTTACGAAACTACACAAAATTGGAGTGCGTGATATAGAATTAAAATGGTTTGAAGATTATCTATCGAATAGAAAGCAACAAACAAAAATTGGAAACACGACATCATCGGCGATACCAGTGAATATTGGTCTCCCGCAAGGCTCTGTCCTTGCGCCGGTACTGTTTCTCATATACATAAATGACATTAAAGACGGTTTAAAGTACGGGGATGTTAAACTATTTGCAGACGATACACAGATTGCAATTAGTGATGTTAGTTTGGATGTGGCTATTAATAAAATGCAGGCTGATATGAATATTCTTTACAAGTGGATGTGTATAAATATGTTAAAACTAAATACAGATAAAACTAAATATATGATAATATCACATAATATTTATAATAATAATCATAAATTATACATAAATAATCGTGAAATAGAAAAAGTAAACGAAATTAAATACTTGGGTATAATAATATATTGTAGACTTAAATTTGATGCACACTTTCAATATTTAGTGAATAAAATAAACCAAAAACTTTATCTCATGTATAGAACTCGCCACATCATAAGTGAATACCATAAAATATTAATATATAGAAGCATAATTGAGCCACATTTTATTTATTGTCCTTCGGTATTATTTCTTGCTAAGGATACACAAATAGAACTACTGCAAAAACTTCAAAACAAGGCAATGAGATTTATATTGCGGAAGCCTAGAGATACCCACATAAAAGATATGTTAGATCGATTAAATTGGCTGAGTGTAAAGCAGAGCTTATTTTATTACGCAATGAAATTCATCTATAATATAAAGATAGAAAATTGTCCCGCATATTTAACCTAGAAAATTAGATATGTCCATCAGATACACAACTACAACACCAGAGGACGAAATGACTTCCGAGTAGTGGGAATTACAAGTGACAAGCTGATCGAGCAAATCTTTATTATAAAGGACTTATAGATTTTAATGACCTACCAAATAATATTAAAAATTCTGAAATCATAAATAAGTTTAAGCAACTATTATATCAACATTGTAAGAATATGCCTATCCGATAGTTAAATTAGGTTCTAATGAACCGTAAATAAATAAATAAATAAAAAATAAATAAAAAGGTTACGCCTAAATCGGGAACAGAAATCGTATTCAGGATAAAGATAGTTGACTTTGCTGGTCAATGAACTGATCTTGGTTTCACAGAGAGCGAGTACATGAGGTTTATTTGATTGTAGGTGTTGGTGCACTGAATTTATGTTTGAGTTCAAACTTCGTATGTTGCTCCTGAGAACTGTGGGAGTAGTACAGACGAGGTGGCTGTTATGTGTTGGAATGTGGAGGAACACATATTGTGAGAATACCTCTTTCTCTTTACCACCCCACAAATACATTACTGAGGTAGGGGAGACGGTTGCTTCGTATTTATAATGTTATACATCCTTTACAGGGTTCTTAGGGTAGAGGAATCTGAAAATAATGTTATTTTTTCATTATTTTCTGGATCAAACATGTAAAGAGTTAGTGCAGAGGATTGTAGTGGGTTGTTTTGTATATAACGTGTTATACGTCCTATACAGATTTTTTTTGGGCTGAAGTATTTCAGAATTTTGTTATTTTTTCATTATTTTCAATTTTCACACAAATAGAATATAGGGAGAAATATCAGGTTTTAGTTCTAAATATATCTGAAGCTCTTCTTCCGTTCAACTTTTGTGATTAATACATTTCCATAAAGTTCTTCTGTGTAAGAAAGAAAAGTTCTATTTTAAAACTACTGTAGCCAAGTAATGAGTAAATTATTTTACTGCTTTTTTTAAACTATAATTTTAATCTTGTGTTATGTTATTTAATGTGCGTATCTATATATTATATAGTCTAGTCTGTAAGTTAGGATTTTAATACTTAGATTTATTACCTCTAAATTAGGTTAATTGCTTTTTATATGTCTGACCTTTTCTATAATCAAGTCTGATAATGGTCTACAGAGACCAGGCGGACTATTTAGAAATAAATAAGTTTTCATAAAGAAGAAAAATAAAATTTATTCTTTATGCTCAAGATTATTATTTAATTAAAGTGATCTTCTAAAGAGCAGTTACGACTTCGTTATACGACTTCGATAAACGTATTATAGCTGTTATTACCTATTTCAGAGTACAAGAAGCACTTGGACAAAAACTACTAAATCCATTTCTTCCATGGTACATCTGGTTAAATTTTTTTCCTTCTGGAAAAGGACTACACAAGGATATAAAACATGCTCAAGGAATAATAGATAAGATGTTTGAAGAGAAAAAGAACTTGAATAGTATGCAAGGTATATTAAGAAACAGATTTTAAAAATTGCATTTTATATAGTGTTAATATACAAAGCGTTAAAACGTGAGCGACAAGGAAGCGAGATAGCGCTTACTACGGAGCAGCGCATTATTTATTCCGATATACACGGTGTTATTTAAGTAAAACCTTTTTGCCAGTTTATCGTACTCACCAAATATCTTCTATACCAGACATAATGTGTCAAGAAATATTTCATTGGTTTGTAAAATTTCAGTAAAAACTATTTTCTTTTATAGAAATTATATCTGATAAAGCTGTTGAGATTAGTAAGTACTGCAACGCGCTAAAAAATTCCACAGTTCTAATTCTAGAATTTCGCCGCCTTCAGTCAGTTTAATTTAGTAATTGGGACGAAATTAAACGAGTGAGTCAGTACGTCATTCGATAGCCGGCGTCATAACTAGTATGAGTTAGTAATGGCACTCTTGTCTTGGCTTTTCTCCGTCTTATCTTTTTGTAGTCTATTAAGATGAAACTAAAGGTTTTCTGTTGCAGAAATTCTTCCAAGAGGAAGAAATCTTTCAAAACAAGACTCCTGCATGACAAATAACAAGATAAATTTTCATTTTTACGTCAGTAAAAATACAAGTTATATTTAACATAAAAATTTTAAATCATAAATAGTTTATTATACATTATGTGTTTGAGACTCAATTATTTTATTCAAGTTACTTGTGTGCTAGGAGTATTGATTATCTTTACAATTTATACTTTATTTAAACGGAATACGCGGACGTAGAAGCTGAAGAACAGGCAGGCTTTAGAGCAGGAAGATCCACAATAGACCATCTCTTCTCACTGACACAAATCCTAGAAAAGAAAACCGCATTTGATCAGGAAGTCCATGTCTTGTTTGTTGATTTAAAAAAGGCCTACGACACCGTGCCCTAATGAGATTGTGGGAAACACTACAACAGAGTAATGTAAGCACCGAAATAATTAAAGCCGTAAAATCCTTATACCAAGACGCAAGAAGTAGTGTGAAAACCAAATATGGTATAACAACAGGGTTCCAGGTCACAAAGGGTCTCAAACAGGGCTGCTGTATATCCCCAACGCTATTTAAAATCTATTTGGAGAGTGGAAGAACTGGAAAAGGAAATGCAGCAGTATGGGATTACCACTGGATGACGATACTACATTGTACACGCTATCATTCGCAGCCGACCAGGTAGTAGTCGCTCAGGACATCCATGATATGGAATACATGACACGAAAACTTATGGAGGAATATGAAAAATGGGGCCTAGAAGTCAATATTAAAAAGGCCGAGTACATGTGCGTCGGAGGACAACAGCAGGACTTGAAACTGGCCACAGGACACACCATCAAACACTGTGCCAGTTATAAGTATTTGGGCACGAGAATATCTAGGGACGGAACACTGGAAGAAGCAATATTCGAGAGGAATATCCAAGGAAGAAAAGCGATTGCAATGCTTAATAGTATACTATAGGACAAAAACATAACCATTGAAAATAAGAAGAGAATTTACAACTCAATAGTGAAAAGTATAGTAACTTACAGCTCCCCGGTGTGGCCACTGAAGGAAAGAACGGAAAAAATACTAAAAGCTACAGAAATGGATTTCTGGAGACGAGCAGCCAGAAAATCCAGAAAAGACCGCATACCAAATGACACGATAAGACGAGCTTTAGAAATAAAGCACGATATAGTGGACGAAATCAGAACCCAACAGTTGGTATGGTACGGACATGTACAGAGAATGTCACAAGACCGACTACCTAAAAAGATTTTAAATTGGAACCCTCATGGAAAAAGAAAGCGAGGAAGACCACGCCAAAGCTGGAGAGCAGGAATCAACAAGGAAGTACTAGAGAGAGATCTAGAGGAGGAGGGATGGAGAAACCTTGAGGAGTGGAAATTAGGCATCGGAAGACGGAAGACGTTATAAAACCGATTGATGATACCATGGTTTCTTAAAATTCTTCAAGTTATTCTAAGTCATTTCCTGTAAAACTGGAGTTCACTCTTCAATTTTAAATGGTACAAGACGAAATTCTATTGTATATGTGTGTAAGATATCATAGTTTGAGCATCGTCAGTCGTATATAAATATAAAGTATTTTCTAGTTATCCTAACAGTCACTTTCTACCTGCATAGAATATATGTTCCATTCATTTAATTTAAAAATTAAACAGAGTTCAATTATCTTTCTTTTCAGAAGTAAATAAAGTTAGGGCAAGAGAATGACGTCACAGGACGTTGCATTGGAAATTTCTCGTAAGATGTAATTCATCTAAATTTAATTCTTACATATTACCTAATACGTTTCTTTTTAGGATCATTCAAAGTATTGCCTAGTTTAATACTTACCATATGTAAGCCATTGTAAACCAATTCAAAAGTTATTTTCCCTAGAATTTACTAACTGCTGAATATTTCAAACATTAAATTGCGTCTGATTGGTACTTTTTATAGCTTGTCGGGTAATTTCTCATCCATTTTCGCCGATTGGCAAGTATAGTTTGTAGATTCTTTTATGTTTATCTGTTTTGTTGTTACTTTTTATTTGAATTGTCTTAAAATTTTCAACGCGTCTGCCAAGCCCTAATTTTTAAATTTTGTTTCAGCATCTACAAACGTCATTGTAGATTGTCTACAACCATAATTCCCGAAAATTTTGCGCATATCTCGAAGAGCTAAGTATCAGTAATTAATAATTGCTGAAACGTAAACCGAGCTGTAACTGTATTTTTTTTTTGGAAAATATGTCGAGAGTATTTCTGAATGTAAAATTATAATTGCCAAAACCTCCATCCAAAAATATTTAAAACTTTATGCAAGGTCTAGTTCTAATTTTTTACTAATATTGTCTTGGCTCTTCTTTAGGCTTAAATTATGATTCGTAAGACGATTTATTTGTTAAAAAAATATAAAATTTTATTTTGTTACTTAAGCCTAAAGTTACATTGTTTGGGAAATGTACCACATGCTTACTCAGCTGACTTTGGTTTCTTGGAATATTATGGAATGTAGTGGTGAGTACCATGGGAACCAGGTTGACTGGTGATGTCATTCCTACTTTGTTAAGATTCAACTTTGAGGATTAGTGATCTGCAAAGTCCATTGTTTCTTTTTTTTTCTTATTATTCTTGGAGGACTTGAACTTGAGTTAAAACTTTTTATTTAAAATATACAATATTCCAAAAATTCAAAACGATAAATAGTCAATAATAGTCTATAATTTAGATTGGTATAATTTTCAATCACTTTTGACTTTATTTATTTAACATCACGAAGTTCGAATACATCTGATCCGAGGATATTATTATTTGCAGAAAACTGAATAATATTTGTCTCCATGCCTAGGAACCGTATCGGTTGCTTTACTTAATTATTTTTGGTTGATTATCGACATTCTATGAACAGGTTAATTAGGCAGGTGCCAGTATTAGGTCGTTTAACTTCTCTTTGTTCTGCACACTTGAGTTAAAGAATTTCTTGTGTGAAGAATAAAGCTGTCGATTGGCTCGGGTCTTTTAATTGTTTGATTGGTATTAATACTCCAATGGTTGCTTTTTCACCTATTGAAGTGTTCTTGACTTTATGAAGTTTGATTTCGCAATCCTTTTATTCTTTGACTTTTACGTTCAGTACTCAGTATATATCACCACTACACCAAACACTTTATTTTTGCTCTCGACGCGCGTTTCGCTAACCATGTTAGCTTCATCAGGAGCGTCGAGTGAAAAATAAAGTGTTTGGTGTAGTGGTGATATATACTGAGTAGTGTCATTTATGCCAGAGATACCACATTCCCAACTTAGTTTTACGTTCAGGCAAATGAAGCGTCGTGGGGAGATCTCTTTACAGGCTTTGCCCGTAAATGCGTTTTATATCATAATCTTTAAAATCCTCCTTTTAAACAAATATTTCTTACTTGTACAAAATAACAATATTTTTAGTTACACTTACAATTTAAAATTCAAGATGGACAGAATAACAACATACAGTATAACCTATTTGTAACTGTCTTACTATTTAATATACTGGGTATTTATAATAAGTTATAAGTCGATTCAGCAACTTCCATCTGGTGTCAATGAAATAGCTGGCACTGGTTGACCTCCTTTCGAGTCGGTACGCGTGGGGATTTCTTATATAACACATATAATACAATTCGTTGTTTATTAAGAATTCATTATGTGGTAATATTGTCTTGAGCTAGCTCTCAATATAACACGTAGGCTGAGAAGTTTTTGATCTGACAAATAGATTTTCAAAAAATCCATATGATTTTTAGGAAGTATCAACCTTCAGACGATACATGTCAAAATTTCATGACATTTCGACTATTAGTTTACAAGTTAGTGGTTTTAGTGACGGTACTTTTGATATTTTCAAAAGAATGGAAAAAATCGAATTTTGTTTGTTGATTAAACACTGTTTTTCAATGGGAAAAAAGATCGTTCAAGCAAAGCAATGGCTTGATAAGTGTTACGAGGACTCTGCCCCTGGAAAATCACTCATCATTTACTGGTATGCTGAATTTAAACGCGGGCGCACAGATACAAATGATGCTGAACGCTCTGGACGCCCAATTGAGGTGGTTACACCGGCATACATCACAAAATTAAAGTAAAGTAAAATTGCGTGAGATAGCTGACACCCTAAAGATATCAAAAGAACGTGTTGGTCATATTTTGCATTTAGGAAAGCTCTGTTGGAAATGTGCACAGTGTACCAAAAACAACAATGTATTGATGTTTCTGAGCGCTGTTTGGACCTGTTTAAGCGCAATAAAAAGGAAGAAAAGAAAGGCGATATGTGACAAAGGATGAAACATGGGTCCACCACTACACACCGGAATCACATGGGCATTCAGCTGAGTGGACAGCAGCCGGTGAAAGCCGCCTGAAGTGACCAAAGAGAGAACAGTCGGCTGTGAAGGTTTTGGCCTCTGTATTTTGGGATGCGCATGGAAAAAAAATTCATCGACTATGCTGAGAAGGGAAAAACCATCAATAGCGATTATTATATAAAGTTATTGGTGCGATTGAAGGCAGAAATCGCAAAGAAACGGACCCAAATGAACAAGAAAAAAGTGCTCTTTCATCAAGACAATGCACCGTGTCAGAAGTCAATGGTGATGATGGCAAAATTGCATGAATTGGAGTTTTAATTGCTTCCTCATCCACCGTATTCTCCACATTTGGCCACCAGCAACTATTATCTATTCGCAGACCTCAAAAAAATGCTCGTGGGAAAGAGATTTAGCTCCAATAAAGAAGTTATCGTCGAAACTGAGGCCTATTTTGAAGGCAAAGACAAATCCTTCTACAAGAAAGATCTAGAAATATTAAAAAAGCGTTGAAATGATTGTATCTCTCTTGAAGGAGACTATGTTGATGAATAAAGTCAAATTTTGCAAAGAAAATGTGTTTTATATGCTAGACAAAAACTTTTCAGCCTACTTGTTATATAGAAGCAGAACATAAATGAGAGGTCATAAAATACTCTGAATAAGTTATTGAAATGTTCTATAGAATGAAACACTCTGTTTTATTAATTTTAAATTGTATTATTATTTTAATTGGAAATGATCTAAGTCTTTTCATTCATAAAATAAATCAGTAGTTTTTATTATGCTAGGGTGTATTACTTGTAATTGTGAGAACAATGGTAGGTTTTCTACGTCTTTAGCTATATATCACTTCATATCCGTATGAGGTTCAGTTGTTACTCGGCGTACAATGTTTTTCAAGCAATCTTTTATATGGAAAACATCATCCCTTTGGAATAATTTGCCAGGGCTGTGTTTCCCACCTAGTACAATTTACAGCGATTCAAGAACAACGTGAATCGCTTTTTCCGCACACATGCCGCTCCTGGAGCACTTTAGGGACTTCCCTGTAGCACGTGTGCTAGACCCATAAAAAAAAATATAGCGTCTAGAATTTCGTACATGCTTATGATGAGATCTTTGACAAATACGGCGTTCTGATGGTGTATTTGGTTTTCTACCTTTCTACCATCTATTTACTTGATGCGTGGTTCAAAAAATTTTTCATTATTCTTTATTTGTTGAACTATGGTATTAAATTTATTGATAAGAGCAACTAAAAGTGTTTTTTGATTTTTATATTACCTCCGTTTATTTATTTATTTTTTGCAATTTCTGAATTCATCTTTTGTATCGTTTCGTATCTATATAATCTGAATTCCCTGTAATCAATTTGAAAATCAGTCTTAATCAATTAATTAAGCCCCGTTTAATTGGCTTCGGTTTAGGTAATATTTCTTGTTTTTGAGTCCCTACTTTTTCTTTGATAAAGTTTAATATTTTTAAATAGTTTGCTACGTCTTTAGCTATATAGAGTCTAGAATTTCGTCCACAAAATATGATGAGATCTTTGACAAATACGGCGTTCTCACGGTGTATTTGGTTTTCTACCTTTCTACCATCTAATTGCTTGATGCGTGACTCAAGAAATTTTTCATTATTCTTTATTTGTTGAACTATGTTATTAAATTTATTGATAAGAGCAACTGAAAGTGATATTTAATTTTTATATTACCTCCGTTTATTTTTTTTGCAATTTCTAAATTCATCTCTCGTATCGTTTTGTATCTGTATAATCTAAATTTCCTGTAATAGGTATGAAAATCGATCTTAATCAATTAAATAAGCCCCGTTTAATTGGCTTCTGTTTAGATAATATTTCTTGTTTTTGAGTTCCTACTTTTTCTTTAATAAAGTTTAATATTTTTAAATAGTTTGCTACGTCAAAGGAATATTCTTTATTCTGTTCGATTAACTTGGTTAAAATATTGAGATGGTTATTTAATTTATTGATTTCATTTCACATCGGATTTAAATCATATTCGTAGTAATGTATAAGCTTATCTCTGTAATGTTATACTTTGTAGTTCATAATTTCTAAGGTATTGGTCCGAGCTTATTTTCTAGTTTTCTGGAAATACGAGGGTTCCAGAAAATGTGTAAAAATGAAAATTTTGTTTTGCTTATCGAAACAAGTTCTTCGGGGATTCAAGATTAATCATATGCACTTTGGTTTTGTCTTTCGTTGTAACGGTTTTTCATTGAGGGTTCATGCCTTTTATTTTCGTGGATTTTTGAAATTTATTTGGGTTTTGTTTTCTCGTATGTTTTTTTATAAAGATTTTGTTTTGAGACTGAAATATCTCGGAGCCATCGCGATTCGCATTTCTTTTCTCAATTATTTGATTTTTATTTTGCATAATATCTTACGTTTTTTATTTATGTTCATTCCATTAGTAAATTCAAAGTATTTTTTGTAATTCTATAATCGAATAGATCAATAGAAAAAATATGATCGTTTATAGTATTAATTATAATTATATAATTCATGGGTTTCATTTTCATTATCGATTAGATCAAACTATTAATTAAAATAGCATTTTTGTATTTATATTTGTATTTTTAAAATTCTAGGGTGAAAAATTGTGAATGGAAGTTTTCCATTATATCGTTCGATTGTGAGTGGTTTCGTGAAATAAAATTGATTTTTATTTTATGTAATCCTAATAATTCAGTAATTAACGAATTTTCAATTCGAAATCACATTATCACAAATTATTTACATTGATATCTAATGAAGGGAAAAATATGTATGGGCTATTTCGATGCCTTGTAAACAATTAATTAGGTATGCTTGGGCATACTTAGAAAAACTATCTTTTATCGATGTTCGAATATAAACATATCCATATGAAGAATTTCAAATGGTTTTGAAGGAGTGGATAGAATGTTCATTTTTATCCTTGTTGGATTTCTTTTGTCTTTACATTGTTGGAAAATTTCACAATCATTGATAAATATTTGCACTGCGTTTTTATATTGGAACGACAATATTTTCATTTAATTTTAAAGTATATTTCGTCTACTCCACGATGTTTGTAATTATTTCTTTCTTGTCATCTTCGTTAGTTATGTTAATTAACTTTTTTGTACATCTTTTAGATTTGTATTTAAATAAAGCTAATTTAAATATTTATACCAAGTTATAAATGTACAGATGTAACGAATATCTTATTACTGCCGTGGTGTGTCTTTTACACGAATACCAATTACAGGACTTTGTTCGTTATTTGGGCGTGTCTCTAAGTGTATTCGCCGTCAAATAGATCAGGGTCCACGTTTTTCTCAGTGTTCCTGATATCCTGGTCATTATCTATTTGTACTGTGAGAGATACGTTCTAGATTTTGTTTTCTTGATATCAAATGTTCTGTTCGAAAAAATGATTAAGATTTGCATTATTTTTCGTTTTTTATTTCAGAAATTATTTGCCGTTTGGACCTCTTTGGCGTAAATTTGTTTGAAGTTTTATTTCGAGTTTTATTATGCATTTTATTTTTTTTTGAGTTTTATTTGTCCGAGTTGCCTCTTTCTTTACTTGTTATTCGACTTTCGGTTTATGGTTATGCTTATTGACTGGTTTTCAATCATCTTTTTTATTTTATTTTTTTCCGATTTGTTCGGTATATATTGCTATGTTTGTGTAATTCCAGTAGATGATATTATAACAATTCGAAACTATGTGAGCTTTTAATAATATTAAATGGTCTAGACCTAAAAGTCCGCCAAATGTGTTGTGAAATTTGAATAGAAAGAATTTTATATTTTTATTTTTATAATTTAAAGATACTTGATGCTGGTATTGAGACACTGTATTCACCAACTAATTTATGGAAAATGATTGAAAATGTGAAAGAGTATTCTTGTATTTAATTTGAAAAAAATTTTAAGCTATTTTTGGGTCAATAAAGAATCTCATTGAGTCTCAATCAACTGCATCGATTTTTTGAAAGTGCTCGTGTCACTATATTTATATTAGTATTTAGTAATATTAATATTTAGTGAAATAACATCAGGTATAATATTTCGGGTAGAGTTTTGTCTTTTTCTATATGAACCTCCTAAAAATTTTGGTCTTCATTTTGTTATTGTTTTTTTCTTCCGTACCAAATGATTGGTCAGAATCTCTACAAGGGCTTCAATACCTTTTTCTACCTAATAAGTATTAAAGTATGTTCTACGACTTGTAAGAAATAGAAATATTGTTGATCGTGGTTATAATATTCTTGCTAAAATTCATCTGTTTGGATAAAAAGTAATTCCTGGACTATCCATTTTTCTTGTGGTGATGGTCGGAATGATATCATCGGTCTGCTTTGTTCAAATGTTTTGTCACTTAACATTCATTGGTCTAGATTTTGAAAAGTATTGATTTGGTTTGTGTTTTTTGTCGATTATAATTTGGAAGATCGTTATCTAATTATAATTAGTGAATTGTTTAAAAATTTGCGAAGATGTTAAGTATTTTTTGTAGTAGCACAATTTTTGATTGTATAGGCAGAGGTGGTGAAGGGAATTGATTTTGTTTGGGGAGCTTGTATCCAAATGAATGGGTGTGTTATGTACTATAGCTCACCTCGATAGCGTAGTGTATTAAGAGCCTGCATATTTAACCGATTATCGCTTGTTCAATTCCGGCAATCGGGTGGGTGTTGTGTGTTGCCTAAAAAGTGCCATGAAATACAAATATGTGTTTCACCACCTGGGCAACGTTGACATCTCCTACAATGTATTTCATCAGAAATATCGTAAGAAAAAGGGTAAAAAGGATGGATTATAGAAAAAAAGTATTTTTTGATATGAAAACATTTTATTCAAAGAATTTTGGAAACAATGTATCTTATCTTCTTTTAACAGTTTTGCTCAAATCTATAGGTTTCATACATCTAATTATTGTACTTGAAGATTCACATAAACATGATATAAATGTTACTAAGACTAAGTTTTGATAAAATGTCCTTTTCAAGTTTTTATCGGTTGAGGAATGTTCGTGTAAATCTACGTAAGAGCCAATTAGATGCAATATATTCAAAATGAATTGTTGTAGTTTTTCGCTTATAATTTGTGACAACAAAGGCAAATCTTGGTTAAGACATGTTTCGTGTCTTTATTCCGCCAAATTACGTCTTAATGTGTCTGTCACGCACATTGTGTCATGATTTTATACTTTGGATATTAACTACAATTTTTACATTTCCTGGTTATCTTAAAATCAATGAATTTCAGTAAAAATATGTTTAAACTTGTTCGGGTTGTTTATTATTGAATCACTACTTGTATATTGATTAAGTTCGTTCGCATTTTTATTGACTTCTCGCAGACTTTTGAAATATTCTGGCTTAAATTGAGAAAATATAAATAATAAATATTTAGATGTTCTGAAAACAATTTTTTTGTATGGTATTTATTATCTCGCTAATACTATTGAGGCTTAACTAGGTATATTTAAGTTTTAAATGTAGCTACTAAAGTCTAGCGAAAAAGTCTTACAATCTAAGGAGGCAGGGTTTTCAGAAAAATTCTCACACTCTAAAAAACGTGATTTTCTGCTGCACCGAGAGCCAGTTGAAGCGTATTGTTAATATTCAGATTCTCTAGAAAATCCATTGGAGTTTCAATTACTTACCTCGTCCACATGAAGTAGGATTGATGCATTTTCCTAAACGTCATGAAAAATGATGAGAATTCGTTTTCTGGTAAAGGTTCCCCAGGGGTCGCAAATTTCCCAAAATTGGACAATATTTGTTCGAATCGAAATTTCCCACTGTGTAGCAAGGCCAGTATCGATAGATAAATATATCCAAATGATTTCCTGAATTACGCTATCTTCGATTGATTTGGCAGCCCTCGATTAGTTTCGAGAGCCACTGCACTTATCATTATTTTGTTGATGCTGGGTAGCTTTTCTGTCTCCAGTAGACTAGACGATCTGTTTTCGATTGATTTCCCAAATGTCAATACATCCACAGATTTGTCACCAACTGTTCGGTATTCAGTTAATCGTAAAAACGATCTTCCTCACGATACTTTCGATTCCATATATTTAATAAATACGGCGATTCCGGGTGTCTTACCAACTTAACCAATTATTCTTTATAAGAAGAACTATTTATTTAAAAAAACTTTTTGTTCCTTAAGCCTAAAGTTACAATGTTTAACCAAAGTGCAAGTTTACCAGTCTCTAAATTCCACTGTTATGTTTAACAACTCAAATCCAACTAACTATAAAATACATATGTCTTAACTATGCAGCTAGAGATGACGGGCAGATTCAGCTGACACTGATTTTTTGGAATGTAGTGGTGGGTATTATAGGAACCGTGTTGACTGGTAAGGTAACTCATGTTTTTGGAGAGATATTAAAAAAAATTGTAAGAAATATTAAGGAACATACCAAATTTAATTGACGAATATGTAATTTATTTATAAGAGTTCCTTGTAAATTCATCAATAATAATATTAACGTTAAATAGTCTTCCAATAACTTTCCATTTGGAGGTGTTGAAGAAAACTTATTTATATCTACTTATTATGAAGAATATTTTCTGTAATATAACAATAGCTAACAAGCTGTGACATTTAAGTATTATATTTTCACCTGAGAAATTTAGCGATAAACCGTTGTTTGTTATAAGTTATTGAAATTGCAGGGCTTCTTTCTAGATAGTCAAATATTTTCTAATATACCAAGATGCATTAGCAGTTAAGTAATCCATTATTATTAATTAAAGCAATATATCCTTTTAAACTAATCTAGGTTTAATTTTTAACCGTCTTAAGAAGTTTTGTTTAGAGTTACTGTGTTACTCCTTATCTCCCATTATCCCTACATAATTTCCATTATCTAGGCTTATCTCTTCTCATCTCCCATTATTTCTGTTTATCTCCCATTATTTCCCCTTATCTCCCATTATATAGGCTTATCTCGACTTATCTCGCAATATTTCTCTTTATCTCCCATTATTTCTACTTATCTCCCATTATCTCACCATAACTCCGATTATCTAGACTTATCTCTGCTTATCTCCCATTATTTCTCCTTATCTCCCATTATTTATACATATAATAATGGGTTATCTCACCTTATCTCCCATTATCTAGGCTTATATCGAATTATATAGAACATATGTATAAGTTTATAAAAACATGTAAATCGGATAAGTGGTTCTCAAGTGATAAGCGCACTAACAGACAGACAGACATATTTAATGGTTTAGGCAGTCTATTGCAAGAGAACGCGCTAACGGTAACCTTTTTTTCGACTTGATTCACTATTTATCGTCACTGCTTATTCTTTATATTACCTAACGCAATAAAATATATCCTATAACCTGGCCAGAGAATATATGTGTGTTTTAAGAAAAAAGCACTAAACGCACTAACGGGCAGACAGAGAGACGTTGCTTTTTATATATATTATAGATAGATAACCTGGTCAGAGAACATATGTATGTTAAAAAAAAAAGCACTAAACGCACTAACGGACAGACAGAGAGACGTTGCATTTTATATATATTATAGATGGATAACCCGGCCAGAGAACATATGTATGTTTAAAAAAAAGCACGTAAATCGGATAAGTGGTTCTCCAGTGATAAACTCACTAAAGGAGAGACAGGCAGACAGACAGAGAGACGTTGCATTTTATATATATTATAGATAGAAGATTATAGATAACCTGGCCATAGAAAAAATGTATGAATTAAAAAAAAACAACGTTTTTCCGATTTGATTTACTATTATCATCACGCTTATTCCTCATGTTACCCAACGCTATAAAATATAGCCTATAACCTGACCGGAGAACATATGTATGTTTTAAAAAAAAGCACGTAAATCGGATAAGTGGTTTTCCAGTGATAAGCGCACTAACGGAGAGACAGACAGACAGAGAGACGTTGCTTTTTATATAAATTATAGATATAGATTATTATTATTATATAACCTGGCCAAAGAATATACATATGAATTTAAAAAAAGACACGTAAATCGGATAAGTGATTCTCGCGTGATAAACGCACTAATGAACAGAGTCATTGCATTTTATATATATTATAGATTATAGATATTCTCTGATACATAATATTGTTCAATATTTAATGGTTTAAGCTGTGTATTGCAAGAGAACGCGCTAGCGACAAACTTTTTTCCGACTTCATTCACTATTATCGCCACTGCTCATTCCTTATGCTACCTATCGTTTTAAACTATAGCATATAGCCTGGCCAGAGAACATATGTATGTTTTAAAAAAAAATACGTAAATTGGTTAAGTGGTTCTCCAGTGATAAACCCACTAACGGACAGACAGACAAGGATACGTTGCATTTTATATATATTATAGATGTAATAAAATATATATCTATAACCTGGTCAGAGAACATATGTATGAATTTAAAAAATCATGTAAATCGGATAAGTGGTTCTCGAGGGATAAGCGCACTAACGGGCAGACAGACAGACAGAGAAACGTTGCATTTTATATATATTATTTGATATAGATTATTATTATTATTATATAACCTGGCTAAAAAATATATGTATGAATTTAAGAAAAGACACGTAAATCGGATAAGTGGTTCTCGCGTGCTAAAAGCACTAATGGACAGACAGAGAGACATTGCATTTTACTTGTATATTATAGATTATAGATCTTCTCTACTACACAATATTGTTCTATATTTAATGGCCAGAGAACATATGTATGTTTAAAAAAAAAAGTACGTAAATCGGATAAGTGGTTCTCCAGTGATAAGCGCACTAACGGACAGACAGACAGACAGAGAGACGTTGCATTTTATATATATATATGTATATATATATATATATATATATATATATATATATATATATATTAATATATATATATATATATATATATATATATACATATATATATATATATATATATATATATATATATATATATATATATATATATATATATTGTAACTTTTGAAAAGTTGTGCTTAGTTTGAGGCATCTTTTTTTTGTACCCTGTGAGAAGTTGTTTGTCCCACGCTTGAGCGCAATTTTGTAACATGATAACTTGCCCGCACGTTGTGGTGTCATTTTTGTAACCTGTGAAAAAATGTTTAATTGCACCCCATGTAGACTGCGTCATTTTGTACCGTTTGAATATTGGATGCCCCAAGCTTGAGCGCAATTTTCTTGCAGCCCCGCTTTAATTTCTGATAATGAATTGAGTGAAACCTAATTTTAAAAGAACTAAAGAAATTAAAGAAACACTAGCTCAGTTTTCCTTGGTAGAGAGATATGGGTAAGAGATAATTGTCTTACGTCTTTTTGGAATATATTTTCTATTTTTAAAAAGCTTTAGCTGTACGAATTTTGGGCACCATCCATTTTTAAAATAGAAAGGATCTAACTTCAGCTAAAAAAATGGAAAAATACTGAAAGAATGTATTGTTGGTAAGTAAAAAAATCAGTATGTTACAGCCGTTCTTGTCCTGAAAAGTAGGGTAGGTATTCAGTGAGACACTAACTTTTAATCAACAAAATAAGAGAATTTATTCATGTTTTTTTTTTCTTTTCTTAAAAATAAAAAGTTCTAACCTTGCAGTTGTACCAAAGAAATTCTAGCCTATCTAGTTGTTGTTACATTTAAATTTTAAACTATTATAACCCTCTAAGACGAAAAATCGTGCGTTACACTTCACTTTTTAAGTCTCTTTCGCAGTTAAGGCACTACTCTGGAATAAGTCTATTTTGGGTAACTTACTGTTCTTGTTCCTGTTTTGAGGGACTACGGCCGATTTCACACTTTTTCTTATCAAACACTTAGAAAGCCTACTACGGCTTTTATTAAAAAACTGGTACTTTTATTTAGCTCTCCTGTTGGTTGTTCTGAGCTTTATATTTAATTCAGTCGAAGGAAGCCTACTTGGCGACCGGATGGAAAGTAGCTCAGCTGCAGCTCGATGGAAAACAACCTGGATTCCAACTCCGCGGAGCCTTAAATAATCGTGCGACTTTTGCCTGTAATATCACGACGCTCCAATCAAAACTGCGGATCAAATTTTTCACCAATCCCGTCGTACCACAAATTCGATGGATTCGGTCGGCAACCCGCACAACACTCTATATACCGAACGTCTTGGAACTCCTGTTTAATATACCGTTCGATACAAAAATGAAAATAAGTACAATTTGAAATGGAAAAATTAGTAACATTACATGGTCTTAAAATCTAGGAAAAAATGAATGTTACATTTACCCCCTTCAAAAAGAAATAGACTACACTAGTCTATTAAACTTAGACTACTTATGAGAGGGTACAAAGGGGTACACTATCACTTAATACTAAGGTCAGAACTTAAAACAAAATTACAAACTTCGGACCTTACTACTAGACTTAACTTAATTAAGCACTAATATTAAGTACAATGGAAACCAAATGAAAATCTTTGCAAGTGCACAAGAATCTTATAACTAGACCTAACTTAATTAAGCACTAAGGTTAAATACATCAAAAAGTAAATAAATATCCTTGCATGAACATAAGAAATACCTGTTCAAAGTAACAATCGCGGTCTTATATAAAAGAATCAGCTCTGTTATTGTTACCAAAACAAAAAAATTTTAACTTTGTCTAGACTCTTGTCTAAATCAAAGAAAACGAACTGAAATGAAATATGAACACCCCCCTTAAAATATTTTAAGGATTGTCTGAAAATTTTCTATTTCAGCAAAAGAAATTTATAAAAATTCTTAAATAAAGAAAAAAATAAAAAAATGATTCTAGTGCAAACACTTACACTAAAAAGAAAAAAGTCTTGTCAGACCATGTAGCACTAGGCTAAAAAAAAAAAATATCTGGATAAATATCCAGACAAACGCTCGGGAAAAATCGCAATTAATGTCCTAGCTCACCGCTAAGAGAACATTCCAAATCTAGTATCACTACTAGTCGCACTCAGAGAATAATCGCACTCTATCGCGCAATGTCGACGTCCTAAGACATCTAGACATGCTAAAATCGCTAGAAAACAGTCAGCTCATCGCCAACAAAACGCTCTGGTATATCGCCAGAAAAAAAACTCGGCTCCTCGCCAAGAAAACACTCTGGTATATCGCCAGAAAAAACCTCGGCTCCTCGACAAGAAAACACTCTGGTATATCGCCAGAAAAAAAGCTCAGCTCCTCGCCAAGAAAACACTCGGTAAATAGTCCTCGACTACACAAAGCCTGCGTTCTAAAAGAACAATCTCGCCATTAACATAGTGAGCAGCTATAAAAGCTAACAATACCACTATAGGCACAGTGAATAGCTATAAAAGCTAAAATTCACTCTAAACACAGTGAATAGCTATAAAAGCTAAAATTCACCAAACTGAATGATCCTGCTTCAAAAAGCAATGTTCACTAAGAACAGAATGATTAGTCCGCGCGCAACTAACATTCAAGGAAACATTCCCAACATAACTATATGAGACAGCAAGTCTCGAAATAGGACCTCCCTAAAGTCATAATGGGAGTCCGTAAGCAAAACGACTCAAAATCTCGCATTTTGAGCACATGCCCTCAGGCAACCAACATACACTGAAATATATACAGAAATATATACAGAAATATATACAGGAGTTCAAATCCCAAACTCTTGGTTATGATAACTCCATACTGAGCTTGGTGAAAGCTCTTAGCAAAAGCTAATCAAATCTTCGGCACATCGCACCAAAGTGACAAATCTGCCTAGAAACATGAGCCAGAAAAAAAAAACGCCCTCCATCATTCTTCAGGGTGGCTACACAGAGATATAAAATTTAACCAGCATTGCGCTTCTCCAAGTTGCATGAAGAACCCTCGTGTACTGGTCTCGCCCTAGAACAACAACGAAAAACATTCAATCCATCCCACATAACAGGAGACAAACACCTCACCACGATATACTGAATGGTGGAGACAATAAAATACAGAATTGGTGACCCTGGTGTCCACCAACAAAAGGGAGTAGATTATAGCATCCACTAAACTGAAACGGTGTCTACCACACCACCATAAGTCAAAAAAAATTAATCAATAGGGTGTTCTGAAACACACTACTGCCAACAGCCTGTCACCACTAATAGGCTAATTGGAGCTGAGGTCGACTACAGTAGCTAGGCTCTCCTTTGGTTCAAATAGGAATAACCATTGGGTAACAAAACCTCTAAAGGTCCCAAAGGTCAAACGTTCACCTCCCATAGACTACCCTTCCAATCAGTCTGTTCCTCAGGAAGACTAACTTCCTGCCAAACGTCGTAACGGCATCTGTTAGCACCCGGTGCATCACAGCCTGTAAAAACAAATAACTCATGGGATAAAACCTAAAAGTTTACAAGGTTAACTTAGCCAAGCTTCTAACGAAATTTAAAAGAACGAAAATGAGCTAAAAAAAGCTACATGAAGCCAAAATTCCTCTATTTTTCGGTGGCAACGCAACAAAACTGTTGAAGACGACAAGAGCTTTTCCAGCTTAATCAGAAACAAGAAGAAAACATTGTTGACAGCTAAAACATTCGATCATGGTGTTAATCGTCTTCCTAGACAATAGCCTCTAGAAGAAACTGCTACAGGTATCAGGCATAACCGTTTTCTGTCAGCCCAAACTTCTAGATTACCTCTTGGAAATCTAAAAATTCGGTTAGGAATCTTCCTTCACTGCGCTTAGCCACTCTTGACAAGGTTCTCATCTCGGTATCAGATTTTGATCATTTCTTTGTGAAACGACTGTCTTACTCTGCTCTCATCTCTCGTAAATGATCAGCCTTTAGTTCTCCTGCCGGACTTCAATTTTCTATCAATCTGATAGTAGACCGAAAAAACTCAACATACGCCTATGAGTCCATGCAAAAAAAAATTTTTTTTTTAAAAATTAGTGACTCAAAGGTAACGTTTTAAACGGCTCTGAAAAAAAAATCGAAAATACCCTCAGTTTGTCAATTCAGAAGAAGATCTAAATCAAAATAATCCAAGTCTTAGACTTATTGGATAAACCAAAATCAATTTACTCTTAATTGCACCCAACATATACCATTAAGGTAATAAAAATACACCCACTCGGGTTACAACCTTTGAAATTGCTCATAAAAATTTTGACTCAACATCATACTACACGAGCTACATCTTGCGCTTGTCCTAACTCAAGATCACCTTGGATTGCCTCTAATCAAAATTTCGCTTCCAAGTGTCAAGAACTGGATATTATTTGGGGTCTTAAGCAAATCAAATCCCGCGACCACCGACATACCAGTCTTATGATATATCCTGAGTGAGACTCCTTCGCAAGCTCGCAAAACTGAGTCGATGCTCAACATCAACCACAATCAACCTAAGTTTGGGATATGGCCAATACCCAAAACCTTAGCATTAAACAATAAAAGTAAGCTATTCTCTGCTCAACTTTTATAACAGTCAAAAAAAACGAGGTCGTCACCTCTACAGAGCAACATCAAAAAAAAATTTAAGCAATTAAGGTAATGTAAATATAAATTATTCTTCTTCTGACAAACTTTCACTAGGGTTAGGTCCATTGAATGGTTTTAAGTCTTTAATATGCCATCGTCCTATTTTAGTCCCATCTAAATTAACTAAACCATAAACTAAATCTGAAATCTTTTCTCTAATCACGCAATGCACATACTTAGGTACCAACTTAGATGTGAATTTATCTGCTGCACTGGAAAGAATTTTATTTTTTCGCCAAACGTGATCACCTATATTAAAGGCAAAATCCCTTTTTCTAAGGTTGTAAGACTTACTGTTCCGTTCATAAGCCTTATGTATCCTACTACGCACGTCGGTGAAAATATCTTTTAAAACCCTTTAAGTTTTCGGCGTACGCACCCCTGTTACCCGGAATTATTTCGCTGTCAACATTGACATCCAAATCTAAATTTTTATAATACGATCCAGCTAGAGGTATGTTATATGTCTGCCGTAAACTAAGAAAGACGGTGTAAACCCGGTTACTTCGTGTCTTGCGGTGTACACGGGATTAAAACGGATGTTAAAACTATATGTCTCACTTAAGCTCTTAAGACCCTCAGAGGTAAACTGAGTACCGTTATCCCATATCGAAAGCGATGAAACTCCGTGGATTAGAAAAATATTGTTTTCTAAAATTTTCAAAAAGCATTCGGCTTTAGAGCTTTTCAAAGGAAATAACACGGTATACTTTGTTAACCAGCAAGAAATTACGAAAAGTCATTTATTTCCCTTTTTTGAACGTGGAAATGGGCCTACTAGATCAGCTGCTATGACTTGAAAAGGGTAATTGACCGTTTTCTCTTTTCCCATCAGTCCCATAGGTAGTGTATTTGGAGATTTCTGCGCTCCACATATTTCACAAGTCCTCACAAACTTTAAGATATCAAAACGCATTTTCGGCCAATAATACTGTTCCTGAACCCTGTAGAGAGTTTTATAAAAACCAAAATGACCAGAAGTAGGAGGAGTGTGACACATGTCTATAATCTCCTCTCTCTGTGGTTTAGGAACTAGTATTTTCCACTCGGGTACATTCACTTTTAAAGGCAACTGGTTTGGGATAAATTTGTACACGAAATCATTTTCCACCTTCCACTGCGGAAAATTTTGAGGAAATTCTTTAATTTGCTGCCGCAAATTGTCGTACCATGGGTCAATGCGATCTATGTCAACTGTATCAATTCTTACGTCAATTTGTGCATTAAGATTGTTTTCGTCCACTCTATGATCTGGGATTCTTGACAAAGCGTCAGGAATAACATTGTGGACTCCTTTTCTATGAATTAAATTAAATGTATGTTGTCTCAGCCTAATCGCCCAACGCGCTAGTTTGCCACTAGGGTTTTTAATAGAATTAAGCCACAATAAACTATAATGATCTGTTATGACTGTGAAAGGAACACCTTCTATGTAAGGTCGAAACTTTTCGATGTTAAAGAGTACTGCTAAACATTCTTTTTCAACAACCGAATAGTTACGTTCAGCCTTTGATAAAGTTCTACTGGCATACGCTATCACTCTTTCCTCACCATTGATTTTCTGTGTTAGGACGCCCCCTAAACCGGTATTAGAAGCATCGCTAGAAATATAAAACTGTTGGGAGAAATCTGGTTGGGATAAAATTGGAGCTGAAACCAATAGCTCTTTAATCTTTATAAAAGATTCTTCGGCTGCCTTTGTCCAATCTATCGACTATCCTTTTTTTCGTCCTTTCAAAAGATCATTAATAGGCGACAACAGGGTAGAAAAATTCTCGATAAAACGCCTATACCATGAACACATTCCTACGAAGCGCTTAACTTCCGTAGTATTAGTAGGTCTCGCATAATTAACCATGCTTGCTACTTTATCCGGATCGGTACGCAAGGAATTTGAGCCTACAATATAACCTAAAAACTTTAGAGAAGTTTTGAAAAAATCACATTTGCTCAAATTTATCGTCAGTCCGGCCTCTTTCAATTTATCTATTACTTCCTTAAGTAAGCGGATATGCGATTCGAAGTCTTCCGATGTTACTAAAATATCATCGAGATAGGTAAAAATATGTGGCTCATATTTCGGACCAAATATAGCGTCCACTAAACGTTGCTGAGTTTGAGCAGCGTTCTTTAGACCAAACGGCATAGTGACGAACTGAAATAGACCTCCGTCTACTACTGCAAAAGCGGTCTTTTCCTTAGAGGATTTGTCCAAAGGAATTTGCCAGAAAGCCTTTCTAAGATCTATCGAGGATACATACTTAGCATTCCTGAGTGATGTCAAAATTCTGTCGATGTTCGGTAAGGGATAGTTGTCAAATTTGCTGACCTCGTTGAGCTTTCTACCGTCAAAGCACAGACGATACTGTCCATCGGCCTTTTTCACCAATAAGATTGGAGAACACCAGGGACTGTTTGATTCTTCAATCACTCCGAGTTTCAACATTTCGTCTAACTCTTTATTTAATACTTTTGACATATAAGGAGACATAGCGAAGGGCCTTGTCTTTACAGGACTGGCATCGGCCGTATCTATAGACATGTTGATTTTATTCGTTCGGCCTAACCTATCTTTACTACTTATTTCATTGAAAGAGCTTATTACTTTTTCTGCTTTTAAGCGTTCCGTCCGCGAGAGATCATCTAGGGTACATAGACGCGAGAAAAGGTTTTCTAATGAACTTTCTGAATAACAATCTTTAAAACTTGTGTGAGAATTGACTTCTAGGGACTGTGGATACCATGAATTATCTTTTAAAATTTACTAAAATTCCGAATTTTTGTGCAAAATCACATCCTAAAACCAAAGTATGTGATAGAGAAGGTACTACTAGAGCAGAAATTACTAAACAATGACCATTGCAGACTAGCGGCAACTCAACCGTACCTAAAACTTTTAGACGGCTGCCATCTGCAGTGGTAACACTTCTATTTTTGACGTGGCATATTTTTATACTTAAACGACTTAAAATTTTTATACCATTCTGACCTACAACGGAGGCATTTGCACCAGAGTCAAATAAAGCCGAGAAATGGGCACCTAATAGATTTATTTCGATATGCGGTCTGTTATCTGAATATTTATGCACGAATAAAGGAGACACGTGACCATTTGGAGAAGCAGGAGTTTTAACTTGAGAAGGAGAATTTTTATTAGACTTAAAAAAATCAGAAACTTTTTGTAACTATTTAGTCCAATCTGATCTATTGGATTATTTCTTTACTTAAGATCCTCGTTAGAATCTTTCTTTTATCCGCGACCGGACGTTCTGAGAAAATACGACGGATTTTCATTTCATAGTCTAACTCATATTCCAGTAGGTGATTGACTTTAAAATTGAAAGCTTCCATGATAAATGAATACAATTTAAAAGAATTGTTTAAAAGGTCGTGAAAATATTTCTCCTGTGCTCCCAATAGTCTAAATAAAAAATACGTAAAGGCACCTAAAATATGTAAACTTCTTTACCAAACATTTAAAAAATCTTCAACAATTTCAAAAAAATTTCTAAGTATTGCCTTGTATTAAGATTCTTTTACCAAATATGTTAAGAATTTTCGACAAAAAATCTCCAAATATCGTTTCGTATCAGCAAAGTATTTATAATATTCATGCAAAATATAGGTGAGAAAAAAACGCACCGTTTTTTCTTCGGCTATCCGCAAAATAAACAGTGTAAAATTAAAGTCGACCAACACATCTGCTAATCTGAACTATAAAGCTAGCTTTTAAGAAAAAAGTAGGAATCGCTTATCTTAGAGTCAATTAACAAAATTCATCTATCTATACCACCATCGGATAAATTGAAATAAAAAATTCTACAAATTTCCTGCTTTTGTCTTATTGCTATAGTGTAGTTTCGTTTAATTAATATTATGAAATAAAAATATCTGCAAAGTTAGAGCTTTTATTCTGTTCCGAAAGCTAGTACACTGAACCCTTTTTAAAAAAATAAAATTCCAAAAGCCCCGCGTTGACAGCGCTATTTTGTAACTTTTGAAAAGTTGTGCTTAGTTTGAGGCATCTTTTTTTTGTACCCTGTGAGAAGTTGTTTGTCCCACGCTTGAGCGCAATTTTGTAACATGATAACTTGCCCGCACGTTGTGGTGTCATTTTGTAACCTGTGAAAAAATGTTTAATTGCACCCCATGTAGACTGCGTCATTTTGTACCGTTTGAATATTGGATGCCCCAAGCTTGAGCGCAATTTTCTTGCAGCCCCGCTTTAATTTCTGATAATGAATTGAGTGAAACCTAATTTTAAAAGAACTAAAGAAATTAAAGAAACACTAGCTCAGTTTTCCTTGGTAGAGAGATATGGGTAAGAGATAATTGTCTTACGTCTTTTTGGAATATATTTTCTATTTTTAAAAAGCTTTAGCTGTACGAATTTTGGGCACCATCCATTTTAAAATAGAAATGATCTAACTTCAGCTAAAAAAATGGAAAAATACTGAAAGAATGTATTGTTGGTAAGTAAAAAAATCAGTATGTTACAGCCGTTCTTGTCCTGAAAAGTAGGGTAGGTATTCAGTGAGACACTAACTTTTAATCAACAAAATAAGAGAATTTATTCATGTTTTTTTTTCTTTTCTTAAAAATAAAAAGTTCTAACCTTGCAGTTGTACCAAAGAAATTCTAGCCTATCTAGTTGTTGTTACATTTAAATTTTAAACTATTATAACCCCTAAGACGAAAAATCGTGCGTTACACTTCACTTTTTAAGTCTCTTTCGCAGTTAAGGCACTACTCTGGAATAAGTCTATTTTGGGTAACTTACTGTTCTTGTTCCTGTTTTGAGGGACTACGCCCGATTTCACACTTTTTCTTATCAAACACTTAGAAAGCCTACTACGGCTTTTATTAAAAACTGGTACTTTTATTTAGCTCTCCTGTTGGTTGTTCTGAGCTTTATATTTAATTCAGTCGAAGGAAGCCTACTTGGCGACCGGATGGAAAGTAGCTCGGCTGCGGCTCGATG
>CM032447.1:175678298-175840798 GCA_019049505.1 Pachyrhynchus sulphureomaculatus | reverse complement strand
CAAAACATTTTATTGTCAACATTGGCATGTGCATCGTATAACACTCTATAACTTTTATTTAAACATTTTTTTGATACACTGATTAATAAATGCTGTGGACTCGTTATTCCATACATATAGGGAACCCTGTGTATATAAACAGTGTGAAAGTGTGCGACATATGGAATTTCTTTTTATAAAGTGAATTTATAGGTGGAGTCTTTATCACTTTAGCCTCCAAATATAATTTTGTAGGGCCCATTGTCATTTGTCGTTTGATAGAAGTTTTTAAAATTTAGAGTCGAAAAGTTACTCTGTTAAAATGTAGATAATATTTATTAGGATAGAGCTTATTGCATTTTCCAAATGTTCAATATTTCTGAAAGGTCTCTGAGCATAAACTTTGTTCTTGAGATAACCCCAGAAAAAAAAAACCGAGCGGTGTTAATTCCGAAGATCTCGATTAGTAGAATAACGTCCAGTCCACTGGTCTTTATATCGTTCATCCAGCCATTCTCGCCCTGTGAATAGACGCACCATCTTGTTGAAAAAATAGTCCCCTGCGCTGCTAAAGTAGAAGATCACGTAAAAAAATAAGAATTATTTATTTAAGAGTTTCAGGTAGCTTTCCGAAGTTAAACTCTGTCAGAATAAAAAGGGTCAAAAATTTGGATATTCCATATTTCTCACCACACGTTCACTTTAAAGTATTACTGATTTTTAGTTCCTAATACAAAATTTGGATTTTCATCTCTCCGTTATCTGTAGTTTTGTGAGGTAGCCACTTTGTTAGAAGAAAACGCAGCCTCGTCAGTGAAAAGGATGTTGATGTCTTGTTCCTTCTTTCCTTGTAGCCAAGAACAAACATCTAGTCGAGCATCATAATTCCTTTCTTGTGAAATGTGAATAAACTTTGGTTTGTAAGCACGAAATTTTATTTTGTACTAAAACTCGTCTGATCGACGGCTCTGACACTGCAACTTGTTTACGTCTTTCAGATAGTGCTATTTGAGGATTTTCGATACATTCGTAACATTACATTAAAATTTACTCCTTCGTTAGTAACTGGCTTACTTCTTTAAAGATGTTTAAGAGCCTTGCCACCGTCGCGAATGATGGACATTTTTATCAAGATTCCTTTCGTTAAATATTCTAGAAGCATTTCGTTAATTTTGATAATTATCGACACTTATTAAAATAGTTTCAATTCTTTTTTCAAGAGATAATTTTTCAGTAGCCATTGTCCACACATACACTTTGACAGATACTAAAATTAGTGATATCGATATTCTTATGGAAAAGACAATACAAATATAATTCTTCTCTAATTCTTCTCTTTCATCCACAGCTAACTTTATGAAAAGCTAAAGTAAAGTTGCATTATGTTATTTACGACAAGTGTGTAATGAGTTATTAGGAAAAAAAAGATGCACTATTTATGTCCATTTAGTTCTTTGATTTTCGAGACCTAAAAAGATATTTAAATTTTTTTGGAAAAAGACTTACTTAAATATTGTGAATGGGTTGCATGTTTTGTGTGTAATTCTATACATATATATATATATATATATATATATATATATATATATATATATATATATATATATATATATATATATATATATATATATATATATCAGTGATTTCCAAAGTGGTTCAGGTGGACCCTCAGGGGTCCACGGGAGACTCGACGGGGGTCTACGTTGGCGTGAAAAAAAAATGGGGGTTCACAAGTTGTAAGTCCATGAAAATTTATCTGGTTTCGATAGTAAAGAACAAAAATGTTGGCTTGGCTTTACCTATCAATGTAGGCAAATAATACACTACTCAAAAAAATTAAAGGAAAAAAAAAATTCCAAATGTTTCGGTGATTTTTGACAGGCTGTATTTCGGTAAAAAATGGCCATATTGAGACTTTAAAAAAAGCTTTTTGAAGCTTTAAGATTCTAATTTTCAGATTTTTTGGCTAAAATTTTTAGGAGCTACGGTTCTCATGCAATCCTAACAGATAGCGCAAAAAAATATTATTGCAAATATTTTGCTTTTTTTTTTGGTCCACGGGCTTGAAAAAGTTTTTTTTTTCAGTTAGGCCGGCATATGGATCAGATAGCCTGTTTATTTAGCATTAATTTCCTTGTTTTAAAACCTCCCTTATTTTTTTTTGAGTAGTGTATTTTAAGAAGGACAGCGACTGTTACTTGTAAAAACTATTCGATATTCAGTTCAACGCGTATCGAGACTTGCAAAGCGCCGCCCGCCCGCCCGCCCGCAACGCAACCCGTTCAGACGTGCAAAGGGACGAAATAGGATTTGTGCTGTGCTTGCAATCTTGCATGAACTTGTTTGATTCTTCACCAATATAATTACGAATGCCAAGGACAAACGTTACTCATTTGTTTCCGGAATTTTGAAAAGAAAAGTGTGAGTGAATCGATGTCAGTGTTTGCCAGTGCCGGAAAAAGTAAGTACCTGCCTATTTGTTATTCATACTTTTATTTTATATTGTAATAATATTATATTTGTAATGTTTGCGTGTAGTAGGTACGTAATAAAAATTAAATACTGAACAGGGCCATTATTCGATATATATATTATATATATATATATATATATATATATATATATATATATATATATATATATATATATATATATATATATATATATATATCAATCGGTTTTTATAACGTCTTCCGTCTTCCGATGCCTAATTTCCACTCCTCCCGGTTTCTCCATCTCTCCTCTTCCAGATCTCTCTCTAGTATTTCCTTGTTGATTCCTGCTCTCCAGCTTTGGCGTGGTCTTCCTCGCTTTCTTTTTTCATGAGGGTTCCAATTTAAAATCTTTTTAGGTAGTCGGTCTTGTGACATTCTCTGTACATGTCCGTACCATACCAACTGTTGGGTTCTGATTTCGTCCACTATATCGTGCTTTATTTCTAAAGCTCGTCTTATTGTGTCATTTGGTATGCGGTCTTTTCTGGATTTTCTGGCTGCTTGTCTCCAGAAATCCATTTCTGTAGCTTTTAGTATTTTTTCTGTTCTTTCCTTCAATGGCCACACCTGGGAGCTGTAAGTTATTATACTTTTCACTATTGAGTTGTAAATTCTCTTCTTATATATGTAATATCTCGCTTTTCTTCCTTGGATATTCCTCTCGAATATTGCTTCTTCCAGTGTTCCGTCCCTAGATATTCTCGTTCCCAAATACTTATAACTGGCACAGTGTTTGATGGTGTGTCCTGTGGCCAGTTTCCAGTCCTGCTGTTGTCCTCCGACGCACATGTACTCGGTCTTTTTAATATTGACTTCTAGGCCCCATTTTTCATATTCCTCCATAAGTTTTCGTGTCACGTATTCCATATCATCGATGTCCTGAGCGACTACTACCTGGTCATCTGCGAATGATAGCGTGTACAATGTAGTATCGTCATCTAGTGGTAATCCCATACTGCTACATTTCCTTTTCCAGTTCTTCAGTGCACTCTCCAAATAGATTTTAAATAGCGTTGGGGATATACAGCAGGCCCTGTTTGAGACCCTTTGTGACACGCTGTCGTTGGGCCTTTTTTTAAATCAACTTACAACAAGACATAGGGGACTTCCTGATCAAATGCGGACTTCCTGATTTCGGTTTTTTTCTAGGATTTGTGTCAGTGAGAAGAGATGGTCTATTGTGGATCTTCCTGCTCTAAAGCCTTCAGCTTCTACGTCCGCCTATTCCGTTTCGTTTCTATTTTGAACTATTTTTCCGTATATTCTGCTAATAGATCCTGCAACCGCTATTCCCCTATAGTTATCGCAATTATTTTTGTCTCCTTTCTTATGAATTGTTGATATGTATGATATTTTCCATTCCTCAGGTACTTCTGATGTGTTAATGCATCTTTGGAATAAGTTCCTCAAAGCGCTAAATAGCTTTTCAGTTCCGTATTTTACTATCTCTCCTGGGATGTTTCCTGGTCCTGGAGCTCTACCATTTTTTAGCGTTTTACATACTTCTTTAACTTCTGATGTTGTTATTCTTATTGGGGATCCTCGTATAAGTATATTTGGCTTTCCATGTTGGGTACTTTTGAACTCTGGTCTATCTTCTGTTAGCATATTTGTAAAATATTGGTTCCATTTTTCTGGTGTTATAGGTGAGAAGATTTCTCTTTTCCGTTCTCTTCTCATATTTTTAAGAAGTCTCCAGCTTTCTGTGCTTTTTCTTCCTCCTATGTAAGTGTTGAGTCTTGAGCATGTCTTTTCCCATTGGTTGTTCTTTTTGTCATTAATCATTTTGCGTACTCTAGCTTGGGATTCTTTGTATTTTACTTTGTCGTTTGTGCTCTTTGAACTTAAGTATTTGTGATAGCGTTTCCGTTTTTCTTCAATTTCGTATTTAATTTCTTCATCCCACCAATATTGTTTTTGCTGTTTTTCCCTTTTCTCTTAGTACCCTAATGCTTCCAGTGCGGCTCCGTGTAGGCATTCCTTTATATACTTATATTCTTCTTCTATATTAACAAATCCCGTCCGTTGTATCTTTTGGTCCAGTCTACTCTTGTATAGATTTCTGATACTTTCGTTTTGTAAGCTGTGTGTATTATATCTTATTGTTGTTTCACTTGTTGTGTGCTGTGTACTTGTATCTTCTAGTTTGCTTTGCCGTGTTGTTCGTGAGGTTATCTTTCCTTTCACGAGGTAGTGGTCGCTGCCACATGAAGCCCCTCTTTGGACTCTTACATCTAGGAAGTTTAATCTAGATCTCTGTCGTATTATCATAGAGTCGATAATAATCTTTAAATCTCTTGTTGTTTGTCTCCACGTATATTTATGAATATCCCTATGCTGGTAGTGTCCGTTTAGGTTGTTTTGTTCACATATCTCTATAATTGTTCGTTTCTGTTGTCGTTAGAAACTTCTTCGGCATATTTTCCTACCACTTTATCGTGTTCTTTCCTTCCTATCCTTCCATTTAGATCACCCAAAAGTAATATCTCTCTTGATGTTCCAATTCTGCGTATTTCCTCATTTAGTTGTTCAAAAAATGAATCCTTCTTATTAGCCAGATCGTCGTCGTTGACAGCGTATACCCCCAGTAAGGTTGTGTTATTACCTAGTATTTTGAGATTCATTTTTATTATTCTTTCACTAATCGGTTCCCAGGAGGTTATGAATTTCCTCAGTTTTCTGTGTATTAGTATGGATACGCCTTGTTTTGCTCTATCTTCTTTGGGCACTCCACTATAAAAGTGATCGTAATGCCCCCAACTTTCGGAACCTTTTCCTTTCTTCTTTGTTTCCGTCAGTACTGCAATTTCGACTCGAAGATTTTCTAATTCATTTACAACTTCATTCACTTTCCTGGAGAGACCTCGTATGTTCCATGTACCACATATCGTTGTCCTTCTTCTTTGCTGTTTTCGTCTTCGTATATCCGTTCGATTCCGAGGCTTTGGATTAGGTTTTTTAGCAGAGGCTTTTTTTACATAGGGTAGGGAGCTGGCCTACCGCTAGAACCCCCCCTCCTTTGTCCGGGCTTGGGACGGCAGTGACAACTGTAAGCTACTCAATCCACCTACAGCCGCCACAAGCGGAGTTCCATCCATTATTCGATACTTCTATAAAAGAACAGAAAGCGAGAAAGATTGAACTTTTAGTACTTTTTATTATAAAATTATTTATTTACCCAACTGTGGTGATTCACTAAAAGAGAGATATATGATTGACCCGCATGTTTGTACATATTTCAGTGCCCTCGTAGTTGCTAATGCTAAATGACTAAAAATATTTTCATAAATTGTACGTTTCTTTATGTACCACTCGTAACGTACATCAAAGTAATAAATAAATCATTGAAATCGCGGAGTTTTGATGTCAAAATATTCTTTAAAAGTATTTTCTCTCGAATTTACAGAAATGTATCAAAATATAATTAATCAAAAAATATTTTATATTACATTAAAATAGGTTCAGCCGTTTTGTGAAAACCTCTATATGGGTCTTAGCAGTTTATTGCTTTTAATAATTAAAATCAGTTTTGCCGCCGGCATTTTGGTTTTTTCATTGCAATAATTAATTAATCTTATTTTATTCTGTTAAAATAGCCATATCATGTTAAAGTCGCCTTATGATTACTAAAACAAACATTTTTTTTCTTTACAGGTAGGTAACTGATACGAAACATGGCTGAATCTAAGAAGAAATGTCGACAGTACAGTGTTGATTATTTGAAATTTGGTTTTCTTCCATCAAAGGCAGACAAACGATTGCCCATATGCCTTTTATGCAACAAAGTTTTGAGCAATGACTCTATGAAACCATCGACGCTCGAAGATCATCTAAGAAGGTGTCATCCTGATAAAATAGGTAAAGATTTAAAATATTTTCAAACATTGAAGGAAAAATATGAAAAGAGACCCACCGTGCATAGTATGTTCGCTTCAACGTCTCAAAGTAACGATGAAGGCTTGCGAGCATCTTACAATATCTCGTTGCTTATAGCGAAATCTGGATAACTGCACACCATCGGAGAACAGTTAATTTTACCCGCTGTTGAATAGGTTTTAAAAACTGTTCTGCACAAACCTCCATTTGACGTACTTAAAAGAATTCCTTTGAGTAACAACACTGTACAAAGACGTATTGATGAAATGAGCTGTGATATTGAAAGCTTCTTGTGTAATTATCTGCAAAGGACTCATTTTTCTATTCAACTAGACGAGTCAACTTTACCTGGTAATGAAGCATTATTATTGGCATATGTTCAATTCGTTATGGACGAAGAAATCCATGAAGAGCTGCTATTCGCGAAAACTTTGGAGACGGGCACTAAAGGCGAATCAATATTTAAACGTTCTGAGTGATTTTTTTAAGGAAAAATCGATTCCATTTATAAACATTATTTCGGTGGCAGCAGATGGAGCTACTGCCATCTTCGGGCGATATCGTGGGTTTATAAGCCATCTTAAAAGAATTATGCCAGGAGTAACTGCAATTCACAGTGTCATTCACCGACAACACCTGGTAGCGAAAAATTTGAGTGATAGATTGCACCAGTCGCTTCAATTTGTGATTAAAGCAGTTAACAAAATAAGAAGCAATGCGTTGAATACCCGTTTATTTGCACAATTGTGCGATGAAAATGATGAAGACTTCCAACGATTGCTCTTACATACTGAAGTACGCTGGTTGTCGAAAGGTGCATGTTTAACAAGATTTTACTCACTTTTTGAATCAGTTTTAGAGTTTCTAGAAAGTAAAGATCCAGATTTAAAAGAAAACGTGATCAAATTGAAAGCAGACATCGCGTATTTAACAGATTTGTTCAAAAAATTTAATGATATTAACTTGCAGTTACAAGGGGACAGCCTAAATTTAATAAAGACAAAGGGTGTAATTTCGGCCTTCCTTGGAAAATTGAAATTTATGAAGCAAAATATTAGTCGGCGCGAATTCTCCCAGTTTCCAGACTTGTCACAGGCAGAATGTCTTGATGAGGATATTCAGACATACGTTCAACATTTAAATGCCCCTGCATGATGACTTCAAAAATAGATTTGAAGATATTCTGACGATGGAAATACCACCATGGATCATAAATCCATTTGATGAAACGGAAGTGGCGAATGTGGTATTACAACAACCTGAACTACTCGAGCTTAGCACCAGTGAGGAGCTGAAGGTGAAATTTAAAAAAGGCTATCAGATATTTTGGCTGCAGGCAGAAATACCCGAAAAATATCCTGGGCTGTGGGAAATTGCGAGAAAACTTTTGATAGCGTCATACCTTGTCGAAAAAAGTTTTAGTGTCGTTACAAACCTATTAACAAAAAAAAAGGAGCAGATTGAACACCACAGAACGGGGAGATTTGCGGTTATTCCTTACAAAACTGAAGCCAAATATTGATAATTTGCTGTCAATCCATCAAGTACATCCCTCCCATTAAAATTATGACTATTTTTTTTAATTGTTGATTTGCATTGTTGAAGTTACGGTACGTTATTAATGTTTAATTTTAATTCTATTAAGTCTGTAATCATATTATTTTAATAAATAGAACACAAGAAAATATATTATTTTTCTTTTTATTTTTACCACTCCGAATTTAGGGTTGGAACTCAGCTATGATGCAAATTTCCATCTTTAGATCTAATCTTCACATTTTTGGACGAGTTTTGGGAATATGGTAGAAATGTAGCAGCATTGGGTCCACCGAAACCAGTAAAATTTTGAAAGTGGTCTACGAGAAAAAAAGTTTTGAAACCTCTGATATGTATATATGTTATGTATATATAGGCAATAAGGTAAAAATATTCGATAACAGCCCCACAAAAAAAAAGTGGGTATACTTTTAATGCGATATATCAGATCGGTAGTATTTTTGCCCGCTGATCACGAATCTGGCGTCAGAATATCGCCATCACATCTCAATTTTTTTCTACCCTCAAAAATAGGTAAAAATTAGTAAAAATTAAGAAAAATATACTCCTAAAAAATTGATTCAAGCTTTTTCATGAATCCAAAGATGTATTAATATGTATTCGGACACGCTAAGCTAATATTCATCGGTTGGATTAAGCCATACAGTTCTGTTTTCTTTCTAACCTCAATAAATCAGACAGATATAGTGCTTCTCGAATGCAAAAACGAATTCAAATTAAAATTCAACCGATCCTTACCAAATTTGGTACACGGGGATTTTTTGGGTCGCTGATCACGAATCTGAGGTTGGATTTGCAAAATTCAAGATGGCAGATGTTTTCGCGCCATTTTGAACGCCGAGAAAATTCATCGGTCGATTTTTATTCTTCTACCTGCATCCAGGGCACCTCCACGTGGTGACGGTGGGCAACGGTGTTACTCCACTAGCCGGCAGAGTCCCTGGATAACGGCTTAGATGCCGTCATGGCAGGTAGAAGAAAGAGAATTACGATGCAGGAACTCGGAAACCCAGTATCGGCGGTTGGTCAGGGTGGGAAAGCGGGCCCGCAGCCGTCGTCATCCAGCGACCGTAGCTCTTCATGTGTGGGTGACTTGGCTCATGTAGAGTATAATGCTACAAGAAAACGGTCTCACGGTACAAGGACTTTTCATAAGTGCGATAAAAACAGTGATTCATTTTGTTATATTTGCTGTCAACACGTATTGAGTAAAATAGGGTCACCGATAACGGATAAGATTAAAACCTTATATAAGGATTGTTTTAACATTGAAATACAGCACCAGGATACAGATTGGGTTCCCCACATCATTTGCAGTTCTTGCAAAGTAATGTTGTACATCAATAAGAAGGCGATTAAATATTCCAGACCAGCAATATGGAATAGACCATACAGTGAAAATGATTGCTACTTTTGTATGAATGTTGTATCTAGGCATAACCGAAAAAATGAAAGCACTATTACTTATAACGATGTTTCGACAGTAACAAGACCAATTAAACTAATTCCGCCTCCTGAACCACTTGATGCTGATGTTATGGAAACAAATGATTTCACCTTATCAGTTCATGCCGAAAACATTGAGACTGTCGAAAAAGATTCAAACACTGTTACTAATGAATGTTCTAGTGACAACCTATCATATACTAGTGACACAGATAAAGAATTTCTACCATACAACCGTAAACCAGAACCAATACTCGTATCACAGTCAGAACTTAGTGATCTAGTCAGAGATTTAGGCTTATCCAAAGATGGTTCAGAGCATCTTGCTTCCTTTTTAAAGAAAAGACATTTACTTAAGCCAGAAGCTACGATTTCTTATTATAGAAACAGAGATGAAGAATTTCGAAAATATTTCACAATGGACGAGGAATTGTCACTTTCATATTGTACCGATGTAAAAGGTCTAATGGATGAATTTCAAAATAACTCATACGATCCTGAAGAATGGAGACTGTTCATTGATTCTTCTGAACGCATAATACCAACGTTTACGCTCCCATTCCGATTGCTCATTCCACAGTTATGGAAGAGCAATATGAAAAAATGAAGCAGCTTTTGATAAAAATAAAATATGCTGATTATAACTGGAAAATTTGTGGAGATCTGAAAATTTTAACAATATTGCTTGGCCAACAGTCAGGGTTTACACTTTATCCCTGTTATAAATGTATGTGGAATAGCAGAGACAGGGAACGTCATTATAAGAAAAAAATTTGGCCAACAAGAGAATCGTTCACTCCTGGTGAAAATAATGTATTGTTTCCACCATTGGTAGATCCAGGAAAAGTTCTTATTCCCCCGCTTCACATTAAGCTTGGACTTTTGAAGCAATTCACGAGAGCATTAGATACAAACAGCCCATGTTTCAAATATTTGCATAAAAAATTTCCGAAATTTTCTAAAGCTAAAATTAAGGCAGGCGTATTTGACGGGCCACAAATAAGAAAATTGTTTCAAGATTCATTATTTGTTACTAAAATGAATAAAGTTGAAAAAGCTGCTTGGCTTAGTTTTAAAGAAGTCGCAACAAACTTTTTGGGAAATAATAAAAGTCCTAAGTACAAAGAAATAGTCGAGAAAATGGTAAAAAATTTTCAAACATTAGGTTGCTTAATGAATCTAAAATTACATTTCCTGGACTCCCACATCGATGATTTCCCAGATAATCTTGGTGACTACAGTGAGGAGCAAGGGGAACGTTTTCACCAAGATCTGAAAATCATAGAAAATCTGTATCAAGGACGATGGGATGACCATATGCTAGCGGACTATTGCTGGTCGCTAAAAAGAGAAACAAGTCCTCAAAAGCGTTTGGGCAGAAAGCCTTTGAATAGGTCATTCGCGGAAAAAAGAACAAGATACAGCCAAAAAAAGGAAAGTTAGGCGCGGGTCTAACCTTCGCAATTCTAGGGCTTAAGGGTCTACTATTTGAGAGTATATGGTTTAAAAGTCCTGGTTTTGAGTTTATTGGGTCTCATTTTTAAAGTTACAGGGTTATTGAGGTCTATTTTTTGAGGTTACAGGGTGTGGGAGTCTAAGGTTTCAGGAGTTAGGGTTTAAGAGTATCAGGTTTGAGGATTCCCCAACTGTATACCAAATTTCGTAGGAATCGGTTGGTTTTCAAAAATTTTATCCGCCATCTTGGATCCGCCATTTTGAATTTTGCAAATCCGACCTCAGATTCATGATCAGCAACCCAAAAAACCCCCGTGTACCAAATTTGGTAAGAATCGGTTGAATTTTAATTTGAATTCGTTTTTGCATTCGAGAAGCACTATATCTGTCTGATTTATTGAGGTTAGAAAGAAAACAGAACTGTATGGCTTAATCCAACCGATGAATATTAGCTTAGCGTGTCCGAATACATATTAATACATCTTTGGATTCATGAAAAAGCTTGAATCAATTTTTTAGGAGTATATTTTTCTTAATTTTTACTAATTTTTACCTATTTTTTGAGGTTAGAAAAAAATTAAGATGTGATGGCGATGTTCTGACGTCAGATTCGTGATCAGCGGGCAAAAATACTACGGATCTGATATATCGCATCAAAAGTATACCCCACTTTTTTTTTTGTGGGGCTGTGAATCGTTCATGCGACCGTTGTAGTTTTACGAAAATCAGAATTTTTTAATTATTGATTGTAAAACAAGTAAAAAATAACATGAAATCATAAAATAATATCAATAAATAAATCTAAATTATTTCATCAATTTAACAATTATATTTCGAATACATAACATAACTTCTAAGAATTTTGGTTTTAAATTAAATTAACACTTATTACCTAACATACATTTTAAATTTAAACAGTATCCTATATATATATATATATATATATATATATATATATATATATATATATATATATATATATATATATATATATATATATTATAAAACCTCAAAATATTACAAAGAGGCTTGGAAAATTGCAAGGAAATTGGTTTTGAGCAATCACAGCACATGTATTTTGTTTGTGGCTTTAGTTTAGTAGGACAAATATGACAGAGTTTTCTTCCACTTGTTGCCACACAGCGGCTTGTCAGACGAAGAGGGAGCAGATCTTTTCCCAAACCTCCGCTGACGGTCAGGCGCAATTCTCTTGGCAACCTCTTGTTAAATGCATGTTTTTGTATGTGGTCTAACACCAATTCTCTTGTGATATTTAGCGAAAATGTCCCTCTTCTCATTTTGGAATCACTATTTATACACGCCTGGTACAATACGAAACAGCTGATGCCTGTCATGCCCAGTATTCTATAAAAAAATGCCATTGGACATCGACCAGTTTTGCGGCTACACGAATATACTGAGCATTTTTGTCGATCGCGTCAACATCTCTTTTGGTGTGATTGTAATATGCAATCATCACTGGTTTTCCTGACTTAGTATCGGTATCTCAAGCGTGATATGGAGAGGAAACTAACAGGTCCGTTTATTTTTCTTCGGGACATAAGACGACAATGTAAAGCCCATGGTAAAACCGTACAACGAACACTCAACTACTCTGTCCTTGTTCGGTAAGAAGCATGGCATGAGGAATCTCAGCTTTATTCTTCTTCAGTCTACCCAAATAAGTCAGCTTCTTCTTGAGCAAAACTTTATAAGCGCCCCGCGCGATCGCTGCCGGGAGGAAATGTAGTTTATATTTTTGATTCTAAGTATTTTTAATGTCGTTATTGTACTAACTAGATTTAAACTCGAAATGCTTTAATTACGGCTATGATTATTGTAAAATAAAATATTATGAAAAATACAAAAAGTGAAAATTAACTGTTTTTTTTAACAGCATGTTAAAAACTTTTTGGAATAACAAATTTCATGCTGGAAAAAGTAACATGCTGTTTTTATTCTCTAAAAAAAATCGAAAAAACACCCCACTACCTCATTTGGATCTGTAGATTTCAATTATTCAGCAAGTGGTCGACTACCGGGACGTAGACATGTCGACTACTGGGATATAGTGGTTGACAACTGGTGCTGTTATGTCCGTACATTATTTGTTTATTTATTCGACAGAAAAATAATTATATACTTTTTCAAAATGCATTAATGTAAAGAGAAGGGTTGAAATTCGATATATTGCTATCTAAATATATATATATATATATATATATATATATATATATATATATATATATATATATATATATATATATATATATATATATATATATATATATATATATATATATATATATATATATATATATATATATAGTGTATCCCAGAAAGTTTTATACAAATGAGAAAAAGTTTATCTTAGATATTACAAAAAAATTTATTCCTCATAAAAAATTCTGCATCACATGGAAATCCGTGACCTTCAACATTGCTCCGATGAGGAAATCTTGGAGAACTTGAAGGAACAGGGAGTAGCAGATATCTATCGTATCCCACAAAGAAAAGAAATCAACAAGCCCTCCTACAACTTCGTCTTAACTTTCAAATTACACCAACTGCCAACCAGGATACATGCGGATTGGTACTCCATTCGGGTCAGACCCTACTTTCCGCAGCCGATGAGATGCTTTGCCTGCCAAAGATTCGGACACACGACAGCCAAATGCACATTTGACCCCTTATGCTCTTCTTGTGGACATAATCTACATCTAGAAGCTCAATGCTCTAAAACTCCCAAGTGTATAAACTGCGAAGAATCACATTCACCAAGATACAGGGGATGCTCTAAATACAAAACAGAATTTGAAATCATGAAAATCAAAACTACGGAAAAGATCAACTACTTTGAAGCCAAACGAAAGTATTTGGCCCTTCACCTCCTTCAGACTTCACTTTTTAGCACCATAACCAAGGGCTCTAGACCCAAAATGGCGAATGCCTCCACATAGTGTGACCTTGCCACACTACCACCTTCCCCTTCCTCTGACCATCCCAAAAAAACCTCTCCCCCATCCTATTCCTCCCTCCCCTCCCCCTCTCCCCCCCCTCCTGAAATCAAAAAAACTTCACAACTCTAAACCTCCTTCCTCCACCCTTTCCCAGCCTTCTACCCATTCCCAGACATCCTCCAATTCCCCCCACTCCTAACTCTCTCACAACCGCCCCACCAACTCCTCCCTAAAACCTTACAACAAGAAAACACACCAATCTCGTTCGGCTAAACCCTCGCCGAACAGCTCCAATGAGTCCATCTTGGATATAAACCTAACAGACTGCATCATGGATTCAGATTCCTCTCAATCTTCCAAAACTAAATAAAAAAAAAAATGAATTCTTCCTCAACTACACTCTTCTCCATTTTACAATGGAATATGAATGGGTTTTCACAAAGAAAAGAAGACCTCTCAATCCTAACCAAACAATTCAAGCCATTAATAATGGCATTCCAAGAAATAAACTTTAAACCCAATTCCCAAACAAAACTCAAACACTACAATGCCGTTCACAAATGCAGAGATGGCAATAACAAAGCATCTGGAGGGGTGGCACTATATGTCCACTCCTCTCTTGACGTCACACAGATCCCCCTGGAATCTCCTTTGGAAACGATTGCGATCAGGGTAACTCTACCTTCCCATCTTACTATATGCAATCTTTATTTGCCCCCATCCATTCCTATAACCCTCAACACTCTCTCTGACCTAGTTCATAAGCTCCCCCCGCTGATCTTGCTGCTGGGAGACTTCAATGCACACAACCCCATATGGGGCTCCAATACGATCTCCCCCAGAGGCGGAATAGTCGAGGATCTAATCATAACTCACAACCTCATTTTACTAAACCACGATACCCCCCACCTTCATAAGTTCTTCCTCAGGCTCCTTCTCCACCTTGGATCTAGCCCCGTGCAGTCCATCTCTGTCGTCTCTCTTAGAATGGGACATAGCCTCAGACACCTATGGCAGCGACCATTACCCTGTAATAATCCGACACCCTAACCCCAACCCCCCTAAATCTCTAAGAAAACAATGATAACCTCATCAAATGGAACCTGTCTAAAGCAAATTGGGACTCCTTTTCTTCCCTCGTCATTCTCCCCCTCTTCCCATAACAGATATCAACGATTTTCTGCGAAGTTACATCGATTCAATCCTTTCCTCTGCCCACAAATCTATCCCAAAACTAGTCCTGAATAACAACAGACCCCCTGTACCATGGTGGTCTGAAGAATGTGCAAATGCCCTCAAAGACAGGAAAAAAGCCTTAAACGCATTCAAACATCAGCCCTCTTCTGCAAATTTTGTAACCTATAAAACAATGAGGGCCAGAACAAGGAGAATTGTAAAATTAGCCAAAACTGAATCCTGGAACAAATTTGTCTCCAATATTAAAGCCCCAATTACATCTGCCGACCTATGGACTGAGGTCAAAAGAATGAAGGGTTCTCCGTGTAATCGCATTCCCACTATTTCCATCAATAATTCTTTTACCACTGACCATTCTGAGATTTCCAACGGACTAGTCTCCTACTTCCACACCAAATCTACTCAACTTTCTCATTCTACCCCCATTAACATCAATGATTTTAACACCAACCAATCTCTTCCATACAATTCCCCTTTCTCTTTTCAAGAACTCCAGGAAGCCTTAAACAACATGAAACGTTCTGCCCCAGGACCAGACAACATTCATCGGGACATGATCAAACATCTCCCTTATGATATGCTCCTCTCTTTACTCACATCTTACAATCACATATGGTTGCAGGCTGAATTCCCTTCTTCCTGGTTACTCTCAACAATAATCCCCATCCATAAACCAGGCAAACCCAGAACATCTTTGAGTAGCTACCGCCCTATATCACTAACGAACCATCTTTGTAAACTGTTCGAACGCATGGTATTAGCTCGCCTGACCTGGATAATCGAAACCAAAGAATTTTTGTCCCCACTTCAATATGGCTTTCGGAAACACCGTTCCGCAATGAACCACCTCGCATCATTAGAAACTGACATCAGACGTTCCTTTTCTAACAATAATCACTCCCTTTTAATCTCCTTGGATCTCTCTTCAGCATTCGACGTAACCAATAAAAACATTATCATTGCTCAGTTGTTTTCAGCGGGTCTCAGAGGGGCCCTACCTAAATTTTTAATCAACTTTCTTCAATCCAGAACATTCAGAGTCAAAGCCAACGGTATTATTTCCATTCCATTCACTAGCTCTCTGGGAGTCCCACAAGGCTCTGTACTCAGCCCCACCCTTTTTAACATCGCCCTTAGTACACTCTCAGAACACATTGCCCCCAACATAAAATGCAAAATATTTGCTGATGATATCGTCATGTACACCTCCTCTCCTTCCTCTTCAGATTGCACCAGATTGTTGCAACGCTCCGTTAACTCACTACCCACCTGGGCAACCAAACACGGCTATATTTTCTCCCCTCATAAATCTTCATCCGTTCATTTCTGCAAGAAGAAATGCTGTCCTAGAATGAATCCGCTAACCATTGCAAACATCTCCATCCCCTCAGCAGACCAACTTAAAATTCTAGGCCTAATAGTCGATTATAGACTCACCTGGAAACCTCACATACAATCCCTTAAAACCAAATCTTTCTCTGACATCAATCTCATTCGTATGCTCTCTGGCGCGACCTGGGGCGCAGACTTTCATTCTCTCTCATCTATACAAGTCTCTTATCCTTTCCAGAATCAACTACGGCAACTTCATCTATGACTCCGCAAGCCCTCATGTCAAGAAACCTCTTGAGACTATACAAGATTGCTGTCTCCGACTGGCCACAGGCGCATTCCGAACCACCCCAATCACTAGCTTACAGTGCATCGCATCCACTCAGTCACTCCAACTATCTCGCCAACTCTCACTGTTAAAATTTTACTCAACTTCCCTACATCGACCTCATACCAGATCCTCACTCAACCTGGTCAATGTCCACAGACCAAACATTACATTCCCCACTAATTCTATTCCCCACAGAATCAACAAATTACTCATCCAGCACAATATTTCCCCCCCTCATTGTAACTACCCCCTCCAAACCACCTTTCCTCCCTGGCTCTTCCCTCTCCCCAACATTGACCTAACTTTGCACTCCTATAAAAAATCAGAACATTCAAACATATTCTTTAACAAGCTCTTTCTTGACAGACTATCCAATATCTATCCCAATCATTTACTTTTCTTCACAGATGGATCAAAGACGGAAAAGGGAGTTGGGGCTGCCTTCTTTTTTGATAATACCGTCCAAATGTTTAAATTACCTAAACATATCTCTATTATCTCCGCAGAATTGTTGGCAATAAAGGAGGCTATCAGATATTCCCTCCAAGCAAACATCCAACAACCCACCCTCATAATTTCTGATTCCCTAAGCGCTCTCAAAGCCATCAATTCTAGAAATCTCAATTTCAACTATATCAGGCAAATTCTGGATCTGATGTACACGGCCACCTTGAAAAAACGTACCATATCCTTGCTTTGGTTGCCCAGTCACATAGGCAACCCTCATAACGACAGAGCGGATTATCTTGCTAAACTTGCTATAGAAAGGGGCAGTATGAACATGGGAGAGAATCATTATTCTGATTTTAACATCTTCATAAAACACCTACACAGCTCTCTCTTCCAACTCAAATGGGACTTGGAAGATCCCAACAACAAATTATGGTCCATCAAAACCAATGTAATTCCTCCCCTTAACTCCACAGAATTGAACCAAAGACATAATGCAATAATGAGAAGACTGGCATTGGGACACACCTACTCCACGCATGTACATCTATTAAAGAGAGATCCCCCTCCACTCTGTCCTAAATGTGACTCCCCCTTATCAGTGTTACATCTAATCGTATCCATTCAACATCAAAACTTGAGAGACACCCACGGCATCCCATCCAACATCACCATCCTCATAAAATCTTTTGTCCCACTTAAAGAAAACATAACCAATTACTTAAAAGAATTCAACTTCATAGTCTAATCTATTTATACCAAACTAACTCTAGTGGGCGCTAAATGATCTTAGCTGTCGATGCGCCCTGCCCAACAGAAACAAACAAACAGAAACATGGAAATCCATAATCAAGCATCAAATATTTGATGGTATACAGGGAAAATAAAAAATAATAATCTATAATAAAGAGTAAAGTGTGTTTAAATTTAAATACAGAGTCTTAACTGAAAATGTTAATAGGAACTAAAAAATTATGCTTACCTTTAGATTTGTGGCCTTCCTAGTTAAAAATTCAAAAAACTCCAGTAAACACGTCAGTAATTGTCTGATTATTTATTGAATAAAGGAAAACGAAATTAAATAAACTTTATGATTAACTAGGAAGACCACAAATCTAAACGTAAGCAAGATTTTTTAATATGTAAAATAAACTATAAAAGTCCTTCTTTCTCACATTTAGTCAATGTGGTTTCATGTTTGGCTGACGGACCCAAGTCAAGTCAGCACAAACACTATTACCATTGTGTATTAAGGAATGACCTGACAATGTTACATGTTTTCAAAATCACTGACTTCTTAATGCTTCTGTGTATGTTTGTGTTGGGTCCTAATTGTACTAAGTGTGGTATGAATGCTATTGGTGTAAGGCCCGTGGCTAATATAATAAGGGGGACAATGACGACTTTTTCTTGTTTCCATAGGCTTTTTATTTCTGTTGCTAGGTTTATTTTGAGATTTTTTCTGTGTATTTCGTTTGAATGTTTGTGTTCTTGGGAACAGCTATGTTAATTAGATAGGTGACCTCTCCTTTTTTGCACTGAAAAGTAATATCGGGTCTATTGGCGAAGACTATTTTATCTGTATGGATACTGATTATCATTTGATGATGATGGCTTTATTCTGGATGGCAAGCAGGAAGCCTTCTGTTTCAGGGAATAGCTGTCCATCCTGTAACCAGGTGTATGATTGTTTTTTATTTACGTGGTCTTGTTCTATGTGGTATCTGTGATTTCCGTGGGATGTTTTTTCTGACCACGTTTTCATCTTTTTCTGTTGTAATTGGGTATGTGTGTCTGCTGGGCGGTCTGCCCGGGATAAGTCGAGAGGTGTGTAGTTTTTGTCTGCTTTCACTGTTGCTGTGTGGAGGTTGGTTTACTTGGTGTGAAAGAAGTTCCTAAGTGCTTGTATTTGTTTCGTGTGTAGTGTAGGTTGATTTTGTAGATTTCTAGGACATCGATTAACCAGCTGTGAGGTATGGAGTCGAACGCTTTTTTATAGTAACCGGTGTGAAGATTTCTGTGTTCTTTTCGGGTCTGTCCCATGATCACGCTATCTATGATCAGCTGTTTTTTGCATCCTCAGCTAATTTTCCTACAACTCTTCTGCTCGTCTGTGAGAATACTGTAGTCTATTAGGTGTTGCTCTATTTTCTTGGAAGTTGTGGCTGTGATGAACTTGTAAAGGGTTGGAAGACAGGTGCTAGGTCGATAGTTTGACGGGTTTGTGGTGTCTAAGCTTTTGGGTTTGACGTATGTTATTCCTTGTGTGAGAAAAGTGGGAAATATGTGTGGTTGTAGAATGGTTTTGTTGATTTGGTGTGTGAGTGCTTGGTGTGTGGTGGTAAACTCTTTGTACCAGAAGTTTTGTATATTGTCTATTCCAGGGCATTTCCATTTGTGTGTGTGTGTGTTTGATTGTTTCTGTAAATTCCTGTGTAGTTATTGTGGAATTTTCGTGTTTTGTCACATGTTTCATGCTTGTGTTCTTTGACTTTGATCCAGGGGGTGTTATTGTTGTGTAGTTTGGGTTCTGACCAGATACTTTTCCAGTTTCAAAGTATCAAGGATTTTTGACAGTGTCCGGTTGGTAGATTTGTATTTGATCTTGTCTACACCCTGCGTGACACGTTTGGACTCGTTCCCATTTATAAACTGAGTAAGTGTCCTAGGCTTCTGATGATTTTGTTTTCTATTCTTATTTGCCATTTGAATTTTGATTTTGTGCTGTCTCTTTGTCGTTGCGGGAGTTTTTGGTTATTTGGTATTAGAGTGGTAATTGCTGCTGCGTATATTATCGATTATGCTTAAGTCTGTTATGTACTGGGGTATTATGTACTTGTTCATTGTGTTGAAGATTCGTTGCGTGCTGTGTTTGAAGATTAAACGAGGAATGGGATTTGTTGTTGTGGGGTTGGCGCCTGACCATCGAGCTAGATGTGACTCCATTTCTGCTTTAAGTGTTTGCATGAGAGGTTATTCGGGGTGATGTTGTGTAAATGTTGTTGAGGGTGGTGCGTGATTGATATTGTTATCTGTGATATGGTGTTGTGCGGTGCTTGCTATTTGCCTTGTAATATTATTTTGCGTTATGCTCCTGCTGGGTGGTGTGTCTTGTTGTGTGTATTGTTGTGTTCGGCTGGGTGGTTGTATGTATGAGATTGTTTCGGTATCTGCTCTATTGTTTTTATTGTTTGGTTGTTCCATTATTATTATTTGGTACTTTTGTTCTTTTTTCTCACGTTTGGTCAAGGTGGTTCCATGTTTGACTGACGGGCCTAAGCCAAGTCAGCACAAACGCAAATCGCTGACTTTTGGATGTTTTGGTGTATGTTTGTGTTGAGTCCTAATTGTACTAAGTGTGATTTGAATGTTGTTGTTATTAAGCCTGTGGGTGATATGACGAGGGGGGCAATGATGACTTCTTGTTTCCATAGCCTTTTTTACGTGGCTTGGTTTGGCTCTGGTGGTTGTGCTCGTCCCGCATCTCGGTTGTGATTGGGATTAATTTCGGTGGGTCCAGACGGCGAGTAATTTTTTTCTTAGTGATTTATTTATTAGATTTTGTGATTTTGTTATAGCAACGCATGTCGTGTTCGTTAATTTCTGTGGGTGTCGGCTTACTTGCCAGCACAACACTTTTGGCAGGTCCATTTTTCTTTTGCCCGGTCTTCATAGTTCTGGTCGAGTTACGATTTTCCGCGACGTCCTCGACCGTTACGTCGCTCGCTTTTATTATTATTTTTCCCTTGGTTCGTCTTTCTCACATTTGGTCAATGTGGTTCCATCTTAGGCTGACCGGCCCAAGACAAGTCCACACGAACGCTATTACCATTGTGTTTTATGGATTATTTTTGTTCTTCTTTCTCACATTTGGTCAATGTGGTTCCATGTTTGGCTAACGGGCCTGAGCCAGGTCAGCACAAACGCTATTACCATTGTGTGTTAAGGAACGCAATATTACATCTTTTCAAAATCATTGACTTCTGAATGTTTTTGTGTATGTTTGTGGTCGTAATTTCTTCCTTAGTGATTTCCTTGTCAGGTTTTTGTGATTTTATTATGGCAACGAATGACGTGTTCGTTGATTTCTGTGGTGCAACTCATGCGTTGCTTTGATTTTCCCGCCTTTGTGGGTGTCGACTTACTCGCTGGCATAACACTTTTGACGGGTTATGTATTATTATTATTATTTTCTACTCTCTCCAAAATATCTGTTAAAATCAAACCATAATTTATCAGCTTTCACTCTATATTTAAAATATTATAATTCTTTAATATTCCTTAAAAGTATATCTAGTGAAACACGAAGTTTTTTAAAAAAATATTTTCGCTCCATCATAAAGAGTATATAGGTTCTATAAATGTACTTCAGAAAATATAGCTGGCACAAAATTTTTAAAAAAGTGATTAATTAAATACCATCCTAAAATTGTGTATAAATAGATTTAGATAGATTGCCATTTCCTGCTCGCATTGCGACAACACATTATCGTTGCCGTTCTATTTACTATATACTTTCTTTTCTTCCCTCTTTCGAAGATTGAACGTCAACATGAAAGCGAAGGTGATAGTAAACAAAAGCGTTTTTTAAAGGAATTAACGTTTTAAGGTTCGCTTAGCTTTTAAACTAGGTAGGATATTACCAAGGTTTCACGAAGCCGTATTTAAAACAGAAGGTAATATTTCACCTAATATTCAACTTGTTTGTAAACTATATTTAGATGAGCAACTTATTCTGCTGAACACTAAGACATTTAAAAAAATACTTAGAGAACATCCTATTCACAAAAGTATAAGCAATAAGTGTTGAATAAAAAAAACGTTCATTTACCTTGTTTGGATTGTTATGTCTTTAAATGATAAGGTGAACCAGGGCGCTGTATACTTTTTATCGATTCTAAACCCATCATATGTGTTCAAAATGGATTAGTTTGTATAAGAGTTGCATAGTTTCTTAAATACTATGTAACAAAAACCTTTTTTTACGTCATGATAGGACTACGTTACGCTTGACGTAGCTTTACACTTTCTTACGGAAAACAATGTTTTTTAGGAAATTGTCTACAAAGAAGTGACAGACCTAGTATATTTTAATGAAATTGTAAATGAAAATGTTTCTAAACTGAAGTACACTGAAGCAGTCATTTTGGAAACTTTAAGAATTTTTCCTCCTCTACCCTTTATTACAAGAAAGATAAGCGAGGACGTTGATATAGGTAAAATATTATTCTTTTTTTTGTAATTTACGTACTTTTTATCAACCGCTAATTAATTTGGGAGAGCGCCCATTCACCCATCTATCATATTTATAACTTAGAAATCGAGAAAGATAAATTACTTTAGAAACCCTAAGGATTTTTCTTTCTGCTCCTTTTATTACAAGAAAGATAAGCGGGAGGTAAAAGATTGTGTTTATTCCACTTGAATGTGCGTCATATGCACATTAATAAACTAATATGAAAAAAAAATCAGGTGTGTGCTTTGAAGAAATTCATTATTAAAGGTTAAAATATCATGGTCCGTTTGACGTAAATTAAATATGTTTTTTTTTAAGAAATATATCAGAACGCATTCATACTATTTGTATACTAGTTCGCTCGATGGGCTTTTGAGTTATATATTATCCTCTTGACTTTAGAGTAATTAATTCTTTCGAAAATAGCTTTTATTTTAAGCAAAGCTCTTTTCTAGAAAACTAATTAGTCAAAGGCCATAAGATGGTTTTGATAGGTATCCCAGTGATATTGTTTCCTTACCAGAAAATTATTCACTTTAGCATCTACCAGAATGTCAACTAAATGTCTCTAGATAGACCTAACATTAGCTGATTGACAAATACAGGATGTCTTTTATTTTGAACTGTGTATTGTAGCAGGGGGTAGTACTAGGATTATAAATCAGGAAATATACATTTATTTGAAATTATACAGTAAATATCTACGAGCCACGACAACTTTTATGTTAACTATTTACAGATCCGAACTTGAAAAAAAAAAAAAAATTCTTGGTTATTTAATAATTAAAATAAATATGATAAATAATATTCCAAGGGAATTTAGATAGACGGGGAAAAGCAACGATTTTTCTAATATGAGACCTACCTGCTGGTCTATTACATATGCATGCAATATTGTTCTGTATAACTTCAAAAATATACGAGAATTCTTAATAAACGTTACCGGAAGAAATCAATAGAAAAAATAATGGTTTAATATTTAGCAGTTATTAAACCACACCTACCTAAACGTCTTGTAGAAAATATACTTATTACAGGACTGGCTATCGCGTGAGGTGATAACAGTTGATATTATGATGAGATTATAAATAAAATTATTTATTTTAGGAACCAACGTTATTCCTAAAGGAGTAACTTTTTTAATCGACATATTAAACATGCATCGAGATGAAAAATATTGGCCGAATCCACTTAAGTTTGATCCAACGAGGTTTTTACCAGAAAATGCTTCAAAAATTGTGCCTTATTCATTTATGCCATTTTCTCTCGGCCCAAGAGATTGTATAGGTAAGTTCTTCATAAAAAAGAGAAACCTAACCCAGATTTTTATTTTAAATTTTTATAAGAGGAAGCTATTTTGAAATTGTAATATTGGAATTTGGAAAAATATAGTAGAGTCACCGTATGGTGAACTATTCTATAACGGTTCTCTTAAATTTTTCAGCACCCGAAAAGAATAGCCCTTCCGAAATTATTTTGATATTCAAATGTACTTTGATTTTAAAGGAAAGAATTATAAAAATGAACTTCACTAGCAACTGGTCTAGAGAAATCACGTTTAAACTGGTTCATAGTCTGGTTGGAGTGAGATGTTTCCCTTTTTGGGTAATCCAAATTATTCTACACACAGTCATGTTTCTTCTAAGTTCCTACATAACTCTGTTAATTTGACTGGCGAACAAATTTCCATTAGACTTAATCGTTTCTGAAAAAAAGGTAACATTTTAGCCCGTAAAACTTTTAATTTTAAATGATCCGAAACTTCAACGAGCATCCTGCCAAATAGTTTTGTCATTGCCTCTACATAAACCCATATAGAGTCATCTGACCCTAGTATCCTATTTAAAATTTGATTCCATAATTTATCTATAAAATTTGCTGGTAGAAATCGTTTCAATAATTTAACTAACGTGTTTCACTTTATAGCATATTTACTAATTAATTGATTGATAATTTAAAGCGTGTGATTTGAAGTTATTGAAATAACCCTAATTTACTAACACCTCTTGAGATACAGAGCTCACCAATTCGTAACAAAAATGCATTGAAATTGAACTCTAAGTTCCCTAAAAAATTTTACACTCTATGTATAAGCTGGCACTGATTTATAATTTGAGATGAGGATTCTCTAAGGGAAATAAAGACTTGCATTTAAAATCAAGAATTTCTACCTGTGATAAGTTGGGTGGTGACTCCTCTTTACTGCCACATCAAGATCACTCTCACTTAACCCAAAACCAAAGACAAAAATCGATCCAGTTTGGTGTTTCAACAAATACCCACCAATTTATAAAACTCAAAACAACAAATCCACTTGTCTTCAAAATAATCCAAAGCCAAGCTAAGTTTCTAAAATATATTATAATGAGAACCTCGTCCCTGTTCGTCGGTCGCAGAGAAAACCTGAACTAACACAAGAATTTTGACATATATCACGTCAATATCAGCTGAAATATTTACCTATTATATTATTATTATGTGCCAATTTTCCCAGAAAATTAAACTTTTCCATATGTTAATTAACTGAAAAATACAAGGAAAACCATGTACTATCTTCCCATAATATTTACTAGGAAAATTTTCAAAAGAGAAAATGTAAGTTATATATTTTATAAACAAAACCAATTTATGCGATTTTATTTCAAAATATATTAATTTCAAAATGAACATGAAAAAAGGGAAGGAAACTCGCCAAACCATAAATAAACGGGTTTAAGTTCTATAATAAGTAAAGCATGGAGAAATTAAATTTTAGTGCATTACATGTCTTAACATTCTTACTCCTTCAATAGAATACTGAAATATAAAAATACTGAAATATAAAAGTTGAAATGTAATTAATTGTTGGTTTTTAGGAACTAATGATTTTAAAAGCTAAAAATGTTTATATATTTTTTTTTATTAAGCTTATTGGGAAAATGTCACCAACACCGTAAATCTTACGTTCTTGTTAACAATTGGCTATATTGTTTAGTTGTTGATTATCAGTGGCAATAAATGGTCTAAACTGATAGTGGCTAGGATTGGGCTGATGGGTGAAACCATCGGTGATATGCATATTCGACGATAAAACCCATTGTCATATATAACAATAATGTAGTATACAAGATATCCTGCCTAGACTGTGACAATGTTTATATTGGACAAATATCACAGTGGCTCAACCAAGATTGACACAACATAAAAGTGACATATCCACATTCTCTGTGTATATATATATATATATATATATATATATATATATATATATATATATATATATATATATGTATATATATATATATATATATATATATATATATATATATATATATATATATATATATATATATATGTGTGTGTGTGTGTGTGTGTGTGTGTGTGTGTGTGTGTGTGTAAATATATATATATATATATATATATATATATATATATATATATATATATATATATATATATATATATATTGTAACATTCATTTTTTCCTAGATTTTAAGACCATATAATGTTACTGATTTCTCTCTTAATAATGTACTTCTTTTCATTTTTGTATCGAGCGGTATATTAATCAGAAATCCATAGCCGCTCGTTATATTAGTGTGCTGTGCGGGCTTGCGACCGAATTTATCGATACGCCGGGATTGGTCAAATGTTTGTATCCGGAGTTTTGGTTCCGGCGTCGCGATATTACAGACAGAGTGCCCACGGTTTATTTAAGGGTCCGCAGGACACGAATCTTGGCTTAGAACACCGAGCCGCCGAGAGGCGAAATTGTCGAAGTTTTTTTAAATGTTTGGTAAAGAAGTTTACACATTTTAGATGCCTTTACATATTTTTTATTTAGACTATTGGGAGCACAGGAGAAATATTTTCACGGCTTTTTAAACAATTCTTTTAAATTTTATAATCTAAATTTTCATGGAAGCTTTCAATTTTAAAGTCAATCACCTACTGGAATATGAGTTAGACTACGAACTGAAAATCCGTCGTACTTTCTCAGAACGTCCGGTCGCGGATAAAAGAAAAGATTCTAACGAGGATCTTAAGTAAAGAAATATTCCAATAGATCGGATTGGACTAAATGGTTACAAAAAATTTCTGATTTTTTTAAGTCTAATAAAAATTCTCCTTCTCAAGTTAAAACTCCTGCTTCTCCAAATGGTCACGTGTCTCCTTTATTCGTGCATAAATATTCAGATAACAGACCGCATATCGAAATAAATCTATTAGGTGCCCATTTCTCGGCTTTATTTGACTCTGGTGCAAATGCCTCCGTTATAGGTCAGAATGGTATTAAGATTTTAAGTCGTTTAAGTATAAAAATATGCCATGTCAAAAATAGAAGTGTTACCACTGCAGATGGCAGCCGTCTAAAAGTTTTAGGTACGGTTGAGTTGCCGCTAGTCTGCAATGGTCATTGTTTAGTAATTTCTGCTTTAGTAGTACCTTCTCTATCACATACTTTGGTTTTAGGATGTGATTTTGCACAAAAATTCGGAATTTTAGTAAATTTTAAAAATAATTCGTGGTATCCACAGTCCCTAGAAGTCAATTCTAATACAAGTTTTAAAGATTGTTATTCAGAAAGTTCTTTAGAAAACCTTTTCTCGCGTCTAGATGATCTCTCGCGGACGGAACGCTTGAAGGCAGAAAAAGTAATAAGCTCTTTCAAAGAAATAAGTAGTAAAGATAGGTTAGGCCGAACGAATAAAATCACCATGTCTATAGATACGGCTGATGCCAATCCTGTAAAGACAAGGCCCATCGCCATGTCTCCGAACATGTCAAAAGTATTGAATAGCTGCTCAAACTCAGCAAGGTTTAGTGGACGCTATATTTGGTCCGAAATATGAGCCGCATATTTTTACCTATCTAGATGATATTTTAGTAACATCGGAAGACTTCAAATCGCATATACGCTTACTTAAAGAAGTAAAGATAAATTGAAAGAGGCCGGACTGACGATAAATTTGAGCAAATGTGATTTTTTCAAAACTTCTCTAAAGTTTTTAGGCTATATTGTAGGCTCAAATTCCTTGCGTACCGATCCGGATAAAGTAGCAAGCATGGTTAATTATGCGAGACCTACTAATACTACAGAAGTTAAGCGCTTCGTAGGAATGTGTTCATGGTACAGACGTTTTATCGAGAATTTTTCTACCTTGTTGTCGCCTATTAATGATCTTTTGAAAGGACGAAAAAAAGGACAATCGATAGATTGGACAAAGGCAGCCGAAGAATCTTTTATAAAGATTAAAGAGCTATTGGTTTCAGCTCCAATTTTATCCCAACCAGATTTTTCCCAGCAGTTTTATATTTCTAGTGATGCTTCTAATACCGGTTTAGGGGGGCGTCCTAACACAGAAAATCAATGGTGAGGAAAGAGTGATAGCGTATGCCAGTAGAACTTTATCAAAGGCTGAACGTAACTATTCGGTTGTTGAAAAAGAATGTTTAGCAGTACTCTTTAACATCGAAAAGTTTCGACCTTACATAGAAGGTGTTCCTTTCACGGTCATAACAGATCATTATAGTTTATTGTGGCTTAATTCTATTAAAAACCCTAGTGGCAAACTAGCGCGTTGGGCGATTAGGCTGAGACAACATGCGTTTAAAATGCGTTTTGATATCTTAAAGTTTGTGAGGACTTGTGAAATATGTGGAGCGCAGAAATCTCCAAATACACTACCTATGGGACTGATGGGAAAAGAGAAAACGGTCAATTACCCTTTTCAAGTCATAGCAGCTGATCTAGTAGGTCCATTTCCACGCTCAAAACAAGGAAATAAATGACTTTTCGTAATTTCTTGCTGGTTAACAAAGTATACCGTGTTATTTCCTTTGAAAAGCTCTAAAGCCGAATGCTTTTTGAAAATTTTAGAAAACGATATTTTTCTAATCCACGGAGTTTCATCGCTTTCGATATGCGATAACGGTACTCAGTTTACTTCTGTGTGTTTTAAGAGCTTAAGTGGGACATATAGTTTTAACATCCGTTTTAATCCCGTGTACACCGCAAGACATGAAGTAACAGGGTTCACACCGTCTTTCTTAGTTTACGGCAGACATATACCTCTATCTGGATCATATTATAAAAACTTAGATTTGGATGTCAATGTTGACAGCGAAATAATTCCGGGTAACAGGGGTGAGTACGCCGAAAACTTAAAGGGTTTAAAAGATATTTTCACCGACGTGCGTAGTAGGATACATAAGGCTTATGAACGGAACAGTAAGTCTTACAACCTTAGAAAAAGGGATTTTGCCTTTAATATAGGTGATCACGTTTGACGAAAAAATAAAATTCTTTCCAGTGCAGCAGATAAATTCACATCTAAGTTGGTACCTAAGTATGTGCATTGCGTGATTAGAGAAAAGATTTCAGATTTAGTTTATGGTTTAGTTAATTTAGATGGGACTAAAATAGGACGATGGCATATTAAAGACTTAAAACCATTCAACGGACCTAACCCTAGTGAAAGTTTGTCAGAAGAAGAATAATTTATATTTACATTATCTTAATTGCTTAACTTTATTTTTTTGATGTTGCTCTGTAGAGGTGACGACCTCGTTTCTTTGACTGTTATAAAAGTTGAGCAGAGTATAGCTTACTTTTATAGTTTCTTTGCTAAGGTTTTGGGTACTGATCATATCCAAACTTAGGTTGATTGTGGTTGATGTTTAGCATCGACTCAGTTTTGCGAGCTTGCGAAAGAGTCACACTCAGGATATTTCATAAGACTGGTATGTCGGTGGTCGCGGGATTTGATTTGCTTATGACCCCAAATAATATCCAGTTCTTGACACTTGGAAGCGAAATTTTGATTAGAGGCAATCCAAGGTGATCTTGAGTTAGGACAAGCGCAAGATGTAGCTCGTGTAGTGTGATGTAGAGTCAAAATTTTTATGAGCAATTTCAAAGTTTGTTACCCGAGTGGGTGGATTTCTATTACCTTAGTGGTATATGTTGGGTGCAATTAAGAGTAAATTGATTTTGGTTATCCAGTAAGTCTAGGACTTGGATTAATTTGATTTAGATCTTCTTCTGAATTGACAAACTGAGGGTATTTTCTATTTTTTTCAGAGCCGTTTAAACGTTACCTTTGAGTCACTAATTTTTTTAAAAATTTTTTTTTGCATGGACTCATAGGCGTATGTTGAGTTTTTTCGGTTTACTATCAGATTGATAGAAAATTGAAGTTCTGCAGGAGAACTAAAGGCTGATCATTTACAAGAGATGAGAGCAGACTAAGACAGTCGTTTCACAAAGAAATGATCAAAATCTGATACCGAGATGAGAACCTTGTCAAGAGAGGCTAAGCGCAGTGAAGGAAGATTCCTAACCGAATTTTTAGATTTCCAAGAGGTAATCTAGGAGTTTGGGCTGACAGAAAACGGTTATGCCTGATACCTGTAGCAGTTTCTTCTAGAGGCTATTGTCTAGGGAGACGATTAACACCATGATCGAATATTTTAGCTGTCAACGATGTTTTCTTCTTGTTTCTGATTAAGCTGGGAAAGCTCTTGTCGTCTTCAAAAGTTTTGTTTGCGTTGCCACCGAAAAATTGAGAAATTTTTGCTTCATGTAGCTTTTTAAGCTCATTTTCGTTTTTTTAAAATTTCGTTAGAAGCTTGGTTAAGTCAACCTTGTAAACCTTTTAGGTTGTATCCCATGAGTTATCTGTTTTTACAGGCTGTGATGCACCGGGTGCTAACAGATGCCGTTACGACGTTTGGCAGGGAGTTAGTCTTCCTGAGGAACAGACTGATTGGAAGGGTAGTCTATGGGGGGTGAACGTTTGACCTTTGGGACCTTTTAAAGGTTTTGTTACCCAATGGTTATTTCTATTTGAACCAAAGGAGAGCCTAACTACTGTAGTCGACCTCAGCTCCAATTAGCCTATTAGTGGTGACAGGCTGTTGGCAGTAGTGTGTTTCGGAACACCCTATTGATTAAATTTTTTTTGACTTATGGTGGTGTGGTAGACACCGTTTTAGTTTAGTGGATGCTATAATCTACTCCCTTTTGTTGGTGGACTCCAGGGTCACCATTTCCGTATATTATTGTCTCCACCATTCAGTATATCGTGGTGAGGTGTTTGTCTCCTGTTATGTGGGATGGATTGAATGTTTTTCGTTGTTGTTCTAGGGCGAGACCAGTACACGAGGGTTCTTCATGCAACTTGGAGAGGCGCAATGCTGGTTAAATCTTATATCTCTGTGTAGCCACCCTGAAGGATGACGGAAGGCGTTTTTTTTTTAGCTCATGTTTCTAGGCTTTTGTCACTTTGGTGCGATGTGCCGAAGATTTGATTAGCTTTTGCTAAGAGCTTTCACCAAGCTCAGTATGGAGTTGTCATAACCAAAGGTTTGGGATTTGAACTCCTGTATATATTTCTGTATATTTCTGTATATATTTCTGTACATATTTCGGTGTATGTTGGTTGCCTGAGGGCATGTGCTCAAAATGCGTGATTTTGAGTCGTTTTGCTTATGGACTCCCATATATAGGATTATGACTTTAGGGAGGTCCTATTTCGAGACTTGCTGTCTCATATAGTTATGTTGGGAATGTTTCCTTGAATGTTAGTTGCGCGCGGGACTAATCATTCTGTTCTTAGTGAACATTGCTTTTAGAAGCAGGATCATTCAGTTTGGTGAATTTTAGCTTTTATAGCTATTCACTGTGTTTAGAGTGAATTTTAGCTTTTATAGCTATTCACTGTGCCTATAGTGATATTGTTAGCTTTTATAGCTGCTCACTATGTTAATGGCGAGATTGTTCTTTTAGAACGCAGACTTTGTGTAGTCGAGGACTATTTACAGAGTGTTTTCTTGGCGAGGAGCCGAAGTTTTTTTTCTGGCGATATACCAGAGTGTTTTCTTGGCGAGGAGCCGAGGTTTTTTCTGGCGATAAACCAGAGCGTTTTTTCCCTAGCGATTTTAGCATGTCTGGATGTCTTAGGACGTCGACATTGCGTTATAGAGTGCGATTATCTGGCGATCAACCAGAGCGTTTTCCCTAGCGATTTTAGCATGTCTAGATGTCTTAGGACGTCGACATTGCGCGATAGAGTGCGATTATTTTCCGAGTGCGACTAGTAGTGATACTAGATTTAGAATGTTCTCTTAGCGATGAGCTAGAGTATGGATAGCGATTTTTCCCGAGCGTTCGTCCGGATATTTATCCAGATATTTTTTTCTTAGCCTTGTGCTAAATGGTCTGACAAGATTTTTTCTCTTTAGTGTAAGTGTTTGCACTAGAATCATTTTTTATTTTTTTCTTTATTTAAGAATTTTTATAAATTTCTTTTGCTGAAATAGAAAATTTTCAGACAATCTTTAAAATATTTTAAGGGGGGTGTTCATATTTTATTTCAGTTCATTTTTTTTTGATTTAGACAAGAGTCTAGACAAAGTTAAAATTTTTTTTTTGTTTTGGTAACAATAGCAGAGCTGATTCTTTTATATAAGAAGACCGCGATTGTTATTTTGAACAGGTATTTCTTATGTTCATGCAAGGATTTTATTTACTTTTTGATGTATTTAACCTTAGTGCTTAATTAAGTTAGGTCTAGTTATAAGATTCTTGTGTATATGCAAAGATTTTCATTTGGTTTTCATTGTACTTAATATTAGTGCTTAATTAAGTTAAGTCTAGTAGTAAGGTCCGAAGTTTGTAATTTTGTTTTAAGTTCTGACCTTAGTATTAAGTGATAGTGTACCCCTTAGTACCCTCTCATAAGTAGTCTAAGTTTAATAGACTAGTGTAGTCTATTTCTTTTTGGAAGGGGGTAAATGTAACATTCATTTTTTCCTAGATTTTAAGACCATGTAATGTTACTAATTTTTCCATTTCAAATTGTACCTATTTTCATTTTTGTATCGAACGGTATATTAAACAGAAGTTCCAAGACGTTCGGTATATAGTGTGTTGCGCGGGTTGCCGACCGAATCCATCGAATTTGTGGTACGACGGGATTGGTGAAAAATTTGATCCGCAGTTTTGATTGGAGCGTCGTGATATTACAGGCAAAAGTCGCACGATTATTTAAGGCTCCGCGGGGTTGGAATCCTGGCTGTTTTCCATCAAGCCGCAGCCGAGCTACTTTCCATCTGGTCGCCAAGTAGGCTTCCTTCGACTGAATTAAATATAAAGCTCAGAACAACCAACAGGAGAGCTAAATAAAAGTACCAGTTTTTTTAAATAAAAGCCGTAGTAGGCTTTCTAAGTGTTTGATAAGAAAAAGTGTGAAATCGGGCGTAGTCCCTCAAAACAGGAATAAGAACAGTAAGTTACCCAAAATAGACTTATTCCAGAGTAGTGCCTTAACTGCGAAAGAGACTTAAAAAGTGAAGTGTAACGCACGATTTTTCGTCTTAGGGGGTTATAATAGTTTAAAATTTAAATGTAACAACAACTAGTTAGGCTAGAATTTCTTTGGTACAACTGCAAGGTTAGAACTTTTTATTTTTAAGAAAAGAAAAAAAAACATGAATAAATTCCCTTATTTTGTTGATTAAAAGTTAGTGTCTCACTGAATACCTACCCTACTTTTCAGGACAAGAACGGCTGTACAAAACTGATTTTTTTACTTACCATTCAGTATTTTTCCATTTTTTTAGCTGAAATTAGATCCTTTCTATTTTAAAATGGATGGTGCCCAAAATTTTGTACAGCTGAAGCCTTTTAAAAAAATAGAAATTACTTCCAAAAAGACGTAAGAAAATTATCTCTTACCCATATCTCTCTACCAAGGAAAACTGAGCTAGTGTTTCTTTAATTTCTTTAGTTCCTTTAAAATCAGGTTTCACTCAATTCAGTATCGGAAATTAAAGCGGGTAAGTTGGAGGACAAGTTATCATGTTACAAAATTGCGCTCAAGCGTGGGACAAACAACTTCTCACAAGGTACAAAAAAAAAAAAGATGCCTCAAACTAAGCACAACTTTTCAAAAGTTACAATATATATATATATATATATATATATATATATATATATATATATATATATATATATATATATATATATATATATATGTATATATATATAGGGTGTTATGAAATTCACTGCATATATTGAAATGGGTGACTCGTAGGACCATGTAGAAACCTTCAATACTTTTTTTTTAAAATTGGAAAATTTTTGAAAAATTTAAAAAAAGGGCAAAACTCCCTTTTACCAAATTATTTATAAATATAACCCCTATGAACTGATAATGGAAATAATCGAAAAGAAAATAATTCGATCATTGCCTCTTAAGGGGTAAAAAAGAATAGCAAATCGACACAGAAATATTTAATGTTATGAAAGTGGATTTTACACAGTTCAGAAAAAAACGCAAAAAGGATTAGGATTGAAAAGGAAGAAACAAATCGGCACAATCACAAGCGGGGAAATAGGCCTTGTGTTGTGCCAGTCTGCCTGGACAGTATATGCCACCAATGCTTATATTCAAAAAAAAGAAAACAAAATCCTAAATTGGGCAATAGCACACCTCCTGAGGATGTTGTCACTACTCCAGGCACTGGCTATATTAACTGAAACTTATTTGTAAAATGGATGAAACATTTTATAAGCGTCTTAAAGCCAACCCCTGAAAATAAAGTGTTACTTATGCTTAGTGAAAATACAACGCATTCGAAGAACCTGGAAGCGTTGAACATAGCAATGTTACAACTGCCAGGCCTTACTACTCATCGGTTTCTGCCACTAAACGTGTTTTTTTTTAAACCTATGATCAGTTGTTATATTCAAGCAACAGAAAAATGGTTGAGGCCAAATCCAGGTCGTTGAGTAACGCAATATCAAGTTGCAGGTTTATTTTCAGAAGCTTAACAAAAACCTGCTACCATTGATGAACGGATTTAAAACGGCCGGAGTTTGACCCTTGGTCAAAAATGTCTTTCCCGAACATTTGTATAAAGCAGCTGAAAGTATAAATGCAAATAAAAATAAACTGAAGTAATAAAAACACATCGATCTTAAAAGACGCTTCTATTATTACCAGTAATGAAAATAAGCAACCTGGTATCTACGAATAGATTGCCACGTTTAACCCTCTACTTCAGGAAAAATTTTAATCTTTATGTCTAATACTACAAAAAATACTGTACAAAAACTGTGGAAATTACATCAAGTATAAATGATCATGACTTCACAAAAACACACCCCAAATGAGTTTCCCATCTTTACTGAAAACTGATGATCTTGAAATTTTTATTTTTTTATATACCAGATAAATTAATTATCAAAGGTAATGCACTCGTGATAATTTTCATTCGATCTACAACTTATAGAGAATATTTAAAAAATTTTTGATCAGTACTTTTCGAGATAGGGTGGGTGGACAGGGCTTTTTGGCCATTTTTTAAAAAATACTACAAATAAAAGCACCCACAAACAGTTATATATATTATATATATTTTTTAAGTCGTGTTTTCACGGGCTTTAATTTGACACACTCCCGAATTTTTTTTTCCACTTCCGATTTCAGCCTCCAAAACTAACTTCTTAAATCAAAATTGAACTTCCAAAACTACACGGCTCTGATTGGGCCTTCAATTCTTATATTTATGCTAAATTTAAACTTTCTATCTCAAATAGTTTCGGGGAAAATCGGGATAGACAGATCGGTTGGACTCCGAAATGAAGTACGGAACGCTAAAAAAGTAAAGACATCAATAAATAAAAGTAATGAAAAAAAAAAAGAACACGCCATTAAAAAAAAATACGATTTACACAACTTTCCACAAATCTAAACTTAACACTTCCGCAGACCCCTAAAAAAAACCTTTAAAGCCACCAGGAGCGATTCGACACGGTGCGGTGTACAGTCAGATGAAGTACTACCAACTTGGACAAAATTCTGCGGTCCCTTTAATTTATTTTTAAAATGCTCCTAATAAATGGTACTTTAGTTATCTTAGGTTGTGTTGTGTAGGTAATTATAAATTTAAATAATTTTCCAGTATCACAAAAGTAATGCGTAATTTGCGAGTAGTGATTAGAACGCGGCAGTAGAAGCTAGACATACTAACAGATTAAGATTCTGAGGTTGGAAACAGAGCACAACAGATTACAGTCAGCACTTAAAAAATTTACTTGTAAGCCGTTTTCAATATTCGGCTGTTTTGGCTGTTAACTTATTTTTATTAATATCTCGTAAACTAGATGTACAAACAGATTAGGATTCTCAGGTTAAAAATAAGGCTCAATAGACTACAGTTAGCACTAGAAACATTTACTTGAAAACTCTTCTCAGTATTCGGTTATTTTCGCTAACATATTTTTATTAATACCTCGGAAACTATTCATACTAACAGATTACGATTCTTAGGTTAGAAACAGAGCTTAATAGATTAAAGTTAGCACTGAGTGTGCTAATATAGTTTTATTAATATCTCCAGCACTTGATACACTAACAGATTAGAAAGCTCAGGTTAGACACGGGGCCCAATAGACTATAGTTACTACTGGAAAAAAGTACTTTCAAACCATTTTAAATATCCGGTTCTTTTGGCTGCTAGCTTATTTTTATTAGTATCTCAAATACTAGACATACAAACAGATTAAGATTCTTAGGTTAGAAACACAATAACTACAGCAAACCTTTTAACTAAGGGGTGCCAGTTTTCATCCAACAAATTTTGCGTGCCGACATAGGTACTTTACAACTAAAATTAACAAAAATTAACTTAAATTAACTTAAAATATTGCTTTTAGAAGGTTTAATTACAAAAAATTTTTAACATTTAACAAATAATTTTATTATATTAGTCCTAGGACCTAGTGTGAACCCTGTGCTTGAAGTTCTTTAGAGAGTTTTCTTATATCCGGTTCATGTCTGGTTATTTTCAGTGTCACACATGCTTCCGAGTTGTCTGTTGTCAGCCTGCTTCGGTACGGGTTTAAAATCACTCTCATATGGGAAAAAAGTTGTTCACAGATATAGGATGATCCGAAAGCTGTAAGCATGGCAAACGCTACTTTCTTAAGACAAATAAATTTCTCTGGTAAACTCATCCAACAACTGAGTATCTCGTTTGAATGGTTCTGTCAGTCACCTTCTAATACCCTTCTTAATTCTACAAATTTCGTGTTCCATAACTGAGAGCTTTTAAATTCAATGTATTGAAGATCAAAATCATTAATGTCCATCCATGAGAAAAGAGATATGTCAAAGCAACTGCTGGAAAAATCCATTAATTCTGGTTTGATTAAAAAAGCGAACGTAGGACCATGTTTATCAAAATCCTGACCCCTCTCGATAAACTCCTCTTTTAAATTAGTCATATATTTAAGAATTTCGTCTATTAGTGCACCATGCATCGTCGACACTGGATAGATAAGTTTTTAAATTTGGAAAATATTTATATGTATTTGTAGTAATATTGCTAATAAATAAATCTATTTTTAATTTGAATGATTTCCAGGATTCGTATAAATCCTAGATCTGTTTTGTCTGAACCTTGTAACTTTAAGTTGAGTTCACTGAGATGGTTTGCAATATCAGTAAGAAACATTAACATACAGATCGAGTTCTTATCTCTAGTTCAGGATAAGCATCCACTTGATATTTTTCCAACAAGAACGATTTAATTTCGCCTAGACATTGCACAAATCTAGAGAGCACTTTACCACGGCTGAGTCAGCGCACATTATTGTGCAATGGTATATCTGAATATGCACTTTCTAATTCCTGCAGAAACGCCTTAAATTGTCTATGGCTCAGTGAAGAACGACCGACAATGTAGTTAACTATTTTAACTACCCTATCCATCACGGATTTTAAACTTCCAGCGGAGATTTTAGCGCACAAACTCTCTTGGTGAATTATGCAATAAAAATTCAAAACTGATCGACCCATGCGTTCAATAAGAACAACACACAAACAAATCCTTTATGTCTCCCAATCATAGCAGGAGCGCCATCTGTCGTACGCAAAAATTTTTATTTAAATCAATGTTCCGCTTTTCAAAATGTTTAACATATTCTGAAAATATATCCTTTCCTCTTGTAGTTCCCTGCAATGGGAGCAGACAAATCAGCTCTTCATACACACTGCCATCATCGAAGTATCGCGCAACGATTGCCAGACGGGCAATGTCATTAATATCGACACTTTCATCCAATGCTACACTAAGTACAAAACTCCGTTTGATAGCGTCTCTCTGCTGTTTTTGGACATTTTGTGTCATTTCGGTAATTCGTCTCTCGATGGTCCGCGCTGATGCCGGTGTATCCCTAATCCTGGCCAATATTGTATCCTTATTGGGCAAGTCGTCGAATAAAATCTCGCCAGTACTCAAAAACGTTTGCTGCATAAATTCTCCGTCAGTGAACGGCCTACCCTTTTGTGCCAACGATTGTGCAATTTTGAGACTGCATTCAGTTACCTGATTTTTTCCTTGGAAAACTATGCTAAGAAATGTTGACTGTTTCTCGTATCGTTTACCTGCTCTTTGTATTGCCTCCCTTTTATCAGCGTTATCTTTAAATGACGATTCATGTTTTATCTGGAAATGTCGTTGAACACTAGATGTCCGGAAAACTACGCTTTCCCGACATAGGACACAAATGGCCCGATCGTTTTGCTGTACAAAACCGTAATCTGTTGTCCATGAAATTTGAAATGATCGAACGCCTGTTTCTGTTTCTTCGCGACCATAACCCAACGTAATTTTAATTTTTAAACTTTTCGACGACTATTGACTGGAACGGATGTTACTTCTATACTAAATGATCCAAACATGTAGCCGCTTGCTATACACAGAAAAATAATGTTTCCAGAAAATTCCAATAATTACGTTTATTAAATTTCTTAGAACAAAAATTATTATCTACAACCGCCCATTGCAATCAAAGGGCCGGCTAGAAGTTAAATCTAACAAAAACTAACGTTCGGCAATATAAAAAGAGTTGCGGCTCGCGTCGGAACGATTGAAGTCAAGTCAAACAAAAACCGCCTTATAGCGGCTCTTTTGATCTGAATTGAGGACGTTTATTTGTGTTTTTGCCTAGGCTTATATTTTGAGGCTTGCCGTCTTTAATACTTGCCGAAATTAAAGCCAAACCAGTGCATTCAGTAAAATTATAAATTACAAAATATATATTTTGTAGTTTTTGGTAATAATACCTAGTCACTTATATAATATATCGTTAAATTTTGTTTGTATCGTTAAAGTAATACTGTCTTCGATTCAAAATTGCTTGGCGTGCCAGAGATGGCACGCGTGCCATAGGTTGCCGATCCCTGGACTACAGTAAGCACTGGAAAAAATATACCTGCAGGCCTTTTTTATATCCGATTATTTTAGCTGCTAACTTGTTTTTAATAGCTCGAAAACTAACTTATACAAATTAGGAATCTTAGGTTAGAAACAGGGCATAATACGCTATACTTAGCACTGGGGGAATTTACTTTCAGGTCGTTTTCAATATTCGGTTATTTTGGCTGTTAACTTGTTTTTATTAATATCTTGAAAACTAGAGATACTAACAGGTTAGGATTCTCAGGCTAGAAACAAGGCTCAATAGTGTTAGTTAGCACTGAAAAAATTAAGTTGCAAGCCGTTTTCAATATACCGATATTTTAACTGCTAATGCATTTTTATTAATATCCCGAAAACTAGACACCCTAACAGGTTAGGATTCTCAGGTTAGAAACGAGGCCCAATAGACTATAGTTACCACTGAAAAAAATTACTATCAAGCGTTTTCAATATCCGGTCGTTTTGGCTGTTAACTTATTTTTATTAATATCTCAAAGACTAGATTCACAAGCAGATTAGGATTCTCAAATTAGAACCTGGCAGTAATAGACTATAGTTAGTATCGAAAAATTTACTAGCAAGCCGTTTTGAACGTTTGGCTACTAACTTATTTTTATTAATGTCTCGAAAACTAAATATACTAACAAAATGGGAAACTCAGGTTAAAAACAGGACTCAATACACTACAATTAGCACTGAAAAAATTTACTTTCAAGCAATTTTCAATATTCCATTATTTTGGCTGGTTATTTATTTTTATTATTATCTTCGAAACTAGACGTGATAACAGATTAGAATTCTCAGTTTAAAAGCGTGGTTTAATACATTATAGTTAGCGCTGGAAAAATTTACTTGCAAACTGTCTTTAATATTTACTTATTTTGGCTACTAGCATATTTTTATGGTTATCTCGAAAACTAGACATACTAACAGATCAGGAATCTCAAGTTAGAAACAGGGCTCAATACACTACATTTAGCGCTGGAAAAATTTAGTTTCACGATGTTTTCAAGATTCGGTTATTTTAGCTGCTAACTTATTTTTATTAATATCTCCGTAACTAGATATGCTAACAGAATAGGATTGTTTAATATTCCGATATTTTTGCTGCTAATATATTTTTATGAATATCTCGAACACTGGATATACTAATAGATTAGGATTCTCAGGTTGGAAACAAAGCCCAATAGACTACAGTTAGCACTGAAAGAATTTACTTACAAACCGTTTTCAGTATCTGGTTATTTTGGCTGCTAACTTATTTTTATGAATATCTCGAAAATTAAACATACAAACAAATTAGGATTCTCAAGTTAGAAACAGGGCCCAATAGACACAGTTTTTCACTTGCAATCCGTTTCCAATATAAGAATATTTTGACTGTTTATGTATTTTTATTAATATCCCGAAAACTAGACATAGTAACAAGATAGGATTATTAGGTTAGAAATAAGGCCCAATAGACTGTAGTTACCACTGAAAAAAATTACTATCAAACCGTTTTCAATATCCGGTTGTTTTCGCTGCTAACTTATTTTTATTAATATCTCGAAAACTAGACACACAAACAGACTAGGATTCTCAGATTAGAACCAGCCGCAATAGATTACACTTAGTACCGGAAAAATTTACTTGCAAGCCGTTGTAAATGTCTAATTATTTTAGCTGCTAACTTATTTTTGTTAATGTCTCGAAAACTAGATATACTAACAAAATGGGAAACTCAGGTTAAACACTTTCAAGCCATTTTTAACATTCGGCTGCTAACTTATTTTTACTAATATCTCGTAAACTAGATATACTAACAGATTAGGATTCTCAGGTTAGATTCAAGGCTCAATAGACTATTAGCACTGGAAAAATTTGCTTGCAAACCGTTTTTCAATATCGTTATTTTGACTGCTAACTCATTTTTATTAATATCTTGAAAACTAGACATACTGATAGATTAGGATTCTCAGTTTAAAAAAATAAACTATAGTTAGCACTGGAAAAATTTACTTGCAAGCTATTTTCAATATTCGGTTATTTTGGCTGCTAACTTATTTTTTATTACTGTCTCGAAAACTAGACGTACTAACAGATTAGGATTCTCAAGTTAGAAACAGGGATCAGTAAACCACAACTAGTGCTGGAAAAATTTGCTTGCAAACCGTTTTCAATATTTGGTTATTTTGGCTGCTAATTTATTTTTATTCATATCTTGAAAACTAGACTTACTAACATATTAGAATTCTCAGGTTAGAAACCTAAACAGATTAGAACTGTCAGTTAGATTCAAAACTCAGCAGACTACAGTTAGCACAGGAAAAATTTACTTGCAAACCATTTTCAATATCCGGTTATTTTCGCTACTAACCTATTTTTATTAATGCCTCGAGAACTAGAAATACAGATTCGGATTCTCAGGTTAGAAACAGGTCTCAATACATTACAGTTAGCAGAGGAAAAATATACTTGAAGGCCGTCTTCAATATACCGTTATTTTAGCTGCTGACATATTTTTATTAATGTGTCGAAAACTAGACATAGATTAGGATTCTCAGATTAGATACAAGGCTCAATAGACTACGGTTAGCACTGGAAAAACCGCTCTGGGAGGAATTAAGCGGGCTACATCCATCAAACACTTTCCATGAAAATACTTGTAGTATAGCCTTAAATTCTTCAAAGTGTTCAATTGCGTTGTGCCAAGCATGTGTTACATAAGTTAGAAGATCTCCTGTTGATCTATGTTTACGAAAGCCATATGATGGTCGCTAATAATGTTGAATTCTTCAAGTTATTTTAGAAGATGCTGACTGATAGCCTTTTCCATGACTTTCGATATTATTGAAAGCAGTGCGACTAGTCGGTAGTTATTTGACAAGATCACCTTGCCTTTTTTAGGTATCGGCTAAACTCTGGCACATTTCCAGCAGGAAGGAAATATTCCCTTTCTGTAGGATAGGTTGAAAAGTCTACAAAAAACTTGCATTAGTTCCCACTCACAATTTTTGAGTACTATGGCAGATATTCCGTCAGCACCAGAAGCTTTTTTAGTGTCAAGCTTCATTAAAATCTTTTTATGATACACTGTCAAACGATAACATCGAGCATCCCTGATTACACGGCCTTAGCCACTGACCAAGAACACCTGGAATTGTTGGGACAAGTAAAAAGTTTGTTTCTAATTCATTTATTGTGTGCCTCCTTGGTTTCGTTGATAATTTCTTTGCATCTGTTCCTGGCATGAACAAAGAGAATGATGCGAGGGCGGATCGCCTTAATAATATCATGTTAACATATGGCCTTCACCAAACTGTGGGGTTTTGTACAAGACAGAATTCGTGTCTAGACAATTTTTATACAAATACCTCCTGTGAAAATTTAAAAATCTTACCCTTTGACGTCACTGATCTTTCTGATCACTCCGGCTTGTTGATGCCATATGCCATTCCTTGATCACATTCAGGGTGGTACTAGAGTGAACTACAGACCCATCACTCAAGAGAGAGAGAGGGTCTATTTTGAATTGGTTGACTGGAGCTTCATTACGAATACTGTGGGCGGTGTAGATAAGAAGTTTCAGATGTTTATTGACATTATCATTGATTCGATTGAGGAATGTTTTCCCCTCAGGTCGAGGTTGGTGTCGAGTAGAGATCGGGCTATTAAGGTCCACTGGTTCAACCAGCATCTTCATGAAATGAGGGAGAGACTCAGATTGCTGGGTTTGTTGCATAAACAGAATCCAATCTTGGTTCCCAAAAAACTACTCAGTGACTACAAAAGCCAGTATAGGAAGGAAATATCAAATACAAAAAAAAATCATATGATAATGTAGTGCGTAAATCCATAAATAACCAAACTACCGTATGGAAAATAATTAAATCAAATTCTAATTGCAGACCACATTGTCAAACAACAAATCCGAGTGCCGAAGGCCTGAATCAATATTGCAGAAGAGCTGACGATAGAGTTGCCTAACCCAGAAGTATCCTATAATAAATTTATATGTTCTGGGAAATGTTGAAACTTTTAAATTTGCTCAGATCACTAATAAACAGTAAGCGAAGCAATTTCTGTATTGAAAAATTCACATAGTAGGGATCCTATCGACATGAGCACCAAAATCATCAATACTCTGAAAAACTTAATTATATACCCTTGACTCATCTCATCAATCTTGGCCTGAGGGAGAACACTGTCCCATCAATGCTTAAAGTTGCCAAAGTTGTTCCTATCTTTAAAAATAAAGGATAGGTGGATGATCGTAATAACTACCGCCCAATATCCATTCTACTTCTTTTTTTCCAAAATATTTGAATCAGTCATAAAATATCAAATGACTGTATACTTTGAGCGCAACAACCTTTTTATGCAGAATCAGTTTCGTTTTAAAACTAAAAGATCTACTACCCTGGCAGTAAATCGGCTTACCGAGTATGTGACGGAGGGACTTGAGATAGGATTGGATACCTATGCTTCGTTCTTTGACCTATCAGAGATCCTTCTATCGAAACTGTCATATTACAACTTTGATCCTTGTAGCATAGACCCTGTTAGGTCATATCTTCCTAATCGCTCTCAATATGTGAGCTTTGACATGGAGGTCTCTAGCAGACAGATTACACAGCCCCACAAAAAAAAAAGTGGGGTATACTTTTGATGCGATATATCAGATCCGTAGTATTTTTGCCCGCTGATCACGAATCTGACGTCAGAATATCGCCATCACATCTCAATTTTTTTCTAACCTCAAAAAATAGGTAAAAATTAGTAAAAATTAAGAAAAATATACTCCTAAAAAATTGATTCAAGCTTTTTCATGAATCCAAAGATGTATTAATATGTATTCGGACACGCTAAGCTAGTATTCATCGGTTGGATTAAGCCATACAGTTCTGTTTTCTTTCTAACCTCAATAAATCAGACAGATATAGTGCTTCTCGAATGCAAAAACGAATTCAAATTAAAATTCAACCGATTCTTACCAAATTTGGTACACGGGGGTTTTTTGGGTTGCTGATCATGAATCTGAGGTCGGATTTGCAAAATTCAAAATGGCTGATCCAAGATGGCGGACAAAATTTTTGAAAACCAACCGATTCCTACCAAATTTGGTATACAGTTGGGGAATCCTCAAACCTGATACTCTTAAACCCTAAACCCTGAAACCTTAGACTCCCACACCCTGTAACCTCAAAAAATAGACCTCAATAACCCTGTAACTTTAAAAATGAGACCCAATAAACTCAAAACCAGGACTTTTAAACCATATACTCTCAAATAGTAGACCCTTAAGCCCTAGAATTGCGAAGGTTAGACCCGCGCCTAACTTTCCTTTTTTTGGCTGTATCTTGTTCTTTTTTCCGCGAATGACCTATTCAAAGGCTTTCTGCCCAAACGCTTTTGAGGACTTGTTTCTCTTTTTAGCGACCAGCAATAGTCCGCTAGCATATGGTCATCCCATCGTCCTTGATACCGATTTTCTATGATTTTCAGATCTTGGTGAAAACGTTCCCCTTGCTCCTCACTGTAGTGACCAAGATTATCTGGAAAATCATCGATGTGGGAGTCCAGGAAATGTAATTTTAGATTCATTAAGCAACCTAATGTTTGAAAATTTTTTACCATTTTCTCGACTATTTCTTTGTACTTAGGACTTTTATTATTTCCCAAAAAGTTTGTTGCGACTTCTTTAAAACTAAGCCAAGCAGCTTTTTCAACTTTATTCATTTTAGTAACAAATAATGAATCTTGAAACAATTTTCTTATTTGTGGCCCGTCAAATACGCCTGCCTTAATTTTAGCTTCAGAAAATTTCGGAAATTTTTTTATGCAAATATTTGAAACATGGGCCGTTTGTATCTAATGCTCTCGTGAATTGCTTCATAAGTCCAAGCTTAATGTGAAGCGGGGGAATAAGAACTTTTCCTGGATCTACCAATGGTGGAAACAATACATTATTTTCACCAGGACTGAACGATTCTCTTGTTGGCCAAATTTTTTTCTTATAATGACGTTCCCTGTCTCTGCTATTCCACAGACATTTATAACAGGGATAAAGTGTAAACCCTGACTGTTGGCCAAGCAATATTGTTACATTTTTTCATATTGCTCTTCCATAACTGTGGAATGAGCAATCGGAATGGGAGCGTAAACGTTGGTATTATGCAGCAAAACTGCCTTAATGCTCCGTTTAGAAGAAAATGAACAGTCTCCATTCTTTAGGATCGTATGAGTTATTTTGAAATTCATCCATTAGACCTTTTACATGGGTACAATATGAAAGTGACAATTCCTCGTCCATTGTGAAATATTTTCGAAATTCTTCATCTCTGTTTCTATAATAAGAAATCGTAGCTTCTGGCTTCAGTAAATGTCTTTTCTTTAAAAAGGAAGCAAGATGCTCTGAACCATCTTTGGATAAGCCTAAATCTCTGACTAGATCACTAAGTTCTGACTGTGATACGAGTATTGGTTCTGGTTTACGGTTGTATGGTAGAAATTCTTTATCTGTGTCACTAGTATATGATAGGTTGTCACTAGAACATTCATTAGTAACAGTGTTTGAATCTTTTTCGACAGTCTCAATGTTTTCGGCATGAACTGATAAGGTGAAATCATTTTTTTCCATAACATCAACATCAAGTGGTTCAGGAGGCGGAATTAGTTTAGTTGGTCTTGTTACTGTCGAAACATCGTTATAAGTAATAGTGCTTTTATTTTTTCGGTTATGCCTAGATACAACATTCATACAAAAGTAGCAATCATTTTCACTGTATGGTCTATTCCATATTGCTGGTCTGGAATATTTAATCGCCTTCTTATTGATGTACAACATTATTTTGCAAGAACTGCAAATGATGTGGGGAACCCAATCTGTATCCTGGTGCTGTATTTCAATGTTAAAACAATCCTTATATAAGGTTTTAATCTTATCCGTTATCGGTGACCCCATTTTACTCAATACGTGTTGACAGCAAATATAACAAAATGAATCACTGTTTTTTATCGCACTTATGAAAAGTCCTTGTACCGTGAGACCGTTTTCTTGTAGCATTATACTCTACATGAGCCAAGTCACCCACACATGAAGAGCTACGGTCGCTGGATGACGACGGCTGCGGGCCCGCTTTCCCACCCTGACCAACCGCCGATACCGGGATTCCGAGTCCCTGCATCGTAATTCTCTTTCTTCTACCTGCCATGACGGCATCTAAGCCGTTATCCAGGGACTCTGCCGGCTAGTGGAGTAACACCGTTGCCCACCGTCACCACGTAGAGGTGCCCTGGAAGCAGGTAGAAGAATAAAAATCGACCGATGAATTTTCTCGGCGTTCAAAATGGTGCGAAAACATCTGCCATCTTGAATTTTGCAAATCCAACCTCAGATTCGTGATCAGCGACCCAAAAAATCCCCGTGTACCAAATTTGGTAAAGATTGGTTGAATTTTAATTTGAATTCGTTTTTACATTCGAGAAGCACTATATCTGTCTGATTTATTGAGGTTAGAAAGAAAACAGAACTGTATGTCTCAATCCAACCGATGAATATTAGCTTAGCGTGTCCGAGTACATATTAATACATCTTTAGATTCATGAAAAAGCTTGAATCAATTTTTTAGGAGTATATTTTTCTTAATTTTTACTAATTTTTACCTATTTTTTGAGGTTAGAAAAAAATTGAGATGTGATGGCGATATTCTCACGTTAGATTCGTGATCAGCGGGCAAAAATACTACGGATCTGATATATCGCATCAAAAGTATACCCCACTTTTTTTTTGTGGGGCTGTGTTATCAAATATGGGGTTCTCCAGGGGTCGGTTTTGGGACCGTTACTGTAATTATACTGATAACTCAAATTTAATCCTATTTGCAGATGATACCACCAGTCTGTAGCACTATCATCTTGGGGATCCATTACAGCAGAGTGTTTCCAGCATGCAGCATAACATAAGGGGCTGGGTCTTGGCAAATAGGCTCACCCTGAACCGTGATAAAACCCAGAGTCTGAGGTTTACCCTAAGAAATTCTCCATCTGACCTACCTACAAATGTTAAATTTCTGGGCATGTTCCTTGACCCTGGGCTCTCATGGGAGAAACATGTCTCTGAACTGGCGTCTAAACTTTTCAGAATGATTTTCCTTATTCGAAGTTTGGCTAAAAATGTATCTCAAGAGGTTCTCTTAATCGTCTATCATATCTTATGTTGTGAACTGGGGACACTCATCGCATGCACAAAGAATTTTTTCACTTCAGCGACGCTGCATTCGCATCATTGTGGGACTGTGATATCGCGACTGTTGTCGTCGCTATTTCTCTAAATTGAGGATATTGACTTTCCCCAGTGTCTACATATTCCATTGCTTAACATACATTAAACAAAATGTGAGGCTGTTCACTACCCATGAAAATCTCCAAGAACTACCCCACTAGAGGTAACCAAGATCTAATACCTAGCTTCCACAGAATAGCACGAACTCGCAGAGGCACCGACTACTACGGGGTCAGTTTCTTTAATGCATTACCGGTAACGGTTAGGGAGCTGTCGGACGAGAGCTTTGTCAAGAAGGTGAAATCCTACCTAATTGCAAGATTATTTTACTCGCTTGATGAGTTTTTGAATCATAATTTTAATGACTTTTAACTATCTAATGTCTTACCTTTTTTTTCCTCTGTTCATCTTGTAATGTTATTTTGTTCTTTTGAAATGTTTTAATTGTACGGTTCGTGATTTGTAGCTACATGTCTTTGATATTTTAATATTTTAACGTTTTAACATTTTAACAATTCTTTTGGCTTTGTTATGACGTGTAAAAGCACATTGCGTACTTATTACCAATAAATATTTGATTTAATTTGATTTGATTGAAAGATGCTACGATTTATGACGTTGGGATTTTCAGGCTATTTTCGATAGGCAATATATTTAGAGGAAACAGCTTTAAGCACCCCCCTATCTCTGATTGATAGAATCGCTCAGTGTCGAAAGCAGTTTATGGTAGGAAGAACCTAACGACGGATTTACGGTGACAGTAAAAATTTCTGGATTGGTGGTTAAAAACAGATCAAGAAGACTGGCGAACTCCCTGGCTCGATCAGAGATCGTGTTGGTTCGTCAATAAGCTGAGTTAATCCACAAACAACTGATTGAAAATGATTCAGTTTCAAGACCTTGTTCATTGGTAGTATTTGAATACTTAAGCCAGTTGATGTAGCGGACATTAATGTCGCCCAGGATAGCAATTTTGCTATTTGCATAGTTAATTTGTAAATGATCAATGGTGTCTACAAGAGAAGCGAAAAGTGTTCTAAAGTTAGTATCACAGATAAACCTTGTGGTTAGTTGAGTCGTTATTTTTAACCACATAACATCAAAGTTTCGGGGCTCCAGAGCCTCCTCTCGTTGGCAAGAGAAGTCGCTTCGCCCAAAAAGATAAATTCCAAAGTTACACCTAAATCGGAAATAAAAGTCGTCCCCAGGATAGAGATAGTTGACTGTGCTGGTCGATAAACTGACCTTGGTTTCACAGAGAGCGAGTACATGAAGTTTATTTGATTGTAGGTGTTGGTGCACTGAATTTATAATCAAGTTTAAACCTCGTATGTTGCAAAAATCTATTTTAAAATTATGATCTCTGCATGTCGACGCCTTTGAACTACCCCACCCAGAGATCCGAACGGGGGGCTATTTTACCTCCGGAATTTTTTGTATCCAGGTGCCTCAACATGCTATTTGGTCCTACAATCCGGGGACATCGGACAGCCGAGTAACGTTAAGCAACTTTACGCAAAGTAAGTTGATGCGATGGTATCACACCGGGCTGGGCATCTGCCATCTAAGTTGTTCTTTAAGTTGCCTTCTAGACAGACAGAACGTACCGGGGGAGATATTCTACCCCGCTCCCCCACCGGAGCTGATCTGATATGAGATCTGTTAGTATATCTAGTTTTCGAAATATTAATTAAAGTAAGTAAGCAGCCAAAATAACCGGATGTTGAAAACCACTTGCAAGTAAATTTTTCCAGTGCTAACTGTAGTCTGTTGGGCTCAGTTTCTAATCTGAGAATTCTAATGTATTAGTATGTCTAGTTTTCGAGATATGAACAAAAATATGTTCGCAATCAAAATAACCGGATATTGAAAACGGTTTGCGAGTAAATTTTTCCAGTGCTGACTGTAGTCTATTGGGCCCTGTTTATAACCTGAGAATCCTAAGCTTTTAGTATGTCTAGTGTTTGGGATCTTAATAAAAATAAGTTAGCAGCTAAAATTACCGAATATTGAAAACGGCTTGCAAGTAAATTTTTCTATTACTAACAGTAGTGTATTAAGCACTGTTTCTAACCTGAGAATCCTAATCTGTTAGTATATCTAGTTTTCGAGATATTGATAAAAATAAGTCAGAAGTCAAAGTATTAAAACTATTAAAATGTTGATGTTATTGATGCAAATCATAATATAATCAGCTATTTAATTACTCCAAATACGCTAATCTGTTTTAATGTTTAGTTTTCGAAGTGTTAATAAAAATAAATTCAAGAACAACTTGCAACTTGAAGTCACGTTTAATACTATTTAAACTTTAAAAATAAATTTTCTGATTAACAGAATAAATTTCATTGCATCAAAATATAAACCGACGTCGCTACCCATTCGGCAATTCTCGGCTGCTAAGTTTTGGCTACCAACTTCACATTAATGAAATCTTCTGGAATCATAAATAATAATGTTTTATGTAATTGATGAAATCTCTCCAAATATACTTTAAAACATTTTCAGGCGTATTATTAAGTTTTTTAATATACAGCAAAATTTTCTCAAATGTCTTAAACTGTCATTTTAAGAGTTTTTCAGTCTCTAAAAAAAGTAATCCAAATTTTATTAAGTCTAACTGCTAAATTCAGTTTAGCTTTTGGTGATATTGAATTGAATTGAATTTAAAAGGGATAGAGCGCATCGACTACTATGGTTATTTTGCGCCCGATAACTCTATTAGGAAGTTTACCATATATTGTGATATTTGTTTCATTTGGGAACTATATGATTTGCTTATGCTTAGTTTTATATGAATGGATGACAGATATCAAGTTAGACGGGATTCCAAGTTTTGCTCGTGATTCATAGTAGTGCTGCGATTTGAAGATGTGCCTGATGGTGAGAGGAGATTGACACCTGGTACGGGGGATCCTCATTTTTTAGAAGATGGGGATGAGTCTCTATGTATGTCCTATGGAAAGCCTTGTTAAAGTGGTATTTTCCTTTCTATTCAGAGAGTGGAAATGTAAAGGAGTATAGACTGAAGGCTTAATCTCCCAAAGTTTGTTATTGGGATCCTCTAGGTCCCACTGTAATTGTAAGTTCTGCAGAGAGGATAGAAGAGTGACTGGGTAATTTTTGGAAAAATTGTGAGTGACAAATGCAGCACCCACCCTTGTTGATGTTTTGGAGCCATCAGTATATATTATTCTAAAACCCTTGTAGTGACAATTTTTTTGATGAACAGGGAATTAATTATGCTTTTTGGTGTGATTTCTCTGATGAGAGTGCTCATAGAGGAGTCAATCTAGGGGCAAGAGGAGAGCCTTGGAGGGAAGGAAGTGAAAAGAGGATAGTCAAATAGAGGGGGAGGGGAGTAAATTTATGGAGGACCATTAGTTGTCTGATTCTGGTTGGAATGGAGTTTGATAGGAAGAATCTTGGGAGAAAGCGATGTATGGAAAATAGGTTTAATGAAGATTTGAAATGGGTACGATATAATGAGTTGGTATAAACCTTCATAAGGAAGAGTTGTCTGATTAGATAGAGGGGAGGTGTGGAGAAAACACACTGTAAGCTAGGAATTGGGGAGATTCTGAAGGCACCCGTGGCCAACCGCAAAGCTTGATTCTGAATTTTATCAATTTTTTTTTTTTCTTGATAGAGAGGCTGGCGGAGTCATAAATAAAATCGCCATAATTCGATTTGGGTAGGACGAGGGATTTGTAGATTGAAATTAATGAACTGAAATCAGAGCCCCATTTTGTGTTTACTAGAGAGTACGAAGGGTTGAAGTCTTGAGCTATACGGGTTCTCAGAAGGTTAATATATGAATGCCAATTTAATCTCATGTCAAATAATCGGCCAAGGAAGCCGAGTAAGTTTTGAGTACCAAGGGTTGTGTCATTCATTTTGAAAGGATTGAGTTTGGAACAATTTCTTTCTTTGCAAAAGTGCATTATGGATGATTTTGTGGAGGGGAATGAGTATCCATTTCATTTGGACCAGTTTTGTATGCTGAAGGAAGGAGGTAATGATTTGGGTTGTGGGAGAGGAGTATTAAAGTTAGATGTTATCTGCAAAAAATTTGTAACTAATTTGCTGAGGGATCAGCTTTAATAAAGACAATATAGCGATATTGAATAGAGTGGTGCTAAGGACCGATCCCTGAAGGACTCCAAGGAGAAGAGTGGAAGGGTCAGATAGGTGACTATTCGCCCTAATTCTGAAATAGCGCAGGCTAAGAAAATTTTGAATAAATTTTGGGAGAGATCCCTCTAGGCGCATATTCTTTAGTTGGGATAAAACTACGGTTTTATTTGTGATGTCGAACGCATTTGAGAGATCAAGAGATATTGATCCTATATGATGACGACAATGAAGAGAAAATCTGATGTCAATTTCGAGAGAGACAATTTCGACATTGACGATCGATACTTCCTGAAGCCATACTGTGATGAGGAAAGAAGGTCGTTTTTTTTTTCGAGGAACCATGTTAGTCTTTTTGATAATTCGTTATTTTGGTGAAATTGGACTATAACTTTTAGAAAGAGAACTAAGCTTTCCTGGTTTGTAGGTAGGGATGATGATGGATCGTATCCAGGAAAAAGGGAATGTTGAATTCACCCAGAAATGATTATAGTAAATCAGAGGAGTTTTGAAAGACTCCAAAGGGAGGTGTTGAATCATTTCTGTGTGAATGGAATCTGGGCCAGGTGCCGTTTTTTTTCTACTGGGCTATGGCGATGTTTAATTTCATTAGTTAAAAAAGAGGGCATAGTAGCTGTGGTAAGTCATCGAGTTGAAAATTATAGGAGAAGTAGTGAAATTAATTGCAGAAGGGTGGGACTTTCGATGATAGTGAGAGACTAAAGAATTGGAGATATCTTTTTGTGATTAGAGATGGAAAAATTGTTGTTTTTTTAGAGCTGGGATGAAATTAGGATTGGTCTCTTTCATTTTTTTTTTATGTATCGCCAAAGGAATTTCGATGAAATAGGTTACTTGATGGAAGAGACAAATGATTGCCTTGATTTCGTTTTGGCCTCTTAAATTACTTTTTTTTGAAATTTATGACGTGTTCTTGATTAGGATGTATTTTGATTAGGTTGAGAGCTATTTTCCTCTTTCTGATAGCCTTAGCACATTCACTGGTCCACCAGTTGACTGATGGTTTTTGATGGTGATACTGATGTATAAGGATTGAGTTTTTTGCGTCGTTTAAAATGTCACTGGAGAACTCAAGAATGAATGAATCGATTTCGTGAATTGACGTAGTGGAGGATTTGATGGGATAAGTAAATTTGGGCCAATTGGCTACAGCTAGATTAAATATTTTACCAGAGTTTGAAATTGGGTGCTGTTAAGTCGGGAAACGAATTATGATGGGAATATGGTCACTACCATGTGTGTCAGAAGAAATGTCCCATAGGAAGGTTGTGGAGATATTTTGGCTACTGATTGTTAAGTCTATAGTGGAGACGGATCCAGAGAAGGAGCTAATAAAAGTGGGAGTTGGTTGATTTAATAGGGATATGGGAAAGAAAATTTTCGATAGTTTTGTCTCTAGTAGAAGTGAAATTTGAGCCCCATATGATGTTATGAGTATTGAAGTCTCCCAGTAAAAGAAGTGGAGCTGGAAGTTGGGAGATTAAGGTATCTAATGAGTTTGGAGGAATGCAAAGAGAGGGTGGAAGGTAGGGGGAAGTTACGATGAGTTCTTATGGCAAAGGCCTCTAAGAGAATTTGAAGATGGATTTGGTTAAAGTCGAGAGATTTGTGACTGTATATTGTTACACCGCCAGAGGCTCTCGCTTGGTCGATCCTGTTGATAAAAAGAGAGTGTAAGTTTTTTAGTTCTGAGTGTCGAGAGTTTTTAAAATTGGTGTCTTGGAGGGCTATTATGGAAGGTTTAATGGAATTAATAAGAAGTGAAAGATCCTCCGATCTAGTTTTTTTTTTTTTTTTTCTTTTTTATTGGTCTAGCACACGTGCTGCAGGGAAGTCCCTAAAGCGCTCCAGGAGCGGCACGAGTGCGGAAAAAGCGATTCACGTTGTTCTTGAGTCGCTGTAAATTGTACTCGGTGGGAAACACAGCGCTGGGCAAATTATTCCAAAGGAATGACGTTCTCCATATAAAAGATTGCTTGAAAAGCGTTGTACGCGGAGTAACAAGCTGAACCTCATACGGATGCGAAGCACCAGCGCGACGTGTATTTCTAAGATGCACCGCTTTGGGAGGAATTAAGCGGGCTACATCCTTCGAACACTTTCCATGAAAATACTTGTAGAACAGACTCAAGTCGCCAACCGTTCTTCGATGTTCCAGCGAATCAAGGCCGCCGGTCAATTCCGGGTCCCCAATCAGACGGACCGCTCTTCTCTGAACAGATTCCAACAAATGCAGTGTATGTTTGGGAGCGGAGCCCCAAACGTGGGAGCAGTATTCCATAGTTGGTCGAATTTGGGCTTTGTAAAGAATTAACAGTTGCTGTGGGGTGTAAAGCTTTCTGGTTCTAAATAATATTCCCAACTTTTGAGAAACTCTCCTTGCTATGCCTGCAACATGTTCATGCCAAGACATATTTGCTCCCAAACTAACGCCCAACAAATTGAGCGACGATGCTAGGGGAATGGAGTGCCCCGACATAACTATGTCGGGTTCAGCAACGTTAACTTTTTTAGAAAAAACTGCCGCTTGGGTTTTTTGTAGCGTTAAATTGCACTTGGTTACTGTCACCTCAAGATAGAATTTCTTCCAGGTCTTTGTTAAGTTGAACGACCTCCTGCTGTCTGCGGATATTCGCCTGAGCAGCCGATGTCCGAGCGTTCAAGGTGAATGAAGAGACAAGCGTACTGTCATCTGCAAAGCTATAGATTGGATTCCCGGTCTTTTCCAGCAGATCGTTAATGTAAATGAGAAAGAGAGTAGGAGACAGTATGGAGCCCTGGGGCACACCAGCGTTGATAGTGAGAGTGTTAGAAAGAAATCCGTCGACCGCCACTCGTAAAGAACGCTCTCTGAGAAAACATGAGAGCCACAAACAGAACCTTTCAGACATACCATAAGAGCGCAACTTAGCCAACAGTCCATCGTGCCAAACACGGTCGAATGCCTTGGATATGTCAAGAGCAACCGCTCGAGATTCTCCAAAGTGTTCAATTGCGTTGTTCCAAACGTGTGTTACATAAGACAGAAGATCTCCTGTTGATCTATGTTTACGAAAACCATATTGGTGATCGCTAATAATACTGAATCGTTCAAGATATTTTAGAAGATGCTCATTGATAACCTTTTCCATGACTTTCGATATTATTGAAAGCAATGCAACTGGTCGGTAGTTATTTGGCAAGGTCTTCTTACCTTTTTTAGGTATTGGCTGAACCGTGGCACATTTCCAGCAGGACGGAAATATTTCCTTTCTGTAGGATAGGTTAAAAAGTCTACAGAAAACTGGTGTTAGTTCCCTTGCACAGTTTTTGAGAAACTATGGCAGATATTCCGTCAGCGCCAGAAGCCTTCTTGGTGTCTAGCTTCATTAAAATACGCTTTATGATGCGCTGTCTAAAGACAACATCGGGCATCCTTGACTGCAATATGGGAATAGTAGGTGGTGTTTTTCCTTGGAAATCGACAGTAGAATGTGAAGCAAAGAGTTCAGCCAACAAGTTCGCTCTCTCAACAGATGTGGTTGCAATGAAATTATCTGGCCGTGTGAGTGGTGGTATGGTGGATTTGGTAAAATTTTGACTGCCTTAGCGACTTGCAAAACCATTCAGGTTCCATTGAAAAATAGGATTGAATATTAGGATTAGGGTGGTAAGAGTTCTTCTTTGGGGCTTATTTTTTGGAACAATAATTCCATTATGCTATCTGAAGTAGATAGCCCTAGTATAGATTCATTTGAGGAAGTAGGGATGAATTTTGAATATCTGGTGGATTTTTTCTTACATTTTTCACATTTCATTTAGTGACAAAATTAGCTCGTAACTAAACTATAACTAATATACATTGATAGAATAAGCGTGTATACATTTTGGATCTTAAGATATTGAGATCGTATGGACCTAAATACTTAACCTAGGTATTGATAAATTGATAAGATATTTCAACTTAAGATATTTCATGAATATACTTTCAAACAGAACTTAAATGAATAGACTTAAGATATTTCAACTTAAGATATTTCATTAAAAATGAGCTTATAGTACTTAATATTAAGCTAATCCTGAGGCATCGGGTCGCTGGGTCTTAGTAGACGTCGGCGGGCATGGCGTGGGGGGGCGGTAAGTGGTCCTGATTGTGGGGTTGACGTGACGGGTGGCTTTGTCCAGGAATCTCTGCTGGGTGCTGCTGATGAATTCCCGGATGGTTGGCATTTGGAGATCCCTATGGAGTTGGGTATTTCTGACAAACCACGGGGCGTTGGCAATGGTTCGGAGGGCCTTGTTCTGGATGGTCTGGAGGATGGATCTGCGAGTGCGTGACATCTGGCACCATGCGGGGCTGGAGTAGGTCATTCCTGCTCTGATGATCATCTTGTAGATTGTCAACTTGTTTCGTGTTGACAATTTCCTGGACTTGAGTAGGGGGTAGAGCTTGCCCAAGAGTTGGTTGACTTTCTTGGCGGAAGCAGTGACCTGGTCCTTCCATACTAACTGCTTGTCGTAGTGGAGTCCCAGGTACTTGATGCTGTCGGACCATCGAAGGCGGGTTCCTTGGAGTATGAGGCTTTCTGGCGGTGGCAAGCGGGCTTTGGAAAACATGATGGCCTGGGTTTTCTCTGGGTTGAGCCGGATTCTCTAGTGCTCGAACCAGGGAACTAACGTGTTGAGATGGCGTTGGAGGCGGCTGGTGATGATCCTTGATGACTTGGTCGTTGCAGTGATTGCAGTGTCGTCAGCGTACATGAAAATGGATGTATGGTTAGCGATGTCGGCTGTGTATATATTGGATAAATTGGGGGAGAGGACGGAGCCTTGTGGGACCCCGGCTCTGATGGGCCTGACTTCTAAAAGGGTGCCCCCCCCCCCCCTGCTCGACTCGAACCTGGAATGTGCGGGCCGAAAGGTAGGAAACGACCAGTCGCGTGAGATTTGTGGGGAAATTCTGACGAATGAGCTTGAGGATGAGTCCTTCATGCCAAACTCGGTCGAAGGCTTTGGAAACGTCGAGGAAGACAGCTCCGACCTTGTGTTTTCGATTGAAGCTGTTGGCGATATTTTGGGAAAGGGCAGTGGTGTGATGAACGGTGCTATGAGAGGGGCGAAAACCGAACTGTTCATTTGGGATGATTCTGAGCTCTGATGTTTTGGCTCGGATGATTTCCAGGATAACTTTTTCGGCCACTTTGCCCAGAGAGGGAAGTAGGCTAATTGGCCGATAGTTGTTAGCTTCGTGAGAAGGGGTACCTGGTTTCCTGATTAGGATAATCTCAGCTTTCTTCCAGAAGAGTGGGAACTAACCGAGTCTCAGGATTCCGTTGATTATATTTGTGGTTTCTGTGACTTGTTTTTTAGGAAGTTTTCTCAGGGCTTTGACGGTGATCTTGTCGTGCCCTGGGGCTTTACGAATCGAATATGAGTTGATGATGATCTGGGTAGCGGAGGGGGTGGTGAAATGAGTGTTGGGTGGAGTTTGGACCTGCTTGAAAATCTGGATTGTGGAAGGCACCCTTTGACCTCGGGCGGGCTTCGGGAGGGCGTGAGGATTGGGGCGAAACTGATCTGCCAACATTTCTGCCAAAAGATCTGCTTTTTGTTGAGGGGTCACAGCAGTGGTTCCAGCATGAGAGATTGTGGGCATTGAAGGTGGGGAGTCATTGGAAAGAGCACGGGCCATTTTCCAAAGAGAATTTTCTTGGGTATTGAGGGTTTCTAGCTTGGAGTCCCACCTGCTGTTATGGTACTCAAACAGGGTTTGTCTAACTTGTGCAGTGGCACGATTTGCGAGTCTTTTGAGATTCGGATCGCCAGTACGAATGGCTCTCCTGAGCAGGCGGTTTTTATCCCTGATCTGCTCTTTGATATAGGGGAGAAGATTTCCTATAAGTCTGGCGGGTTTAACCCTGGTGACGGTGGCATGGACTAGGGCAGTCTGGATATCTGCTGTCAATTTATAGACGGCATTGTCCAGGTCCCTTGTGGTAGTGATGGCGGGAATGGGAGCAGTGTCTGCTAGGAGCCGTTGGAAGTGCGGGTCGCCCAGAGTAAGAATGACTGGTAAATGGTCTGAGGAGAGCTCGTGAAGAACAGTGCTGTTATGGTGGAGGTCGTCGTTTCTGACCAGGAAAATGTCAAGAAAGTCAGGCCTTCCAGGACCTATGAAGGTTGGCTCGTCTGTAGTGATAATGTTAAAAAGGAGTTGGTCCTGGATGACTGCGATATCGCGGCCGTTTTCGTTCGTAGCTAGGTTTCCCCACTGAACGTTTTTTGCATTGAAATCGCCGCCCAGGACCGCCTTCTGATTATTTGGGCCGAATAGGGTTCGATAGTCTACAGGGTCAATCGGATGATTGCATCCGCCTTGTTGATAGACGGACGAGAACTGAATGAAGCTATTATTTGCCATGGAGACGGCTATAGTAGTAGCTTCGGTTTGAGTTAACCTGAGAGGTGAAGGTTGATGATGGTTTAGGGATTGTTTGACTAGAATCATGGTCCCCCCTAAGGGAGCCCTGATTCTGTCATGCCTGTAGACTATGTAATTGGGGATTTTGAAGCGGTGGCAGTGTTTCAGGAATGATTCCTGAATTAGGGCTATATCGATATTATGCTCCTGCAGGAAGTGTTGGAGCTCGTGTTTCTTGTTGGCGATGCCGTTTGCGTTCCAAGTTAGAACCTGCAGAGGACCATTTATGGGTTTGGAGGATTGATTTTTTTCTTATGTAATGAAAATAGTAATGAGGTTTTTCATCGACTAGGGTGAGGTTTAGAGTTGCATTGCTTAGATCTTGTAGATAATGGATCATTTTTTTGTTTTGTTTATTTAATATTGAAGGTCGTTTTGTAGGGGTGATTGAAGGAGGTAGGGTAGGTTTTTTAGGAGGTAGTTTTAGGAGAGAGTTGAGGAAAAAGATCCTGTAAGAATGGTGGCGAGGGCTGAGGGAAAGTGATGGAGAGATCGCACTGGGTTGACGATGATACGATTTTAGGTTTTGAGCCATTGGCTGTCGAGCTGAATGAGATGGAGAATGAAGGTTTTAGAGAATGAAACTTTTTTTGCATCGAAGTAGGATATTTTTTCTAACATGTGGATTTTTTGAATTTCAAACTTCTGTTTGAAACCTTTGGGAAATGATCTCCCTTAGAATTCATGCAGGTTAGGGGAGTTGAGCATGCTGTTTCAGGATGTTGGGGATATCTACACGAGGGACACATAGAAGCTCGGTTGCATTTAGAGGCGCTATGCCCAAACCTTTGGAACTGATGGCAGCGCATGGGATTTGGGAAGTAAGGACGAACCCGTAAGGAGTACCATCCTGCAAAGATTTTTGTAGGTAATTGGTGAAGTTTGAAGGACAGAACGAAGGTGGAAGAAGGACCTGCAGTGTCCTTTCTTTTCAGACGAAACAATTCTGTAATTCGTTGACTTTTGAGTACTTTCTAATATTTCTTCATCTGTGCAATTGATCATGTCAGAACATGTTACTACTCCCTTGATGATGTTTAGGGTCTTATCTGGTGAAGAAGTTACCTCGTAATTGTGCAGCATTGTCAGGGAAGAAGCTGATTTGGATTGTTTTTCTTCTTCAATGAGAAGGGAACCATCTGCAAGTTTCTTGGTTTCGGACAAAGTGCCGATTTGAGATTGCAGCGCTTTGTGAATTATAGAAGAAGAAATGTTTTTGAATGTACCTGATAGCATTATTTTGAAATATTTATCGCAATGCTAATTTCTGGAGATGAGGGGTAGATTCGGTACTGAGTCTACTGAGTCTTTTTGACCCGCTTAATGGAGAAAAATTGAAATTATTTAACATGGAGATTCCACGAGAATCCTAGAAAAGGAGGTCAACTACAGCAGAGCCTGGATGCTTGCTACCGGAGGGCACCCTGTATCCGGAGGAACCGTTTGAGACTCATTTCCACTGAGCCATACATCTCCTCAGCACGGTATCTAACCTTGAGATTGCAAGGAAGTGAACATAGAGAGACAAGACAACATGACTGGACAGCTCCAGACGAACACAATTTGACTCGGGTACCTCGGAGATGTCATGCCCCATACTAGAGGAATCAAGGTTCCTCTAGCCCCTGAGAGGTGGTGATATTGAGAAAGTACCTAAAGTTTTTTTATATTCCAAGTTAAGGTCAAATCTTTGAGAAGACCGACTGCTAACCTGTCAGTTCGATAAAAAGTCTCTAAAAATTTAATATGGATACATATAAAAATTTGATTTTGGTAGTCAATGTTAATTATATCAAAACTATGATTTTAGCAAAAACACCTTGAAAACGGCTTAGATTCAGAAAATGTGGGCAATGTTTCAAGAGAAACGAATTAATTGTGTTGTGTACATAAGAGGAAACATAACATAGACAGTATTTTTGGGCCTGAGGGCCCTTGGTCCTGTGGGATGCAGATATTTGCGGAATCCCGCAGGATGCCGAAAGACTTCGAGAGTAAAATATCGTATGATCATATATACAAGTTTACAAAGAGCTTAAATGAAACAAAAAGAATAATCAAAATCTTTTTTAAAATCACAGAATAAGTAGGGTTACAAAATCACATTTCAAGATAATTAACTATTATTTTGAAAATAACTACGCAAAAAAAATAAAATATTAATAGTTTCATCCGCTAAACGGCTCCTGACCTTGCAAACTAGATAGCCAGCAGCGGAAAAGGCTTGCTCTGCTTCCACGAATAACCCTCATTAACGAATTATAGGCGAATTGGAAGTATACGCCTTTTATTCCACCCGGCTCAAAATAACTCATCTCTTTCCTTAACAAAAATTCGAGAGTACTAGCTCTAGGACCTCTAGGTTGAGATGTGTGCGGCCAGCAGTTTTCAAACTTGTCAAGTTCAGTGCAAGTTCATCCTGAAGTGACATCAGTGCTGAATCTGACTCCAGGTTAGTAAGAGGTACATCGTCTTCATCAGATTCATCAGTAATAGCCGTTGTTTTTACATGGTTTTCCCTAACTAACTTTTCTAAGATGTTTTTACTTTCCTTACGGATTACATTCCTTGAAGGTAGATCAAAAGTTCCATCGTTCATAAATTTAATTCTGTCTTCTTCGTACTTAAACGGATCATGTAGGTATAATAAAGCCGCAGTCATGTTAGTTCGCTGCTCTGTAACCCGTTTCCTCAATGAAGTAACAAGTTTTCGGGCAAGTAGTTGTCTGCTGTAATCAGATTAGACTCTCGCCGACATAAAACATCGACAGCTGGTTTGACATGTTCCTCTTCAGTGAATAAATAATTTGGATTTATACCGAGCCCTAAATTAACCAAAGCTAGAAACGCACTGTTTTACTTTGTTGAATATAGTTATAATTTCCGAAAAGCTAGACCATCTTGTTCAACAATCCAGCAACAAAGCAATATTTTTTCCTAAGTCCTTTATCATATAAGTCTGCAATAGATTCTTCTTTGTAGACGATTGTTTAAAAAATATGATAGCCGGTCTTACTTTTTTTTATTATATCTGCATATTCTATAGCTAGGTTTATTTCGCTTGTAGGAAACAACAAACCAAAGCCGTCATCTACATGATTATGAAGTTCTTCATTTGCTAAGTCACTTTCGTGAGCCTCATCCGTTCCTTGATTAACTGTCTCATAATGCAGATTAATTTCTTCATCCACAGCTTCAGGTAAAGGATCTTTTTGTTTATAAATATATCTACAATATCCAGTTAGATACCATGGGCATAACAAAGCTGCTGATCTGGCTTGATGATACGACTGCCTTTACCATGACTTTGGCACCGTCTATGGTAATACTGATGACATCCTTATCAAGAAATAAGTCATATTCTGACAGTTTATCCTTTAAAATAGTGACACAGGCTTCTGCAGGCAAACTTCCATAAATGCGCACCAGCTCTAATTCCAGAAAATACGCTTATTTTTAGCAAATGCGTGAATATATAAGTTCCTTGAAGAAGTCCATTCATCGAACGTCAGAATTAATCTATGGTTATCGTCTTTCAGCTTCGAAAGATCTTGAATAACGCTCATTTTTATAGTCGTGTCAAAATTCATAATCATCAATTTTATGAAATTAGGAGAAGATAAATTATAACCACCGGCTAAAAAAGATCTCGCAAATCCGTCGAAGTGCAGAAAACACGGAATGGTAGACCATCTTTCGACACCATGCGTGACACCTTCTTATCTACGGTATTGTCTTCTCTTGGAAAGTGATCAGTGATTTTATGATTTTTTTTGACGGAGTTGATGAAGTATTAGCACGACAATGTAAAGTCGATGCCGAGAAATTGGATGCCGATAAAACTGTTGAAGCGGCAGTATCTGTCTACCTTGACAAATCTTCCGAATTGTTTAATTTGGTATCAAGTTTATGTTTGAATTTGAAATGCATATGCACGCCTTTAGTAGAACGCCCTGTCGTTTATAGGCGACACAGAATTTACATTTTGCTGTCTGTGAATTTTCCGCCCTCAAAAAGTACTTCCACACAACAACAGGACTAGAAAAGTCCTTATACACAATGCTCGACATAATTAACACTTTTTGAACTGTTTTTCAGTCGAGGATACTAAAAATGTTTAGTTAACTAAAACAAATAAAACCCAGCATGTAATTACGTTACGTCATGACTGTAATTGTAACTGACAAAAAATAGGTAAGAATTTAAGAAAACAAATATATGCCAGAAAGCCCTCACGCACGCAACCCACTCCGTTCTTGTGCACTAGGCAGTCGATCACTCTGACCGGTTCGCGCGATCCCGCGCGCAGAGTAACACTTGGAATTCATTCCTGCATAATCTCCCATTCCATAACCTGGACATTCCATATGGAGTTTCCGTATATCTACGGCAGGTAGACAGATATATAGAGTTAATTTTCTAAAATATGTTTTGCCAAATTTTTCTATTATTGGTAATATTGTCGCGACATTTGGCTTTGAATTTAGAGGTTAACTAAAAATTTTTCAAACAAAAAACACATTCTCGCTTTGAAGTAGATTTTTTATAAAGAGTTAGGCTTTTACTAAAGTATCTGTAGCTTCACAAAATACTGTCATTCAAAAATGAGAGTAAATTACACTAATAAAACATTATTATTAGCACACCTCTCAATGTATTTTTGGTCAGCCGACCCCCCATTGTTATAATAAAGAGTTTTTGGCTTACCTTTTTCTACCCTAAGCCAGCTCTCTTCTAACCCCATATAATTCCTTTTTGAGTATCTTTTTAATAAAAGAATCACATTAGCATTTTTTAGTCCGACGATCGTACACTCTTCTATCGTCATATACCCAACTACTTTCTAACAAAAAACAACCCATATTACACCTTTTTGACAACTTTTTTAACAAAAAAAACACTTCATATTAGGCCTCTTTCATGATCTTTATATCGAAAAAACAACTCCACTAACTTCATTAATACCTTTTTCACATCTACACATGCAGGTCTTAACCTTCTTTTAATGCCTTTGTGTCTAACTTTTTATCAAAACAAAAACTGCCAACTTCATAAACGCCTTTTTCACATCTACCTTACCCCCATTACACAATAAAAATAATCCAGACAATTCTAAAAATAGACCTCATCGTCATAATAAAAGCTTTTTAACCGAGTCTAGCATATCCCTTATCACCATAATAAGGACGTTTTGCTCATCGCTATTTTCATTAAGGCCCGTTTGACCTACAACTAACACCACAAAAACACACACACCTCAACGACGATGAACATCTTCAGCCGAAAAAATACTACCTCACATTTAACCTAACTCCATTACACACTAACAATACCCAAGACAGCCGAAAAACTACTTCTTTACGCAGAATTGGCAACATTGTCTCACCCCTGCGCATGCGGACATACCCTGTAGTGGGTCCAAAAATGACACAAAATATGCAGATTTGAGGACCATAAGATTTTGCAGCAGTACATCATAATTTTTATGGATTTAAATTACTTACAATATTACAGGAGCCCCTATTTCAGTTTGTGTACGTCTCGCATTCAGAAACACCCTTGTAAAATCTAAACTATTCATACAAATGTTACAATTTAAAGATAGTTTTTATCTTCGTTAAACGAGCAATACAAAGAACGCATGTCTATTTTTAATACCTTTACTTCCATAATTTGGGTTAACCTTTTTAGAAAGACATATGCTGTCGCGGGCTTTTTTGTAGAACTATTTGAAGCGAACAATATTGCCTTACATTGTTTTCGCGTATCTCTCACTATTTACGAAGCATACGCGAAAATATCTCTTCGACGATTGATTGATTTTTTTCTGACCTCATCCAACATTCATAGTCACAGGTCGGTTAATTCAGAAAAAATATCCACAACCTATACACCTAAACCTTCCTTGTGAAACACTCTATCCATTAGTGAAAAATAATATATATATATATATATATATATATATATATATATATATATATATATATATATATATATATATATATATATACAGTATATTATGCTGGTGGATCCTTGTAGTAAGACCGATTGCAGAAAATTCACCTTAAATAGCGGATCTCAATAATAAAGGAAAAGAATCGACCCTAAAGAAATGATATCATAAACACGGTGCCACTGGTGAACTCTAAAACTGTACAGTAATGAAAACCGTTAATCAAACGTAAGGTGGTTGTTTAGATTTGAGTCTGCTAAATTTAATAAAAGAAAAAAAAATTAATATTTTTTTTATTTTATTATTCTAATACCGACAAAGGATTTGTCGATTCTTGTTATTCGCATTCCTGGCAGAGATGAAAATTGCCGCCGGCTCACTTTCTGGAACAGTTTTTAGTGGCTCGCGACTTGCCGGAAGTCAAGTGACACCGCCTTCTAAGAAAACTTCAAATTCACGTTTAGTTTGTTGTACATATCAAAATTGTAGAATCTGTAGAACATAGCAGCAAGTGAAATATATTGTGTCATTCGGTACAGTTGTAGTTATAAATTTATCACAGACAACTTAGGATATATTATATGGGGATCAATTGCACAATTCCGGTACATTTATTTATTTATTTATTTCGTAAGGATGTACATTACATTCAGTTGACGTTTAAATAAAATTACCTAAATAAATTATACAAAAATTTTAGTAACTACCGACCCGGCCTGGCTGTGCAGTGGAGTTGTAATGTTACTGTTTACCTCTTCATTATAATTTAGTGTAGACAAAAATAGCATGTCTAAAATTTTTTTACAGTAGTTGCCAGGACGTGACGGGGTTTTGTTTTATACTATGTACTTTCTTACTTAATGTCATCCAAAAAAAAGTAAATATTTTTAGCATACCTCTCAATGTCTTTTTGGTCAGCCGACCCCCCATTGTTATAATAAGGACTTTTTGGCTTACTCTTTCCTACCCTAAGCCAGCCTCTTCTAACCCCATATATTTCCCTTTTTCAACATCTTTTTGAACAAAAAAAAACATATAAGGATTTTTGGTCCAACAATCGTACCCTTTTCTATCCTCATAAAAAGGCTTATCTACTTTTTAACAAGAAACAACTCATATTAGACCTTTTTGACAACCTTTTTAACAAAAAATTCTTTATATTAGGCTTCTTTCATCAACTCTATATCAAATAAACAACCCCAGTAACTTCATTAATGCCACACACAGAGTTGGCAACACTGCCTCACCCCTGCGCGTACGCACATACACCGGAGTGGTTCCAAAAATGGCACACATGGATAAACATATGCTGTCGCCGACGTTTTTGTAGAACTGTTTGAGTCCGATGATTGATTTTTTTTTCCGATTTCATCAGACATTCATCATTATAGGTCGCTTAATTTGGACAGAATATTTACAAACTATACACCATCTTCCACGTAAAACACTTTATCCATTAGTGAAAATCAGAATAAAATCCGTTGAGTAGTTACTGAGAAAATCGTGTTCAGACGCACGTCACCAATAAGGTGACATGCGTTGAAGTGAATAAACAAATATCTTTTTTTTCACTTCAACAGCTGTTTATCCTTTAAATGACTATTATTACTTGTGTTTTTTTTTTATTATTGTTATTAAAATTAGGGTAATTTTTATTTTAATCTGCTGGGCAAATTTTTTAATATTATATATATTTCCTAATTATTAAAAATTTTAACACATGTAATTCACTAAAATTTTAGTTACGTGATTGCATAAAAATATTTATAAATAAATTGCTGACCGGTCAAAAGAGTCGTTCACCTTCTTCGGCTTTCGTTTGTTGTCAACAAAAAAGCCAGCCAAAGCTTCGAAGCATTTTTTTTGATGCCGCATATCGGCTGAGTGTGGTTTTATACCGGAGATTTGTAGGGGCGGTTTAAGCATATCGTTTATCGATTATTTTTTGTATTAGTAGTGACTTTTTTTTTGATCCCTTCTATTATTTATTAATACTGTAAAGACTTGAAAGTAATTTCCATAGTTTTTTGTACAGTATTTTTTGTAATATTGGACATAAAGGTTTTACTTTTTCTTAAAGTTTTCGCGTTAAATCCCGAAGTAGACGGTTCACTATTCAAATATACTTTCATTACTTTGCTTAAGAGAAAGAACATTTATACTGTCAGCTGCTTTAAATAAATGCTCGGGAAAGATTTTGAGGTATTGTATTTCTTTATTTCAGGTAAAGGCCAAGCAATGATAATGATGAAAATGACAGTAGCAAACGTCATAAGAACATTTAGAATAACCTCTAAATACAAGTCCGTAGATGAGATAAAGTTATCTTCTTTTATCACCCTAACAAGTGTACATCCTATCGACTGTCATTTTTATTCGAGGTTCGAAAAATAGTTTTACTATACATATTTATAGTATACCTTATCTATTATTTTAATATTTAAAGGTAAATTTTCGGTATTAGATTTTATAGTCGTTGTAAGCAGTTCTACGTGTATTTTTAGTTGCAATTCGTGGCTCAGTCATAATAGGCTTAATAAAAAAAAACAAATGATAATGCGAGTCACCCAAGAACGCGTCTAGTGCAGAAAAGAAGATTTGGTGTAGTAGTGATAGCTCTTGTGTAGTACAGTCTACATTATATTTTTGAAATAGATATACTATAGAGTATAGATTTCTTATGCTTGCAATATCTTCTGTATGTTTGGATACGGTAGTAGTATGATAAACGCAATAATTATTACGCTATATAACTCCGTGTATATTAAAGAAGTTGGAGGTGCGGTTCCTTCACCTTCTAAGGATTTTTATTCACGATTGAGTAACAGCCGTTTGACCTTCAAGTCTATATCAATGCATTCATCTATAGTAGTGTTGACTTAATGACTTTTGCTGACAAAATTAAGTTTTATTGTTTTAAATTTTTAGAAACATCATCACGTTAGGAACCTGTTCCCCAAAAATTTGACAGAAACTTAATGTATTTAAATTCTAAACCTCCTAAGGTTCACGGTTGAGGCCAAAGTCAAAAGAAATAATTAAGGCGATCAATTAGACTTCTTAATTCTTCATTAGGAAGGCTTCTTTCAAACCCATCATTGCTTTGCCGTTCACTGTTTAAATGGAATGAAATAAAATGTAAATACTAGTTATTATGTTTAGGGCAGGAGAGTAATTTTAAGCGCTGGGCCTAATAAAATTTGCCAGAATATTATGCTAATAATTAGTAAAAATGACTATAATACATGATTTAAATTTTTTACGAAAAAATAATCACGTGATCTTGTATCACACGTATGCTCCGTATGCTCGATATATATAATCATAAAATAATCATATTAAGCTGAAAATAGATAGTGTTTTTATACGAAGTGACCTGGTTAAGAATCAGTCGGTAAATTAAAAATAAGATTTTTGGTAAACTATTGTGGTGACGTAGTTCTTAAGTCATTTATCTCAAGTTTCACACCAAGAAAATAACAACAAAAAATACACGTAGGCAAAAGAATCCTAAATGTTAGGTAAAAATATATATTTTATTGGGTAAAATTGTATAATCCCTATAATAAATATTTAATAATGAAGGATGGTACTTTTATTTGTTCATTAAAAAACACTAATAACACAAACCGGCAAAATTGGACGAAACTCCAGACCCTGAGGCCAGAGTATACTTCCCTAAAGATTTTTGGTGAGCTCAATCCGAATCCGACCGCAGAATTGCTCCATCACAACAAGTTTTCGAGATATCTTAACCTAAAAATGTAAAAAACGCGGGTTTTCGCTATAATCGGATTATTTACACCGCGAACCAATTTTTTTCCACAAAACTCGTTAAGACATCTGAAAGTACTACTTTTCCCCTTGAAAATGCATTTAGAATTTTTCAGATATTTTATTTCTTCTCGGAGAAATCGTCCATTGAAAATAATTAGATTGGCGTTTTCGTTACAACCATGTGAAAAAAAAGTTGATCCAGCAGGAGAGAGTAGTGTAATTATATGATTTTTGGGACGGTGAATCAGAATTCGTTGTTGGTTTAACCCCATCGAGTCGTGGTTTGTCCTTAACCTTAAGAAATTCAAAATGGCGGATCCGATATGACGAGTCGGAATTCTGAAGAGTCTAAATTACTATAAAACTCGATATTTGTTACATTTCCTCCCTCAAGTAAAGTAACTTTGACAAGTTTTTTTGTATAAACGATCACATACTACCGCTTTCAGCCGAACCCAGATTACGAAACGAAGACTGTTGGTGTTGACTCCAGTTTTCTTTTTTTTATGAATTTTTTCTTACTCTTTAGAACTAATTAGAATGAAATTACTAGCTTTTCTTATGAAAACAGATCAACTTTTTTTTGGTATTGTTGTGACATATGTGTTTGCCTAGTAATATCTATAAAGCGACTGTCAATCATAATAAAAGTGTTTGTGTTCGATGTGATATTTAACTTAGGATGCAGTAAAAGATTATTCAAATGTGTTTTGTAGTTCGATTACTTTTCGGCTTCTGGGAGACGTCTAAACAAATGTCAAACTAAACAAAAATGAAGGCAGTTAATAACAAACAGGTGAGTAAACCTGAATACCCTCTCGCCTAACTTACCGAGTCAAGGCAGGTAGCTGGGTAGGTAGGAAGGCAGTTGACGTATTGTTTTGTTAAGTATCTTCCCTGTTTTGGCAGTATTTCTTGTCAGAGACTTACTCATTATCAACAAATTCCTTACTTTTTTGCTTAAAAATAAAATACATGTAGGTACCTCAATTTGCATTCTTAACTAAATAAATATGAAACTAAATTTGAATAAAAATTAAACCCATATCAAAAAAGTGATAAAATGTACACAATAAAAAAGTATCAAATACCATCGTCTCTTAATCTTAATAGTACCACTTACTTATAAAAGATAAATAAAACTAGCAAAAGAAATCTGTCACCCTTTTAAACAAAAAACCCGGAATGCAAACGATAAGTAAGTAGTACTTATTACACAAAATCTATTATGCAAACCGACAAACTAAATTTTTAAAATTTGCGCAAATTTTGCTAATTAAAAGAAACTTTAAATAAATCTTCTTTAAATTCGAAAAGCCAATACTGAAAAATGAACGTAGCCGCTTAACAAAACTTTTATAGCTTGCGATTTTCGTTGGTAAGTCTGATGCCTCAATAAGTCCTGAAAGAAGTACGGAACGGTTTTTCTTGAATATTATTTTTATATTTTAAAATAATATTCTTGCTAGCTCGGGCCGAAGAAAAAACTACCAATTTTTCAAAACGTCATTGGTGTTGATATTAGGTTTTCTAGAGAAATTCGATCAAAAAAGTGTAGAAAATACCCTTATCTCATAGTCGCAACACATTGTCACAAATCTTCGGATTACACTTTAATTACCATAAAAAAAATTAAAAGAATTGATAACAGTTAAGTTTTGGTAATTTACCGGTAAAATTTTTATATATTTGGAGAAGTGAAATGATACAATATTATGGGCTTAAATTCCTGAAATTTGATGCCTGTCATGATAACAGAAATTTTATCTCTTATGTGTCTAATATTGGTCAAAAATAAATTTAGTTTTTAAAAATCGCTGTAAATTTGTTCGTCCGAAAACCACCTACACACAGACAAACACAACCATACCTTACAGTTAAACAAACATTTTATTTTTATAATAGTATTAAAATATGTACGATTACTAAGGTCAAAGCCATCATAACTTAAACGAAGTAACCGATCTAATAATACATTAGTTAGTATAAATTTTTTCCTCAAATATTGATTGAACACACTGAAAAGTCGTAAATGTAGAAAGGGCTGTGCTATGCTATGCTAAAGGAATTTTAAAAACAGAAACCCTATACAAATGGTAGTCAATACGCAATTCTGATACAAATAGTAAATTTAACTTATACTCTCTCCGTTTGCAAGGCGAAGTAATAAATCATGTAAAATTATGCAAATTAACTTCACACGATAGTACGAGTCTCGGTACCACACAGTACATTTTACGCAAAAATGTTACAACAAGATTATTTGTACCGGTAGTATTAGCTTGAACTAACATGTGTAGAAAATTACAATAGAATTATGGCATTTTTGCCTTGAAAATCTCGAGAATGACTGAGCAGTGGCGTATCGACTGATTTCTTTTATATTAATTACAGCTATAATAAAGGTTGGTTATATTTAAAAAAAAATATTACAAAATATTACAGATATTACAATAATATTACAAGAGTAAAACTAGTATTAAACAAAATTGAGGAATTATAATAAGATGACAGAACGGCGCCCATTAATGCCAGATGATTACCTACCCACATAATATATGCATACAAAACAATATGATAGTTCAGATCAAATCAAATCAAATTTATTTATCAAAACATATAAATTTACAAATAAATAGGAAATTAATTACATATAAACAAGTTTTAAAATATAAACGCACCTAGATGCATTCCTGTATGTGCCTTTACAAAACACTATTTAAATCCTAAAATCTAAAAGAAAACAGGTACAAATGTCACACAGGGAAGACCCAATAACTGTATGTTGACTAGTTTTTTTTATTTTTATTAATATTTATTTATTTATTTATCCACGGGACTTGTCCACTTAACACTGAGGGTAACAATTAAAAGTTAATCATTTATAAAATAACCCCTTAAACTATAACTTAAATTTAATGACAAAATAAAATTATTATATCTAGTCCTAGTGCTATGTTAATCTTAAACACCTTCTATATCCGACATGTCAGACATGTCCGAGCTAAAATCTGACATAGCATCATCTGTACCTAATGGTATAACTAGTGGTTCTACAATTTGGTTCATTGATGAATCTAGTGCCCACATTTTATCTTCTTCTTTAATTACGTGTTCAACACATTCTTGCCAGTTTTCTGGAGTGACATTACATATTACTTTTGCAAATAGATCTTTAAGGACTGTTAATTTGTAGGTCACATTGTTTATAGCCACTTCGTTTTTTACTTGAGCCCAAATAAGCTCTATAGGATTAAGGTCACAGTGGTATGGTGGCAAGCGAAAAACAGTTATATCCCGAGTTTTGGCTATTTCGTCGATAACTTACTTATTGTACTTATCTTCGTTTATTAAAACTTCATGTTTGACTAATTGTATTAACTCGCGTTTAACATTGTCATCATAGGATAATATATCTCGCTGAGTTAACCAAGACTGTATATCACGTTTAAGCCATCCCATCGTGGGAACACGTTCAACTTTTTTGGAATGGTAACTTGCATTATCCATGACAATTATTGAGCTTCGGGGAATCAAATCTATCATCTGCGTAAACCATTCTTCAAACACATCAGAATTCATATCCTCGTGGTAATCTCCTGTTTTTTTTCGATTCGAATGTAAGCAGACCGCCATTAACGAAACCGTGGATACTCCCTATATGTGTTATAATTAATCGGCGTCCTTTTCCAGATGTTGGACGGAGACCGGTTGACCAACCTTCCATAAAAGCTTGTCTTGAACACAAAACGTTTTTTGTCCTGCTAAAACTTATTTACGGTGTACCCTTCATTTATCCAAGTTTCGTCTAAATAATAAATACGCTTTCATGTCTAATTTTTCTCAGATAATCTCTTCTCCAGCGTACGATTTCTCCCCTTTCAATTAAGAAGGATTTTTTTTTTTGAAATTTTTCCTAACGCAAATTGATTGATTGATTAAAACGTCCCACAACTTGGTCTTGCCCATCGTTGGTATCTGTGGTTACTTTTAACAGCCTCTAGAATTAAATCCAAAGTTGAGATTTTTTTTCAATGAAAAACCCATGAATCGCAGGGAATTTTTTACATCTTCTGTCAGCTTCAGTTTTATTTTACCTGGTTTTAGCTTTAGCCCAGTAACATTAGCAATGAAAAAATTTCAGATAAAGCAATAAAGCCAGTCAATTTTCAGACAAATTTGGGTGAAGAATTTTGTAGCAGAGCATTTCAACAATTAATAAAAGATTATAAAATAAATCATTACAGTAGTTTTTCTAATTTAACAGCAAGTATAGTCGAGCGGCTTCATCCAACTTTAAAAAGAGTATTTCAGTAATCAAGGAAATTATAAGTGGTGTATTATTGTGCCAACTTGTAGGAAAATGGAATAATACTGTTCATAGAACTACAAGATATAAACCTGTTGAAATTAATAGAAGAAATACAGATAATATATTATTGAATTCATTTACTTTTAACAAGATCGTTGATTGAAAACATACTAGGCTTAAAGAAAATGATTTGTTAGGATTTCAAGAAAATAGAAATATTTGATAAGGGATACACTACAAATTGGTCTACTGAAATTTTTTAAATACGAAATATGCAGCTAACAAACCCAAGGACCTAACTCTTAAAACATGCTAAAAATGAAAATATTGAGGGTGGTTTTTTTGATGAAGAATCACGGAAAGTAAAACATCACGATGAATATTTACTGGGAAAAATTTTAAGAAAAAAAGGAAATAAAGTTTTCGTTAAATGGTTAGGTTTAGATAGAACTCATAATTCATGGTTATTTTAAAAAAGATATATTGTACCATATTAAATATAGTTTATAAAATCAAAATTTGAATATATATTTATTTAATAATTTTGAACATTAAAACTTTTCATTTTACATTAATATTCTATGTTTTTTATCAAAAATTTTAGGAAGTATTATTTCACACTCTTGAATTCTTCTTCTAAATCGCAACCTATCTAAATAGTTTTTTTTTTTCGCATTCACTTTTTTGTGCATTATAGTAAGCAAAGTCCCATACGATTAGTAAATACACCTTATTTTGGTTCTCGTTAAAAATCGCTGATTTCTTCATATTTTCTTTTTATTCCGTTTCCTATTAATTTGTTTTCCAACTCGTTGAGATAATGTCGATAACTCCAACATAGTACACACATTTTCAAAATTTGGATTCTGATTTGAATTTAAAACGTTATAGATTATTTAATTGAAACTCCTGTTTTTTTCAAAATTTCAATTCTGTTATCAATGATTTCTCATAATTTGTCCATGAAATCACAAGCAAGACACACATAATATTCTCCACTCTTTTGAATTTTTACATGAGAGACTAATTGTATTTTTCAAAATATATTGTTATCAAAAAGAGTTGACAATAATGCTGATGCAGATATCTGAGACACTCTAAATCCGTTTTATCCACCAATAATAACTTTTGTTAAAAAAATCATCTAAGCTAATTTCAATGGTTACAAATTTTGTTACCGACTTGTTTAAGTAATATATATTAGAATTTAAAAGTTTATCATATTTACTTTAACTACAATAACTTGATATTCGAATTTCTTTAAAAGATCGGATTGTTCAATTGTTTCCATTTTTCCAAAAACGCTGCACTTGGTCTCACTAAATTCGTTCTAACCCAAAAACCGCAAATTCTACAGCAACAAAATTTTACACTGTGACAACCCAAGATAGTATGAACTTATTGAGAGTACTATAATAAAAATATAATTATTTTTTGGTGAGGCTGCGATCTTTTCAATCCATCCTCGTATAAACATGCCAATGTTGTTACACGTCGAACGCTTACAATATTCGTGCTAAGCAGTTATGATCCACTACGGATACGGTATAACAGTGGTTGTATCGATACCTTTACTGATATAGACAAAAGATACTTATCCAAACTTACTGCCCAAAAATATTTAATACATTTTCTCAGTTCGCAATTTGCAAAGTTTTATAAAATATACAAAACTGAGGAGAGTTTTTTGAATTAAATTTCACCTAACCGGACTCATCAAAATTCCCAATACTCTCCCCTTGGACAGCCCCTGCTCCCAAGATATATATCAGCTTGGCTAAATATAATAAGGAATCAACTTCCTCTTCTCGAATAAAATCATCGTTCCTCTAACTGATTCATGATAAATATCAAAATCACATTCAATATTACACAGACGGATCTAAATCAGACTTGGGAGTGGGTGCAACAGTGGTTGCACCAAACATTATTCATAAATATAAACTAAATAACATTTCAACAGTGTATACAGCCGAATTATTAGCTATTAGAGAAGCTATTAAAACAGCTTTTAAGAACAAATATAAATAGTAGTATTCTCATTATAACTGATTCTCTTAGCTCTCTGAAATCCATAAATTCTTCAAAAACATCCATCCCATTAGTGTTAGACATAATAGACCTTTTACATATAAGTGATATCCGGAAGAACAACATAGTATTGTTGTGGACTCCTAGTCACATCAACATAAGGGGAAATGATTTGGCCGATAATAATGCCAAGTTGGCACTCACCTCTGGAAAAATCTTAAATCCAATCTTATCACCAAAAGACCTGATAAATCATTTCAAGGATATAATCAGAAATTTATTTCAACTATTTTGGGACTTGCAAGAGGAAAACAAATTATGGGAAGCAAAGCCTTCAGTGTATCCTCCTTTTCACGTTTCAAGTTTGACACGAAAAGAGAATATCTTATGGAGAAGAGTATCCATAGGTCATCCGAATCTAACCATTCTTATCTATTAAAAGGGGAACCCCCTCCATTATGTCAACAATGTAATACAGCCCTCTCGATAAAACATATCCTTTCGCATGACTATCTCCCCGAAAGAACAAAACATAATTTACTGAGACCCTTACATCAAATAGTGGCACCAAATACAAATAACATAAAATGTCTAATAGATTTTTTAAAGGAATCTGATCTTTACTCTAAATTATAGTATCAACATAATCTGGTGCTAAATGATCTTAGCTATCGATGCGTTACACCTAAACATACATACATACATACAAGGAGGGTTTTTTATATAAACACGGTTTAATATGTATTACTGCAAATTTTAAATCTTTATTTGTACTTAGTTGGGAATGTGGAATCTTTGGCACAATGATACTACTCAGTATATATCACCACTACGCCAAACACTTTATTCTTGCACTCGACGCGCGTTTCGCTAACCATGTTAGCTTCATCAGGAGCGATGATTGACTGTCAATCATCGCTCCTGATGAAGCTAACATGGTTAGCGAAACGCGCGTCGAGTGCAAAAAGAAAGTGTTTGGTGTAGTGGTGTTATATACTGAGTAGTATCTTTATTTGTATTTAAAGATAAACAACAAACAATGCGTTAATAGCACCAACGCTCCATTTTTTTCTCCGTACAGGATGTCCTTTGCGTATTGAAATTTATCACGCTCCAAATAAGAGCTTTTTTAATTTTTAACATTCACATATAACTTAAGGTCACTGAACAGTCGTTAATTGTTGCTAGGTGATCATTACTACCATTAAAGCAAAAAAAGTAACAGTCGTACTAAGGTTTGCACTATAAATTAAAATCAATTAGAGCTTAACAATATAATTATAGAAGTTCATTTCAAAATTTAAATTATAATAAAAGAGAGAAGTCGATTTTATAATTTTAAACACGATGCACTTTTGGAAACTTACTAAACAATAAAGATATTTTAAGATAGATAAAGTTGTTAAGATCCTAACAGTCAGTAAAAAAAATAATAGATTTTTTTTTAATTTATTTGAGCTATGTCCTAGAGTCGGTTAGGCACGCACAAAACCGGTACTGCCCCAGAAGTAATAAAGACGAAAAGATAAGCCAAGACACAAGAGGTAAAATGGAAGAAAAAAGACTACTAAGAAGAAAAATGCTGACCCACAAAAAGATAAAAGCACTAAACAGGGAAATATCAAGAAAAATTAGAAATGACCTTAGGAAATACAAAAATGACAAAATTATACAAACTATTGAAAACAACAAGAGTATGAAGAAAATGAGAGAAAAGATTACAAACAGCAGAACGGAAATCTTCCAACTTAGCGAAAAAATGGTCATATTACGTCTGATAGAAGAGATCTACTGCATATAGTTGAAGAATTTTACACAACGCTATATACAAGCCAAGCAGATTCAAGGACATAGGATAGACCACTGCCGAAAATACAAAACCAGGGCTCCGACTTTATTCCAGATATATCCCAAGTTCTTTCTAACACCTTCACTATCAACGCCGGTGTGCCCCAAGGCACCATATTGTCTCCTACTCTCTTTCTCATTTACATTAACGATCTGCTGGAAAAGACAGGGAATCCAATCTACAGCTTTGCAGATGACAGTACGCTTGTCTCTTCATTCACTTTGAATGCTCGAACAACGGCTGCTCAGACAGCAGGATTCTAAGTCTGGCATAAAACTAGAACGTTCATGGCTGTCCTATTCTCTATTGCTTCAAAAGGCATATTGTGAACCATGTTGGTTATTCGCAAATAGGGCATCTAAAAATATACAAAATGTTTGGATAGAAGACTATGAGGATTGGAAACATATTATAGAAGCCATAGAAAGACACTAGACATCGAAAAATCATTTATGAAGAGCAAAAGTCCATAATCAAGAAAGAAAAATCTTTTTGGCGCCAAGTACTCACTAGACTCCTTGATGTTACTCTGACACTTTCAACCTGTAATTTAGCTTTTCGTGGCCATAGAGAAAAGGAATACAGCAATGATTCAAGTCCAAGAGGAAATTTTTTAAGTATTGTTGAGTTATTAGCGAAATACGATCCTGTTTTACAAGAATTGTTAAGTAAGCCAAAGGATCAAACAAAATATTTAAGTCCAAAAATACAAAATGAGCTCATTGCTCTTCTGGTTCAAAAAGTGGAAAACGCGCTGGTAAATGAAATATTAACCGCACCATTTTACTCTATTATATTTGATACGACTCAAGATATTTCGAAAACAGATCAATTGTGTGAACTTTGCCGTTACTGTGTGATCGAGAAAGATGAAAATGGAACTCCAAAGGCGCTCGTAATTAAAGAGTAATTTTTAGGAGTTCATGAAGTTAAGGATCAAACTGCTTTAACAACGTCCAATCAGATTATAAAATCCATAAATGACAAAAATATTCCTCTGAATAAGTGTCGTGAACAAGAATATGATGGTGCTAATAACATGAAAGGCACTTATGGTGGAGTTAAAAACTCATAAGACATGTCGAGCCAAATGCGGTATTGTGTTGCTTATAATTTAAATCTGGTAGTTAATGATGCAGTAAAAGAGGTTATAGAAATGCAAACATTTTTTGAAACTGTGCAATAAATTTATAATTTCTTGGACATAGTATCAAAAGATGGAATATATTATCAAGTTTTACATCTAATAAAGAAGGGGAATCTTCAACTTCGGTAACATTAAAAACATTAAATCCAACTAGATGGGCAGGACATTTCGATGCCATTTTTGCTTTAAAAGTTCGGTTTGTTAAAGTTCAAAAAGCGCTAACAAAAACTATTCTATTAAATTCCAAAGCAGATTAGAGAAATGAAGCTATTTCACTGAAGAAGAAGGTCGAAAATTACAACTTTATTATGTTACTGATTTTCCATTGCAAAATTTTACAGACCATCGACATAGCCTCTAAAGCACTTCAACATCGCTATCGATCTTTCAAATGCCTCAAAGCATTTGCAAGTCTGTTTGAAAGAACTTGAAAAGTATCGACATGAATTTGGAGATTTAAAAACGCAAGCTAATAGTGTAGCAGAAAAATGGTCTATCAACCCTGAATTTCCTAAAACTTGTCAGAGAAAGGTGAAACGTCATTTTGATGAAATTTGTGAGAATGAATGTCTCCAAGATCCTGAAAGCTTGTTTAAAGGGAACGTATTGGACATCATCATTAATCAACTGAGATCGCGGTTCCTTGGAATGAATAAAATTTTTTCCAATTTCAGTGTCTTGCAACCTGCTGCAAAATTTAAATGATACCGATTTATTGAAAAAGGCTTTAGAATTTGTTGATTTATATAAAAAAGACATATCTGTCTCGTTTGCCAAGGAAATTCTCAGTTTTCGATCCACTTTTAGGCACGAAATAAAAGTCATCTTCTATAGGAGAACTTACGGATTTATTAATCATCATATGTCTTCAAGCTTTCCTGAAGTGTGCACTGCATTTCTGTTATTTGTAACCATTCCTCTGACTACAGCTAATGCCGAGCGATCATTTTCAAAATTAAAATTGATAAAAACTTATTTGAGAAATTCTATGAGAGAAGAAAGGTTACGCAACTTAGCTAATCTATCCATCGAACATTCCTTGGCCCGAAATTTGAACTTTGAAGATGTCATTAACACTTATGCTGAACAGAAAGCCCGAAAAGAGGAATTTTAATAATTAAAATTTTTACTAAAAATAAAATTGTTATTTAAGTCCAATATTGAATTAAAAGTTACTAGAAAATCAACGAAAACTATACACAATAATTATAATAGCGTTTGTAGGTACTTTACGTGGTGACTTTTTAAAAAGAAACTACAACGTTGGTTGAGCTTGTTTACATTAAGGAAGGGCCCCATCCGATGATTTTGCCACGGGCCTCAACGGTATAGTTACGCCACTGTGATTATCATTAGACGATAATACTAGAATTAAGGACTATTCTAATATAGTATTTGTGTCATAATAACTGGTCGGAGGCTTTAAATTTTCCCAGTTCTTTAAGGGGTTACATCACCTTGGCGCTCGGAAAAAATAGATATAAAAATAAAAAAAATTGACGCAGCTATTAAATATATAAAATAATTTTTCTTTCACACATATACATAGTAGTTTTATGAATAATTTGAAATAATAAGGAATAAAAAAAATTAAAAAATGACGGAGATATGAGCCATCAAGTAGGACCCTTTTTTAAAAATCCTTGCTGATGGGGTTCTTATTTTCTCTATCAGGCATCGTCTGAAAAATAAAAAAATATTTTTTTCTTATTTAGAAAGGTAATAGCTAAGATGTAGCATAGGAAAAAAATTTTTAAAATTTTTTTGTAGAAATGACAGCTGTTTGAAAAAAAAACTTTGATTTTTATCGAAATTTTGAGTTTAAAAAGTTTATAACTTATGAATATGGCACCCAATCAAAAAAATCCTATGCTATATGTTAGATAGTATTATAAAGAATATGTGTTGTAAATTTTAACAAAATCAGTTAAGTAGATCTTGAGATTTCTTCTACACCAGTTTGAAAAAAGTAGTTTGGGCTCTCATGTTGGCTATAGATATTCGTTGAGAATCCAAGTTCTCGGTAAATCACGCGCTTGGGCCAATTACAAGGTTTAATAATTGCATCATTTGTAATACACTAGTATATCTATCATGAAATATACTAGCTGCAATATAAGATGCAATCTCAACAATTTTTGTGCCACTGTAATGTACTTTTAGAGCTATAAACCAAATGGCAGCGTTTAGACTTTCGTTGTTATTCTGAGTGTATCCTTCTAAACAGCGTTCTTATAAAGGAGTGACTAAAAGAACAATACCTTTTGTCAAGACTTTGACCGCTCGTGCCGGTCCGATCGCTACTTAAGTTTCGGGCGGACTCTCTGCCGCGCTCACTTCTAATTGCTATAACTTCGGAAATAATTTGAATTTTTAAATGGTTAAACGTTTCAAATATTCTTAAAAGTATAAACAAATTACCTAGCCAAAAAAAAAAAATAATTCGATTTTTTGGAAATCTCAAGGTGGTATAACCCCTTAATATTATTGGGTCTCTACCAACAGTTTCTTGTTTCTTATGGAATCAAAATATATAGGTAAACCTAAGTCGTCAAAACAATGTTTCCCTAGAGGCTAAATTCAGTGCAGAACATTTATTTTTATATACGAGTAATATCATTAGTTGCGTCCCTGAAAGCCGTTTGACACCTATTTTTCTATATAACACAATTCTAAATGCAAGATATTTATCTGGAAATGAAACATGCATTTATTTGAAAACCTGTGTACGACTCCTTGTGAGTTTTACGTTCTATATTGCAAGTGAATACTTGAAGAGATACAGCAGTTGAATGATTTTACAATAAAAAAAACTCAATATTTGTGAAAAAATGCCAGTTGTTCAAAAAAACGCATATGGTCGAAACTCCACAATTTATGAAATAGGCAAACAATTTTTTTTGAATAATTATTTATTGGCTTTTCTTGAGTTTCGAGTCTTAAGAATTAAAAAACAAAGCGATTACCATAAAAATATTTTTTAAGGCTTACTGGTCTCTCTCAATTACCATTAAAATATATGTCGGCATCTTACAAGCTTTAAAAAGTTCTTCGATTAGGTAATCAAATTACGTTAAAAAGTTTAAACCAATCTAGTAAAATTATCTTAAACATATAATAAGAATTATAGCGATCTTGCAGTTACATAATTTGTTTATAACATTTGTTACGTTGCTTTACTTAACAGTTACCTTTTAGACTTGTTTTTTAAATTTTTCAATAAAGAACCGTGATTACTTTTCGATTATATTTCGCAAGTATCTGGAATTTGCAAATATTTGATGTAGAAATTTTTAATAGATAAAAAAGGTATTGGCAAGGTTAGTTTGTTTCTTTAGATAATTGTACATCTGAATTAGGTAATTACGAAAATTACATAATTTGATCTGAAAGTGTTACATCAGTTTGAAACCTAAAAATGGAGGCTTACATCCCTTTTTCGAAGAAATGCCAAAAGCAAGCTTTGATTTGACTGAAAATGCAAAGAAGCTATTGCTTGTAAACATCTTGCCTACCGACAATCCTAACGTCATAAATCACACACCTTCGTTCGTGCCCGGAGCAGATGCAAAGAAATTATCGATGAAACCAAGGAAGGAAATCAACAAATTAGAAACAAACTTCTTGCTTGCCCTAACAATTCTAGGCCAGATAATTCTATTGCAACAACACCTGTTGAGAAAGTAAACTTGTTGGCTGAACTCTTTGCTTCACATTCTACTGTTGATTTTTAAGGAAAAACATCACCTACTGTTCCCATAGTGAAGACAAGGATGCCCGATATTTTCTTCCGACAGCGTATCATAAAACCTGTTTTAATGAAGCTAGAGACCAAAAAAGCTACTGGTGCTGACGGAATACTTGCCTCAGTACTCAAAAACTACGCGGGAGAATTAACACCAGTTTTCTACAGACTTTTCAACCTATCCTACAGAAAGAGAATATCTCCTTTCTGCTGGAAATGTACCACAGTTCAGTTGATACTCAAAAAAGGCAAAAAGACCTTGCTAAATAACTACCGATCAGTCGCACTGCTTTTAATAACATAGAAAGTCATGAAAAAGGCATCAGCATCTTCTAAAATATCTTGAAGGATTCAATATTATTAGCGAACATCAATATGGCTTTCCTAAACATAGGTCAACAGGAGATCTGCTAACTTATGTAACACATATTTGGAACAACACAATTGAATACTTTGGAAAATCTCGAGCTTTGCTCTTGATATATCCAAGGCATTCGACCGTGTTTGGCATGATGGATTGTTGGCTAAGCTACGCTCTTCTGGTATGTCTGAAAAGTACTCTTTATGGCTCTCATGTTTCCTCAAAGATCGTTCTTTACGAGTGGCGATCGACGGATTTTTTTCTAATACCTTTACTATCAATACCATTTTGCCCTAGGGCCCCATGCTGTATCCTACTCTTTTTCTCATTTACATTAACGAACTGCTGGAAAATACCAGAAATCCAATCTACAGCTTTGCAGATAGCAGTACGATTATCTCTTCATTCAGTTTCAACGCTCGAACATCGGTTACTCATGCAAATATCCGCAGATAGCAAGAGGTCGTTCAACTTAACAAGGACCTAGAAGAAATTCTAGCATTAACCAAGTAGAATTTAAAGTTGCTGTTGCTGAAACCGACATAGTTATGTCGGGGCACTCCATTCCTTTAGCATCATCACTCAATTTACTGGGTGTTAATTTGGGAGCGAATATGTCTTGGCACGAACATGTAGCAAGTATAGTAAAGAGAGCTTCTCAAAAGCTGGAAATATTAGTTCAAACTAAAGAGCCTTACACACACTCCACGACAACTGTTAATTCTGTACAAAGCTCAAATTCGTCCAACGATGGAATACTACTCCCATGTTTGGCCCGTTGCTTCCAAACATACATTGCATTGTTGAATTTTATTCAGAAAAGAGCTGCTCACCTGATTGGAGACCTGGAACTGGCCAGTAACCTTGATTCATTGAAACATTAAAGAACGGTTGGCGACTTGCGTCTATTCTAGAAGTATTTTCATGGAAAGTGTTCGATGTATGTAGCCTGTTTCCTCCCAGAGCGGTGCATGCTCGAAATATACGTCGTGCTAATACTTCTCATCCTTACGAGGTTCAGCTGGTTAGTCCTCGTACAACCCTTTTCAAGCAGTTTTTATATGCAGAACCTCATCCCTATGAAATAATTTGCCCCAGACTGTGTTTCCGAGCAAGTACACTTTACGATTCAAAACCAACGTGAATCGCTTTTTCCGCACACGTGTTGCTTCTGTAGCGCTTTAGCGATTTCCCTCCAGCCCTAGCTAGGCCCCTAAAAACATATTGACTTTCCCAATATAATAAAACCAGTGTTATTAATTTTATATCCTTGCACTGGCAGCTTTTACCAACTTAGTAATCAATTTGGCATAGTTAACGTTAACGAACCTGTTTCTGATTGTCTAAATAATTAATCCTCCAATAATAAATTTTTTTAATGTTTAAGTCTGTAGGTTTTGCCATTAGCAAGACTCTTCTGTCTCGCTGCTTTGGATACTCCAGACGCGTCGCTCGTGTAACACTCGCGTCGCTAGTCTTAGAGCCAACTTACCCATGCTACTTTTTGTATCATGATGTTGCGATTAGTTTGCTGAAAAGTAGTTATCAGACTACTTGCTGAATTACTGATTGTTTCTTACTTTTCTACAATTAGGTTTAACAACATATTGTATATCATAACTAGAAATTATTTTAATAAGTTAAAATACCAAAATATGTTAACATGAATATAATTTATTTTCCTAATAGCTTAATACTGTTTTTAGGTGTAATCCCTTAAAAACATAAAAATACTTTTAAAGTAATTTTGGGTGTTATATTAATTACAACTTTTTAAATCAATAAATACTGATACGCAGGAATGACATAATGCATTAGTTGTTTGTAATTGCTCAAAGATGATAATAACAAGTGATTTCTTATTTATCAGTGTCATCAGTTGTATTGCAATTTATTATGCTTTATTTATTTATTGGCAATGGCGAATTCTTAGATTTGCATGGTACAACAAAGCATTTTTTTATCAGTTTTGCCAATAATTGGGAACTCTTATGGAGCTTTATTTAGCATTTTCTTCACTGGATTACCAAGTAAATTTTATAATCTCAACAAAAAAAAACACATTTTTAAATGCTGATTAGATCTATATATTGTTAAGTTAGGCTGCCCTATATTGGTGTGTAGATATGGAATATATAAGTTTCTGTAAAATACAGAGAAAAATATTTTTTAGTAAAAATTGTGGGGTTTCTAGAATTTGCAAATTTAAAAAATACTTTTGAGTACATATGAAAACTCAGAACAGTAAAGTAAACTACTAGCTAACTAAACTAACCTGAACTAACCACACATTATTTAAAAGCGGTATCCGTTGGGACGGAAATTCGCTGAAAAGTGGAGTTTGAAAAATTGATAGAGAAAAGTACAAGTAACTTTTCTCGGTATTTTACTACTTAGATGCTGCAAGTTGCTAAACTGTAAAAAATGCTACTTATGAAGCGTAAGTATTTGAAAAACCGAAACACGTTACCCTACACATGAATGTTCCGTGGTTCTTTCTAACAACTTATGTTTGGAAGGTAAAACGTACTATTACAAGTGTTTGTTTTTATCACATTGTTATGAGTAGTATTAAATATAAATATGACAACACACAATAAAATATGAAACGAGGATGGATTGAAAAGTTCGCGGCTTAGTGAAGAAAACAAAATACAATACGTACAAAAATATTTATATTATTTCCTCAAGATCTTCAAAATACTGGTTAACTACAGCTTCGTCGACTTTTTCACTTGATGAAAATTTCTGGTCACCGAGGTGTTTTTTTAGGTTTGAAAACAGATGAAAGTCCGAAGGTGCCAAATCAGGAGAATAAGCTGAGTGGGACAGTAGATCGAAACCACAATCCCGAATTTGAGCTATAGACTCAACAGACGTGTGAATGCGAGCGTTATCCTGATGGAACAAAACTTTCTTTTTGAGTAATCCTGGGCGTTTATCTTTAATTTCTTGACGTTAATGACGCAAAAGGGTGCAAGAGTAAGTCGAGTTTATTGTTTCACCTTTCGGAAAGTAGTCCACCATAATAATACCTTTAGCATCCCAAAAAACTAACGCCATCACTTTTCCAGCCGACAGAATTACCTCCGCTTTCTTTGGGGTCGGTTCACCAGATTTTTTCCACTGCTTGGATTCTTGTTTTGACTCTGGAGTTTAGTGGTGAACCCATTCAAACATCTCCAAACAGTCGCGAGAAATCGTGAGTCGAATTCATTTTTATTCAACTGAAAGCAATCTGGGGACCCACCTAGCGGAAACCTTAGAAAATCCGAGTTCGTTGGCAATGATGTTTTATGTTCGTTTATACGAGATGCCTACATTGTCTGCAATCTCCCTAATAGTTAATCTACGGTCTTTCAATATGAGATCACACACTTTGCCGATGCTTTCGGTACTTGATGACCGCACGTTGTTCAATTTTTTCTATTCACTAAACTCGTTCTAACTTAAAAATCACAAATTTTACAGCAATAAAATTTTACACTGTGACAACCAAAAAAAGTATGAACTTATTAAGGGTACTATAATAAAAATATTATAATTATTTTTTGGTGAGGCCACGAACTTTTCAATCCATCCTCGTAATATCATACTGAAGGATCAAAAAAAATTGTAATGTTTGCCTTTGTAATTCTTTGAAATATATGAAATCTTCATTTGAGACCTGTTTGTTACTATTATCATAAAAACGTGTATTATTGATATTTTTTTTTCAAAGCCGTTATCGGCTTTTTCAGAAAATATATATACCTTATACAACTAGGCATTACAAAAGTTCGATGGCATTTTTTCTCACAAATCTCTCTGATAAATGACAAAAATACTACCATCAGTTTTTTCTTCTTTACCAATTTTCGTAACATATTATTTTGACACTATTATATTTAGTCGTTCCAAAAAACTATTAGTGTTTAATATTACTGGCTTCGTCAAAATTCACCTTTTATTTGTACCTATTACGTTATATATATATATATATATATATATATATATATATATATATATATATATATATATATATATATATATATGATGTTCGCCAAAACTCCATTTCCAGAGAGAGAGAACTATACTTTTGAAGATGACGTTGTAAATCTGTCGCTTTCTTTGCCTACCGACATTTTTTGTCCACAGAATTGAATTCATGGCACCGATCAGTCCTTTCCCCTTTGCTATTCTCTCTTCCGCTTCATTTTCTGTCCTTCCAGTGCTGTCTATTCTAGTTCCCAGGTAAGTATATTGGTCACATGCTTCAATTTCGATGTTATTGTCCAGTTTTAGGTCCTGCCTATCCCCACCGATCCGCAAGTACTTTGTTTTGCTCATGTTTACTGTGAGTCCCCAATTGTTATATTGGTCTATGAGCTTCCTTGTCAAATATTCCAGATCTTCTGGATCTTGGGCGATAACCACCTGAGCATCGGCAAAATGTAGCATATAGAGTGTTGTCTCATCGTCTATTTCGATACTCATTCCTCGACAACCCTTCCTCCAATGATCAATGGCCGCATCAATATATACTTTGAATAACGTTGGGGACAAGCAACACCCTTATCTAAGACCTTTTGTGACGTGAAAGCTTTCAGATATTTCTTTACCAATCTTTATTCTTGATTGACAATTTGAATATAGTTGTTTTATCGCTTGTATGGCGATAACGTTAATAGATGTTCTTTCCAATACCTGCCACAGTTTCTTCATTGGTACATTATCGTAGGCTTTTGTTAAATCAGTAAAAATTAGATGGACTTCTCTGTTGGTTGCTACTTTCTTTTCGGTTAGTTGATTAAGGCTAAAAATGTTATCCATACAAGTTATTCCTGCTCTGAATCCCGCTTGCTGTTCAATTTCGTACGGAACATATTCTTGTTCAATTATTGCTCTAATCAGTTTTCCATAAAGTCTGCTTAAGGAGCTGGTGACCGATATGCACCTGTAGTTCTCACATTTATCCTTCCTTCCCTTTTTGTGAAGTGGCGTTATCCATGTCATTTTCCATTCTTCAGGAATCTGGTCGCCATTTATAAATTTTTCAAAAAGGTTGGTGAACATGTCCTTTAGTTTGTTAGATCCAGATTTCAACAATTCTGCAGGAATTCCCTCTAGTCCACTAGCTCTACCGTTCTTCATTGTTTTGATTGCTTTTGATATCATATCTCTATTTATTTTTATACTTGGTCCCTGAACTTTGTGAGTGGATGGAGACTGGGTAATAAATCCTGATCCATGTTCAGCCATTTCGTATTGGTAATGGTCTTTCCACGTTTTCATGCTTATAATGGGTAATGGTGTTTTTTGAGAGTTATTTGCTCTTAGTGCTCTAACGAGTTTCCAAGCCTCTGATGATCGGCTTCCCCCAAGATAATTTTCTATCTCGTAGCATTTCTTCTCCCACGTTTCGTCTCTATTCTGTTTGATCATTCTTTTGTAGTTTCTTTGTGTCTCTCTGTACTTTTCTCTGTCTGTATTTTTTTTCGTTGTAAGCCACAGTTCGTATGCTTTCTGTTTATTCTGCTTTTTTTCCTCCCAGTCTTTGTTCCACGTTAATGTTTCGTTTCTCACCTTTTATGTTCCTTCACATACACCCAAGGCTTCCTTTGCTGCATCATGTATTGCAACAATGGTTTTTCTATGTAGTTCCATCGCGCTGCTCGTCATATCGATTGCCTCTAATTTTTCATCTAATCTCCTCTGGTAGAGGTATCTAGTACTGTCCTCTTGTAGATGTTTTATATTATATTCGGTTTTAGTTATTTTACTGGTCTCTGCAAATGTTTCGTCATTTTGTCCTGAGTGTTTGTAGTTAATTTTGATTTTTGCTTTCAGAATATAATGGTCTGATCCGCATTCGACTCCCCTATACGTTTTATATTATTTATTTTATATAAATTTTAAGTAAGTAGAAAAAACTGTCTTGAGCATCAAAGAAGATTTTAAATAAATTAAGACGTTGGCTACACATACAGTAGGCTTTTCATTACCTTTCCTGGCCATATCACACAAGTCTAACACTTGAGCAAGATTATTTTATATTAACCACCTATTAATTTACGTTTTATAAAAATCAACTTTATCCAAATCATCACAAAATTATCTAAATTCAACCATATCAGATAGATTTATTAATACAAATAGAAAAATGAACCACGGTGCGAAAATTTTTGCGGTATTTGTCTAAAAACTTAATATCTTCTTTGCTTTATATTAATCACACCTCACATATGGCATGCAAATTTTGGCAAAAAACTAAGAATGTATTGATTAGTTTTTATATTAATATATACAAATGCACAAAAATTATGAACTTTTCATATCCGGAAACTGGTAGTGTCGTAGCAGGATACGTAACTTTACTCGTCATTCCAAATAATACATTACAAACTTGAGCCGTAAATAATAATGGTCAGCACTACTTTTCTGACACGATATTCAAACATATTTAGGTACCATGATTTGGCCATCCTTAGTTTTTTTGTGACAGTAACATATTTAGTTTGCCAAAAAAGTTGCTTGCTGACGTTATCATAACCGAAACGTAATAGATACTATTGAGCAGAAAAATGAAGAGTTAATTTCAACCTGTGTCCTTGTAATTATGATGGTAGAGTATTTCAGTCACCCGGATAGTTTTTGTGGAGTATATGGACAACTAACTTCAGAAACTTAACGGCGAAATTTTACAGCTTTAATTAGCAACTGTTATCTAGACTATCTTAGTTATCCTGTTCGACATCAGGACAAATATTAGATCTCACACGTTTGTTATATAACATGTGTTAAATTTTTTACAGGAGCGGCTAAGAAATCGCGACATATGTCCTATGCCGATGATTTAGATGAAACTTAAAAATAATGCAATTAAGCTACCTAAATTTAAAACACACCATAAGGCAGACAACTATTAAGATTGAAGAATGAATTTTTAGCATAGTACAAAACTTCTGGATGTAACATGTTAGTAAAAATAAATTTCCTATAATTGTATCTGGATATCGATTCAGAAAATCTGAGTGCTGTCAATGGCAGAAATTTCACCAAGACATTTCCAACACGGAGAAACGACACCAAAGGAAAACAAACCCTAGATTGTGGCGAACTATTGTTGGAAACTTAAAAAAACCTGCAGCTATTTATAAAATCTACGAAAATCGTAAAATATTGAGTATTTGTTATTTTATACCTTAAAACCTCAAATTTGTTGCGCGCAATCTATTGTAGTTGTTTTATTATTAAGAACCCCTAGCACTATCAAAATATGGCACAAATTTTAGTGACATAAAAAAACTTTAAATTTTGTCGATCTTGTGTGTGAATCTAGTTTCTTACATATGGAACCTACGCTATGTTCCCATGATAAGCTTTTGTCTAAAAAGGTTCTCAGTTATTTAATATCGTCATAAAAATTTAAGTTACAATAAGAGTAGAGTAATACTTGTAGATAATTAATTTTCTAGTCCGAAAAGTGGGAGCAGCCTTACTGTAAGTTAATTTTATACCAGTTCTTAAATTTTTCCAATATCATCTACGAATACTTCTATACTATAAATAAGAACAGAAATAAACTTAGAAAAGAAATCCGAACGACTCGTATGTTAGTAGTTAGTTATAGGTAGAAATCATCTAAAGAAGCTCAGTTTGTAGTGACTCTAGTTGTCTATCTTATTTTATCTATTGAGAACAAAGAACGTTAAATTTTAGCACATCGTGTCAATAATAGAAAAAAAAATTCGTTGTATAAAATGTTGTAATCAGTAACACAATATTTTTTCGGCCAATATCGCCATCGCAAGCCAAAATCACAACATTTCACTATATCCACTACGTCGTTCTCAATATGTAAAGCAAGAGATAAGTTATGTGTGTTTTTGCACAATATTTCCCTATTATCTAAAGCTACAGACAGAACATTACAACTTAATAATATCGCATTATCACACATCATCGCTCTGTGTATTATTGAAAACGTGTAGTAAATTAGCAGTCTATTGAATCAGTAATGTGCTTTTAATGCAGTTGCATTTGCAACCCCTATGATGAAGTATATAGCCCTCCTTAAAGGGAGTTTAGTCGATACATATGTTTCTCTCGATTGTGCTCACACAGCCGCTTAAAATGATGCGTGAAGTGGGATATAATAACAGGGGTGTCGACAAAGGGAGAATCGTTAACTGGATATGGTTAATGTTGGTTTTCTGGGACTTAAATTAAATTTTCTTTTTGTAATTTAAATACATCACTACCGCCGCCGACACCAGTAGATAAAAAATAAGTGTGGAACTTACGATGATAGTAGCTAGCAGATATTAGGGTTTTGTAGGGTTAACCTGTGTGCTTCTTTTTAAATTATATTATAACAGTATATTATCTTGTAAATTAATAATTGAAAACCTCATGTTATCTTTTATTTTAAAGTCGCGTCTTTTTTTAAAACTCTATAGTACTATGCCATGTTATTATTTCTGTGAGACTGTCTAGACCCCTATAATATTTAATAGTTTAGATGAAAAAATAATATTTTGTTTAAAGTGATTATGACCTAATATCTCCAAATAAAATAGCTAAAAATTTCCGGCTAAAATTTTCCTTTCACAATGCAATATTGACCAAGTTTTAAATTATATTTTTCTTGTTGTTCCTAAGGGTAAATAAAAAACAAGTCAGCAATAGATTTTGTTCCTCTCGATCCTTAGTTTAAAATAAGTTTTATTCTTATTATTACATAAACAATTTTTTTTTAATATTACCATAAAGATCACTCATTTAAGAACATGCACTTGGCTATGACGTTGCCACAGAAGACGTCATATGCGGTCCGTTACTATAGATATAAAAACAAGATTTTCTTTTTATTGGAGGGAACTTTTAGAGTTTTATTGTATGAAAGGTTTTTTTAGTGAAAAATCACCACTCTGCGGACATTCATTTTTAAACTGGAAGTAAATGTTTAAGGTTCTATTGTTCTACTGACACGCATTTTTGCGAAAAAATCTTTCCCCGCTCCAGCTCATCATTTTCAGTTCATTGTGTTTGGTAATATGTAAGCTTTCAGAGTTACTATACTATTATATTACTATTATATACTATAAATAGCTTCCCTTTTGGTGTTCTATTTTTTCCTTAAAGAAATGCCCATATATCTATATGCCCCCTTTCAATGGAACCAGGCTACGCCATTAGCAATCCAATACCAGGTAATGTCGACTCCTAGAAGGTCCACCTTCAAGGAGACTTAACTAACTGCTGTATTGGATCATTTGGACAGTTGGAGTAAAATAGCAGATAAGATATTTGAGAAGTTTAAAATTGCGTTTTAGAGTCGGATTTGTTGCCTTGGTTGAATCCTTTTTCCGAGAGTTCTCTAGACATTTTAGTATTTTGTCATATTAATAGAAAAAATATGGAGGTACACTGAGTCATGAAATATTTTTAGTGTTCCGTATGGAACATTTATAAGATCACTTTGATGTCTGTCCGTCTGTCACACACGATTTTCTACGAAACTATTTGACATAGAAAGTTGAAATTTGGTACTAATATAGGAATTGATGGCCTCATTAGAGCCGTGTAGTTTGAAAGTTAAATTTTGACTTAAGGGGTTAGTTTTGGGGGGCCAAGTCGGAAGTGAAAAAAAAATTTTTTACTGGATCATCGAGTGGGGTGTCAATGAAAGCTTGTAGAAACACGAGTTTAAAAATATATATAATGTAATACTTGCGCACACTTTTCTTTGTATTATTTTTAAAAATTCGCAAAAAATCGCTGTCCCCCCCTTATCTTGAAAAGTACTGATAAAAAAATTTTGAAAAAATTCTGGAATATTCTCCACAGGGTGTAGATTGAACGAAAATTATTACGAGGGCATTACCTTTAATAATTTATCTGGTATATATATATAAAAAAAATTAAGGTCAACAGTTTTCAGTAGAGATCAGAAACAAACTGTGTTGAAAACTCATTTGGGGTGTGTTTTGGGAAGTCACTGAGCATTTTATACCTCCGTAACAAAAAAATTTATTTTAAAAGCAACAACGTACGGAACACTAATTGCGCAAGTTCAACTTGCACCTGACCGATTATTTCTACTTGAGGTGGATTACGCGTAATATATCTTAACTAGTTCGAAAGTATAACGAAAACTGTTTAAAAGAAAACATTTCTATATTCAATAATGAGATGTCAGTTTATCTATTTTGAAAGGAATTCCAAATAAGTAACTTTATTTTACTCAAAATTTGGACATTGCAAGGTAACATGAATCCTAAGTTTTTTTTTGTGCAGTGGTAATTATTTTTTGAATTTCTTGGTAGATAAATGTTTTAAAAGTAATTTTGAATCTTCCTTAACTCAGAACGTGTTAACCACTTCCAAAGTATAATATTTGTCATTATGCGGAGCAGCATGTTTTGATGACGTCTCGTCATGTCCCAGGGACCGGACTACTGAAACTAGAAGACAGTCTTACTGTAAGAGAGAAAAAAACCTTCTCACAAAATAAATATGTGAAGACACCAGTGGAAGAAGGTGTTATGTAACAAAAATTAAAAACCGAGAAATCTGTAGTAAAATAATTTTTATTGTAATTTTTGTCGATGGTACTCAGCTCTCTCCGCAACTCTCTCAGCAACCTTTTTCACCTCAACTTAGTGCATCTTAAGTCTATTCCTTGAATTATATATATAATACCTTCTTCCACTCGTGTCTTCTTCAATTATTTTCTGATAGTTTTTGTTCTTGTTTAAAAAAAAAAAAAAAAATAGTGTCCTATGACCATATTCAAACTGTCCATGCAAATTTAAAGAGACATAGACACTTTTATCTTAATCTCAAAAAATTAACCTTACAGATTGTCTATTTCAATTTTTCTGATGCTGTTTACGAACCCTGTATTGATAAAGAAGATAATGATAGATTTCCGCACGTCCAAAAGTCCTGATTTATGTACAGGGTTAACAATAGAATAAAGTTCATTATCTCATTTGTTTCGGGAATGACGAAAAAATGTTAAATACAATAGTTTTAGGGAATGTTAAGGAGCACAGTTTAAAATTATTTTTGAGTATACAGGGTACCTCAAAAAAGTAAATGGAACATCCTATTTTCTAATTTATTTTTAAATTCTACGTAAAATTTTATAACTTTTTTATTAATAATGTTATATACCGAAACCTAGTAGTTTTTCTAATATTTCAATTTTTTTTTAAAAAATACTTGTTTTCAGTTTTGTAAAAAATTGCCAGTAGCGCCATTGTTTCTGAAGGTGGAATCCTCATAATTGGTACGAGCGTCCTACAGAGATGAAAAAAAGATATATGTAAAGAAATTTGAGTTAGATGCTACAGGGTGTTCAAAATAAATTTACGCATTTCGACTATTTTAAATTGAAAAATCTCAAATTTTTTTAAAAGGCACACCCTGTATATTATTATTTTTTCTGATAGATTTTATAAAATCCTCCAACTTTTATCAAGTATGTCATATACCTATTTCTGATAGTTTTTGATTTATTTTGAATTTTTCAATTTTTACCCTTGTTTTTAATACACTTACGCTATTGTGAAAACATAGACAAATAATTAATAATTTTATTATAGTTTAACTTATTTAATGATTAATTATTATGACGTAATAAATGTTCAAAAATATGCCCGTCTACTTGAATACATATGTTTAGTCGGTTTACTATATTTTCCTTCCCTTTCCTTAACATAAAGGGCGTTATTGTCCTGCAGGCATCCCGTATCCTATCTTCCATATCTACTGGTCTTGTAGGGGATTCACATAAACACGATGTATAATGTAGCTAGACAAAAAGAAGTCTAAAGATGTTAAGTCACATGATCGAGGGGGCCACTAAAAGAATTCATTCCTACCGATCCGTTTTTGTTGGTAACGATCGTTTAAAAATTCCCGAACTTCCCGGTGGTAATGAGCAGGAGCTTCGTTTTGTTGAATCCACATTTGTTCCCTTTCAAAGTTATCAACTTCTTCAAGAAGCCAAGAAGACCAATTTAATATTCCACACCATACGTTAAGTGACCAATGATTTTGATTTTGAACTTCTCGGACCCAAAATGGATTAACTATTGAATAATAATGCGTGTTATGGCTGTTAACGGCTCTGTTATTGCGAAAAGTAACTTCATCAGAAAACATTATTTTGGATAAAAAAATTTGGATCTGCATCTATTTCTTCATTCATGGTGATTCAAAAGTTTACTCGTCGTTCAAAATCACTGTCTTGAAGTTCTTGGTGTAGTTCCATATGAAAGGGATGATACTTGTATTTTCTCGTGGTACGATTAGCCGTAGATTGGGATGAGTCGGATAAGTCAGCAGGTTGAGGGCTGCTGACCTGGGGATTATTTTCAACATGAAGAAAAATATCCATTTCTTTTTCCTCATTGGTAGCATTCTGGTTTACTACTTTCCGTTTCGTATACTCAACGGTACAACTACCATCAAACCGTTCCATTAAACACTGAAAAGATTTTCTAGATGGTATACGTTTATTAGGGTACTTCGTTCCGTAAAGCCTTACTGCCAAAAGACAATTTTTTCCAGCATATAAACCATATCAGTTAGGAAAATCCATAACTATTACCTTTATACGTCACTTACTAAAACAAATTAAACTATTTTTACTTGCTTAATAGACATATCAAAATTTGCCGATGCCTACATTTTTGTTTTGTCTTGGCAACTATGATGTTATAGCGTAAGTGTATTAAAAACAAGGGTAAAAATTGAAAAATTCAAAATAAATCGAAAACTGTATATAACAAACTTAATAAAAGTTGTAGGGTATTGTAAAATCTATCAGAAAAAATAATAATATACAGGGTGTGCAATTTAAAAAAAATTGAGATTTTTCAGTTTAATAGTCGAAATACATAAATTTATTTTGAACACCTTATAGCATCTAACTCAAAGTTCTTTACACATATCTTTTTTTTCATCTCTATAGAACGCTCGTACCAATTATGAGAATTCCACCTTCAGAAACAATGGCACTACCGACAATTTTTTACAAAACTGAAAACTAGTATTTTTTTTAAATTGAAATACGAGGCTGGTTTGAAAAGCCCGTGCAAAAATAAAAACTACTTATGTGTTTGGGGTAAACCTTTTTTATTTTTCGACATAGTCTCCTTTTAGGCTTATACACTTCGTCCAACGATGTTCTAGTTTGTTGATCCCTTCCGAATAATAGGATTTGTCCAAGTCTGCAAAATATCCATTAGTGTCTGCAATCACCTCCTCGTTTGAATAAAATCTTTGTCCCGCCAGCCATTTCTTCAAATTGGGGAACAAATAGTAGTCCGAGGGAGCCAAGTCTGGAGAATAGGGGGATGTGAAACGAGTTGGAATCCTATTTCCATTAATTTTGCGACCACAACTGCTGAGGGGTGTGCTGGTGCGTTGTCGTGATGGAAAAGGCCTTTCTTGTGGGCCAATCGCGGGCGTTTTTCTTGCAGCTCGGTTTTCAAACGGTCCAATAACGATGAATAATATTCACCTGTAATAGTTTTATCCTTTTCCAGATAGTCGATGATGATTATCCCTTGCGAATCCCAAAAGACAGTCGCCATAACCTTTCCGGCCGAAGGAACGGTCTTCGCCTTTTTTGGTGCAGATTCCCCCTTGGTAACCCATTGTTTAGATTGTTGTTTGGTCTCAGGAGTATAGTAATGTATCCATGTTTCATCCACAGTGACGAAACGACGCTTAAAGTCTTCCGGATTCTTCTGGAACAGCTGCAAACCATCCTTGCAACACTTCACACGATTCCGTTTTTGGTCAAGCGTGAGCAATCGCGGCAGCCATCTTGCGGATAACTTTCTCATGTCCAAATGTTTATGCAAAATATTATGTACCCGTTCAGTCGAGATGCCCACAGCACTAGCAATCTCACGCACCTTAACTCTTCTGTCATCCATCACCATATCATGGATTTGATCAATGATTTCTGGAGTCGTAACCTCCACAGGCCGTCCAGAACGTTCAGCGTCACTTGTGCCCATATGGCCAATCCGAAAATTTTGAAACCACTTATAAACTGTTCTAATCGAAGGTGCAGAGTCACCATAATGTTTATCAAGCTTCTCTTTAGTCTCCTGAGGCGTTTTGCCTTTCATAGAATAATGTTTAATCACCACACGAAATCCTTTTCCGTACATTTCTTGAAAATCACTCGACTTCCTTGATTCACACGAATGCCAAACACAAAGAAATAGACCAATATGGCTGAAACTTGGTGTGCGTTCATTCAAGAGATGCTACTAACTAAACATGACCTCGATACGCGCCGGTGGTGCCATCTCTCGGACTTTGCACGGACTTTTCAAACCAGCCTCGTATTAGAAAAACTACTAGGTTTAGGTATATAACATTATTAAAAAAAATTTTACTCACAATTTAAAAATAAATTAGAAAATGTTCCATTTCAAAAAACATGTTATATCGGCCACACTTTTTTGACATACCCTGTATACTCAAAAATAATTTTAAACTGTGCACCTAAACATTCCCTAAAACTATTGTATTTAACATTTTTTCGTCATTCCCGAAACAAATGAGATAATAAACTTTACTCTGTCGTTTACTCACCCTGTACAGTATTCGTCAGAATGATCCTTTATCCTACAAGTTAAATGTAACAGTATGACGGCTTTCTATGGAAAATCGCAGAACACTGCATGCAGCCACCTTATTTCAGTTATATGCCTTTTATCTCACAGAACTGCTTTTTTCAGAGATCTGCTTCTTATAATATTTATACACTTTATAATAATATTCTTGAAAGTTTTAAAACCTTACCAGTTACAGGATTTAAATATCAATTTAAAAAGTTCTTGCCAAATTGCGAGAAACATACACAGTCCCCTTAAACCCATATAACTTTATGAGGAAAAATAAATATATCTATTTTTACTTTTTAAGCATAGCAGGGGTAATGGTAATAGATAAGATAGATTACTTATTTTAGTTTTCGCAGGGGGTTAAACCAGAATCTTTTTAAAATTGATTTTTAACCTCCTTTTAGCTTTTTGTCTAGGTATTTGTAAATATTTTCTTTATTATTATGTATATTTCAATATCGTAAAAATTGGCTAATGAAACATTATTATTATTAAACAGCAGTAAAAAATTAATTATTAACAGTAGCATTACAAGTCTTAGGAATATACAGCGGACGGATCCAAAAGAAAAAACAGAAAACATAACTGGCTATAATAAGGCAGAACAGCTTATCGGAGGAGGAGCGCTTATTTCTAATCTCACAAGGAAAGGAGTATATGTCCCCTCTAGTTACGTCATCGATTACACTGGTTTACAGCCAAAAAATACCAAGAACGCCACATGCCTAGATAAGTTAATTGGGACCTCCTGAACACGAAAAACGCTATAATTTTTTTTTTAAGTACCGTTTTTTAGATAACGGTACTTTTGTGTTTTTCGGTGTATGGTCCCACTCAAACCCTTATGGAGCCCAACCGAAAAGTCCGATCGAGATAAATGTCATACCGTTGGAAAGGCAACTAAATGCCTTTTCCGGCGGTATACTATAAATTTCTATGTGACAAGAAGTGGCTGAGTTATAACACGTCAAAGTTCAAAAATTTGCTTATTTTTTTACGTTTTTTTCAAAATTTTTCATTTTTATTTGGTTTTTTTTTCTACGTTATTGTAAAGATCTGGAATGTTTTATTTTTTTTACCAAGTAGTTTATTTAATAACCAACATTTTAAACGTAATTTGAAAAAAAAAGGATGAAAAATAATTTTTTATTAAGGATTTTGTGGAACGACAATATTTTCATTTTCATTGCTCACACGCTATATTCGGCGTCCATCAGAATTTGAATCACTGTATACGTTGGTAGCCCTGACACACGCTATATTCGGCGTCCATCAGAATTTGAATCACTGTATACGTTGGTAGCCCTGACACACGCTATATTCGGCGTCCATCAGAATTTGAATCTGATCACAGTAAACAGTTTGGCTTTGTACGTGCAAAAAATAAAATGTGTTCAATCGATCCCAACGAATTTTGTTATGTTTGTGGAGTTCTTGTGAAAAAGAAAATCACAGCATTTGATGCGAAAAATGAATACGAAAAATTTATCTGAAGCGTATAAGAAGTATTTCGGCTTTCGACCTGCGTCTCTGGACAAACCGTGGACACCGAATAATGCATGTAACAACTGCCGAACAATATTAAATAAAATTGGTAAGGGTCAAGAGTGTTTCTTCACATTTGGAAAGCCAATGCAATGGAGAAACCCGATCAGTCATACAACAGATTGTTATTTCTGTTTAACGGAAAAGGCTGTCGGACGTAGAATTGAACCAGTTTTATCCAGTTGTTAGCTCGGTGACGCTGCCAGTGCCGCACTCAGTATCGTACCCCAAACCGCAGCTGATTGTAGCAGAGCCCACAAAAATACGAAAAAGAACAACAATAAGTGATTCATCAGATGAGTACAGTGAATTAGAAATGCAATCAAATAAGAAACCCCATTTACTTACTCAGGCCGAGCTTAATGATTTGTGCCGAGATTTGTATTTGCCGAAATCGAAATCTGAATTACTTGCATCGCGATTGCAACAGTGGGGATATTGTGCTCCTGAGACACGTGTTACATATTACCGTGATCGTAGCAAACAACTTGCAGTTTTTTTCGCAAAAACGGGAAACTTTTGTTTTTGTGCCAACATACGTGGTCTTTTCAATGCTCTCCAACAAAGTTATGACCCAGTGGAATGGCGTCTTTTTCTGGATGGAGGCAAGGATAGTTTGAAGGCAGTCTTGCTTCATAAAGGGAATACGAAACCATCAATTCCAATCGGATATGGAAAATACATAAAGGAAACATATGAAGCAATGAAAGAACTTCTCGCTCTCATACAATATGACCAACATCAATGGAAAGTTTGCTCTGATTTTAAATTAGTTGCCATACTATCTGGATTGCAAGGGGGCAATACGAAGTTTCCCTGTTTTCTATGTCTATGGGACAGCCGTGACCGTCAGAATCACTACATCCGAAAAGTTTGGCCCGAACGAAGTGGGCGTACGCACGGAGAGTACAATATTAAAAATGACCCACTCATTCCTCAGGAGAAGATAATACTTCCTCCACTACATATTAAGCTTGGGTTATTTACAAATATTGTGAAAACGTTGCCAAAAGACAGTCTTGCCATGAATTACCTTAAACAAAAATTTCCGAGAGCCACAGCGAGCAAAATTGAAGCTGGTATATTTGATGGACCTCAAATTCGGGCTCTGTACGGTGACCAAGCATTTAATGAGTGTTTAGGTCCAGCTCATTTGGAGGCATGGGAAGCATTCCAGGATATCGTTTACAACTTTTTGGGAAACTACAGAAGTCCTGATTACGCTGAGAAGATCGATACATTACTGCAAAAATTCAATGCCATTGGTAAGCGTTGAGTGAAAGCATGTATATCAAAAAGGCCGTTATCATTTGAAAATTATTTGAAATTTATTCTTTTTAACTTTTAGGTTCAAATATGACACCTAAACTACACTTTTTATTCAGTCATTTGGATATTTTCCCCATGAACTTGGGATCCGAAAGTGATGAGCAGGGTGAAAGATTTCACCAGGAAATGCAAGAAATCGAGAGACGTTACAAGGGCTGGTGGGATGAACAAATGATGGCAGACTATTGTAAGTCACTCGTCATTTTAATTTAAATTTTTTTAATTTACGCCGAATATGTATAGCGTGTGAGCAATGAAAATGAAAATATTGTCGTTCCACAAAATCCTTAATAAAAACTTTATTTTTCATCCTTTTTTTTTTCAAATTACGTTTAAAATGTTGGTTATTAAATAAACTACTTGGTAAAAAAATAAAACATTCCAGATCTTTACAATAACGTAGAAAAAAAAAAACCAAATAAAAATGAAAAATTTTGAAAAAAACGTAAAAAATAGGCAAATTTTGAACTTTGAGGTGTTATAACTCAGCCACTTCTTGTCACATAGAAATTTATAGTATACCGCCGGAAAAGGCATTTAGTTGCCTTTCCAACGGTATGACATTTATCTCGATCGGACTTTTCGGTTGGGCTCCATAAGGGTTTGAGTGGGACCATACACCGAAAAACACAAAAGTACCGTTACCTAAAAAACGGTACTTAAAAAAAAAAAAATTATAGCGTTTTTTCGTGTTCAGGAGGTCCCAATTAACTTATCTAGGCATGTGGCGTTCTTGGTATTTTTCCAAATTAAAAATTTGTAAACCTGTGTTATTAATTTAGTAGCAGATTAATTTACAATAATCGAGTTGGCATTTTTATTTTGGTAACAATGTGACCAAGATAATTTTCATAAGTTAAACATGTAGTTATATAATATATCCTTGAATACTCATACCAGTTTAGATAAGTTTCCATGATACTAACAAACTATGGTACAAAATTCTTTGAAAAACTTTGAACAAAATTAATTACTTTGTTAATTTGTGTTTGAATATGTGTTGTGATTGACAGTTCATTAATTTTAGAACGAATTTACTTTAAATTGTTTGCATATAAGACATAGTACAACCAAGTGAAAAATTATTTTTGAAAAATGGCAAGCATAATAAAGATATTAAACTTGAAATTTTTCATTCATCAAAATGCTCAATTTTGGAAAGCTAACAAATGGAAGAACAAAAATTAGTTTATCCACTCTACCCTTTTATTAATTGGAAATTTGTATCCTATGAGTTTTCGCCACCAGAGTAAAATTATTCTGCTTTGCAAAAATGTGCTTAATTGGAATATCATCAAAATATACTGATCTTCCTACCAAAAAGAAATGAGAGAAATATAAAACTGAAATGTGACATTAAAAATAATGAAAAAAATACAACAATTTTCAGATTCCTAAACTCCACACCCTGAAAAGGACGTTTTTTTTTATCGTACACCTCACCACCTCAGTAGGGATCTAACTCTCTTGTAATATCATAATATCGGCGAGAATATCATGTCGTTAGCGTTGTCCAAGTATCGAAAGATACATTTGTATTTCACAGAACTTTTTATACAAGGCGGTAGTGCTGTCATGGACGTTATTGCATTTCAACAATAACTACTACTAACGAACAATAAATACTACCTATAACACGATATGTACGGAGTTACCCCTCTAATTTCCTTATTACCTCGCCTTATTGAGCCCTCTTATATTTAACCAAAAATAAATGAGAACAGGGAAAGAATAATATATATAATATATATTTTCAGATTCTTGGACTCTAAAAACTTTGAAAGGGACGTACAATTCTATGGACCGTGAAAAACGATTTACTCCTCCAACTCGTTGCATTCGCGCAATGAGCAATACAAATTTGAATTGATTTATAGGATACTTTATATCCCACTAGCCGTGCCCGCGGCTCCGCTCGCGTGGACTTCATTCACTATTAACGTCACTGCTTTTTCCTTATATTACCTAACGTAGTAAAATATATCCTATAACCTGGCCAGAGAACATATGTTTAATTTAAAAAAAAAAACACGTAAATCGGATAAGTGATTCTCGAGTAATAAGCGCACTAACGGACAGACGGGTAGACAGAGAGACGTTGCATTTTATATATATTATATTCTTTGCTACATGATATTGTTCTATATTTAATGGTTTAGGCAGCGTATTGCAAGAGAACGCGCTAGCGGCAAACTTTTTTCCGACTTGATTCACTATTATCGTCACTGCGTATTCCTTATGTTACCTAACGTAATAAAATATATTCGATAACCTGGCCAGAGAACATATGTATGTTTAAAAAAGAAAAGCACGTAAATCGGATAAGTGGTTCTCCAGTGATAAGGGCACTAATGGACAGGTAGACAGACAGGAAGACAGATAGACAGAGAGACGTTGCATTTTATATATAATCTAGAGGATTATAGATAACCTGGCTAGAGAATAAATGTATGAATTTAAAAAAAAAACACGCAAGTCGGATAAATGGTTCTCGAACGATAGGCTCACTAACAGACAGACAGACAAACAGAGAGACTTTGCATTTTATATATATATATATATATATATATATATATATATATTATATATATATATATAGCTCACCCAGATTATCTTCCACAAGCACAAACACTGCTTACCAGTCTCTTTATGGAAAATGGGTATAACAAGAGGTTCCTGCTCAAGACCAAGGACGAAGTCGACAGGCTCTTCCTTTCTAATGACATTTTACCAGAACCTCCCCTTTACGCTCATCCCCTCCCCCCTTCCACACCAGTTACCCCCTGCTAGCCATACGGAAATAAGTCCTTCCTTGCTCTCTTTGCCATTTATACCTGGTCTTACTTCAAAATTGGTTCATATTTTGCGCGTCATTCCCAATGTCAAGATTGCCAAGTATTATTTCTATAAAAATAAGCGTATTTTCAGCAAATTGAAATCTTCTCTACCCATTCTTTCCATGTCAGATGTAGTCTATTCCGTTTCCTGTCTTGACTGTCCTGCTGTATATATTGGCCAGACATCACAATGTCTCAACCGTCGCATCGCATTACATAAAAGCGACACCAGATGCCATCCACAAAGATGTGCACTGGCCACTCACTCCGTTGATAATGGGCATTCCTTTAATTTCAGAGAACCAAAAATCCTTCATATCCAAAAAAACCTTCTTAAAAGAGAATTTCTTGAAATGTGCTATATCAACGAAAATCCCCAAAATATCAATAAAAGAACTGATCTTGACGGCTTGAGCAGCATATACAGCTATCTTCTCTCTTGTGACCGTCTTCCCTTGCATAACGTCTCTGGGTCGTCACACTCCTCATAATAACTTTCGTTTTGGTATTTGAAAACTCTGTCCTTTTGCATTTTCCCCTTTGGGTACCTTCCTGTTTGGGTATTTGTTTTTCGTGGTACCCCGCATTTTCTTCATAATTTACATTCCTATTGAGATAACATTAATATAATAATAATAATTATAATAATAAATTGAAAAATATGCTCCCAATTAATGAAACATCCTTTCCAATTATTGCCTTCCTTCTTCCTTGCTGTACTTCCCCCAGATGAAATCAAAATTGGTTCCTTTATATGTTTTCTCAATGGTCATGCAGCGTAAATTTGCCTTCCCATTAGATATCCTTTTCTTTTATACCAAAAATTTTTACTATATGACGTAGCACTTAATTTCGTACTTAAACCGGTCCTTTCCTGGTCGTTTGACCTTTCCTTTTATTCTTTGTGAGTGATCCCTTACATCTGTCAGGTGGTCGTCCTTTGTCAGCGCCCTGTCAAAGTTGTCACTTTTCATTTTTTCTTTAAGATGGCAGGTGGTTAATTAGTTTTGAATTTCAGCATCCAACGTTATCAATGGCATCCCTGCTGTAAATGCCATGTTTTTATGTTAAATTGTTAGTGAATAGTGGTTGTTTTAATTCAGTGTTGGTTTTTTACCATGGCGATTGTTTTTGATGGTCATTCTTGTTAGATTAAATTTCATACTACAAGTGAGTTTTGTTGACATTTTTTAATAATAATAATAATAATTTGTGATTGTTTAAAATAATAATACTGTTGAATTGAAATAGTTACATATGAATAATTGTAAGATTGAAATCAAATTAGAAATTAATAATTAGAATTGATAATTGAAAAACTTGACTTCATAACACCAAATCTGTATGCCTAATTTTCTTTATTGGTTGCTTCGTTATCTCTTTTTCAGTTTGTGCCCTGATGAAGGTCCCAACCTAGGACCGAAATATTGGCTAAAAGAATATAGTATGAACATCTGTTGATGCCCATTTTTGCCGAGTTCCTCAACTAGTTTTCATAATTTAGGATTTTGTTAGATACGGCAACTTTTGCTTTCTCTCTCTTTATTTGTTATATATATATATATATATATATATATATATATATATATATATATATATATATATATATATATTGTATTCTTTGCTACATAATATTGTTCCATATTTAATGGTTTAGCCAGTGTATTACAAGAGAACGCGCTAGCGGCAAACTTTTTTCCGACTTGATTCACTATTATCGTCACTGCTTATTCCTTATGTTACCTAACGTAATAAAATATATCCTATAACCTGGCCAGAGAACATATGTATGTTTAAAAAAAACAGTGATAAGCACACTAACAGACAGGCAGACAGAGAGAGAGACGTTGCATTATATATATATATATATATATATATATATATATATATATATATATATATATATATATATATATATATATATATATATATCCCCTCCACCCAAATAATTGTTTTTTTTTCGGTAAGAGATTTTTTTTTTTGAGAAAACTCTTGTGTCATGTTCCCTTAGGTAGGAGGATTTTTTTAGAAGTTCTCGCCTCCCATATATTTTCTAAAGTTGTTAAAGGCTCTTTTTTCCAGAAGCTTCTCCTCGGTTATTGTTTTTTTTTTTGAGTAAATAATTATTAAATTTGTTTTAAGTGCGAAAGAATCGTTTCTTTCGTTTCACCCAAGTCATCGATTTTTTTAAGTGTGACAGAATTTTTTCTTTGAAAAGTCACCTTCAACCTCGCTTATCAAATTTTTTAGGAGGTGGAGAAGACTTTAAGTTTTTAAAGATTTATTGTGTTCTTGTCAATTTTTCTTAACCTTAGTTTTTTGGATGGAAATGGTAATTTCACTTCTGAAATATTTCCTGTTCTCCTGGACCATATTCCTAAATTCGTCCCTGGTATAGTATAATTTCAGCATTATAAAATATAATTTTATTAATAAAAATATATCATTGCTCTTCATTCTGCACGTTCGAAATTGAATCGACGGACCCAAAGCTCGATTAAATTACTTGTCAAACACCAAAGCGTGAAGAGAGGATTAAATGACAAATTGCAAGTGCTTGTACTCTGAGTGTTTTTTGTTTGCCTATTAGATTGAATTTAAGGGCGCAGAGGGAGTCATGCACTGCGGTTGTCATTGTAGCACTAATTTTAGGGGGAGGAGTGTTTCGGTGTTAATCAAAAAAACTATAAAAAGCGTTTAAAGTATGGTGAGCATCTGCTTAAATACATAGGTAATTCTATATTCTGTTCTTATTTGGTTTTCAATTAAATACGTTATTATGTAACATTGTTGAAATGTCGTAGTATTTATGTATGTTACTCTATATATGCTTCCGGACCTGGTATGTTGGTTCGGAAGCATATATAGAGTAACATACATAATGTTACAAATGTCAATATCAGTGGCGTAAGCAGATCAAAGGGGGAGGTATATGAATCCAAAGAGCCTTTCTTTAAGGAACACTAAAGGTAGAGCTACTTATAGAGGAATTAGGCGTCAATCAACAAAGGGGAGGGCGTCAAATAACAATCGAGGCGCCATAAAAAAAGATTACCTGGCACTGGAAAAGCTTAAAATTCACATTAAACTAAAAAAATCAATGACTAGAGGTGAGTTTTTTTACAAAAATATCCTCTACATACGGTGGAAATCTAAAAACTTACACACAGTATAAAAGTAGATTACCGGGAGCTGAACATTCTTCACGAAAATAAAATAAAAGTTCCGCTTCTAAGTGACGTATTCTTTACATCAATAGAGCCTGCGGTCATATGCTCCCTGCCATCTCCCTGACTACGCTACAGGTCAGAATTTATTTATCATTGAATTGAAATATTTACTGGATCCATTTTAAAAAACTTTTCTGGGTTCAATCAGGTTTTTTTAAACTTAGGTCGCAATGAAAGAATTATTTAAATCAGTTTTGTAGTTCAAAAGTTCATCTTGTCTGTGGTCTGTCTTTGCATCTTTTATGTTTTCTAGGTCTCCATTCAACATGTCCATTTGTTATCATTCATCATTGCGATATGCCCCGCCCAATTCTACCTTAATATACATATTCGTGTTCGGAATACGATCTGGGAGTCTAATATTTAGCATTCTCCTCCCCATCGCTCTTTGGGTTACCTGAAGTTTATATATTATACTTTTATTTAAAGCCCACGTTTCACTGATATATGTTAATACCGGCAGTACATACTAGCCGAACACCCTGGCTTTTATTGTATTTGGGATATCCAATTTAAATGTGGATTGTAACCTTTCTAGCGCAGACCAAGCTAGCGAGACTCTTCGGTCCAAGTCAGCCTTCAAATTATTTTTTAATATTTCGTTATTTTGTCCTAACTATGTTAATATACCTTTTACTATTCTTTCACCTTCTTTTAATAGTTCCTGGCTATTAACTTCAGTTTCGTTGTTCAAATATTTGATTTTGGTGAAGTTTATTTTTAAACCTATTTTCTCGAAACTTGTTATTTAATTCCACCAGCATTCCTTCTAATTCTTCTTTTGTTTGGGCGAACCGAGTATCATGATCTGCGAACCTTAAGTGATTTAGTCGTTCACCGTCTATTAGTTTTGAACATATCTTCTAGAGTCAACGTGAACAACTTTGGGGATATTGAGTCGCATTATCTAATTCCTCTTTTAATTTTTATTTTATTTGTTTTTTCTTCAAGAAATATGTGGCATTTTTATACATGTGTTCAAGAAGAATTATGTTTATTTCGTCGACTCTGCTATTACTTTAAGCGTTAAGGTCCAAACTGCTATACCCCCATCTAAATCCCGTTGTTCACATGATTGATAATTGTCTAAATTGTTTGTTCATCTATATGTGAGAGATTCTAGTGAGGATTTTGTATAGTTCCGATAACAGGCTAATGGGTCTGTAATTATTTATAATATATATATATATATATATATATATATATATATATATATATATATATATATATATATATATAATATTTTTAAAACCATTTTCTTCTGTATTTTCTGTTTATGGTTAATCTTCATGTTATAAAAACATACATTTTAATAACGTTTCGCCCATTGTATTCAACTTTATTACATTTTATTTAAATATTTGAAATACCTACAAAATTAAGAGATATTGAAATTATGTAAGGTAAAATAATACTCGATCATAAAAAATAAATTTCATATAAAAATAAGTTATACACCTCAAAACCATCTTCTTTCTTAAAGTGTTTCGATCGTAAGGAAAGAAGAAAGTGCTTATCTTTTAAGCAATGTTGGATTTAACGGGCAGCTAAAGAGTAATTGCCGCCTGAGCCCTTCCAGCAGAACGGTCTGAGAGCCCCAGCAAAAAGGTCCCGATAAATGTATTTGCCGAACAGAAAGCAAGACGGGGATTCAGAGTTTCATAAATTAATCTTTGTGTATTCAATAAAAAATCGTTATTATTATAGTATTACTTTTTTTATTGTACTACAAAAAGGGGGCTCCCTCTTAAAAAATTGGCGCCTGGGTCGTTTCTCTTAAATCTGCCACTGCTTTTTAAGGCTGCTTGTTTTTACTTGTATAACTGATAAATAATGCAAATTTATACAGAATTGTGTTAAAGTTTGTATTTTAACTTTGAAATGTTTATTGTATTAAATAATAAAAATAATAATAATAAATCTCACAATCAAATCACACAAAACAAATACAAACACTTAGGAAATTCTTTCACAGCAAGCAAACCAGCCTCCACACAGCGACAGTGAAAGCAGACAAAAACTACACACCTCTCGACTTAGCCCGGGCAGACCACTCAGCAGACACACACAGTCACACCCAATTACAACAGGAAAAGATGAAAACGTGGTCAGAGAGAAAACACTCCGCGGAAAACACAGATACCACATAGAACAAGACCACGTAAATAAAAAACAATCATACACCTGGTTACGGGATGGGCAGCTATTCCCTGAGACTGAAGGCTTCTTACTTGCCATCCAGGATAAAGCCATATTAACCAGAAACTACCAAAAGCATATCATCAAAGACCCGGCTATTGCAGAGGACAGATGTAGGAAATGCCACCAGCAGAAAGAAACGATCGAACACATAACGAGCGGATGTAAAATATTGGCCGGAACGGAGTACACAGCCAGGCATGATTCAGCTGCCAAAGTGGTTCACCAAGCACTAGCCACAACATACAGACTCATAGAAAACACAGATCCCTACTACAAATACACGCCAACATCCATACTTGAAAATGAAGATTACAAGCTCTACTGGAATATCGGTATCCATACAGATAAAACAGTCTCCGCCAATAGACCCGATATTAGTTTTCAGTGCAAAAAAAGGAAAAGTCACCTATCTGATTGACATAGCTGTCCCCAACGACACAAACATCCAAGCGAAATACACAGAAAAAATTTCCAAATACACAGACCTTGCAACGGAAATAAAAAGGCTATGGAGACAGGAAAAAGTCATCATTGCCCCCCTCATTATATCAGCCACAGGCCTTACACCAATAACATTCACACCACATTTAGTGCAATTGGGACTCAACACGGACATACACAGAAACATTCAGAAGTCAGTGATTTTGAAAACATGTAACATTGTCAGGTCATTCCTTAATACGGAATGGTAATAGCGTTTGTGCTGACTTGGTTTTGGCCCGTCAGCCAAACATGGAACCACATTGATCAAATGTGAGAAAGAAGAACTTTTTGTAATAATAAATCTGACTTAAATAGCTGATATCTTGTTTGTCATTGACAATATGTTATTTTTTTATACATACAATTTCTTTTACTAGGAGCTTTCAGTGAACTCTTTCTTGGATGTTTGGGAAAACGAACAGTTAATCTATCGTTTAGGTATTCTGTTGTATTTCTAATATATATTTTAATAGGCAATTCAGACAAGTGTAGAATTTACTAAGTTTAATTTTTTATTGGTGCGGACTTTACTTTTTGAAGTAGTGAATATTGAAGATAAACGATTTTGTGCTTTGTGGCAGATAATGATGTGTTGTTTAAGGATGTATTTGATTTTTTAGGATAGGACTTGAGAATATGACATTGCTATATAATTTTTAGATTTAATTGAACTTTGTTTTGACTTTAGTGCTACTTTGTTGTTATAAAGTTTCCTTCAAATTTCAAGTTTAAATTAAGGTAAAGTTAGAGTTAATGCTGTGTCTATCAATCCTATTTTAACATACATTTTTTTTTAGATTTGGGGTTTTGTGAATTGTAATTTAAGTATCGACCTGACGAAGTATTTTTTTGTGGACCATTTTGTTTCTTCTAATCTTCACTGATATCTATAAAGTCTCATATTACAATATCGATATGTACTAGTCGCTGAATGACTTTAAACTAAAAAGTTAAGAATTAACTGTGCTACTTATGCTCTCGAGGCCGGATGTTGTAGCGCCGATTGGTTGGTATTTCTCTCCCTGGAAGGGCTCGGTGTTGTTCAGTAGGATTTTCGATGCTAATACGTTGGAGCCTTGTGTAAGTACACATTTATATGCATCTGGGATATTAAGAGTATCAGCTCTTTTATTTAAGATGCTATTTTTAGTGTTCCGTATGGAACACTTACAAGATCACTTTGGTGTCCGTTCGTCCGTCTCTCTGTCTGTCTTTCTGTCCGTCTGTCACACCCGATTTTCTCCGAAACATAGAAAGTTGAAATTTGGCACTAATATAGGAATTGATGGCCTTATCAGTTCTGAAAGTTGAATTCTGACTTAAGGGGTTAGTTTTGGGGGGCGAAATCGGAAGTGAAATTTTTTTTTTTACCAGGTCATCGAGTGGGGTATCAAACGAAAGCTTGTAAAAAGACGAGTTCAAAAATATTCATCATTTGGGATGTGTTTTGTGAATTCACTATATATCCTTACGTAACGAAATCTTTATTTTAAAAGCAATCAACGTACGGAACACTAATTGCGCAAGTCCAACTTGCACTTGACCGGTTATTCCTAAATTTCGATGGCTTCCCGGATGATACTTGTTTTGTAGTATTTGCTCGCAACTGCTAAAATTAGTGTTGTGGCCTCTCACCAGCTGGTGTTGGAAAAGAGCTAATGTAGGTTATTGGTTAAGGTTGTTGAAATCAACAACTATGTAGGGCTCATTGCAATGGCCACAAAGAATTCTCTACACGTCCTGATTTTCGAGCTTTATTTTGGTCCTTCGGATTTCATAATGATAATCATATTATGTTATTTGTAGGCTATGGATATATTGTGTTTTTGTGGTGGTCATTCGATGGGGTCTATTGTTCCTTTGAGTAAGGAAATTGTGATCCTAGGTTTGTTTTCAGATGATTCCTGAGCTTTTGGTTTTGTACTATCCTATTAAAGTGTTGACTTTTTGATTATCTGGGAGATGTATCTGTTTCGTTTGAGTGTTTTGTGATACTATTTATGACTAGTAATGTAAATGTATATTGACTTTCTGTAGACTGTACTTCAGGTGTCCTTCGGCTGTCTTCTATAAAAGTACATCTAAGAATGGTAGCTGATTCTTTTGTTCTAATTCCAATATCTGTTGTAAAGATTTTAAGTGGTATTAGAATTTGTGGAACTTATCTGTTCCAAAAACCTTATACAGAATATGTCATCGCCGTACCGAACCAAAAGTTTTGGCTTTAGGTTAGCTTCGTTTAACGCCTTTCGTTCAAAGTTGCTCATGAAGAGGTTAGTTATGGCTGGTGATAGAGATGAACCCATGGAGGCACCCTCAATTTGACTGTATATTTGATTGCCAAACAAAAAGTGTATGAATTTTTGAGGCAGTGTGCGATTTCTTATTAAAATTTTCTATACAAGCGGTTCGATCATGATATCCTTGTGTATTTTTCGACGCTGAAATCGAATCTGAGGTCAGAATAATCCAGTCTCATCAGGATTCATTTCTAACCTAAAAAATATATATAAAAAAAATGACGAAAATCTCTTTAAATTAGCAAAATAACGAAGATAACGTCATATTCCCATGTTTTTTGTGACTCTGAATCCGAATCCTTTTCAAAATCACGACAGAGTTCGATCCTAACCTGAAAAATAGCCAGAGTAAAACTTTGTTTATCTTTGCTTTAAATGTAAAAAATCAAGCATAGCCAAATAAAGATAGAAAATAATATAGAATATTAATTTTCAAATAATTTTTAAATATAAAATATTAATTTTCAGTATGAAATATTGGTTTTCAAACATAAGATTTCTATTCCATGAAGTGTCAATTCAGCATAACCTAACCTAAGATAACCTAACGTACCCACATGAAGATAGAAAAGAGTCTAATATATTATTTCCCAAATCAAAGTTTTCACACCACAATTTTAAACCTGACAAAACCTATTATATACTGATGAGAATAGGAAAGAATTCAACAAATTTTTTTTTTTTTTTTGGGTTATAAATTCTACTAACTATTTTTATCTTAAAGAAATCAAATATTTAAATTATATATTATCATTTTTACAGTGTGTTTAGTATTATACAATACCCTGAACCAAGTAAACAAATAAGCATCATTAAGAAATATTTTCATTGCTTATGGCATATGATTTTGCTCTCAGGATTACAATGTCAAAAAATTTATTTTCTTCTAACAGCACTGACTTTTAACCGACAAAATCTGTGATCTTTAAGTTGAATAAACATGTTAATTACAAAGTTCTCATTTATATATTTTCCAAAATTAAAATTAACATTTTTAATAACATTTTTTAACAAACATTAAAATGTAATATAAAAGATCAAAACTACAATTTTTTCAACTAATATACACTATTTCTTACCCTGCCATTGCATTGAAAAATGTTTTCATAAATAATTTTTTATCTGGTAATACAGCAAAAACATGATTAGTCAAAATTCCTTTAAATTGAGAAACAGTTTCGAATCGCTTGTTCAATTTCCTTCGAATTTTGTCATGGTAAGTTTTGTTGAAATAGAAAATTTCCATTTTATTAAAGTAATTCTTTATCCACGCAAAAATGGTTTCAGAGGTTAAAAGATCCAAGAGACTTCTCCTTTAAATGTTGTGCCGATTCCATCATATTCCCCTTTTACATGGGAAGTTGCACTAAAATGTCATTCCGCATCTACACCGAAATCTTCTTTATGATGAATTAAATTTGACATCTGAAATTTATTTTTGAAATGCTATTTCACTCCATCGTTTTGAAAACAATTTTTTAATTTCAGAGATAAGCATTGCCTGGATAACATATAGGGCGGCAGTATCATGCTTTAAACTGTCCGATAAAAAAACATAAATTGTATTTTATAATTCGCCATTTTCCATATAATAGTAAATTACAATAAAAACAGTTACTTGAACATTATTAAAATGAAATGATTGAGAAGCATCCTGAACAGCATATGCATAATCTTCTGCAAAATTAAACATAACGAGAACTTCGTCTTCTTTTCTGTAATAAATAAAGACTGCTGTTTAGCAATAAATGAATGTGGCTTTAAAACTGTAAGGCTACTGTAAAAATCATCAACAAAATCATCTACACTTTTTGTTAGCACTTCCATTGTAGATCTATCCGTTCCAGTCTAACCTGAACTATATGGAATGTGAGAAACGGAAGCGTTGTCTAATAATTCTGTCAAGTATAAGGAAAAACTTTCTATTGTTGAACATTTGTAGCAATTGAAAAGTTTTCGCACGTACTTTTTTTTAAACAATCCTTATAATTAGAAATAGGTTCATTTGATGTTTTTGTTAATTTCTCTAAATCTATAGGTTAACATTTTCATGGATCGTACTTATCCTCATTAGGCTATACTTGACTATATTTTATTTAAACCAAAGGTAAGCAATAATTCTGACTTTACTTTGCTCTTCAAAGATATTATGGCTGTTTTTGAGGTATTTTTTTAGGTTAGGGACAAATCCTGACGTGATCGGATTGTTCTAACATCGGCTTCGGATTCAGCGTCATTTAAAGACATTTTCGTAATTTTTTACATATTTTTTGAGGTTAGGAACGAATGTTAATGAGACTGGGTAATTTTGACCTCAGATTCGATTTCAGAGTCGAAAAATTACATAGGGATATCATGGGGCTTGTACAGAAGATCTTAGTAAGAAATCGTATCGCGAATTACATAAGATTTTTAAGTGAATTTTACCACTATCAATGCCGTTCCTCGCCGCCATCTTAAAACCTTTGTTTTTACCACTGAGAATTCGAAAGTAGATACATTTGAAACCATCTGCAACTTTAGATGTATTTCCTAATTTTGGAGAAACGACTACTGTTTCTAGAAAAAAAGACGGTAGTCATCAAGTTTTCGCTTTCTTTATAAATGAAGAGCCCATTAACTCCCGCGTCATGGGAAGATCGCAATGGAAATCCCTTTTATCTTCTGTTCTACTTTAAGAAGTTTGGGGATCCACCGTGTAGAAACTCTTTTCATCTCTAAATTTTCTTTCACAATCTTGAAAATCATAGTTTCGGATATTCTATTTTTTTTAGCAAGGACTAGAATTTTCCTTTGTTGATTCTCAATAAGTCTAATTAATATAGTCGTTTCCTCTGTTCTTACTTCAACTTATCTTCCTGATCTGGGATCATCTTGAATTGAGTCTGGACCCCATAGTTTTTTAGACCAAAATTGAACCTCAAGATACGATGAGCCCTTATTGCTGTATACCTGAGACATTCAGTAATGAATAACTTTATTTCCCTCTTTAATGACAAACTTTATCGCTCTGCATATTATTTACCTTTAATCATTTTCGAAAAAAAAAAATCGTAGACTGCAAATTAACTCGTACATAATTTCGTCAACATATCTAGAACAGTGGCAGTCTATCTTCTTGGCTAGGGCTGGACCCTGTCCTAATAGTTAGCGATTTCTATTACTATGCTAAAACTGATATGGAGTCGCAAGGTCGCACGTACCATCCCCGCACATTATGATCTGCCCCGAAGACCTTGCAGATCTTTAAATTGGTATGCTGAGCTTATACAAGAACTTTTGCTGTAGGTTGGTACTGTGTTGTAGCATCCTCTGAATGTTCAAATCGCGATGCAGTGAGTTGTTTCTCACAAACCAAGAGGCATTGGATATCATCGTCAAAGTCTTATTCTGCACGGACCTTCTGCGCGGCTCGCATATGTAAATCTACGTCTGATAGCCTAATAGTAACCCTGGTCGAATAATCATCCTATAGTTATCATTTTGTTCTGCAGGGAAAGCTTTCTAAAACAGTGAAGCAAAAGGCACAGCATGGAAATTAAGGCATTAACTTGGACTATTGCAGACGCAACCTGATCCTTTCTTACTAGTTTCTGGTCACAAAGTAGGCTTAGATACTTAACTTTATTGTGTTATGTAAACCTAGAGCCACCATGTGAAAGACGAGAGGAACTATTCTCAACTTGGAGAAGAGAATCGCCTGAGTATTTGCCACGTTTACTTTGATTCGCCAGTAATCAAAGCAAACCAACAATTTGTTCAGGTAAGCCCGGAGCTTGGTGATTATTGTGTCACGTCATCTCGATATTGTAGTGATTGCAGTATCATCGGCGTATAATGCTATGTTTGTATGATCTGTCTTCAGTATATCTGATGTAAAGAAATTAAACAACATTGGAGACAATGGAGAGCTTTGGGGGACTCCGGCTCTCATTGTCTTCGGATTGAACCAGTCTGGGGATGTTCGTGGTGAACTCCAGTTTTATAAGTTTTAACACAAGTCTGTTCTATCACAATTTATTAAACACTTTAAAGATATCTGGCATGAATGCCTCCAGGTATCCTACACGATCGAAGGCGTCCACGATTTATTGGGCGAGCCCCAACGTGTGGTGTATCATCCCATGCGCAGGTTGAAAGTAACATTGCTCTATATCACACAGACTGACTAACCGCTGTTAATCTGATCATGTATTATGCCTCTCTCAAAATCAACAAGGCTGTTCAAAATAGAGGAGATTTTGAAAATACATACCGTCAAACGGGGTGACTTCGGACAGTTTTTAGAGTTTTCTTCATATTTCTTCCAAACTCAAATAATACCCAGACTACATTTTTTACCAAGTGTAGTTCAATTATCGTAGAATCGCAATAGTAGCACAGATTTTATTTTACGCCATTGGAAATTTTTATTTTTTTATTTTAAAAGTGTCCGAAGTCACCTCCTAGGGTGGGGTGACTTTGGACACATATGTAAATCGTACAGGTTTCGATGTTTCCGCACCGCTGAGATGACTTCGAACACATATTTTTATACACATAACACATATTTTTATATACATAACAAATGCGTTTAATAAGAACTGTAGTTATTCAATATTAATATTCATAGGTAAATTTTCAAAAGTATAACGGTCTATGCGTTGCTCGAGTATGACAATGTCGCTTTCATCATCTATGATTGGAAAATAAAAAAAACACAACTTTCTCCGGTGTTCTTCTTTCTTAGAAACTTCACATGTATATGATTTCCTTGTTTACTAATAATTTCCTACCTAATATTTTTTCTTCGTGGAGTTATTTACAGGAATAGCAATGATCCCAAATTCGATAACTTGTAGTTCTGCAGTTTCTGTTGTCTTCGCCTTCTTTTGACTTTGTATGAGTATTTTCAATGGCATTGACTCCGAATCCGAATCACAAAAGGATCACTCTCGAAAGCTATAGACTGGGAAGATTTTGTAGTTTTTTGACAACCTGAAGTTGAAGGTCTTGCCAGAGCTGCATTTATATCCTCTTTACTAATTTCTCGTATGATTCCATTAAATTCACTTACGAAGTTGAGAACAAAGGACAATTGCCTTTTCTAGATATTTTAATTATTAAAAATAATAATAGATTAGAATTTGATATCTATAGGAAGGACACAGTAACAGATAGATATATTCCTAATGATTCATTTCATTGCAAACAACATAAATTAGCCTCATTACATTTTTTAGTTCATCGTTTGGTCACTTTCCCTCTGAATAGAGTAAACTTTAATAAAGAAAGGAATCGTATTAGAAATATAACTAGAGTTAATGGTTATGACGATGACTTAGTAAATAAGCTAATAAATAGACATAAGTTTAGGTTTAATATTCAGAATTCCACCTTTTTTACACGCGAAGAAAATAACACCAAGTGTGTCTCCATACCATATAATCCGAAATATAGCAAGGGACTCAATAAGGTATTTAATAAGGTAGGCCTCACCTTAGTCTATAAGTCATCAGATAATCTGAGGAATATCTTAGGAAATCCCAAAGATAAGATTCCTAATTGTGAGAAAAGTGGAATTTATGAAATTAGTTGTAATGATTGTGACAAAAAGTATGTTGGGCAAACTAAAACGTCAATTAAAACAAGATTTAAAGAACACTTAGCACACTTAAAATACAATAGAACAGAAAAGTCTAGCATTGCCGAACATGCCCTTGAAGCTGATCATACTGTAACATTAGATAATCTAAGATTAATAAAAGATGTATCTGATAGGAGACTGTTGAACGCATACGAAAGTATGGAAATCATAAAATGTAAAAGTAGTTATTTTCCTGAGGGATTCTGTTTTCTTTTAAGAAATCCAATAAAGATTGATCAAGCATAGTAATACCTGTTTCTTCATCACTCCTCATATGATTTGGTAAACGTTTGATGACTTCTTGCGGATTGAAAGGAACTATTGCAGATCCTCGAAATCCAAAAAGAATATTTGCTTCGGACTTAGCTTGAATGAACTGTAGTGTTCTTTGCAATAGCTGTGGAAAGTCTGATTTCTGAAAAGCACCTTTCCTCTGGTATTTCCATTCCGTCAATATTTTTCGCCAACCCTTCTTTAAAGGCCCAAAAAACGACACATCAAGGGATTGACACAGATGTGTCGAGTTTGCTGGCAACAAAATGAATTTTATATCATTTTTATGACATTCCTCTATAACTTTTATGGTTAAATGGCTGGAAAGGTTATCTCCAATCAGTAGCTTGGTTCCTTCCTTGTTTCGAAAATATGGCAATAATATTTTACTAAACCACTCGTAAAACGTTGCTGCCTCGAACCAGCCCGACTTACTAATGCTACGTTCACATCCAGGAGGACCATTTTCCTCGCATTCTTGATATCGATGCTTAGCTTTGTATACAACAAAAGGTGGTAAAAGTTCTCATTTGCTGAAGCAGTCATCATCACACTTATGCTTGTCTTTGTTGTATCCATAATTCTGTCGCAGTGTTTTACACCGCGTTTACAAACGACCTTGGCTTTACCAGTACCATTGCTAAAGTTGGTCTCGTCATAGTTAACAATGTTTGCTGCATCAATATTCTCTGATGCTTTTTCTAGTTCCGTAAAATATTCAGTTATAGTTTGGACAGAAACTTGCGCACGAAGCCGTTTTATATTTTGGCTTAATCTTACAGTTAATTATTTATGACGAGACAGAAAGGATTTTGTCCAATCGCGTTCGGGCATATTGTCATGGAATTTTTCAATATTAACACCCTATTCAAGTATTGTTTTACTATTTCTCTGATATCATACTCAGTTAATGGAAATCCCCATTCACAGGCACTTTGTATTAACAAAACTATACGATTTTCTTCGACAACATTACTTTGACAACTTTGACCTCCTGCTTTTTTTGTATGTTTTTCATTGACACCGTTGCTTATGGTCGATTTTGGAACACCATAGAATTCTGACGCTTTTCTTAAAGACTTTGTTCGGTTTTTAACTTCTTCTATAGCTTTTTTTTAGGTAGTTCTAATAACTACGGCCGCCTAACACTTTTCTATACTTTCGTGGCATTGTCCAAAGTCACCCCTAAAAGACAATTTTTTTGTTACGGGCCTGTATAAAAAAAACTATTCCAGAAAAAAATTTAATTTCGTTGTCAAATGATTTTTAAATAGTTGTAATAATAAGCAAAATAGTCGGAAATCGTGCAGATTTTAAGTAGTTCTGTGCAGAATACTTACTTTTTCACTATTTTTGTAATCACTAAATTCAGTTTTACAGTAAAAGCGTAGCACAGAAGTTTAGCTTGCAGCGCGTCCCATCGCCACCGTGGTTGAAAGAATACTGGCAAGTATGAGCTTGCATTAAAACAGTGACGATAAAATGCATACATTCGGTAAAATACGAATAAGAAGTAGCGAACTACCGATTGTCCAAAGTCACCTCCACTGTTCGAAGTCACCCCGTTTGACGGTACTTAAGTTGTTCCGAAATATCTCGAATAAGAGTATGCTAACTTGCATGTGTTATATCGATTGAAAGGGACTTACGGAATCAGCTCGATACTTCGACAAGATTTTTATCTATCCGTGAAGTGCAAAATGTAATCCTATTTAAAATGGATTCAAATGAAACAATTTAAGATATCATCAATTAAATGTAAATAATACATAAACTTACTATACCCTATATGTATACTTTGCATTAGATTTAATACCCGGCAGTAATCAGCTTTAAAAATAGAGACGGTTTTTAAATCAAACCAAAATAAAGTATTTGTGATTAGGTGGTGAGATAGGAACACGTGCGCGCTTACGCCGCAGGGTTAAAACCGAGGGTTAAAAGGGCGAACTACTGAACCGTTGAGAAAATAAAGGTCGGGAAGAAGGCACTCGCATTGGCTAGGGCCGGCATATAAATTGTTACTTATTTTATAATTTATTTTTTTCTATGATAATAGCTGTTTAGACAACTAACAAGCATAATATTTATAAAAATTAGTCTTATCTTACAAATAAAATTAAAATCTAAATCAAATAACGACATGTGAGTCGTTAAGGAAAATGTTGAAAGGATTCATAAAACGTATGCTTTAGAATAATCTTACCGTAAAGTATAACTAACATGAAACGGAAGCTTTCATCGCTTTGGTTAGATGAGAACTCATGGTTCTTGAAATTTAACCGTGTGTGACTTTCCGATGTTTCTCCTACGTTTGCGCGAAGCAATTTCCATGACCTTTACTCCTAGAGATAAGAAAACGAAATGAACTCAAGTTAGGTATCTATACCTGCACCAAAACTGTAACCCACATCGTTTTCACGTGTGATGCAGATCCTAACCCAAATCTCTAATAATATCATTAGGGTGTTTATAAATTTCAACTGATTCCCTCAACTCTTATTTATAGAAATTGAACTGAAAAGAGAACTTTAGTTTGTGTTATGTCCTGTAGAGTATTGATGTTCAGCTACAGCTGATTGTACAATCTGTGTCATCCACACATCTGCAGCAAAATTTTAGCCAAACCTGAAGGTAAGATACTTTCTTCTAGGACTTTATTCTACATATTCGCCACCCCAGGGGCTAGGGGAATCCCAGGATTCTCCTAGTACGGGCATTGAGGATCCCGAGGTACCTGAGTCATGTTGTGCTGTCTTGTGTGGTCCAGATTATATGTAACAAAAAACGCAATCTTAAGGTGTTTACCGTGCCGAGAAGATGAATGGCTCAGCGTTTATGAGTTGCAAACGGTTCCCCCGGATACCGGGCGCCCTCCGGGTGTAAGTAGCCTTGCTGTGGCATCCAGGCTCTGCCGCAGTCGACCATTCTTTCCTAGGATACTCGTGGGAACACTATGTCACAAAATAATAATTATACTAGTGATAATGGCAGGGTGCTGAGGAGGCAGACCCCTGTCGTACAAAGAGCTACAGCACCCCCACAACAACAACAACGACAAACGCTCCAACCAACCGCCTCAGCTGAAACTACTCCCGATAGTTTTACCAGATCCGACATTGTAGGTGATGGAAATTGCCTTTTCCGTGCAGTTAGCTTACACTTATATGGCCACCAAAACCATCATGAACGACTCCGAGAGGCTGCTCTAGGATATATACAACAAAACTGGTCGGAACTTAACACATTTTCATTAATTGGGGACGACGATATGAAAGACTTCAATAACTACTATAACTATATGAGGAAAAATGGCACCTATGGAACGAGCCTAGAGATACTTGCCCTCTCGGAAACCCAGAATAGCAACTTTCATATCTTCGCAAAACAACGAAGAACAAGAGATACAAAAATAACTTTTAGGGACAAGCCAACAATAATAAGCACAAGAAAACACACCGAAACTATTTACCTTCTACTAACAGGCAACCCAATGTCGGGACACTTTGAGCTTCTGACACCACAAAACACTAAAAACATCCCAAACAATAGTAGACCAATAAAAGAAGCATCGGACGAGCGACGTAACGGTCGAGGACGTCGCGGGAAATGGCAGCTCGACCAAAACGATGAAGACCGGGCAACTGACAATGGACCTGCCAAAAGTGTTGTGCTGGCGAGTAAACCGACACCCACCAAGGCGGGAAAGTCAAGGCAACGCATGAGTTATACTACAGGAACAAACGAACACACCATGCGTTGCTTTGATAAAAGCACAAGTCCTGACAAAGAAACCACTGAGAAGGGAATCACTCGCCGCCTAGACCCACCACCATCAATCCTAAACGCAACCGACGAAGTATTTAATCAAAAACTCCCGCAACGACAAAGAAATCCCAACAGCACAAAACCAAAATTCAAACGGCAAATAAGAATAGAAAACCAAATCAACAACATCAGGAGATATCTAGGACACCTTGCCCAGTTTATCAACGGGAATGTGTCCAAACGAGTCACGCAGAGTATAAACAATATCAAGTCCGGGTCTCCCAACAGAACACTGCCAGAAATCCTGGATACTCTGAAACAAAAATTATCCGTATATGCCGCAAGACTTCGTAGATACAAAAAACCAAATGAGAGGAAAGATACCAACAACCTCTTCCGAAGAAGCCAAACACAGTTCTACCGGAAAACTATGCACAGCAAACAGACAGAAGTGACCGAACCATCAAACAAACAAGAACTCACAGATCATTGGAAAAGTATCTGGTCAGAACCCAAACTACCCAATAATAACACCCACTGGATCAAAGCCAAAGAAGGCAAAGATAAACATGTGACAGAACAGGAAAATTCCACATTAACTACTGTGGGACCAAGGAGCATGATGAGGCGCCTGGATACAAGAAGTTCCGGAGGTAGAATGGCCCCCCGTTCGGATCTCCGGGTAGGGGCTGGTTCGGAGGCGTCGACTTGCAGACATCATAATTTTAAGATAAATCTTTGCAACATACGAGGTATAAACTCGAACATAAATTCAGTGCATCAACACCTGCAATCAGATAAACCTCATGTACTCGCTCTATGTGAAACCAAGGTCAGTCCATCGACCAGCACGGTCAACTATCTTTATCCTGGGTACGACTTCTATTCCCGATTTAACCGTAACTTTGGAATCTGTCTTTTTGTCAGAAGCGACCTCTCTTGTCAACGAGAAGAAGCTCTGGAGCCCCCAAACTTTAATGTTATGTGGTTAAAAATAACGACTCAACAAACCACAAGGTTCATCTGTATCCTGTATCAACCACCAAGTGATACCAATTTTCGAACACTTTTCGCTTCTCTTGCAGACACCATCGATCATTTACAAAGTAACTATCCAAGTGCCGAAATTGCCGTCCTGGGCGACTTTAATTTCCACAATATCAACTGGCTCAAATATTCAAATACTACCGACGAACAAGGTCGTGAAGCTGAATCATTCTCAATCAGTTATGGCTTAACTCAGCTTATTGACGAACCAACACGGATCCCTAATCGAGACGGGGAGTTCGCCAGTCTTCTTGATCCATTTTTAACCACCAATCCGGAGATTTACACGGTCACCGTAAATCCGTCGTTAGGTTCTTCCGACCATAAACTGCTTTCGACATCGAGTATCCTGCCAATCAGTGACAGAGAGGCGCCTAGGCCGCGCAAGATTTGGCACTACAAATCTGCTAAATGGGAAGATCTCATGGAATACTTTCGAACTTTCCCTTGGATGGACGTTTGTTTTCGATCCGATAACCCATCTGACTGCGCCAGGGAGGTCTCCGATGTTATTTTGGCTGGTATGGAAGCTTACATCCCTTTTTCGAAGAAATGCTCCTCCAACGGCAAGCCTTGGTTCGATCGAAAATGCAAAGAAGCTGTTGCTTCTAAACATATTGCCTATCGACAATGGCGTGAAAATCCTAACACCTTAAATCGAAAACATCTTTGTTCATGCCCGGAACAGATGCAAGGGAATTATCGACGAAACCCAGGAGGCACACAATCAACGAATTAGAAACAAACTTCTCGCTTGTCCCAACAATTCCAGGTCCTTTTGGGCAGTCGCTAAGGCAGTTAGTCAAAACTTTACCAAATCCACCATACCACCACTCACACGGCCAGATAATTCCATTGCAACCACACCTGTTGAAAGAGAGAACTTGTTGGCTGAACTCTTTGCTTCACATTCTACTGTTGATTTCCAAGGAAAAACACCACCTACTATTCCCATATTGCAGTCAAGGATGCCCGATGTTGTCTTCAGACAGCGCATCATAAAGCGTATTTTAATGAAGCTAGACACCAAGAAGGCTTCTGGCGCTGACGGAATACCTGCCATAGTTCTCAAAAACTGTGCAAGGGAACTAACACCAGTTTTCTGTAGACTTTTTAACCTATCCTACAGAAAGGGAATATTTCCGTCCTGCTGGAAATGTGCCACGGTTCAGCCGATACCTAAAAAAGGTAAGAAGACCTTGCCAAATAACTACCGACCAGTTGCACTGCTTTCAATAATATCGAAAGTCATGGAAAAGGTTATCAATGAGCATCTTCTAAAATATCTTGAACGATTCAATATTATTAGCGATCACCAATATGGTTTTCGTAAACATAGATCAACAGGAGATCTTCTGACTTATGTAACACATGTTTGGAACAACGCAATTGAACACTTTGGAGAATCTCGAGCGGTTGCTCTTGACATATCCAAGGCATTCGACCGTGTTTGGCACGATGGACTGTTGGCTAAGTTGCGCTCTGATGGTATGTCTGAAAGGTTCTGTTTGTGGCTCTCATGTTTCCTCAGAGAGCGTTCTTTACGAGTGGCGGTCGACGGATTTCTTTCTAACACCCTCACTATCAACGCCGGTGTGCCCCAGGGCTCCATACTGTCTCCTACTCTCTTTCTCATTTACATTAACGATCTGCTGGAAAAGACCGGGAATCCAATCTATAGCTTTGCAGATGACAGTACGCTTGTCTCTTCATTCACCTTGAACGCTCGGACATCGGCTGCTCAGGCGAATATCCGCAGACAGCAGGAGGTCGTTCAACTTAACAAAGACCTGGAAGAAATTCTATCTTGGGGTGACGGTAACCAAGTGGAATTTAACGCTACAAAAACCCAAGCGGCAGTTTTTTCTAAAAAAGTTAACGTTGCTGAACCCGACATAGTTATGTCGGGGCACTCCATTCCCCTAGCATTGTCGCTCAATTTGTTGGGCGTTAGTTTGGGAGCAAATATGTCTTGGCATGAACATGTTGCAGGCATAGCAAGGAGAGCTTCTCAAAAATTGGGAATATTATTTAGAACCAGAAAGCTTTACACCCCACAGCAACTGTTAATTCTTTACAAAGCCCAAATTCGACCAACTATGGAATACTGCTCCCACGTTTGGGGCTCCGCTCCCAAACATACACTGCATTTGTTGGATTCTGTTCAGAGAAGAGCGGTCCGTCTGATTGGGGACCCGGAATTGACCGGCGGCCTTGATTCGCTGGAACATCGAAGAACGGTTGGCGACTTGAGTCTGTTCTACAAGTATTTTCATGGAAAGTGTTCGAAGGATGTAGCCCGCTTAATTCCTCCCAAAGCGGTGCATGTTAGAAATACACGTCGCGCTGGTGCTTCGCATCCGTATGAGGTTCAGCTTGTTACTCCGCGTACGACGCTTTTCAAGCAATCTTTTATATGGAGAACGTCATCCCTTTGGAATAATTTGCCCAGCGCTGTGTTTCCCACCGAGTACAATTTACAGCGATTCAAGAACAACGTGAATCGCTTTTTTCGCACTCGTGCCGCTCCTGGAGCGCTTTAGGGACTTCCCTGCAGCACGTGTGCTAGACCAATAAAAAAAAAAAAAACCCCGGGAGAACCCATGACTGCTCCTGAAATTTGTTTACAAAATGTTCTTTGGAAAATCTAATATATAGATAACACACATACTCTATTAAATTTACCAAAGACGAATCAACGTAATTATGCCGGAATATGTCTCACATTATAGAGACTAATTTATCTGACCAGAATATCTCCAACGTTCTAGTTTTCAACCTATTAATAAAATGTTGTGAGTTGATAAACACTTTAGTTTCCCTTGAGAAAGAATTTAAGAGATTTGAAGGACCTTCTATGTATGTTTGAGAATCTATTGCATTGACAATTGGACTATCTTATGAATTGTTGAAATCGAGAAAATTTTCGAGTTACGCTCTTCCAGGAATTTCCTTTCTCCAGAAGTTAAACTCACGCAGCTGATTAAGTGTATAATTTGTCTTTCATTTTTCTGATTTTATCAGGTTGAATAATCTTGTAGGTATGGCCACTTAATAGTTTTTTCTCTACACATTTCTCCTTATCCATTACTACTGTTGCGTTTCTTTTGTCTGTTCAAGAAGACCGTAAGAACTCGTTCTTCTCAAATTCTTTTATAACGCTTTTTTCATCTTCTATGAGGTTTAGGCTTGGTAGTTGTGCACTTTTCCTAGTTTTGGTTGTTTCTTACCGAATTACTTCGGCCTTATTAGGGTGATAGTATTCTAATCGACGCTTCATACAAGTCCAACAAAAATTTACAATATTCGAACATAAAAATCTTTTCAAGGTCATTACATCTTATTTTGATAAAATGGTAAAGCTTCCTGATTACATAAAGTAATTATATTAATATCTTGAGAATTTGAGAATTGAAAATAATTAATGTTAAGTTCGTAACAACAAATCGTTGCGTTGGTTACAAAAAAAAATCAGTCGAATTGCCACAACTTTCTGAATAAAATTGAGGTTTTGTTATAATTTATTTCAAAACTATTTGACATAGAAAGTTGAAATTTGACGCAAATACAGGAATTGATGGCCCGATCAGGGCCGTGTAATTTTAAAACTCAAATTTTGACTTAAAGAGTTAGTTTTGGGGAGGGAAATCGAAAGTGAATTTTTTTTACTAGGTTATCGAGTGGAGTGTTAAATGCAAGCTTGTAAAAACCCAAGTTTAAAAATATATATGATGTAATACATCCGCACACTTTTCTTTGTATTATTTTTAAAAAATTGCCAAAAAATCGCCCCCTCCATTATCTCAAAAAGTACTGATCAAAAAGTTTTGAAAAGATTCTGAAATATTCTTCATAAAGTGCAGATTGAACGAAAATTATCACGAGTGCATTACGTTTGATAATTGATCTGGTATAAACAAAAAGCTATGAAAACTAAAGTCCGTTTGTTTGGAGTTAATAGCTTCCAACATGGGTTATAAACATTGAAATGTCATAAACCATAAGCGTCCGAAATTTCTCTACCAATTATTTGCATTTTTAGTTTTAATCACCTTTATTTTCTATCTCTATACAACAGTGCGACCTTCTTATTTGTATGATAAAGGCCTAAACGAGTACAATTAACAATTCTTAAGAACTAGAAATCTACAGTGTTATACAGCTCAATGATAATAGGTACAATAAAATTATTTGGGATTTTAACAGTTATTGGAATATAATTAACCAAAGTAGGTGCCTAAGTACCTAAGTACGCAATAAAAATATTTTGCAAAATAAAGCAAAAAACCTATAATATGCTTAGTTCAAATCAGAACAGCGATGACTTCAACTTTCAGTTTTACCCGGTCAAACTTCGCGGAATCTGTAAAAATCTGCATTTCCCTGTGAGAAATAACAATGATACTTAAAGTCCACGATGCCTTAGTGCATCAACAGACGACAAGCCAAGTCCGTGAAATTGTAAAAACCTGTGTCAACCAGCAACTATTTATATATTTCTAAAAGAAAGAATACACGGTCCTTGCAACGAACCTCAGAATTACAAAAGAAAGAGGCCTTTAGAGGTCGATGAAGACTTTAAAAACGCAATAAGAAGAAAAAATACACCATTTTTTTTATTAAGAAAGAAGTACCTACACTACATAAAGTTTTGCAAGAAATCAGAAAAGACCAGGACTTACCAGATTTAAAAAAATATAAATTATGAAAAATCCCCCATAACTTCAATCGTTGGGAAAAACACAATAGAAAATCTGTTCTTATCGAGAAAACAGAAATAATTTGTTGGAGAAGATAATACCTACGAGTAATCAGAAAATTTCGAGCCGAAGAAAGAAATATTTTTTATTTAGTTCAGACTTGGATTAATGAGGGATACACAGTGAACACACAGTCAACTAGATTACAACCCCTTCAGAAAAAGGTCGCAGGCTAATTATAGCACATATTGGTAGTGAAAACGGATTTCTCGACGGTGGCTTGTTGGAATGCGAATCAAAATCAACTAAAGATTACCATGAGGAGATGACGGTCGATGTTTTTGAGGAGTACTTCCAACTAATCATTGAATGTATACAAGCAGAATCAGTTATAGTATTAGACAATGCTTCATATCATTCTCGATTATTAGAACGACTCCCAACAAATTCATGGAAGAAAAGAGATATTCTTCAATGGATGGATAGGTATGTTAAAAGCAGAGCTTCTTAAAATTGCGAAACAAAATAAGGCACAGTTCAAGAAATACGCAGTCGATGAGATGATATATATGATATCACAGTGCTTAGATTACCCCCACATCAATGCAAATTGAATCCCACAGAGCTAATTTGGGCATAAATGAAAGGTTTCGTTGCAAGGGAAAACACCACGTTCAAACTTCAAGACGTAAGGCAATTATTACTCGCCGGAATAGAGAGGATCAAAGAGAATAATTGGAAAAATGCCATTCGACATGTTGTAGAAAAAGAAAATAAAATGCGGAAACTCGACGAATATGGTACATCGAAGAAACTGTGGAAATAGAACCATCAATTTAAGAGAAGTCGAATCTTCAGATTTTGAAGATGATGATTGTTTTTGACTGTAATTAAAACACTTATATATCGTGAATTGTGAATTTCTATATATACATAGATCTATTGATTAAAAAAATTTCTATAGCTTTTTCTTTTAAATAATTTTATTTATTAAACAATAAATGCAGGTTACGCTCGGACGGCTATGTTATCGATGAACTCGCATTTACATTGTATGACTCTATTATATAGCAGAGGTTTTCTGCCTAAAATAGTGTGAACCCTTCAAAATAATTCAAAACAAGTAGCAAAATCCAATAAAATGCATAAGAAATCTCTTTTTTTTTTTCGCACCCCAACATGTATTTGCATCTACAATAAGAGAATTCTGCTATCAACTCCAAACAAATACACTCTATGTTCCTTGACATCTGGTAAAGGCTTTTATAATATTCTTTCAAGTACATTACTGTTACCGAGTGGCGAGTTGCTCTTGTACCGACATATAATTTTATTTTTATTTTAAAATCAATTACCATACGAAACACTAATTGCGCAAGTCGAACTTGCACGTTTTTTAGGCATATTATAGTGTTGAAAAAAGATTCTTATATCGTTATATTTTCTGTGCAAACCTTATCATTCCGTCATTCCTATTTTTAATATAGAAGTAACTCTTTCTCCTCTTACATATAAAGTAAATGTTTACGAAGAATTTGCTTTATTAATAGAGAAATTTTGCAACGCTTATTTTGATAGGTCACTGTCTTTATCTTTATTTGAAGCATGCGCCCACCATTTGGAGCTCGCGTAGTAGTAAAAGGAAGAAATCAAATATGTTATCAGCTGTTATCATTATTTGAAGCATACGCCCACCATTTGGAACTTGCGCAGTATTAAAATAAGAGAAACCTTTATTAAGAATAACGATTTCCCTTATTTAGAAACTTATAAGAAAGGTTATCGAAATTTCGTTATCCTTATCGCTGTTATGGTAGGGCCTATTTTTTTTCCTACTTAGATACAAACCACTAAGAAAATACAGTAAAACTGAAATAATAATATTTATTGCAAATAACACGGCCAACAGTTAATTAGTGCTCAGATTATGTTGACATTTTGCAATCTTTGGCACGATGGCATTACAGTGTGTCTAGTGATAATTTCAAATAAAACTTTATTTATCGCACATTCGTATTATTTTCAAAACATTGAAGGAAGTGATACAACTTTAATTTAAAATCCTGTGTTGACCCATCAAATACTAATAACCGGCGTGCGTAACCATAAAATGAATGAAAAAAAAATCCCCTAAGTTTATAGAAGATGAATACTAACATAACCTAGCAGTTCCTTAGCGTTAATACTGCGCATGCTTGAAATAACGATAAGGACAAATGCATGTGAAAAATAAGCGTTACAAAATCTCTCTAATATGTAAATATTGATTACACAGGACCACAAAAATTTTTTTTTGTCAATTTACTTTGATTACAATAGGTCTGGGTTATGTTTTTTGGGTCGCTGATCATGAATTCGAAGTCCGTTTTGGTCAATCACATCTGGAGTTTGCATAAAATAGCCATAAAATTTGTAAAAATGAGCTCAAAATGAGATTTTCATCGTTGCATGATATTCCGGAATGATCAAATTCGCCATACATCTACAACTTTTGGGGTCTGCAGATACTACATCAATGTCTCAAATAGATTTTAACAGCGACCATATGTTCTGCAGCTGCCAAATGACAAAATGCCTTGACGAGGAGATTCTGTAATGCTAATGCAACCATGCTACCTGCTACTGGCGATTCTGATCAAGATGAGAGAATGCAAAATATCATTTAAGAGCTGTCAAGTTTACTTTGGCAGCTGTCAAGTGTCCTTTGACAGTCGTCACAGAGGGAGCACGAGTATAAGGAATATTGACCCTTTCGACGATATAGAGTACTCGCCCTGACTTGACAGTTTCTTTTGACAGCTGTCAGATTACACTTGCAGCTGCCAATTAGCTTACGTGGATATGAGAACTGGAACAAAATCGATGTAAGCATGAGGCGTAGTTTCTTTCTCAAAGATCTAATCTATTAGAATATTCTCATGACCTTGACAGTTCTGTTCAGCAGTGCTAACTGTCAAAGTACACCTGAGAGCTGTCAAATAACATTTTATATGTTAGGACCGTTACCAGAGCCACGAAGATCATATAGTATACAAAGATTTCAAGGGAATAGATTAAGCCTATCATCATGACAGTGTTGACTGCCATTTGGCAGTTGTCAAATTCTACTCACACCTGCCAATTAGCTTGCTTGGATATCAGAACTGGAACAACGCCGATGAAGACATAAGGCATAGTGTTCTTGTCAACAATTTAGAAAGTTCTCACGGATTTGCAAGCTTTGTCCATCATTTGACAGCTGTTGAAGTATACTTGAGTGCTGTCAATTAACATATTATGTCAGGCTCCTTACTATGACCAATCCAATCATTATAGTAACACGATTTTTCAATTGAATAAAATATTCTCATTGTTTTGACAATTTCATTTGATATTTGACGGCTATTAAAGTAAACTTCACAGTTCCCAAAGTAAACTTGACAGCTGTTAAATGCTATATTGCATTCTCTCATCTTAATCAGAATCGCCAATATCATCAGTTAGCATGGTTGCATTAGCAATATAGAATCTCTTCAAGGCATTTTGGCACTTGAGAACTGCAGAACATATGGTCGATGTCAAAACCTATTTAGGACATTGAAGTAACATCTGCAGACCCCAAAAATGGCAGATGAATGGCGAATTTGGTCACTCCGAGCTCATTTTTGCCATTTTTTTGTCTATTTTATGCAAAATCCTAAAGTGATGGATGAAAATGGACCTCGAATTCATGATCAGCGACCCCAAGAAACATAACCTAGACCTATTGTAGTAAAAGTAAATTGACAAAAACTTTTTTTGTAGTCCTATGTTATTAAAGTTTTTGTTACAAAAATTTAATAATTCGCTCGTTATTACGTAATTTTTCAGAATATTTAAAATTATTAAATAATAACTCATGAGGCAAAAATTTCTACCCAATTATTGAACTAAATTTTTGTTATTCAACAATTTCACATCCTCATAAAAATGTATTTGAATCAAAAAATCAAATTTGCCACGTAAAACGGCTATTATTGCAGCAATCTTGCGACCGTGAAGCAAGCCGTGCAAACCGTAGAAAATTGGAGAAGTTGCATCGTCTAAAACTTCGCCGCACATTTTTAGATACTTTTACTCTTCATGATTAGATAACTAAAGGCACCCATAAAGTCGTAAGCCAAGGATACAACTTTTCCCCATCGTCAGTGTAATAGATTCGCAAACATTCAAAGTAAATAAATATTTTACAAATCCCTTAAATCTTTTTACAGAAAAAACTAATTCGGTTATTCACTCACAATATTTTAATGAAAAGTTTAAAACTCTAAAGACGAACTCTGAAGATTATTTGATGTTGAATGTTTGGTGGACTTTTTAAAAAAAAGGAACATTTAACGATCAAACCCCAGAGACAGTAATAGGTTTTGCACAAGTGTCTCAGTTACCAGTCTTCTAAAAGCTAAATTTCGGTACAGATACTCGTACGTGGACAAAACTTTTGTTACATAATAAATTTTAAATATTTGAAACCTTTCTTAAATCGCTTCGATCAACAGCATTCAGGAAGATCTATTATGGAAATTGAATCAAATAACTCTCCACCCTATCTAGACGTGCTGGTATAAAGGAGAAGTGTGACGAACAGTCGATCTCATCAGAAACAGACTAACTGACTATTTCACTGATGATATCAGCAACTTCTTAATCGTTTTAAAAACTCAACTTACAGATAAAATAGTAACAACGGTCCCTAAGTAGATTGTGTACTACAGACAAAATAGACAGATCTAGCACGTGTACGATTTTCAGCACTTTTACGGAAGTGCGGGAAGGCTTGAGATCACCAAAATACACATTTCCTTCACATATTGAAAATGTCTATAAAGTTATCTGGTTACGTGGTTCCGTGTATGTGACAGAAAATGAAATGCGAATATCCATTAGAATTACGGAACATGAAAGGTATACAAAAGAAGAAACAGATTATACAATGACATAGCTGAACATCAACACTTTAAAGGATCCACACACACCGATAATTCCACTGAAATCGGTGAACACCAGTCAGGTATAAATATTTATCTTATACCTCTTCAGGCATATACAGTATTTGAATGTGGAATCGTTCGTGAAATGTCGAAAAATCAATTTAATTTGAAGACAAGAACCATAATTTCAACACGTAGGAAATTTCATTCAAATATGTGTCGAGAAGTGGCTAAAATTAATTTTTGTTAGGTTCTGCAGCTTTAGAATTTTTCAGCAAACAATTTTTAAAAACCTAGAAATTCTAACGCCATGAAATCGTATGACAGTTATGCAAAAAGGTACGTAAAACTTGCTATTTTATCTGTTTTGATAGATTTTATCTCTCAAACTCATTTATTTTTTAATAATTACAATTCAATAGTTCCATAAAAAAATATAGTACAGTCTGTCAAGTAAGAACGTATCCGCGATAAGTCATTTTTAGTAGATGCGATTTTAGCGATTCAACAAAAAATCGGAGGTAACCTTTGTCTACGACGCATTTTAGTAAAAGTATCAGTCGATTCCGAACTTTCGTCGAAATCACTTAAAATCCAACATGAGTCACTTGATTGCGCGTCGGTTTGAGGCAGTTTCTCTTTATTCCCATCCAAAGGGGCCTAAAATGACACATTCTGCGGCCGCTAAATATATTAAGGAGTCGATGTTGTTTATGAAGAAGTGGATAAATCGTTTTAACGAGACGAAAAATGTCGACGACTTGCCAAAACGTGGCTCGGTATGTCAAGTCACTCCGAAAGTCGAAAAAACGAATAGCGTCTTTGTTTTCATGGGACCCAAAATTGGTGCTGCGTCGAAGAGCGGCAAAATTATGAAAATCGGATTCGAATGTGTCCCACGAGACCATTCGGAAACATCTTCGTGCCCATTATGTCAAATTCTGAAGTACGTTGAAGAAACCTTTGCTGGACGAAAATCACGTCGCGAAGCGGCTCACTTGAGCCCACGATAAGATACTAGAGTGGCCCTCACAAACATCGGACGTCAACCCTATTGAAAACGCTTAGTCCCTTGTAAAGAGAAAGCTCAGGGAAGACTCTGAGGACTTTGACTCATTTGTCTTGCATGATTCGAAAATTTTGCAGAGCATGCAGAAAATCTCGTCGACAGCATACCTCCAAGATGCCAGGCGGTTATTGATGCAGGAGGCGATTAGATAACTTACTAAGGTAATTGCGGCGTTGTTAGCACATCAAAGTATACATTGATAGCGAAAAATGTTTTTTTTTTTCAAGAATACGAGCTGTCGCGTTCTTACTTGACAGACTGTATATTGGTATTACTGCTCATTGAGCAGTAATAGACACGATTACTGCTGCGATTATTGCTCATTCTGTATAACCTAGATAATTAAAAACATTTTCTTTACCATATATTTAATCATTTCAATAATGACTCTTCTTAGCTGCATACCATAATATCTAGAACTTCTAATTAATGAGTTAATTGATTGGTCAGTTACTTTGTGACAGTACATTTTAACAATAAAACTACTTAATTACTTTGTTAACTGTCACTAAATATATTTGATTTTACAATTGCATTATCGCGATTTCGTAGTACAACTACATTGTCAAACGCTTAACTAAGTCTAAAACAGATTTTTGCTATTTTATGTTTATATGATGAACAGATGTGGGTCTATTATATGTTAAAACAGTTGGAACAGAACAGAATTTGCTACGTCTAATTGACTATTTAGTAAATTTATATTATGGTCTTTTGAATGTCTGTAAATTTCTATGAATTCTAAGAAATTGAGTTTTGACCCTTTAGGTGCCATATGGAGTATTAGTACACAATTGATATTGGGAAAAGTATGGCCTGTTTCTAAAAAATGTTTAGCAAAGTGTGATTTTTCATTTTTTAGCCTATAAGAGGCATTGTGTTCTGTGAATCTTGTTTTGAAATTCCGTCCCGTTTGGCCTACGTAACAGCTATTGCACTCTTGACAATTAAGTTTATAAACTCCTGATTTATTGTATTTATTAATTTTATCTTTGGCATTGAAAAATATATTGGATAATTTTTTAGCGGGTTTTAAAGCTATTCTTGTTTTTTCGGTCTTGAGAACTTGGTATATTTTATCCGAGATGGGACCAAAATATGTCAGAGGTATGAATGTTTTCTTTTCTCGGTATTCTTTTACGGGGTAGATTAAGCTCAAAGTGATTTGTTTTCGTTTCGGCTTATTAAGGTATTAATTATTTTAGGTTGGAAGCCGTTATTGAGTGCTATATTTTTGATTGTGTCCAGTTCTATTTTTAAATTATTTTTACTAAGAGGAATATTGAAGGCTCTATGGATGATAGATCTATAGGCTGCCAGTTTATCGGAGTTAGGGTGTATTGAGTCAGCTGGGATGGTGACATCTGAAACGGTTGGTTTGCGGAAGATATCGAATTTTAGTCTATTTACTTTCTTCAAAATTGTAACATCTAAGAAATTTATTTTATTATGTGCTTCCTTTTCCAGTGTGACTTTTATGTTGGGGTGTAAATTATTTAGGTGATTTAAAGTGGAATTTAGTTCAACATCATTTCCAAGGAAACATACTAAGATGTCGTCCACATATCTAAACCAAAAGAATATTTTTTGCGTGTTGAGTTTTTAGAAAGCTATTTTCCAATTCTGACATAAAAATTTCGGCTAGCAAAGGACTAAGTGGAGACCCCATGGCAAGACCATCTCTTTGTTTGAAAAATTGATTATTGAACTGAAAATAATTTCCGGTTATACAAAATTCGAACAGTTTCAATATTTCTTGTTGTATTGTTATATTGATGTTGTTTTTTTGTAACACAGTTTTTATAATTTCTATTTGGGATATTGGAGAACATATTTGTTACATCGAATGAAACTAGAAGGGCGTTATTTGATGTAAATATTTTTAAGTTTATTTATGAGGTCTATAGAGTTTTTTGGATTGAATTGTGTAATTTCTTTAAAGATGGTGTTGAGATGTGTTGCTAGATTTTTTTTAAAGGGGTGTTGCTGTACAATACTACTGGTCTTATTGGCGAATTTTCTTTATGTATTCTTATCAGGCCGTAAAGTTTAGAAACAGGCCATACTTTTCCCAATATCAATTGTTTACTAATACTCCATATGGCACCTAAAAGGTCAAAACTCATTTCTGAGAATCCATAGAAATTTACAAACATTCAAAGGACCATAATATAAATTTACTGAATAGTCAATTAGACGTAGCAAATTCTGTTCTGTTCCAACTGTTTTAACATATAATAGTTTATATGATGAACATCTGTTCATCATATAAACATAAAATACCAAAAATCTGTTTTAGTCTTAGTTAAGCGTTTGACAATGTAGTTGTACTACGAAATCGCGATAACGCAATTGTAAAATCTTTACAAATATATTTAGTGACAGTTAACAAAGTAATTAAGTAGTTTTATTGTTCTAATTAATGGTCTCGTTAATTTATTATATTAATAATTTTCTTTAAGTATTAAAAATAATTCATCAGTTTTTTTTATTACGGTTCTGATTTGTGCACATACAGTTTTAAGGTGATGGTTCAGATCGAAACATGATTTGTGGGTTTCCCCAATCTGTTGTCATTAAAAATGTACGAATAGATAGACACTTCCTTTATTTATGATACGAATAACCCCAGGTTATATAGGTAGCGTGATATATGACATGCAATAAATTTTAAGGGTTGTGATATGTGTTTTTAATTGTGTTGTTAATTACAGTTCCTGTTCCAAATAAATTATCTAAAAATTCTATTAGGGGATGATTTAAGCATTTCCGGTATTAAATCATATTAAGTTTTCTATTATTTTTTCCTCCGTTTAAATTGCCTTAATATTCAGAGTCATTCTTTCTTATCATCTACGTACCATTTTGTCTAAGATTGTAGATAATGAAAAATCGGTCAAGTAGAAGTTGGACTTCCGCAATTAGTGTTCTCTACGTTGATTGCTTTTAACATAAAAATTTTTGTTAAGGAGGTATAAAATAATCAATGATTTCACAAAACACAGACCAAATGTAAATATCAAAAAAAAAAAACAAGAAATTTTTTTTCATATTTACTGAAAACTGATGACCTTGAATATATATATATATATATATATATATATATATATATATATATAATATATATATATACTAGATAAACTATTAAAGGCAATGCACTCGTGGTCATTTTCGCTCAATCACCCTGTGGAGAATATTCCAGAATTTTTTCAAAATTTTTTGATCAGTACTTTTCAAGATAAGGTGGAGGTACAGCGATTTTTCGCGGTTTTTGAAAAATAATACAAAGAGAAGTGTGCACAAGTATTCCATTATATATATTTTTGAAGCTTTTATTTGACACCTCACTTGATGAACTGGTAAAAAATGTTTTCTTCACTTCCGATTTCACCGCCTAAAACTAACTCCTTAAGTCAAAATTTAACTTTCAAACTACACGGCTTTAATGAGGCCATCAATTCCTATATTAGTACCAAATTTCAAATGTCAAATAGTTTCGGAGAAAATCGTGTGTGTCAGACGAACAGACACTGAAGTGATCTTATAAATGTTCCGTACGGAACACTAAAAATGTCTCATGACTCAGTGTACCTCCATATTTCTTCTATTAATATGACAAAATACTAAAATGTCTGAAGAACTCTCGGAAAAAGGATTCAACCAAGGCAACAAATCCGACTCTAAAACGCAATTTTAAACTTGTGAAATATTTTATCTGCTATTTTATTCCAACTGTCCAAATGATCCAATACAATAGTTAGTTAAATCTCTTTTTAGGTGGACCTTCTAGGAGTCGATAGTACCTGGTATTGGATTGCTAATGGCGTAGCCTGGTTCAATGAAAGGGGGGCATTTCTTTAAGGAAAAAATATAACACCAAAAGGGAAGCTATTTATAGCAATATAACTCTGAAAGCTTAGATATTACCGAACACAATAAACTGAAAATGATGAGCTGGAACGGGAGAAGATTTTTCGTAAAAATGCGTGTCAGTAGAACAATAGAACTTTAAACATTTACTTCCAATTAAAAATGAAAGTCAGCAGAGTGGTGATGTTTCACTAAAAAATCCTTTCATACAATAAAACTTTTGTTTTTATATCTACAGTGACGGACCGTATAAGACGTCTTGTGTGACTACGTCATAGCCTAGTGCATGTTTTAAAATTCTTAAATCCAGTTAAATGAGTGATCTTTATAATAATAAAAAAAAAATTGTTTATGTAATAATAAAATTAAAACTTATTTCAAACTAAGGATCGAGAGGAACAAATCTATTGCTGTCATGTTTTTTATTTACCCTTAGGAACAACAAGAAAAATATAAGTTAAAACATGGTCAATACTGAATTGTGAAATGAAAATTTTAACCGGAAATTTTTAGCGATTTTATTTGGAAATATTAGGTTATAATCACTTTAAACATAATATTATTTTTTCATCTAAACTATTAAACATTATAGGGGTCTAAACAGTCTCACAGAAATAGTAACATGACATAGTACTATAGGGTTTTAAAAAAAGACGCAACTTTAAAATAAAGGATAACAAGAAGTTTTCAATTATTAATTTACAAGATAATATACTGTTATAATATAATTTAAAAAGAAGCACACAGATTATCCCCACAAAACCCTAATATCTGCTAGCTGCTATCATCATAAGTTCCGCGTTTTTTCGCGGTTTTTGAAAAATAATACAGAGAAGTGTGCACAAGTATTACATTATATATATTCTTGAAGCTTTCATTTGACACCTCACTTGATGAACTGATAAAAAATGTTTTCTTCACTTCCGATTTCACCCCCAAAACTAACATCTTAAGTCAAAATTTAACTTTCAGAGCTACACGGCTCTGATGAGGCCCTTAAATTTCTATATTAGTACCGAATTTGAACTTTCTATGTCGAATAGTTTCGGAAAAAATCGGGTGTGACGGACAGACAGACAGACGAACAGACACCGAAGTGATCTTGTAAGAGTTCCGTACGGAACCCTAATAACCCTAATAACATTCAAAGTCTTTAATCGTAAAAAGTTAAAGAGGAAACGCGATATATCAAAGCGTGTCCTCTAACTCCCTCTAAGCTTTCGTATATTTTCATATAAAATAAGCTGAAAATCACTTCACATTTAGGAATATTTGAGTTAGAAACGAACGGGGAGATCGTCTACTTCAGTTTGCTATTAGTAATAGCTTCACTATAACTAATACCACCTTCAAGCATCATCCAAGACGACTTTCCACCTGGGTGTCACCGGACGGGCACTACAAAAATCAAATTGATTATATCCAGATTAGGTCATCTATATTAAATGTCAGATCCCGCTCAGACGCGGTATGTGGTCCAAATCACAAGTTATTAAAGGCTCATATGAGAATAAAACTAGCCACCCCTTAAAAACAACAACAAACAAGAGAATTACAGTGCCAGGCAGTACTCTTTTCCAAACAATAATCAACTTGAACATTCCGGAAGTCACAGAAGATATAAACAAAACGTGGACAGATATTAAGAAGCTGCTACTACACAATGCTCAGCAAAAATACAAAAACACCCTCAAAAACATTGGATGACCGACGACACCATAAACCTTATAGAAACAAGAAGAAATATAATTTTAATAAACAACACATTGGATCGTCAAGACAGAATCAGATCAATCAATAAAGAAATCAAGGTGGCTTGTAAAAAGGAAAAAAACGCATACTTGAATAACATATGTGAGAAGCTAGAACAACATGCTACGAACAATCGGCCACAAGAACTTTATGAAAAGGTTGTAACCTGTTAAATTGTCCTCAGTTTGAGGCATCTTTTTTTGTACCCTGTGAGAAGTTGTTTGTCCCACGCTTGAGCGCAATTTTGTAACATTGGAACTTGCCCGCACGTTGTGGTGTCATTTTGTAACCTTTTTTTTTTATTTTTGTTGCCCCAAGCTTGGGCGTAATTTTGTACCGTGTGAACTTACCCGCTTTTTGAGGCGTTGTGAAAAGTTGTTTTTCCCCGGCTTGGGCACAATTTTCTTGCAGCCCCGCTTTAATTTCTGATAATAAATTGAGTGAAACCTGATTTTAAAAGAACTAAAGAAATTAAAGAAACACTAGCTCAGTTTTCCTTGGTAGAGAGATATGGGTAAGAGATAATTGTCTTACGTCTTTTTGGAATTATTTTCTATTTTTAAAAAGCTTTAGCTGTACAAATTTTGGGCACCATCCATTTTAAAATAGTAAGGATCTAACTTCAGCTAAAAAAATGGAAAAATACTGAAAGAATGTATTGTTGGTAAATAAAAAAAATCAGTTTGGTACAGCCGTTCTTGTCCTGAAAAGTAGGGTAGGTATTCAGTGAGACACTAGCTTTAATCAACAAAAAAAGAGAATTTATTCATGTTTTTTTTAAAATAAAAAGTTCCAACCTTTGCAGTTCTACAAAAAAAATTCTAGCCTAACTAGTAGTTATTACATTTAAATCCTGAAATATGATAACCCCCGAAGACGAAAAAATAGTGCTTTACACTTCACTTTTTAGTCTGTTTTAGATTGCGGTTAAGGCACTACTCTGGAATAAGTCTATTGAAGGAAGTTTTGGTAACTTATGGTTCTTATTCCTGCTTTGATGGCATTCGACCGATTTCACACTTTTCTAGCTAACACTTTGTAAACCCACTACGGCTTTTAGTTAAGAAACTGGTACTTTTACTTAGCTCGCATGATGGTTGTTCTGAGCTTTGCTTTTGTAGCTCAGTCGAAGGAAGCCTACTTGGCGGCTCTGATGAAAATTAGCCTGTCGGCTAGATGGTACTAAGCCTACTCAGCGGCTAGATGGAAAATAGCCCGGCTGCGGCTAGATGGAAAACAGCCCCCACAGTCGGTCTTCAGGCCCTTAAATAAACCATCCAAACTCTCCGGTAATATGGCGACGCCGGAACTAAAACAGCGGATACACACTTTTCACCAATCGCGGCGTGGCGGTAGGTTCGGTCAGGAACCCGCACAACACACTATACCGAACGTCTTGGAATCTCTGTTTAATATACCGTTCGATACAAAAATGAAAATAAGTACAATTTGAAGTGAAAAATCAGTAACATTACATGGTCTTAAAATCTAGGAAAAAATGAATGTTACAAGGTAAAATACCTATTGAAAGAATTCAAACCTAAAACACAGAGATAAGGAAGGTAGAACAGTCACCGACATGCCTAGAATCATTGACATTTGGAAGGATTACTGTAAAGAACTTTTTGTGGCTCAATTAGTGGGTGACTGCAGTGTCGACAAAGAAGCCGCAGAAGAACAAGAGCCATGTACTCTTAAGTCTGAAGTCAAGAAGGCTATTCAAAGGTTAAAGAATAGAAAAGCAGCAGGTACTAACCAGATCACTTCGGCAATAATAAAGATGACGGGAGAAACCGCCTTGACTATGCTACATCAACTGTGCAATGTATGGAAGACTGGAAAATGGCCGAAAGACTGGTGCGAAGTTGCATTTATACCCTTGCATAAGAAAATGTCCCTTTTGGATTGCAGCAACTATAGAACAATCCCTCTAGTGTCACACGCTGCTAAGGTGTTTCTCTGGATCCTAACTGAAAGATTCAAAACTTTTCTGCTGCCGCAAATATCTACCGAACGAACAGGTTGCATTTCAGGAAGAGGGACTAGAGAACAAATTCTCAACATTCGCCAGATATGGATTCCATCAAAACTGCTTCGACCAAAATTTTACTTGAAAATAAAATGATACGAAACTCTATTCCTACTCGATGCTCCAAATTACTTTTAGTTAACACGTAGGCTGAAAAGCTTTTGGTCTGACACATAAATGTCGCCCTTTTCAAAAAATCATATGATTTTTAGGAAGTACCAACCTTCAAACGATACGTGTCAAAATTTCATGACATTTCGACGATTAGTTTACAAGTTACAGTGGTTTTAGTGATTAGTGATGATATTTTCAAAACAATGGAAAAAATCGAATTTCGTGTGTTGATTAAACACTATTTTTTAAAGGGAAAATAGCGTTTAAGCAAAACAATGGCTTGATAAGTGTTACGGCGACTCTGCCCCTGGAAAATCACTCATCGTTTACTGGTATGCTAAATTTAAACGCGGTCGTACAGAGGTGGTTACACCGGAAAACATAAAAAAAATCCACAAAATTATTTTGGATGCCCGTACATTGAAATTGCGTGAGATAGCTGGTACGTGTTGGTCATATTTTCCATGTACATTTGGGCATGAGAAAGCTCTGTTCGAAATGGGTACCACGTTTGCTCACAGTGGACCAAAAACAACAATGTGTTGATGATTCTGACTCCTGTTTGAACCTGTTTAAGCGCAAGAAAAAAGATTTTTTCATGCGATATGTGATAATGGATGAAACATGGATGTACCACTACATATCGGAATCAAATCGGCAGTCAACTGAATGGACCACAGCCGGTGAAAGCCACCCGAAGCGACCAAAGACACAACAGTTGGCTGGGAAGGTTATGGCCTCTGCATCTTGGGATGCGCATAGAATAATTTTCATCGACTATGCTGAGAAGGGCAAAACCATCAATAGCGAATATTATATAAATTTATTGGTGCATTTGAAGGCAGAAATCGCAAAGAAACCCTCAAAAAAATGCTTGCGGGAAAGAGATTTGATTCCAGTGAAGAAGTTATCGCCGAAACTGAGGCCTATTTTGAGGGCAAAGACAAATTCTTCTACAAGAAAGGTACAGAAATATTAGAAAAGCATTAGACTGATTGTATCGCTCTTGAAGGATCTTGATGAATAAAGTCGAATTTTGCAAAAAAGATATGTTTTAAGTAGCTAGACCAAAAACTTTTCAGCCTACGTGTTATCTTTCGTAAGAAAAAATTTGTTAGACTGCAAAACGCAATGACCTCATACAAAATTTCATCAAGTTCTTAGAATAACGACAGTAATTTGACAATCAAGCAAGAGTTTATTTTCATGACTAAATCAATAACTTAAAAAACATCTTTGTGTTTTAACATATATTTTTTCAAACACTATAGTTTGATTTTTTTTATGGATCTAGTACGCGTGCTACAGGAAAGTCCCTAAAGCGCTACAGGAAGCGGGGAAAGCGATTCACGTTGTTCTTGAATCGCTGTAAATTGTACTCGGTGGGAAACACAGTCCTGGGTAAATTATTCCAAAGAGATGATGTTCTCCATATAAAAGACTGCTTGAAAAGCGTTGTACAAGGAGTACCAAGCTGAACCTCATACGGATGTGAACTATTAGTGCGTCGTGTACTTCTAACATGCACCGCTCTGGGAGGAATTAAGCGAGCCACATCCTTCGAACACTCTCCATGAAAATACTTGTAGAATAAGCTCAAGTCGCCAACCGTTCTTCGATGTTCCAGCGAATCAAGGTCAGTTTCGGGTCTCCAATCAGACGAACAGCTCTTCTCTGAATAGAATCCAACAAATGCAGTGTATGTTTGGGAGCGGAGCCCCAAACATGGGAGCAGTATTCCATAGTTGGTCGAATTTGAGCTTTGTAAAGAATTAACAGTTGTTGTGGAGTGTAAAGCTTTCTGGTTCGAAATAATATTCCCAACTTTTGAGAAGCTCTCCTTGCTATGCCTGCAACATGTTCATGCCAGGACTTATTTTGCTCCCAAATTAACGCCCAACAAATTGAATGACGATGTTAGAGGAATGGAGTGCCCCGACATAACTATGTCGGGTTCAGCAACGTTAATTTTTTTGTAGCGTTAAATTCCACTTGGTTACTGTCACCTCAAGATAGAATTTCTTCCGGGTCTTTGTTAAGTTGAATGATTTCCTGCTATCTGCGGATATTCGTCTGAGTAGCCGATGTCCGAGCGTTCAAAGTAAATGAAGAGATAAGCGTACTGTCATCTGCAAAGCTGTAGATTGGATTCTCGGTCTTTTTCACCAGATCGTTAATGTAAAAGAGAAAGAGAGTAGGAGACAGTATGGAGCCTTGAGGTACACTGACGTTGATAGTGAAGGTGTTAGAAAGAAATCCGTCGACTGCCACTCGTAAAGAACGCTCTCTGAGGAAGCATGAGAGCCACAAACAGAACTTCTCAGACATACCATAAGAGCGTAGCTTAGCCATCAGCCCATCGTGCCAAACACGGTCGAATGCCTTGGATATGTGGAGAGCAACCGCTCGAGATTCTCCAAAGTGTTCAATTGCGTTGTTCCAAACGTGTGTTACATAAGTCAGAAGATCTCCTGTTGATCTATTTTTACTAAAGCCATATTGGTGATCGGTAATAATGTTAAATCCTTCAAGATATTTTAGAAGATGCTGATTGATAGCCTTTTCCATAACTTTCGATATTATTGAAAGCAGTGCGATTGGTTGGTAGTTATTTCGCAAGGTCTTCTTGCCTTTTTTAGGTATCGGCTGAACTGTGGCACATTTCTAGCAGGAAGGAAATATTCTCCTTCTGTAGGATAGGTTGAAAAGTCTACAGAAAACTGGTGTTGTTAGTTCCCTCGCACAGTTTTTGAGAACTATGGCAGGTATTCCGTCAGCGCCAGAAGCTTTTTTGGTGTCTAGCTTCATATAATCAATAATAAATATTCAATAAAGGTTCTTCATTTAATAATTCCTTTTTTTTATTACGAATATCTTAAAATTGAATTTTATTGTGGCATAACTTGTATTTAGGCAATAATTCGAAAACCGAGAGAGATGTGCAGGGTGATGATTTTTAGACGGTCGGCCCCGATTTATGGAAAATTGTTGGATTTTTTTTTTTTAATGTAGAATGGTATAGTACATATCAAGGAGTATACTGACGTGTTTGACATTTGGTAGTGAAAACGACGCTGGGCACCGCGACTCCTAACAACTTTTTTTCCATCGACATACCTTTTGTAAAACGGCATTGAAAAGCCCTAATTTTTCTCAACATTTTTTCTAATTAAATTGTTTTGCAAAAAATTTATGCAGCAAAAATCCTCTAAAATATTATTTTTTTGTTCATTGCTGTTTCCATGGATCGTAGCCACGTTTGGCGGTTTTCAAACAATTTATCTAATAGGTGGCTGTCATACCTTAATCTGACAGCTTCTGGTTGAAATGATTTCCCACGCTGAAAATGTAGATATGATTCTTATTTATGGAAAAGTAAGAAGAAATTTTCGGGAAGCCGTTAGACTGTATCGAGAATGTTACCCTGATAGGTATATCCCGGATCACACTATGTTTTGTCGATTAAAAGGAAATTTGAGGAGCAATATGGATGCATTTTCTGGACAGAAAGGTATTTCTAAACGAAAAACTGTTTTAACAGATGAAAAAGTAACCGAAATTATGCAATATTTTCAAAACCATCCATATAATTTAATCAGACGAGCAAGCAGGCAATTGAATGTATCTTATGGGGCTATTCAGAAATCGCTTAAAGCTAACAAATACTATAAAATGCATAATATTCAATTATTAACACAATTTGATTCGAAACGACGACTGAGTTTTGTAGCAGAAATGATGATTAAATATGACGAAGAACGTTATTTCCTGAATTATATATTATGGACAGATGAAAGTCATTTTGTCAGTAACGTCGAACCTAACAAAAAAAATATATCATTACTGGGCTGACGAGAATCAATACGACGTTAATTAAATTCAGAATTAAAGCCATTATGACGTTAATGTATGGTGTAAGATAATTGGGAGGGATTTAGTTGGAACATACATTTTTGAGGGAACACTAACTGAAAATAGATACCATAATTTCTTGGTTAATACTCTACCAGTTTTATTAGAAAATGTTCCCCCTATTTTAAGAAGGCACATGTGGTATCAACGAGTACCACCTCATACAACTGCTGCTGTTAGAGAGTATTTGAATAAACAGTTTTAACGAAGATGGAGAGGGGTGGTTCGCAGCCCAGTTATTCAATGGATACCTAAGTCAATAGATGTCACGCCGTTAGATTTTTTCTTGTGGGGGATTCTGCGACAAATGATATTGAGCACATAAAGGCAAAAATATCAGAAGAGTGCCATAGTATATCTGGAGAAATTATTAACAAAGCCAATCATCAAGCGTTAATGAAAAGAATGAAAAAATGCATGATACAAGAAGACATATAGAAAATTTCTTTTGATTTTTTTTTATTCTTTAAGTTTTAAACATTTAATTTTGTAAATAGATAATAAGTTATGTAATGTTAATAGTTATATATTTTTTTGTGGTTTTAATAAAAATAATGTATTCCTGTTTTTTATTTTTCAAAGACATTTTATTACAGGAAACACCTCAACAGCATAGTAACTAATATTATTATAATTACTATAGTCTGATCAATAGGTCTTTGCAGTCATGTGATCAACGCGATATCAAGAATATTCATACGATTTAATCGGCTGTCAATTCAGTGTCGGCGGTCTGAAATGACAATTTCAGAAGTCAAAATAGAATTTAAAATTTTTCATCCGATTTAGTAATTAACGAAAACTACGGATATAATTAAATGTGTGTAATATGTAAAACACCCTAGTTCTTACTTGTAAAAGACATTTACCTCTCTGCATAAATCCAACGTCTAATATCACCTATTTTTATTATTCAGGTTGCTATTAGATTATTTCGTGAGTAAATTTACTTTATTAAAAGTTTACAATTGTTATCTGTTAGTTATTTGAAGTTTGTGTAATGTTCGTAGTGAAATTACAATACACACTTAACACAGCTTTATCAAATTTACATATAAGGCATTATAAAAACTGTAAAAAGTTGCACCGTAGAACTCATTAAATAAAGTTTTAAAATAGGGAACTGAAATATAATACTTTTAAAAACAGAAAGATATTTCATGACGAAGGTATAAAGTATAAATAGGAGATATAAATTGCATAATCCAATTTTGAGACGATTTATCAAATCCAACTAACAAATAGATAGTTAACTTATATATAACGTATATTTGTCCTGCAAAATTTACAATGAATGTTGCTCAAGGGGCTTGGAACGTGTCAATAATTAATATTCAAATTATTAATTGAATAATGACACTAATCGCTAGAAGTAGATTCTTCACTCTCGCTTTCATCATTCCCAACACGAATAATGATTTCTGGAATCTCTTCGATTATTACCTCACGATCATATCACTGTTGAATCAGGTTTTCTGTATGTTGTACGCTGGCATGCCATACCTCTGGTGTATACTTTTCTAAGGCTCTATTCCACATCTGAAGTACTTGTTTATCTCCATATTCTTCAACAATGTGTTGTTATAAAATGTTTTTGCATTTGCCCAAATTAGCTCGATTGCATTAAATTGACAGTAATAAGGAGGTAATCTCAACACTTCAAGCCCATGCTCTTGAAAAATTTTATCAATTTGATGTTCCTTTGATTTTTTATGAGCTTTTGCAATATCTAATAATTCTGTCTTAAACATCTGTTTGTTATAAGGTAAACTATTGTTCTGTAACCGCTCGAAAATTTCTTCTTTTTTCCATGCTGAAGATGGCTGTTTTTCTACTTGAACTGAATGGTATGAAGCATTATCCATTATAATTAAAGACGGTTCTTCTAAATTAGGAATCAACTGGTTTCTGACCCATTTCGTAAACATTTCACTATTCATTTCGCCATGATAATCAAGTGACTTTGACTTGTTAGCAAATAGTAAATTGGAATTTTCCACAAAACCCCACTGTGGCATGTAAAACAATAAACTTTTTTACCATCAAACCCCCAGGCTTACGAACACTTTTAATGTTGTCATCCTGTCAAGATTTCCTTTGACTGCTTTTTGAAAAATTCCATGTTTCGTCTATGAAAATAAGCTGACGGGCAATGTGTGCATTCTTGTTTTCCATATACTTTCTAAGAAAAGCTGCCCTCATTAAACAAATACTTGGCGTCTCCATTAATGCTCGTCTGTTGTCATCTTTCTTAAATTTGAAACCCAAATCCAGAAGTAATGTTCGAAGAGTTCCATAACTGACATTAATTATCTCTTTTTGCCGCAGTTCTTTACGTAAGTTGTTAATAGTAACATGTTTTTCTAAAAGTACAATATGATTTACTTTCGATTTCACTTAAACTGATAGATATTAATAGCTACTTACTTTGTGCATACATATCATATAATGTATTACGAACGTCCATTTTAGAATTTTCACTCAGATCATAGGTCTTAGCTTGTTTTCTTGGTCGTGATTTTCCAGATGTTGAAAGCAATTCATTTTTATCACTACTAATTTTGATGCTCGCTACAGTTCTCGTACTAATCTCTAAAGCAGCAGCGACTCTCTGGAATCAGAACATTGTAAACACATTAAAAACATATACCTATGTGATTTATTTACCTCTTGTACAGCATTAGGAGAGGAAGAGGACCCTTGTTTTCCCTTTCCTATGTAAAATGCGCTATTAATTTCGCCAGAAAATCTCTTATTTGACTATTCAAACGTTTTCCAGGCATTTTGGTGGCTTCACATGAAGAGCATTTGGTCAATATTCCACAAAAATTAGAGCTCTGAACAGAACTATTTATTAGTTGGCAAGTATATTCCAAAATTCAATAATGGGATAGAAACGATAGTGACCGTTTTCCGTAAAAATTAAGCTAATACTACTGCATGCATACTTTGAATAAAAATTGCTGCGCTGTTCACGTTTTAGTGGGAAGTTCCGGTTATGTTTGATTTTATGGTAAAACTTCCGTAACGCGTCTTTAGTTATTTAAAAAGAGTTGTCACAAACACCCTCCCTGAATACCACAAATTTCCCACGCAAAACGTGGACGGTGCAGCAATTTTTATTATTTCGACGTCCAATGAACCGTGCATTAGACACTTCCAAAAATTAAACATAAGGATGACCTAACCTCAATCCGTCAAAGAATTATCGATTATTTTTATTGCCTATAAACTCGAGGGCACTGGCTTCTAAAACATGAAGCTATACCCAAATTCCAAGTTGTTCGCTGTCTTTCTTAAATATGTACAAATAACCGAGACAGATAATGTGGTGAATAACTTCAGATGACAGAAGACGTATGTTTTTAAGTTTTTAAATATGAAGAAGTAAAGAAGACAATAAAAATACTCAAAAATAATAAATCTGCAGGGCCTGGAGGTGTGGTAAATGAAGTGATTAAGTACGGGTCTAATAAATTACATCAAATGCTGAGAAACATGTTCCACAGAGCGATAAATGGAGAAAAAAATACCAGAGGAATGGTCAAAAGCCTATATAGTATCTATATTTAAAAAAGGAGACCGCAGAAAATGCACAAACTATAGAGGCCTAAACATAATATCGAGTATGGGACGTTTGTATGAAAAAATTATTAAAAATATCATAGAGGAAAATATCAAAGAAAAAATTGGAAAGGACAAAGCAGGTTTTACGGCCAGAAAATCATGTATACACCACATATACACTATAAAACAAACAATGGAAAAAAAAAAACTGGCAAAGAATAGAGAAGTTCATCTAGCCTTCATAAACATAAGAAAGACCTATGACTCAGTACCAAGACAAAGATTATGGAACGCAATGAAAGAAATAGGCATTGACAAAGAACTAATATACGCAGTAAAAGCTCTACATCCCCAACACTATTAAAAATATACCTCGTACAAACATTAAAAAAATGGAAGCAAAAATGTAGTGGAATGGGAGTCCCAATACGAGCAGATTACTTATATATTCTAAGTTTCGCAGACGACCAAGTAATTATAGCGCAAGATGAGGAAGACCTCAGTTATATGGTAAGAAAACTGAAAGAAGAATACACTAAAGCAGGATTAGCAATAAACTTCGATAAAACGGAATATCCAACAACAAAGGAGGGAAATGCGGAGAATCTAGATGTCGATAACGAAACAATAACCAAAGGAACCGATAGATTTAAATATTTAGGAATCATCATTTCAAAAAACATAACATCAGAAGAAGAGATCAAAGCTAGACTAGGACAAACACGGACATGCATAAGTCAATTAAATTCGATCCTGTGGGACAAACACATTACAAAGAGAAACAAAACACGCATATGCAAATCAATAATATAAAGCATAATGACATACGGGTCAGAAACATGGACGATCAACAAAAGAAATAAAACTAAAATTTACGCGGTAGAGATGGAGTATTGGAGAAGATGTTGTAGAGTGACACGTATGGAGAGAATAACAAATGAAGAAATAAGAAGCAGAATGAACATCAAAGAGAACGCAATAAACACCACTGAAGAAAAACGATTAAAATGGTATGGACACATAGGACAGAGCGAAGATAATAGGTGGATAAAGAGAATAACGGAGTGGAGCCCTATAGGGAGAAGAAAAAAAGGAAGACCCAGACGATCATGGAGAGACGATGTGGACGAGGCTATGGAGGACAGGGGTTTAACAGATGGAGACTGGGAAGATAGAAACGGATGGAATCAAAGGCTGAGAGAAGGAAGACAGCGTAGACAATCCTTGGTATATATATATATATATATATATATATATATATATATATATATATATATATATATATATATATATATATATATATATAATACATGGACTGAAAAGTCCCGGGCCTAACAAAGAAAACACGGTTTTTTTGGTTCAAAATTAGCTTTATTCATCAATGTAATCTCCATCAAGAGCAACGCAATCATTCCAGCGCCGCTCTAACAGTGGCCAAACACTGCTCAGAATCATCAACACGTTCTTGTTTTTGATAAACAGTGAGCAAACGCGGCACCCACTTTGAACAGAGCTTTCTCATAGTCAAATGCTCATGCAATATAAAGCCAACACATTCTTTTGATATCTTTACGATGTCAGCTAACTCACGCAACTTCACTTTTCGATCATTCAAAACGATTTTATGGATTTTTTTGATGTTTTCTGGTGTTACCGCCTCATTTGGACGTCCACTGCGTTCTGCATCATCGGTGTCTCTACGACCACGTTTGAAGTCAGCAAACCAACGTTTTATTGTTGTTTCTGATGGAGCGGAGTCCCCATAACACTTTTCAAGCCATTGCTTCGCTTGAACGGTATTTTTTCCCATCAAGAAGCAATGTAAAATTAAAACACGAAATTGTTTTTGATCCATTGTTTTGAAAATAACAAAAGTAGCGTCACTCTTAGCACAATAACTCACAAACTAATGAATAGAATATCATGAAATTTTAACAGCTGTCTTTTGAAGGTTAGTATTAACTGAAAAAAAGGTGACTGCAATAAAACTAGCGCCATCTATGTGTTAGGCCCGGGACTTTTCAGCCCATGTGTTATATATATATATATATATATATATATATATATATATATATATATATATATATATATATATATATATATATATATATATATATAATATACGGATGTTTACACTATATTCAGACATTTATGACATGCATGCAAAGAATCATTGATCAGACTATATAGATTAAAGTATGACAGTCGCCTACTAGATAAATTGTTTGAAAACCGCCAAACGTGGCATACGATCCATGACAACCTTGATGACCAAAAAATAAGATTTTAGAGGGTTTTTACTGCATAACTTTTTTGCAAAAGAAACTACAAAAAAAACAGTTTAAGGAAAAAATATCGAGAAAAATTATGGTTTTCCAATGCCGTTTTACAAAAGGTTTGTCGATGGAAAAGGAGTACGCTTGGCGTTGCGACGCCCGGCGTACTCCTTGTCATACATTATACCATTCTACATTTAAAAAAAAATAAATATCCAAGAATTTCCCACAAATCAGGGCCGGACGTCTAAAAATGATCACCCTGTATGTGTTATAACTTTGCTACTACTTATTGGCCAAGAATAAAAATTACTAGCATCGAGTTATCTAAACAAAATAGAAAAAAAAGAGAAAAAGCAAAATATGTTAAGCAACCATTAAGTTGTGTGCTACTTGAGAAGAGAGTGTTATACAATAAAACTAAAACACATTATATATTTAATATGGTATTATCACTACTAGTCAAAGTTATTATTATCTTTTAATAACTCTTACAAAAGATAAAAACAAAACCACAATAAATTAGATAACCCTCAGCAGTAAAATCGATAGTTGAGCCCGCACAAAGGCGGAGCCTGCGCTACCCTTTAGAGAAACTTCCACAAATCCCGAGCGTGCTGCGAAAAACAAACTCCGGGGTTCATGCACAGTTACTTTTGGGGGTGGCGTGGAGATTCCAATGTTCCTCAGTTAGTATTTTCTGAACAAAGACACGTGCCATATCAATCGAGACACGTGACACACGTGCCATCAATTGGAAGATACAATTATTGCGACAGCAGAACAAATAAATGGTGTGTGCAAGTGATTAGCAAGTGTTAAAATGTTTAACATGGAACACTTGGATTTAGATGCAGTTAATCGTCAGTTTTTTTTCGATGCTAATCCGTACGTTACCGCAAACGGAAACAGTAATAGTTCGACGGGATCATCAAATAGTAGTGATCTGTTTTTATATGATGACAATAGTAGTGATTCGGGTCTGTCGAATTATTCGTATAGTAGTGATCAGGAAAATAATGGCTCAGAGACAAAAGAGTATGTATTTTATAACAGATTATTGGATTAAATTCGCTAAGTTGGAGTGTTTAAGCTATAATTTAATAGCTGAAAACACAGAATATATTTTTTAATTTTGTTTTCAATTTTTATATTTTATTGCCATAGCACTTGACGCAGCTGCCTCTCTCTGCATCCTGTATTTTTATCACTGAATTTTTGCGTATATTATTAACATAAAATAATTATTTGGAAACTTGTAGCAGTTGCTTTCATGCCCATTTCAACGTCACTTTCGTGCATTTTTCTCTAGTCCTTGGTTTTTAATTCGGCCTCTACTCTGCGTTCGAATATATAGAAAATTATATATATGGTCTTGTTCCTTTAACTTTTCGAGGTCTTCTTGTACTTTGGGTTGTATTATTTTATTTTTAATTAATATATGAACTTTCGATAACATTTATTGTTGCGACACTTTCTTCCTATGTGTTCTGTAATTGCTAGTCTTCTTGTTCTCTTGTTTAAGGATCTATTAGCGATCGTCACTAAACTTCCTACAACATTAAGAAAACACTTTAAAACACTTGCAACAGCAATTTGAAATATTTTACGAAATAAACATTTCTTGCTGCACTTTTCATAGCCTAAACAACACATATCATCTTTGATAGTTGACTATCCGGTCTGCCATCTCTTTCCATCTTTCCCTAAAAATTCAGTCTGTCACTCTCTTTCATACATTATAAAAATGACTCTAGCTGATTCCAATATTACAAAATTTTTGACAGAAATGCCATTGTCAATTTGCATTAATGTAAAATGTACCTACATAGTCAACTTGGACCAATTTAGAAATAGCGTTCTTTATTGCTTATTTTACACAATAATAATATAAAAATTTATATTGGCCTTTCTAAAATTGAAGGTTCGATAAAACTGTTAAAAAGGTTTCTTTTGTTTTGAGTTCGTAAAAATTCTTTAAGATGGTTACAACTAACTTTTCAAGTTAGCTTGTTAGAGGGATAGTTCGTTTATAATCAATAACTATATATATATATATATATATATATATATATATATATATATATATATATATATATATATATATATATATATATATATATACGAGGCTGGTTTGAAAAGTCCGTGCAAAAATAAAAACTACTTATGTGTTTGGGGTAAACCTTTTTTATTTTTCGACATAGTCTCCTTTTAGGCTTATACACTTCGTCCAACGATGTTCTAGTTTGTTGATCCCTTCCGAATAATAGGATTTGTCCAAATCTGCAAAATATCCATTAGTGTCTGCAATCACCTCCTCGTTTGAATAAAATCTTTGTCCCGCCAGCCATTTCTTCAAATTGGGGAACAAATAGTAGTCCGAGGGTGCCAAGTCTGGAGAATAGGGGGGATGTGAAACGAGTTGGAATCCTATTTCCATTAATTTTGCGACCACAACTGCTGAGGTGTGTGCTGGTGCGTTGTCGTGATGGAAAAGGACTTTCTTGTGGGCCAATCGCGGGCGTTTTTCTTGCAGCTCGGTTTTCAAACGGTCCAATAACGATGAATAATATTCACCTGTAATAGTTTTAACCCTTTTCCAGATAGTCGATGAGGATTATCCCTTGCGAATCCCAAAAGACAGTCGCCATAACCTTTCCGGCCGAAGGAACGGTCTTCGCCTTTTTTGGTGCAGATTCCCCCTTGGTAACCCATTGTTTAGATTGTTGTTTGGTCTCAGGAGTATAGTAATGTATCCAGGTTTCATCCACAGTGACGAAACGACGCTTAAAGTCCTCCGGATTCTTCTGGAACAGCTGCAAACCATCCTTGCAACACTTCACACGATTCCGTTTTTGGTCAAGCGTGAGCAATCGCGGCACCCATCTTGCGGACAGCTTTCTCATGTCCAAATGTTTATGCAAAATATTATGTACCCGTTCAGTCGAGATGCCCACAGCACTAGCAATCTCACGCACCTTAACTCTTCTGTCATCCATCACCATATCATGGATTTGATCAATGATTTCTGGAGTCGTAACCTCCACAGGCCGTCCAGACCGTTCAGCGTCACTTGTGCCCATATGGCCAGTCCGAAAATTTTGAAACCACTTATAAACTGTTCTAATCGAAGGTGCAGAGTCACCATAATGTTTATCAAGCTTCTATTTAGTCTCCTGAGGCGTTTTGCCTTTCATAAAGTAATGTTTAATCACCACACGAAATTCTTTTTCGTCCATTTCTTGAAAATCACTCGACTTCCTTGATTCACACGAATGCCAAACACAAAGAAATAGACCAATATGGCTGAAACTTTCGTTCATTCAAGAGATGCTACTAACTAAACATGACCTCGATACGCGCCGGTGGTGCCATCTCTCGGACTTTGCACGGATTTTTCAAACCAGCCTCGTATATATATATATATATATATATATATATATATATATATATATATATATATATATATATATATATATATATATATATATATATATATATATATATATATATATATATATATATATATATATATATATATATATATATATATATATATATATATATATATATATATATATATATATATATATATATATATATATATATATATATATATATCTATATCTATATATATATATATATATATATATATATATATATATATATATATATATGTATATATATATATATATATAATATATATATATATATAAGTATATACATATATATATATATATATATATATATATATATATATATATATATATATATATATATATATATATAAAGTTGTTAATCTGTTATCGACCGTAAGTCAATTAGATGCGTGTTTGATTATCGGGAATCGCTCTGGACTGTAAATAAAACTCTTTTCTTCTTTAATACTCAATATTTCGTTATCGTTTGATACCTGCCTCAGGAATAACTACAATATTAATACACAGATTAGATATATTAAAAACAATGTTATTTTTAGTCTAGGTATTAAAATTTTCAAATATAAAACAAATAAATATGAACAAACGAATAAATAAATAAAACAACATACGAAAATGCGAGTTAGACTTCGAAATCAAAACTCAACATCTCGATTTTTCTACACAAACTGATAGTAAACAGCCTCGGTACATGTACTGAGGTGAATTCCATATGAATGGAAAAAAACATCAGAAGAAAAAAACTTTATTTACTTATTTTATACTAAGAGGTGGAAAAATTTTAATTATTAATGTTGTAATTGTAAATGATTAAGCATTGATTCTATTGCTGTAGATATTACTAAGTTGATTAGTGTCTGATTTATAATTGATTGAGTTGGGGTCCCTGTTTATGTAGTACATTTCTTTACATAAACAGGTAACCCAACTCAATCAACTAAAAATCAGACACTATTCAACTTAGTAATATCTACAGCAATATAATCAATGCTTATTAATCATTTATAATTATAACATTAATAATTAAAATTTTACTACCTCTAGTTACAAAATAAGTAAATAAAGTCTTTTTCTTCTGCTGTTTTTTACGTTCATTTGGAATTCACATCAGTACATATGCACCGAGGCTGTTGAGTCTCAGTTTGTGTAGAAAAATCGAGATGTTGAGTTTTGATTTCGAAGACCAACTCGCATTTCCATATATCGTTTTATTTATTTTTACGTTTGTTCATATTTATTTTTTTTATATTTTAACATTTTAATACCAATACTAAAAATGACATTGTTTTTAATATCTAATTCATGTATGAATATTGTAATTACTCCTGAAGAAGTTATCAAACGATAACCAAATATAGAATATTAAAGAAGAAAAGAGTTTTATTTACTGGCCAGACATAACTACATACAATAGTATATATCACAAGCAGTGGCATAACCACGAGCAAGGGGTGGGGGATATATGCATAAGAAAAACGAGAACACTAAGCGCAAAACTTATAGAAGAGAGGGGACGTCAATCGGGAAACAAGGAGGGATCAGACCACAAGTGGAGAGTGAACCTTTTCCAGAAAAAGAAAAACTTTTTGTACTGGAAGTTTAAAAGATTAGACCCCTCTTAACACAGTAAACTAAAACTCCATGACTCGGAGAGGGCAGATTTTTCACAAAAAAATTCCTACCTACATTGGATCTCTAACAACTTACACCCAATTTAAAAATCAAATGGGTGAGAGAGGTTTTTCACAAAAAAAACTACCTATAGTAGAACTATAACACCCAATTTTTGAAAATCTAATGACTAGGAGCGGATCCTCTACAAAAACGAACCCCTACCTGCATTGGACCTCTAGAAACTTAACACTCAGTTTAAAAAACGACGAGCTGGAAGAGAATGTTTTTTAAAAAGAAAACCCCCAATCCAAAAGAGTTCCATCTCAAAGGCGCGTATTGTCTATAGCTATATGGAATATGCCCCCTGCCCAGCTCCCTCGACTGCGCCCCAGTAGTTAAAGGTGTTTTTCACACGAGTTAGGTACTATCCTTTTTTCTCGTCAAAAATATATTAATAAACAAATTTAATAAATTCTGCAAACCCAGTTCTTTTTATAGAAAATCAGAAAAAAAAACCTTTGAAAGCAATATCTCGTGTTGTACTGCATGGACAATATATGAAATAGTTCCGCACGCTCTCACCCAGCGTTAAGAACTTTTCACTATGCTATATGAAATCAATAATAATTTTTAAGCAAATAGTACGATTTTATACATTTTTACAGTAGTCGTAAAAAATTATATTTACATAACAATTTAAAATGTCAGTAAAACATATATTATTTAATTTACAAAATAACCGGCCAAATGCAAGTCGGACTTGCGCAATTAGTGTTCCGTGCGTTGATTGCCTTTATAATAAAAATTTTTACGGAGATATAAAATGATCCATGAGTTTACAAGACACACCCCAAATGAGTTTTCAACAAAGTTTGTTTCTGATCTTTGTTCAAAACTGATGACCTTGAAATTCTTGTTGTTTTTTATATACCAGATAAATAATTAAAGTTAACTCGTGAAAATTTTCCTTCAATCTACACCCCTTCTAGAATTTCTTCAAAATTCTTGAGATAAGAAAGGGACAGCGATTTTTGGCAATTTTTTAAAAGAAAAAGTAATACATTATATATTTTTGAACTCGTGTTTTTACAAGCTTTTATTTGACACCCCATTCGATGACCTGGTAAAAAAATTGTTTGTCACTTCTGATTTCACCCCCCCCAAAACTAATCTTTTAAGGGGTTAAGCAACCTCGAAATTTTCAAAAAAATCTATTTTTTTTTGGGTAGATTTATTATTTATACTTTTAAGATTTTTCAAGCTTTATAACATGGACACACAGTTTGAAGGTAATATAAAAAAATTATACACTTTTTGCGTTTTTTTCGAAACTACTTTTTTCAAATTCGTGGACAAAATATCTCGAGATCTACTGAACCAGTTTTGATAAAATTTATACCACATATTTATTTTAATAGTATGTTGAAGTTGACATATGGTTTTTTCGATTGGATGCCCCGTTCATTTTTCATTAATTTTAAAAAAATTTTGTGAAAAATTCAAGTTTTTTTCAAACGGCTGCCACTTCTACAAAAAAAAAAATTAAAATTCTTTCCATATGTGGCTACTAAGCTATCACTCTTCTTAACAATAAAAAATAATGTATTAAGTTTTTAGACGATTCCTGCTGAGCAAAAATTCCACCAGTGGCAGAAATTTTCAAAAGATGGTCCTACACTTCTTAATTTTTTAAATATATATACATCACATATATATATGTATATATATATATATATATATATATATATATATATATATATATATATATATATATACGTATATATATATATATATATAACATATACACTCACACGGCCAGATAATTCTATTGCAACGACACCTGTTGAAAAAGCGAACTTGTTGGCTGAGCTCTTTGCTTCACATTCTACTGTCGATATCCACGGAAAAAACATCACCTACTATTCCCATAGTGCAGTCAAGGATGCCCGATGTTGTCTTCAGAGAGCGTATCATAAAACGTATTTTAATGAAGCTAGACACCAAAAAAGCTTCTGGCGCTAACGAAATACCTGCCATAGTTTTCAAAAACTGTGCGAGGGAACTGACACCAGTTTTCTGTAGACTTTTCAACCTATCCTACAGAAAGGGAATATTTCCTTCCTGCTGGAAATGTGCCACAGTTCAGCCGATACCCAAAAAAGGCAAGAAGACCTTGCCAAAGAACTACCGACCAGTCGCACTGCTTTCAATAATATCGAAAGTCCTGGAAAAGGCTATCAATCAACATCTTCTAAAATATCTTGAAGAATTTAACATTATTAACTATCACCAATATGGCTTTCGTAAACATGGATCAACAGGAGATCTTCTGACTTATGTAACACATGTTTGGAACAACGCAATTGAACACTTTGGAGAATTTCGAGCCGTTGCTCTTGACATATCCACGGCATTCGATCGTGTTTGGCACGATGGGCTGTTGACTAAGCTGCGTTCTTGTGGTATGTCTGAAAAGTTCTGTTTGTGGCTCTGTTTCCTCAGTGGGCTTTCTTTACGAGTGGCGGTCGACGGATTTCTTTCTAACACCTTCACTATCAACGCCGGTGTGCCCCAAGGCTCCATACTGTCTCCTACTCTCTTTCTCATTTACATTAACGATCTGCTGGAAAAAACCGGAAATCCAATCTACAGCTCTGCAGATGACAGTACACTTATCTCTTCATTCACTTTTGAAGCTCGGACATCGGCTGCTCAGGCGAGTGTCCGCAGACAGCGGGAAGTTGTTCAACTTAACAAAGACCTAAAAGAAATTCTAAAAAAAGTTAACGTTGCTGAACCCGACATAGTTATGGAGGGGCACTCCAATCCTCTAACATCGTCACTCAATTTGTTGGGAGTTAATTTGAGAGCAAATATGTCCTGGCATGAACATGTTGCAGGCATAGCAAGGAGAGCTTCTCAAAAGTTGGGAATATTCTTTCGAACCAGAAAGCTTTACACTCCACAACAACTGTTAATTCTTTACAAAGCTCAAATTCGACCAACTATGGAATACTGCTCCCATGTTTAGGGCTCCGCTCCCAAACATACACTGCATTTGTTGGATTCTAATCAGTTCGTCTGATTGGAGACCCGGAATTGACCGGCGGCCTTGATTCGCTGAAACATCGAAGAATGGTTGGCGACTTGAGCCTATTCTACAAGTATTTTCATGGAAAGTGTTCGGAGGATGTGGCCCGTTTAATTCCTCCCAGAGCGGTGCATGTTAGAAATACACGTCGCGCTGATACTTCACATCCGTATGAGGTTCAGCTTGTTACTCCTCGTACAACGCTTTTCAAGCGGTCTTTTATATGGAGAACATCATCTCTTTGGAATAATTTGCCCAGGACTGTGTTTCCCACCGAGTACAATTTACAGAGATTCAAGAACAACGTGAATCGTTTTTTTTCTGCACACGTGTCGCTCCTGTAGCGCTTTAGGGACCTCCCTGCAGCACGTGTGCTAGACCCATAAGAAAAAAAAAAAACATTTTTTTTTAATTTATTGTTAAAACTATAATGTATTTGTGAAAAATAAAAATTAAATTATATATACAATAGTTGCGTCAAAAAATAATTTTTATTTTATGCCTATTTTTCCGAGCGCCAAGGTGGCGTAATCCCTTAAGTCAAAATTTAACTTTCAAAACTACACGGCTCTGATGGGGCTATCAATTCTTATATTAATGCTAAATTTCAACTTTTTAGGTCAAATACTTTCGGAGAAAATCGGGTATGACAGATGGATAGATAGACGGAGAGTCAGACAGACACAGAAGTGATCTTATAAGTGTTCCGTACAGAACACTAAAAACAATTAATCACTTGCTGCAAGTACATACAGAACCGTAAAACCTGCGTTTAAATCACTTGTGTAGTTATAGAACTCACTGGGCCCGTTCTGAAACCTTTATACGCTTACCTTAAATAGTTGTAGCACTTTTATCACAAACAGCAAGTATAAATATTTTAAGGTCGTATTTACGTATTTTAACGAAAATATCTTTAACGTATAGCCAAAATAATTACTTGTTTTGGGACTTGTTTTCTTTAAACCCAAAAAAAAGCCATACTAAAATATAATTAATATCTGCGTCTTATAACAAAAATAAAAACAACGGTTGTTATTTTCACGCTGGGAAATAATACCAAGAAAGGTCAACACAACATATTAATTAGTTATTAGACCACCCTATATTCGTCCATATATGGACAAAATAACGGGCCACATACTACTCAATTTTTTTTCAAAATTTCAAATTTTCTAATAGCTTCTTTACATTCATTAATTATTTTATTGAGCCCTGAAATTAAACAAAAGCTCTAGCACATAACTTGAATAATTTCTAATAGAAAAGTTTTCAAAAAAAAAATCGTCCTTTGCAATGGAAGTTTTCAATGTTAAATCCTTCCCAACACAATTAAAACAGTAATAACCAGTGGTAGGAGGCAAGACTTCAAAGAAAGAATCCTCTCTTGAAATGGGACTTTAATTTTTTTTTTTTATGGGTCTAGCATACGCGCTGCAGGGAAGTCCCTAAAGCGCTCCAGGAGCGGCATGTGTGCAGAAAAAGTGATTCACGTTGTTCTTGAATCGCTGTAAATTGTACTCGGTGGGACACACAGCGCTGGGCAAATTATTCCAAAGGGATGACATTCTCCATATAAAAGACTGCTTGAAAAGCGTTGTACGCGGAGTAACAAGCTGAACCTCATACGGATGTGAAGCACCAGCGCGACGTGTATTTCTAACATGCACCACTTTGGGAGGAATTAAGCGGGCCACATCCTTCGAACACTTTCCATGAAAATACTTGTAGAACAAACTCAAGTCGCCAACCGTTCTTCGATGTTCCAGCGAATCAAGGCCGCCGGTCAATTCCGGGTCCCCAATCAGACGGACCGTGTATGTTTGGGAGCGGAGCCCCAAACGTAGCAGCAGTATTCCATAGTTGGTCGAATTTGAGCTTTATAAAGAATTAACAGTTGTTGTGGGGTGTAAACCTTTATGGTCCGAAATAATATTTCCAACTTTTGAGAAGCTCTCCTTGCTATGCCTGCAATATGTTCATGCCAGGACATATTTGCTTCCAAACTAACGCCCAGCAAATTGAGAGGCGAATGGAGTGCCCCGTCATAACTATGTCGGGTTCAGCAACGTTAACTTTTTTAGAAAAAACTGCCGCCTGGGGCCTAAATGCTCCAAACCTTCTTACAGTGACGGAGAAAGAAATCTTTCTACACTGAAACTGTAGAAACTTACACGCTTCTTTAAAACCATAAAAAAAACTCCACATATAGAAGGAGAGGGACGCTTTTTCTCATTCTATAGAAATGCTTCTTGCCCGTCATTTTGAGTCACTGGTTATAGGATCAAAATAAGTAAACCGGGCCACCTGAAAAAAAATTTTCTCGGATTTCTCTGATAACGTGAAACATTCTGCGGCTTCAGTTGATTTGTATATTAACAATTGATTCAACTTTTGAAGGCCACATTCGGCGACACTACCATTCGAAAAAATTATTATTATTCTAACGGAGCTGGGTCTCAATAAAAACAAGTTCAATTTTTCTTCTCTACTCTTGCATGAATCTGAATGTGGTATTAGTGCAGAGTGGCATTTTCTCGCCACTTCCCATGGAAAAAGGACAATGGGATTGGTGGATGCGTTAAGCGTGCAGCGAGAACTGCAAGTCTTCAGAGAAATAGTGTCTGGGCAGTTAATTATTTAAAAAATGTAACTTTCGATTTTTGTAAACATGAAGAATGTTAGGTTCACGAAAACGTTTCTCAATCGAAACATCGAACTTGTAAAGCTATATCTAATACATGCCAATTTCATCCGTTTATATCGAAAGAAAATCACCAATTGATTAACTCAATTATTTCTATTCGTTTCCGAAATATGAAAAAATGAAAAGTTTTGTACATAAATATTCAACTAGCCATTATTCGCAAAATAATTGAAATATTGCAAAAAAAATTTAGGGAGTAAAAAGATACTTGTACCACTGTTGAAAAACATAATTAACTTTGAAATTAGACAAAAAAAAATTTCAGGTCGCCCATTTACTTATTTTGATCTTATAGAGTACGAGACCAGAAAAATCACTTTAGTGTTCCGTACGGAACACTTATAAGATCACTTCGGTGTCTGTCTGCCTGTCCGTCTGTCTATCTGTCTGTCTGTCTGTCTATCTGTCACGCCCGATTTTCTCCAAAACTATTTGTCATAGAAAATTGAAATTTGGTAATAATATAGGAATTGATGGCCTCATCAAAGCCGTGTAGTTTTAAAAGTCAAATTTTGACTTAAGGGGTTAGTTTTGGGGGGTGAAATTGAAAGTGAAAAAAAATTTTTTTAGTAGGTCATCGAGTGTTGTGTCAAGTGAAAGCTTGTGAAAGCATGAATAAAATATATATATATATATATATATATATATATATATATATATATATATAATGTAATACTTGCGCACACTTTTCTTGTATTATTTTTAAAAAATCGCGAAAAATCGCTATCCCCCCACCTTATCTCGAAAACTACTGAACAAAAAATTTTGAAAAAATTCTGGAATATTCTCGAGGTGGTATAGATTGAACGAAAATTATCACCTTTATAATTTATCTGGTATATAAAAAAAACAAAAATTTCAAGGTCATCAATTTTCAGTAAAGATTGGAAACAAACTTTGTTGACAACTCATTTGGGGTGTGTTTTGTGAAGTCACTGATCATTTTATACCAACCGTAACAACATTTTTTATTTTAAAAGCAATCGACGTACGGAACACTAATTGTGCAAGTTCAACTTGCACTTGACCGGTTATTTTAATTATGACTATTAAAATTCTTAAATTTCTCTAGCTGTTCTAAGACTTCAATTCTCTATATTTATATTAAATGTTGATGACATTTGTAATACGAGGATAAAAATGTCAAAAACGAATGGACAACTAGAACTTTTACACTCCATGACAATGGAATAGAAAACCAACAAAAATATTGATATAGTAGAACAATAAAAATTAAAAATTATGTGAAAACTTTGGAAATTATCAAATTCTTTACATTTTCCAAGGCCATAATTATATATTTTTTTTTAATATTCTTGTGGTATTATTTATTCAACGATATTCGTAACATCTTCTGGAATACTGTCGTAAATAAATCACCACCGCCTAACCAGAACCTTTAGTTCAATGGTAACCAGATCAGGTTTAAATCTTAAATATCTTTAGTGAATTCGGCTGAAACTATTTATTAGTAATTTTATTAATCTTAATAAATAATATTATCTTTTTTCAGACGTATACATCGCCACAGACGAAAAAGTAAATGTCCCCAACAACAAGTTCAACAAAGACAAGCAGCTAATCTTCGAGAGAGAAAACGAATGCAATCCATCAATGATGCTTTTGAAGGTTTAAGAGCACACATACCAACATTACCCTATGAAAAAAGACTGTCTAAAGTTGATACTTTAAAATTAGCTATAGGTTACATTAATTTTCTTAGTGAATTAGTTAGGACTGACAGAAATTCAAATTCCGAATATTTCAACGGGCACAGAAGAACGACACAAAAGGATGAACCAAAGAAAATTATTATTCGAGGTAAGTAATAAAGTTATAGAATTATAACCATTATTTACTTGAAGATACGTTTTAAGTTGAAGGTTCCTACACTGTTTTTACAATTCCAAAATATATTTTTATAAAATTAATCGATTTGATTTTAAGCGTTAAATAATTAAGGATTTTTATCTAACAGTGATGAAAAAACATGTTAATACCAAAAATCTATTTGATAACCCAACTGGCATAATAAAATTTACACTCCTTATAGTAAAATTAAATATAATTATTGGAAATTGCACATAGTCAGTCGAAACGACTGACCCCTAGTGCTGTTCCATTCTATATAAGCGCTTTGGTGGGCTGTGAAGTATTTTCGTACTGACGGAAGTAAATTAAATAAAAAGTGATATTCTTTGAAAAACATTTTTACATAAAAAATAGCATGCATGGGCATGCATAGGAATTATTGATATTTTCTTTTTTAAATACTAATAAAGTACAGTTAATTTTAGTACAAAACACTTCCACAGTCATTACAGCTAAAACTGTAAAAATGTCTTTTAAATTTATGCGTGTCTAAAAAAAAAAGTTTACCAAAAATAATAATTTTTCGTTAATCGTGATATGCTAGTTTTAATTGTAAGAACTAAGTATTTTCCCAAAATTCATTGTTGTGACTGATATTTCTTAAAACAGAGTATTCTAAAGGAATTGCCTGTTACACCTTCTAAAAGATATATTGCTTTTTTAAAGGTTGTAGTGGATTCTAAACTAGGATTTTTGTTTTGGATAGAATTTAACTTTGATATAATAAGTAACATAACGACAAATATTTTGAGGGAGCATATCATAAAATGCATTTTACAAAGTTGTAACTTTCTTTATATTAGGAAATTTGATGAATCACATCCTGTGTAGAACAAGTTTGCGTTAGTTTGGAGAAATTTGATCTCCACAATTAAAAATCAATATTAAAAACATTCTGACTGAAAAATTACTTGCAAGTTATTGACAAAATTGTCCCTTACTACTTAATAAAACGTTATAAATATTAAATATATATAAAATATATTTTATAAACGGAATTTGCCTAACCAAAAGTCCAGCAGTTTAGCAGAAATTTTTAAGTCAAGCAAAGTAAACTCATTTTTTAAAGCTAAATGTTTCGAAAAAATATTCTTCTGGTTTCGATATGTTGATGATATGATTGCATGCTTTATTAGAAACGATATAGAAATACAAAGCATATATAAGTAGTAGGGACTGGGGGCTTAAGCCTCACCCCCCCACCACTTTTCTGATTGGTCGACCTTGACCCAAGCCACGCCTCCTAAGCCACACCTCCTCCTTGTCTGGGTTCAGTGTCGCTGCAAATTTCGTGCAGTTCATTTCGATCCTAAAACATTAGCATTGATCGTCCCCACTTCCTAATCGCGCGCATGAGCCCTCCCACTTAACTCTGATTGGTCGGGGCTACTTTTGGCCCCGCATACAGGCTCCCCACCCCTTTTCTGATTGGTCAGACTTGGCTCCGCATACTACCTCTCACCACTTTCTTCTCATCACCCCTTCCACACAGCTTACAGTAACATACAACTACTTAAGAGCAAGCGCCTCATTTGCAAACCAAGTTGCAAGAAGCAAGGTGTCCAGTACTTATCAAGATTTTCATGGCATCTTTGATTTTCGATACCATTATCGATCACGTAGGTGAGGTTA
>CM032447.1:175541775-175678198 GCA_019049505.1 Pachyrhynchus sulphureomaculatus | reverse complement strand
ATGTAAATCGTTCCCACAACACCCCATTAAACGTTTGTAATGGTTTGAAAACAAAGTTATGTTTCCCCACTGGCACCTCCAATGCGTGCTGATAATAGCATTTGTGGGCATGCACTATAAACACCACCAGAACTAGACACTATGACGGCATAACTTTGGAAAACGCAAACTTGTCTTGATAAATAATCCGCTTGTTTTTGCAATGTTTCTGCTGCACTTGCTGTTTTTATTCTAACCAATCCTTCTTCTCCACAGACATTTTCATCTCCAATGTCATTGATCCCCTCATCGACCAAATCGCTTTCACTGTCTTCCTCTTCTTCAAAATTATTTTTATCTGTTATTATAAGACAAGTTTGCCTTTCATGAACTAAATCTTTTTCCTTTCCGTCAAAATGTATAAATTCATCGCCATAAATAGAGACCATGTGTTCATTATTTGCGTCATTCATGAAGACATGACGCTTATCATTTTCGCAATATAAAACTTCGTAAGCTGCCATTTTATTTAAGTTTTTAATAGTTTTTTATACTTTTGCTTCTTGCAACTTGGTTTGCAAATGAGGCGCTTGCTCTTAAGTAGTTGTATGTTACTGTAAGCTGTGTGGAAGGGGTGATGAGAAGAAAGTGGTGAGAGGTAGTATGCGGAGCCAAGTCTGACCAATCAGAAAAGGGGTGGGGAGCCTGTATGCGGGGCCAAAAGTAGCCCCGACCAATCAGAGTTAAGTGGGAGGGCTCATGCGCGCGATTAGGAAGTGGGGGGACGATCAATGCTAATGTTTTAGGATCGAAATGAACTGCACGAAATTTGCAGCGACACTGAACCCAGACAAGGAGGTGTGGCTTAGGAGGCGTGGCTTGGGTCAAGGTCGACCAATCAGAAAAGTGGTGGGGGGGTGAGGCTTAAGCCCCCAGTCCCTACTACTTATATATATATATATATATATATATATATATATATATATATATATATATATATATATATATACATGTATATATATATATATATATATATATATATATATATATATATATATATATATATATATATATATATATATATATAAATGTTTTTATTATACCCTTGGATATATGTTTCTTTTAATAAATACATATGAATTTCTTTTAAATAAAATATTTTTGGCGTTTCGCCCTTTGTTTTGTGCATTTTCTTGGTATATTCTGTCATTTCTGGAATTAAAATTAAACGTACAATCACAGTTTCGATTTAGAATATAACAACAAAATTAGGTCACAAACATACAAATTACTTAATTTTTAGTGTTCCGAACGGAACACTTATAAGATAACTTCGGTGTCTGTCTGTCTGTCCGTCTGTCTGTCTGTCTGTCTGTCTGTCTGTCTGTCACCCGATTTTCTTCGAAACTATTTGTCGTAGAAAGTTGAAATTTGGTAATAATTTAGGAATTGATAGCCTCATCAGAGCCGTGTAATTTTGAAAGTCAAATTTTGACTTAAGGGGGTTAGTTTTAGGGGGTGAAGTCGGAAGTGAAAAAAAAAATTACTAAGTCATCGAGTGTGGTGTCAAATGAAAGCTTGTGAAAACACGAGTAAAATATATATATATATATATATATATATATATATATATATATATATATATATATATAATGTAATAATTGGGCTCACTTTTCTTTGTATTATTTTTAAAAAATCACGAAAAATCGCTATCTCGAAAAATACTAATCAAAAAATTTTGGAAAAATTCTGGAATAATCTCCACGGGGTATAGATTGAACGAAAATTATCACGAGTGCATTACCTTTAATAATTTATTTGGTATATAAAAAAAAAACAAAAATTTCAAGGTCATCAGTTTTCAGTAAAGATTGGAAACAAACTTTGTTGAAAACTCCTTTGAGGTGTGTTTTGTGAAGTCACTGATCATTTTTTACCATCGTAACAATTTTTTTTATTTTAAAAGTAATCAACGTACGGAACACTGCAAGTTCAACTTGCACTTGACCGGTTATTTTATTATTAATTATACAAGAATAATTAGAATAAAATTAATAACTACACTTAGTTTAAATTAATTCGTTATTATTATATTTTATATTTTTATTCGTACCTCGAAAATAAGCGAAATGGATTAATACTTCTCGACTTAAGACCGACGGTGCCACTGGCGAAAATATACTTGCAAGTTGTGGACACGAACTGTTTTTTGTATGATTTTATTATTGTAGGTTTTTTATGTCAATTCTTTTTTGAAGTATGTTATTATTTTTTTGTTGGTTTCGAGTAATTGGTAACTAATTAGTTGTTATAAATTAAACTTAAGTCTTTGATATCAATTTGGTGGTTCACTGCGTTTTTTTCTTTACTTATTTCGATCATTTCCTTAATTTCTAATTTATGTTAATTCGGGTAGGATTAAAAATATAAAATATATTAATAACAAATTAATTTAAACTAACTGTAGTTGGTATGGAGGCTTACATCCCTTTTTCGAAGAAATTCCCTTCCAACGGCAAGCCTTGGTTTGACCGAAAATGCAAAGAAGCTGTTGCTTCTAAACATCTTGCCTACCGACAATGGCGTGAAAATCGTAACAACATAAACCGTAACTACTCCCGATAGTTTTACCAGATCCGACATTGCAGGTGATGGAAATTGCCTTTTCCGTGCAGTTAGCTTACACTTATATGGCCACCAAAACCATCATGAAAGACTCCGAGAGGCTGCTCTAAGATATATACAATAAAACTGGTCGGAACTTAACACATTTTCATTAATTGGGGACGACGATATGAAAGACTACTATAACTATATGAGGAAAAATGGCACCTATGGAACGAGCCTAGAGATACTTGCCCTCTCGGAAACCCAGAATAGCAACTTTCATATCTTCTCAAAACAACGAAGAACAAGAGATACAAAAATAACTTTTAGGGACAAGCCAACAATAATAAGCACAAGAAAACACACCGAAACTATTTACCTTCTACTAACAGGCAACCCAATGTCGGGACACTTTGAGCTTCTGACACCACAAAACACTAAAAATATCCCAAACAACAGTAGACCAATAAAAGAAGCATCGGGCGAGCGACGTAACGGTCGAGGACGCCGCGGGAAATGGCAGCTCGACCAAAACGATGAAGACCGGGCAACTGACAATGGACCTGCCAAAAGTGTTGTGCCGGCGAGTAAACCGACACCCACCAAGGCGCGGGAAAGTCAAGGCAACGCATGAGTTATACTACAGGAACAAACGAACACACCGTGCGTTGCTTTGATAAAAGCACAAGTCCTGACAAAGAAACCACTGAGAAGGGAATCACTCGCCGCCTAGACCCCACCACCATCAATCCCAAACGCAACCGACGAAGTATTTAATCAAAAACTCCCGCAACGACAAAGAAATCCCAACAGCACAAAACCAAAATTCAAACGGCAAATAAGAATAGAAAGCCAAATCAACAACATCAGGAGATATCTAGGACACCTTACCCAGTTTATCAACGGGAACGTGTCCAAACGAGTCACGCAGAGTATAAACAAGATCAAGTCTGGGTCTCCCAACAGAACGCTGCCAGAAATCCTGGATACTCTGAAACAAAAATTATCCGTATATGCCGCAAGACTTCGTAGATACAAAGAACCAAATGAGAGGAAAGATACCAACAACCTCTTCCGAAGAAGCCAAACACAGTTCTACCGGAAAACTATGCACAGCAAACAGACAGCAGTGACCGAACCATCAAACAAACAAGAACTCACAGATCATTGGAAGAGTATCTGGCCGGAAACCCAAACTACCCAATAATGGTGTGTGGTTATGTGGTTAAAAATAACGACTCAACAAACCACAAGGTTCATCTGTATCCTGTATCGACCACCAAGTGATACCAATTTTCGAACACTTTTCGCTTCTCTTGCAGACACCATCGATCATTTACAAAGTAACTATCCAAGTGCCGAAATTGCCATCCTGGGCGACTTTAATGTCCACAATATCAACTGGCTCAAATATTTAAATACTACCGACGAACAAGGTCGTGAAGCTGAATCATTCTCAATCAGTTATGGCTTAACTCAGCTTATTGACGAACCAACACGGATCCCTGATCGAGACGGGGAGTTCGCCAGTCTTCTTGATCTGTTTTTAACCACCAATCCGGAGATTTACACGGTCACCGTAATCCGCCGTTAGGTTCTTCCGACCATAAACTGCTTTCGACATCGAGTATCCTGCCAATCAGTGACAGAGAGGCGCCTAGGCCGCGCAAGATTTGGCACTACAAATCTGCTAAATGGGAAGATCTCATGGAATACTTTCGAACTTTCCCTTGGATGGACGTTTGTTTTCGATCCGATAACCCATCTGACTGCGCCAGGGAGGTCTCCGATGTTATTTTGGCTGGTATGGAAGCTTACATCCCTTTTTCGAAGAAATGCTCCTCCAACGGCAAGCCTTGGTTCGACCGAAAATGCAAAGAAGCTGTTGTTTCTAAACATATTGCCTACCGACAATGGCGTGAAAATCCTAACACCTTAAATCGAAACATCTTTGTTCATGCCCGGAACAGATGCAAGGGAATTATCGACGAAACCAAGGAGGCACACAATCAACGAATTAGAAACAAACTTCTCGCTTGTCCCAACAATTCCAGGTCCTTTTGGGCAGTCGCTAAGGCAGTTAGTCAAAACTTTACCAAATCCACCATACCACCACTCACACGGCCAGATACTTCCATTGCAACCACACCTGTTGAGAGAGCGAACTTGTTGGCTGAACTCTTTGCTTCACATTCTACTGTCGATTTCCAAGGAAAAACACCCCCTACTATTCCCATATTGCAGTCAAGGATGCCCGATGTTGTCTTCAGACAGCGCATCATAAAGCGTATTTTAATGAAGCTAGACACCAAGAAGGCTTCTGGCGCTGACGGACTACCTGCCATAGTTCTCAAAAACTGTGCAAGGGAACTAACACCAGTTTTCTGTAGACTTTTTAACCTATCCTACAGAAAGGGAATATTTCCGTCCTGCTGGAAATGTGCCACGGTTCAGCCGATACCTAAAAAAGGTAAGAAGACCTTGCCAAATAACTACCGACCAGTTGCACTGTTTTCAATAATATCGAAAGTCATGGAAAAGGTTATCAATGAGTATCTTCTAAAATATCTTGAACGATTCAATATTATTAGCGATCACCAATATGGTTTTCGTAAACATAGATCAACAGGAGATCTTCTGACTTATGTAACACATGTTTGGAACAACGCAATTGAACACTTTGGAGAATCTCGAGCGGTTGCTCTTGACATATCCAAGGCATTCGACCGTGTTTGGCACGATGGACTGTTGGCTAAGTTGCGCTCTTATGGTATGTCTGAAAGGTTCTGTTTGTGGCTCTCATGTTTCCTCAGAGAGCGTTCTTTACGAGTGGCGGTCGACGGATTTCTTTCTAACACCCTCACTATCAACGCGGTGTGCCCCAGGGCTCCATACTGTCTCCTACTCTCTTTCTCATTTACATTAACGATCTGCTGGAAGAGACCGGGAATCCAATCTATAGCTTTGCAGATGACAGTACGCTTGTCTCTTCATTCACCTTGAACGCTCGGACATCGGCTGCTCAGGCGAATATCCGCAGACAGCAGGAGGTCGTTCAACTTAACAAAGACCTGGAAGAGGTTCTATCTTGGGGTGACAGTAACCAAGTGGAATTTAACGCTACAAAAACCCAAGCGGCAGTTTTTTCTAAAAAAGTTAACGTTGCTGAACCCGACATAGTTATGTCGGGGCACTCCATTCCCCTAGCATCGTCGCTCAATTTGTTGGGCGTTGGTTTGGGAGCAAATATGTCTTGGCATGAACATGTTGCAGGCATAGCAAGGAGAGCTTCTCAAAAATTGGGAATATTATTTAGAACCAGAAAGCTTTACACCCCACAGCAACTGTTAATTCTTTACAAAGCCCAAATTCGACCAACTATGGAATACTGTTCCCACGTTTGGGGCTCCGCTCCCAAACATACACTGCATTTGTTGGATTCTGTTCAGAGAAGAGCGGTCCGTCTGATTGGGGACCCGGAATTGACCGGCGGCCTTGATTCGCTGGAACATCGAAGAACGGTTGGCGACTTGAGTCTGTTCTACAAGTATTTTCATGGAAAGTGTTCGAAGGATGTAGCCCGCTTAATTCCTCCCAAAGCGGTGCATGTTAGAAATACACGTCGCGCTGGTGCTTCGCATCCGTATGAGGTTCAGCTTGTTACTCCGCGTACGACGCTTTTCAAGCAATCTTTTATATGGAGAACGTCATCCCTTTGGAATAATTTGCCCAGCGCTGTGTTTCCCACCGAGTACAATTTACAGCGATTCAAGAACAACGTGAATCGCTTTTTCCGCACTCGTGCCGTTCCTGGAGCGCTTTAGGGACTTCCCTGCAGCACGTGTGCTAGACCAATAAAAAAAAACAAAAAAAAAAAACACCTTTGTTCGTGCCAGGAACAGATGCAAAGAAATTATCGACGAAACCAAGGAGGCACACAATCAACGAATTAGAAGCAAACTTCTCGCTTGTCCCAAGAATTCCAGGTCCTTTTGGTCAGTCGCTAAAGCAGTCAGTCAAAATTTCTCCAAATCCACCATACCACCACTCACACGGCCAGATAATTATATTGCAACGACACCTGTTGAGAAAGCGGCTGAACTCTGCTTCACTTTCTACTGTCGATTTCCAAGGAAAAACACCACCTACTATTCCCATAGCGCAGTCAAGGATGCCCGATATTATCTTCAGACAGCGTATTATAAAGCGTATTTTAATGAAGCTAGACACCAAAAAAGCCTCTGTAGCTGACAGAATACCTGCCATAGTTCTCAAAAACTGTGCGAGGGAACTAACACCAGTTTTCTGTAGACTTTTCAACTTATCCTACAGAAAGGGAATATTTCCTTCCTGCTGGAAATGTGCCACAGTTCAGCCGATACCTAAAAAAGGCAAGAAGACCTTGCCAAATAACTACCGACCAATCGCACTGCTTTCAATAATATCGAAAGTCATGGAAAAGGCTATCAAGCAGCACCTAAAAATACCTTGAAGGATTCAACATTATTAGCGATCACCAATATGGCTTTCGTAAAAATAGATCAACAGGAGATCTTCTGACTTATGTAACACATGTTTGGAACAACGCAATTGAACACTTTGGAGAATCTCGAGCGGTTGCTCTTGACATACCCAAGGCATTCGACCGTGTTTGGCACGATGGACTGTTGGCTAAGTTGCGCTCTTATGGTATGTCTGAAAGGTTCTGTTTGTGGCTCTCATGTTTCCTCAGAGAGCGTTCTTTACGAGTGGCGGTCGACGGATTTCTTTCTAACACCCTCACTATCAACGCCGGTGTGCCCCAGGGCTCCATACTGTCTCCTACTCTCTTTCTCATTTACATTAACGATCTGCTGGAAAAGACCGGGAATCCAATCTATAGCTTTGCAGATGACACAGTACGCTTGTCTCTTCATTCACCTTGAACGCTCGGACATCGGCTGCTCAGGCGAATATCCGCAGACAGCAGGAGGTCGTTCAACTTAACAAAGACCTGGAAGAGGTTCTATCTTGGGGTGACAGTAACCAAGTGGAATTTAACGCTACAAAAACCCAAGCGGCAGTTTTTTCTAAAAAAGTTAACGTTGCTGAACCCGACATAGTTATGTCGGGGCACTCCATTCCCCTAGCATCGTCGCTCAATTTGTTGGGCGTTGGTTTGGGAGCAAATATGTCTTGGCATGAACATGTTGCAGGCATAGCAAGGAGAGCTTCTCAAAAATTGGGAATATTATTTAGAACCAGAAAGCTTTACACCCCACAGCAACTGTTAATTCTTTACAAAGCCCAAATTCGACCAACTATGGAATACTGTTCCCACGTTTGGGGCTCCGCTCCCAAACATACACTGCATTTGTTGGATTCTGTTCAGAGAAGAGCGGTCCGTCTGATTGGGGACCGGAATTGACCGGCGGCCTTGATTCGCTGGAACATCGAAGAACGGTTGGCGACTTGAGTCTGTTCTACAAGTATTTTCATGGAAAGTGTTCGAAGGATGTAGCCCGCTTAATTCCTCCCAAAGCGGTGCATGTTAGAAATACACGTCGCGCTGGTGCTTCGCATCCGTATGAGGTTCAGCTTGTTACTCCGCGTACGACGCTTTTCAAGCAATCTTTTATATGGAGAACGTCATCCCTTTGGAATAATTTGCCCAGCGCTGTGTTTCCCACCGAGTACAATTTACAGCGATTCAAGAACAACGTGAATCGCTTTTTCCGCACTCGTGCCGTTCCTGGAGCGCTTTAGGGACTTCCCTGCAGCACGTGTGCTAGACCAAATAAAAAAAAAAAAAAAAAAAACACCTTTGTTCGTGCCAGGAACAGATGCAAAGAAATTATCGACGAAACCAAGGAGGCACACAATCAACGAATTAGAAGCAAACTTCTCGCTTGTCCCAAGAATTCCAGGTCCTTTTGGTCAGTCGCTAAAGCAGTCAGTCAAAATTTCTCCAAATCCACCATACCACCACTCACACGGCCAGATAATTATATTGCAACGACACCTGTTGAGAAAGCGGCTGAACTCTGCTTCACTTTCTACTGTCGATTTCCAAGGAAAAACACCACCTACTATTCCCATAGCGCAGTCAAGGATGCCCGATATTATCTTCAGACAGCGTATTATAAAGCGTATTTTAATGAAGCTAGACACCAAAAAAGCCTCTGTAGCTGACAGAATACCTGCCATAGTTCTCAAAAACTGTGCGAGGGAACTAACACCAGTTTTCTGTAGACTTTTCAACTTATCCTACAGAAAGGGAATATTTCCTTCCTGCTGGAAATGTGCCACAGTTCAGCCGATACCTAAAAAAGGCAAGAAGACCTTGCCAAATAACTACCGACCAATCGCACTGCTTTCAATAATATCGAAAGTCATGGAAAAGGCTATCAAGCAGCACCTAAAATACCTTGAAGGATTCAACATTATTAGCGATCACCAATATGGCTTTCGTAAAAATAGATCAACAGGAGATCTTCTGACTTATGTAACACACGTTTGGAACAACGCAATTGAACACTTTGGAGAATCTCAAGCGGTTGCTCTTGACATACCCAAGGCATTCGACCGTGTTTGGCACGATGGGCTGTTGGCTAAACTACGCTCTTATGGTGTCTGAGAAGTTCTGTTTGTGGCCCTCATGTTTCCTCAGAGAGCGTAACACCTTCACTATCAACGCCGATGTACCTCAAGGCTCCATGCCTTCCCTCTTTCTCATTTACATTAACGATCTGCTGAAAAAGACCGAGAATCCAATCTACAGCTTTGCAGATGACAGTATGCTTATCTCTTCATTCACTTTGAACGCTCGGACATCGGCTACTCAGACGAATATCCACAGACAGCAGGAAATCATTCAACTTAACAAAGACCTGGAAGAAATTCTATCTTGGGGTGACAGTAACCAAGTGGAATTTAACGCTTCAAAAAACCTTTTTCTAAAAAAGTTAATCGTCACTCAATTTGTTGGGCGTTAATTTGGGAGCAAATATGTCCTGGCATGAACATGTTGGAGGTATAGCAAGGAGAGCTTCTCAAACGTTGGGAATATTATTTCGAACCAGAAAGCTTTACGCTCCACAACAACTGTTAATTCTTTACAAAGCTCAAATTCGACCAACTATGGAATACTGCTCCCATGTTTGGGGCTCCGCTCCCAAACATACACTGCATTTGTTGGATTCTATTCAGAGAACTGTTCGTCTGATTGGAGACCCGAAACTGACCGGCGGCCTTGATTCGCTGGAACATCGAAGAACGGTTGGCGACTTGAGCTTATTCTACAAGTATTTTCATGGAAAGTGTTCGAAGTATGTGGCCCGATTAATTCGTTCCAGAGCGGTGCATGTTAGAAGTACACGTCGCGCTAATAGTTCACATCCGTATGAGGCTCAGCTTGTTAGTCCTCGTACAACGCTTTTCAGGCAGTCTTTTATATGGAGAACATCATCCCTTTGGAATAATTTGCCCAGGACTTTGTTTCGCACCGAGTACAATTTACAGCGATTCAATAACAACGTGAATCTCTTTCTCCGCACACGTGTCGCTCCTGTAGCGCTTTAGGGACTTCCCTGCAGCACGTGTGCTAGACCCATAAAAAAAAATAACTGTAGTTATTAACTCTGAACTAATTATTCTTGTGTAGTTAATAAAAAAATAATAATTTGTATGTTTTGTTGTTATATTCTAAATCGAAACTGTGATTGCATATTTAATTTTAATTCTAGGAATTACAGAACATACCAAGAAAATTTTAAAAATGCCCAAAACAGAGGGCGAATGGTCAAAAATATTTTTTTTTAAAGAAATTCATTTGAATTCATTAAAGGAACCTATACTCAAGAATATAATAACAGTTTTATTTACAGGTTCAAAAAATAAAATTATTTATATATATATATATATATATATATATATATATATATATATATATATATATATATATATACATTAAATGAAAAATTTTCGCTGCGCAATAAACGCAAAATTATGCTTTTTGTAAAACTCTCGCCTATGCAAGACATTAACGGCTGCTGCTAAAATGGACCAAAAAAAAAAAAACTAAATTTTCAAAGAGTGGAGTTACTTTTCCACCTTATCCCTCCCACCTTTTGCATTTGCGTCATAAGCCAAACCAATTCAAACTTTTTATGGAACCTCACCATCATTTTTTAATTACACCTACTGAAAAATTGTTTCTTTTTGTTATGAGTAAAACTGCTGAGACCTCTTCTGTAAGAATAGTAACAATCAAACAAATAGGAAATATAAGTATTAGTCGGTTGCATTTTAATTCCAAAATGATCTATCAATAAAGTTTCAAACCCCAACTTGCTCCCTCATACTCTTAACGTAGTTATTGTTTATTTTGCCACATCAAGTGTAACTGTGCATCACCGGAAGCAGCTGCTTTGCGTTACAAATACCATTTGCACGGGCCTTCCGTATTTCAAAAACCACTATTGATACTACAGGGAATGTTGGCCCTTGGCCCTCTAAACATATCAATCTAACGCTCTGTGACATTAAAATAATTAAGGTCTATTAAAGACAATTCTTTATGGGTGATAATAACACAAATTGTATTAGGGGAAAGAAGTATGGAAGTGTGCACATATATTTATATATTTATCTATACATATATAATATAACACAGAATACCTGAAGAATTACTACTACATATATATATATATATATATATATATATATATATATATATATATATATATATATATCTATGTATAAACATCTATATATATATATATATATATATATATATATATATATATATATATATATATATATATATATATATATATATATATATATATATATATATATCTATGTATAAACATATATATATATATATATATATATATATATATATATATATATATATATATATCTATATATATATATATATATATATCTATATATATATATATATATATATATATATATATATATATATATATATATATATGTATGTAAAAATATTTTGTGTGCTGGGGCGTATTTCTGTTAATCGAATGGTTCTCGCCAATGGGACCTCGGCTTTGACTGCGCGTTGTCAGTCCTGTGGTTCTTTGTGAAATTTGTGTAGGAGTAACATACGGTTGAATTGTATCTCTTGGTCAGACTTGGTAATGGGATAGGATATGTTTCCAAGAGTTTGGTAAACGTAGGCTATCATCCCGGTTATTTAAGTTGTTGGGCCTCTTCTCTATTTCTTTAATTATCCTATTATATATATATAACACGTAGGCTGAAAAGTTTTTGGTCTGACACATAGATATCGCACTTTCAAAAAAATCCGTATGTTTTTTAGGAAGTACCAACCTTCAAACGATACTTGTCAAAATTTCAAGACATTTCGATGATTAGTTTACAAGTTACAATGGTTTTAGTGACGATACTTTTGACATTTTCAAAACAATGGAAATAATCAAATTTGGTGAGTTGATTAAACACTGTTTTTTGATGGGAAAAAATACCATTCAAGTAAAGCAATGGCTTGATAAGAGTTACGGGGACTTTGCCCCTGGAAAATTCATTTACTGGTGTGCTGAATTTAAACGCGGTCGTACAGACATAAATGATGTTAAACGCTTTGGACGCCCAAATGAGGTACTTACACCGAAAACATAAAAAAAAATCCACGAAATCGTGAAATTGTTTTGGATGACCGTTAAGTAAAATTGCATGAGATAGCTGACACCCTAAAGACATCACAAGAACATGTTGTTGATATTTTGCATGGACATTTGGGCATGAGAAAACTCTACTCGAATTGGGTACCGCGTTTGCTTACAGTGGACCAAAAACAACAACGTGTTGATGAATCTGAGCGCTGTCTGGACCTGTTTAAGCGCAATAAAAAGAATTTTTTCATGCGATATTTGACAATGGATGAAACGTGGATCCGCCACTACACACGGGAATCAAATCGGCAGTCAGCTGAGTGAACAGCAGCCGGTGAAAGCCGCCCGAACCAACCAAAGACACAATAGTCGGCAGGGAAGGTTTTGGCCTCTGTATTTTGAGATGCGCATGGAATAATTTTCATCGACTTTGCTGAGAAGGGAAAAACCATCAATAGCGAATATTATATAAAGTTATTGGTACGTTTGAAGGCAGAAATCGCAAAGAAACGGCCCCAAACGATCAAGAAAAAAGTGCTCTTTCATCAAGACCATGTCACAAGTCAATGGTTATGATGGCAAAATTGCATAAATTGAAGTTCGAATTGCTTCCTTATTTACCGTATTCTCTAGACTTGGCTCCCAGCGACCATTATCTATTCGCAGACCTCAAAATAATGCACGCAGGAAAGAAACTTGGCTCCAATGAAGAAGTTGTTGCCGAAACTGAGGCCTATTTTGAAAGAAAAGAAAAATATTTCTACAAGAAAGGTATAGAAAAGCGTTGAACTGATTGTATCGTTCTTGAAGGAGATTATATTGATGAATAAAGTCGAATTTTGCAAAAAAAATGTGTTTTAAGTGGCTAGACCAAAAGCGCGTGCTGCCGCCGGGTTCAGGCGCTATGCTGACTGTTGCCTTCTCAACGTTTTGGTGATTCCTTGGTTTAGCCAGTAGACCCTTCCATATAGTGGAGATATTTAACGCATCATCTCGCGCTGTCCATTCTTTTCGATTTCCAAGGCTTCTCTGACTATGCGTGTTTTATGGAAATTTTAATGTATTCCATCATCCGTGATATATATATATATATATATATATATATATATATATATATATATATATATATATATATATATATATATATATATTTATATATATATATATATATATATATATATATATATATATATATATATATATATATATATATATATATATATATATATATATATATATATATATATATATATATATATATATATATATATATATATATATATATATATATAATATATATATATTATATATATATATATATATATATATATATATATATAATATATATATATATATATATATATATATATATATATATATATATATATACAGGGTGTCCCAGTATTCCATATATAAAGTTATTGTGGGTTTCTGGGATGAAAATATGCCCATTTAACCCAATTTACCTTAGTCCAAAAATTTATAATTTTTCAGGTACAGGGTGTTAAAGTTATACTTTTATTTTAGTTTTTCTATTGTTGTACTATTTACACAAGATTCGGTGCTTAAGGGTTTTCTGAGATGAGAAATCGAAATCAGCTCACAGTTTTGTTGTAAATTGTAGGGGGGCGCCATTTATTGCACCGTGTATACTTTTAAAATATCATAACTTTTTTATACCGCTCTGTGTGATATTTTTAATTAAATATTCATATTTTCCGCCTTCTCCTGTCTAAAAAGCTCTCTTGGTAAATGTTGCTTCAAACAACAGTTTCTGAGATAATGGTAAATTTGTTTCCATTTTTTAATTCCATTGTCAAATTCGAAAATGCGTTTCTTCGAAAATTACGAATTTTTAGACTAAGATAAATTGGAATAAATGGTCATATTTTCATCCCAGAAATCCACAGTAACTCTGTGTACACGGAATACTTGGACACCCTGTAAGTATATATATATATATATATATATATATATATATATATATATATATATATATATATATATATATATATGTATATATATATTATATATATATATATATATATATATATATATATATATATATCTGTAGTAGTAATTCTTCAGGTATTCTGTGTTATATTATGTATGCCTTCTTCCACACTTCTTTCCCCTAATACAATTTGTCATATTATCGCTCATAAAGAATTGTCTTTAATAGACGTTAATTATTTTAATGTCACAGAGCGTTAGATTGATATGTTTAGAAGGCCAAGGGCCAACATTCCCTCTAGTATCAGTAGTGGTTTTCAGTTTACGGCTACGTTACGTAGTTGACACATTTGTGGTATGACAACACAGTGAAGACAACTTAAACAAGTTCCTGGAACACCTTAACAATACACATCCAAACATTAACACAATGGAAAGAGAAGTAGCAGAACAACTACCATTCCTAGATGTCTTGCTTCAAAGAAAATTAGATGGTTCTTTATCTCACTCAGTATATAGAAAACCGACACATACAAACAAATACTTAAATGCCAGCTCACACCACCACCCAGCCCAACTCTTCTCCGTTGTCAAATCCTTAGCTCACCGATCACAAATCCTAACAGACAAAGAACATTTGCAACAAGAAACCAAGCTCCTTCGGAACGTTTTACTTTCAAGTGGATATAATCAAAACACGATCCGTGCCCTAAATAAACAACACAAACCGGAAAGAAAGCACTACAAAAACATTTTTCCCATATATAAAAGGCAGACAAAATTGGAAGACTTCTAGGAATACACCAAATTGAGACCATTTACACAACGAATCAAAAAATTAAAGATATTCTACCAACACCAAAAGACATTATAGCCTTAGAAGACCAAGATGTATATGAAATTCCGTGTCAGGACTGTGGCCTTTCATACATAGGCCAAACAAAATCAGCGCCAGAAGAGACGAGCACAAAAACGACGTAAAACAAAAATCCACCACCTCTTCTCTAGCACAACATGCACTCAATACCGGCCACAAAATCGATTTTGACAAAACCAGAACCCTACAAAAAAGCGAAAATCTATCCACTAGGGTGATCAACGAAGCCATAGAAATAGAAAAGAGGCTCAAGAACTTAAATAATCGGGATAATAGCGAACGGTTTCCAAACTCTTGGAAACATATTCTATCCCAATACCAAATCAAACCAAGAGAAACAATAATTGAACCATATGTTACTTCACCAACACAAACGTTACAAAGAACCACAGGACCGAAAGCGCGCAGTCAGAGCCGAGCCTCTATTGGCCAGAACCGTTCGACCAATAAAGCCAAGCCCCCAGCACCTAAAGCCGGGACCCTCGGAGCCAGTCTCGACATTCAACGCCAAGACACCGTCCAGTAATCAACGCTTTGAAAAAGATGAACGAGATTCCATCGAAACGCCAGCGAAACCGTCCATCAAGGGACTTTAAGCTAACACGGGATACCCGAAAAACACACATATATATATATATATATATATATATATATATATATATATATATATATATATATATATATATATGGAAAATGTGCAAGGAACACAAGTAAACTTCGAGTTATGGAGGTTCAAGTTATAGAGGTTCGACTGTAGATATCTTATTTTGTTCAAGAGTTATCGTACCAACAAATAGGCAAACTGATCAACGGAAGTGCAAGGGATATGTTTTGTTATGAATCCTAAAACGTGAAGGAATGCAAAAAACTCGATGGGTGATTTTTTCACGAATACAATACGTCCCTTTAGCAAGTTAAGTAAAAATATGTACAAGCAGTATCATAATTCTTTTAGGTCTGGGATGTGGCATTAGATTTTGAGTATGTATTGTAACATTCATTTTTTCCTAGATTTTAAGATCATCTTACAACACCGTTTTTTTTCTATAATTTATATTTTATTACAGTTTTTTATATTTGATTAGGCAGTGAGTTTAAATTTTTGAACAGTGTAACTTAAAGCAGTGAGTTTAAATCTTTGAGCCGTGTAACTCAATCGTGTGTAACGCGTGTTGCCGACTTAACTTATTTTATTTACATTGAATGCGTCTGATTTATAAGGAAGACGGGTATCGTTGATCCTTGTCTATCAAGTTTAAGTTGCGAGTTTAACACTCCCGCCTCATTCTGCGTTCCGGAAGTGAACCATTTTAAAGACTTCACTTTGAAGAAGGGGCAAAGGATATATAAACGGCCATATGGAATTTTTAAGTGCTTTTTTCCTCCGTGATGCAGTAACGGCTTTTTCCTCCAGCAAGCCGTAATGGCTTCATCCATCCGTCATGCCGTAGTGCAGTAACGGCTTTTTTTCTCAGTGAGAGAGTAGTGTTTTTTTCTTCGTCAAGCTGTAGTAGAGTTGGCCTTCCATCTTGCCATAGTGCAGTGGCCTTTTTCCGATCTAAAAATATTCTGCTCATCCTAAGATATTTCGAGGCAAAAAGTGTTTTTTTTAAGCCTTTTGTTTTTTTACACTTAGGATCAGTAAAGCATAGAACTCTAATTTAAATGTGTAGACTCTAATAGCCTAAGGGGTTTTTATTTAGTTAATGTAATTTTAAGAGTGTAATAACTGCAAGAATTTTTATTTTGTTAATATACAGGACGTACAGGTCCTATTATATTCAATTTTATTTTAACAAATAAATAACTCTTCAGTATTTTTTAATTTTTTGAGCTGAACTTAGATTCCTTTTATTCTAAAATGAATGGTACCCAAAACTGTACGACAAGCTTTAAACAACTATAGAGACTATTTTCAAAAAACGTACAAAAATTATCTCGACCTCCGTGTTCTCTACCAGAAAAAAAAAACGAGCTAGCTTATATCTAATTTTTGTTCCCTCAGTATTAATATCCACTCAGTCCATTCTCAAAAATTAAGATATACATAAGGGGCAAATAAAGAAAGTTAAGGCTATACAAAATAGCGCCGCAAACGTGAGGCTATAAAATAGCCGCAAAATGAGAGGCGTTATAGTATAAATGAAAAGAAACATATTTTAGAATTTGTTTATTAAGATGAACATAGTGTAGGATTAAGCTTCAAGATCTGTGTATACCAACTGTATATAGGTATACATGTAATATTAATTTGAATAAACTGAAATTTTTCTTTTTTTCCGAAATCCATCGCAATTTAGATCGACATTCTATTAAAGAGTAAGCAATTACCAGCGTTGTTATAGCTCAAATTCCACAATTTTTTACTGCACTAATTAATTTTACTGTTAAATTACACTTAATTTTTTTTATGATAGGTTCTGGTCGCTGCCAAAATTTACATTTTGCATGTTACCAAAAATTTACTTGAGGGTTGTAAGGCTCATTTGAAAAATAAATTGTAAGAACTGCTGCCCTCAGGAGCGTGAACTGTCAAACCATGCACGAAAAATTCCTTCAAAATAAAGCTGATTATAAAAACATTCAACGACAATCCATATAAAAAACAACTACTTGTGGCGTAAAGTTGATCAGCAATCTGATAAACAAATTTCACTAAGATGTTTCAAATTTATTAATATTATTTAGAAAATATTCTAAATTACTTCCAAATGGATCCCTTGTAGACTTCTTTTAACGATAAGCTCCAACCATGTCACAGAGCTTCCAAGTATTTCAATTTTAATCATGTAGTAAATTAAATCGTACTAGTCGATCACGACCATTATTATCACATACGAAAATAAATGGACATCCTTTTATCCGTCATCAATGCAAATTTTCAATCTTACTTAATTCTAGAAGAATATCATAGCTGAGTTATTACACCCAAATATGTATTTTTTAATCATATTCACAAGTAATCAAAATAAAACAATAAATAATTACAATAATAGTTGATCTTTTTATAGAGAGAAAATCCCACGAGTAGCAGAGAGAAAGAAAAAAGATTACAATTTTACTGATAAGAGTTATAGTTCCGGCTTTCTATTACAAAGAGCATAAAATCTTGTCATGCAGGGGGCTATTTGCAGATTATATCTTAAAATCAATCAGTTCGAAACACTGGGGAAATATTTTCGTTAATACGAAATTTGAACAGAAATTAAGTAAACAGATAAGATATCTAACTTTTAGTAAACAATTGATATTAAGAAAAAAAGAAATGTGATATTATTTAGAGCCTCCTTTACTTAAATCACGCCTAAACAAACTGGCAACGTTGTCTATGATACGCTCGAGAAACACGCGATTCCGTTCGATTTTAAGCATAGTTATTTATGGTCATATGTAAGGAGTTTAAAGAGGTGGGGGATGATGATTAAAAAAGGTTGGTGTGTGTATACCTAGTATTATAGTTGTTTTCAGAGTTCTTAAGGCAAGGAATTTAAAAATTAGGTTTTTTCATTTTTTCAATTACTTATGGACAAACAAAGGTGAATGAGTTAAGGAAAAAGGTTAGAGGGGTTGTTTTGTATATATCTTGGTATAGGTCCTTTCCAAAGTTCTACGTTTTACTTTCTTGCACTAACACATAATATAAGCAGTACTAGTTAAGATTTTTAAAATCAAAAACCGTCAAGTGTAAGTTGAACTTGCACAATTAGTGTTCCGTACGTTGATTGTTTTTAAAGTAAAAATTTTTGTTAGGGTGGTATAAAATGATTAGTGACTTCACAAAACACACCCCAAATGAGTTTTCAACAAAGTTTGTTTCCAATCTTTACTGAAAACTGGTGACCTTGAAATTTTTGTTTTTTTTTTTTATATACCAAATAAATTATTAAAGGTAATGCACTCGTGATAATTTTCGTTCAATCTATACCCCGTGGAGAATATTCCAGAATTTTTTTCAAAATTTTTTGATCAGTACTTTTCGAGGTAAGGTAGGGGACAGCGATTTTTTAAAAGTAATACGAAGAAAAGTGTACGCAAGTATTACATTATATATATATATAAATATATATATATATATATATATATTTATATATATATATATATATATATATTACTCGTGTTTTCACAAGCTTTCATTTGACACCACACTCGATGACCTAGTAAAAAATTTTTTTTTCACTTCCGATTTCATCCCTCAAAACGAACCCCTTAAGTCAAAATTTATGTTACAGTGGTATAAAATGATCAGTGACTTCACAAAACACACCCTAAATAAGTTTTCAACAAAGTTTGTTTCCAATCTTTACTAAAATCTGATGACCTTGAAATTTTTGTTTTTTTTTTATATACCATATAAATTATTAAAGATAATGCACGCGTGATAATTTTCGTTCAATCTACACCCCGTGGAGAATATTCCAGAACTTTTTTTTTTCGAAATTTTTTGATAAAGTACTTTTCGAGATAAGGCCCGGGACAGCGATTTTTCGCGAATTTTTAAAAATAATACAAAGAAAAGTGCGCGCAAGTATAATATATTATATATATATTTTTTACTCGTGTTTTCACAAGCATTCATTTGACACCACACTCGATGACCTAGTAAAAAAAATTTTTTTTTCACTTCCGACTTCACCCCCCAAAACTAACCCCTTAAGTCAAAATATAATTCTCAAAACTACATGGCTCCGATGAGGCCATCAATTCCTATATTATTACCAAATTTCACCTTTCTATGTCAAATAGTTTCGGAGAAAATCGGGGTGTGACAGACAGACAGACAGACACCGAAGTGATCTTATAAGTGTTCCGTACGGAACACTAAAAATGATACTTTATGCTGAGACCTTAATCACACCGCATATAAGTGAGATTAAAAACTAACTTTTCCATCAAAGTAGTAAAAATGCTAATAATGCTTTCGATTTTTTTTGTGGTCTTTCATAATCACATTCCAGTCTCTCTAAATACTATTTTTGTTAAGATTGCAATAAAAAAATTATCAGTTTAGGTGAAGACAGGCTTTAGAGATGAAATAAAATGAAATCTGATATTTCTCTCAACATACCATTTCTGCGAAAATAGGAAATAATGAAAACATAACATGATTTTCAAATTCCTTGACTCCAAGAAGTTTAAAAAGGACACAAAACACGACAAGTATGAAGCAACTCCTCTAACCCCCTCCCCTGCCTCGATATTTCCTTATATGTTAAACCACAAATAATTGAAAATATTGAGGAAAATAACACAAGAATCCTCAAAAAGACATATAACACATAAACGAATGCCAAGCAACCCTTCTAACACGTTCTTTTACCTCGTTAACCACTTTCATGTTTAACTTCCAATTTGTTCATTATTTGAATCGTCATTAAAATCATTTAATTTAAATCAGGACAAGTCTCATTAATCCACAAAAACAAAATTTCGTGTGCATTTCGGTATACGTTTAAAAATAAAAATACGTCAGTTTTATCAGAAAAAATCTATCAAGTCAAAATAACAAATTTATATTTTGAGGTAAACTTTCCCCTCAAATAAATTACATGTAAAATCAAAATGTATCGTATGTATCAATCAAGTACACCTTTCAACGACGAAAACGACGGAAATCTTCATAACAACTTATAAAATATTTTCAAGAGCTTAACCGTTTGTGACCTCACTAAAATGATTTTAAACACAAAAACGTTTTTTTTAGCGAATGCGGAAAGATAATTTTACCTTATGTAATTACAGTTGAAAAAAAAAACACTTTCTTCAAGAGTTTAAAAACAATTTCTTACAAGCTTGGGGTTACTTAAAAAAAATTGTTTGAAATTAATATATTAAATATAAAAAAAATAAATAATCGTTTATTTATGAAAATGTTGATGGATTTTCCGCTATTGTGGGGGAACGTATCTAAGCAATAAGGCAAATAGTTTACATATTACACAGTTGTGTATGTGTGAATGCTAGGAAATGTAGCTACTTTCCGCAAGCTTGCAGAAAAACGTTTTTAAATAAATGTCTTATTAACACCAAATTGTGACCCTTTCTTATTTTTAACCAAGTTTTTCCACACATTTTGAATTATATAAAGTCGAAGTTCTTAACACTGGTTCCAACAATTTCGAAAGGAGAAAGTAACAATTTTATTCTTCTAAATTTTATCAGAATAATCATCGTAGATTCCACCGCCAATTATAGGAATAAGAAATAATAACCGGTCAAGTGCAAGTTGAACTTGCACAATTAGTATTCCATACGTTGATTGCTTTTAAAATAAAATTTACTACTTACTTACTTACTTACTAATCAAAAAAATTTTGAAAAAATTCTGGAGTATTCTCCACAAGGTGTAGATTAAACGAAAATTATCGCGAGTGTATTACCTTTAATAATTTATCTGGCATATATAAGGTCATCAGTTTTCAGTAAAGATGGGAAAAAAAAAAACTTTGTTGAAAACACACCCCAAAAAATTTGGGGGTGTGTTTTATGAAGTCATTCATCATTTTATATCTCCATAATAAAAAATTTTTTATTTTAAAAACATCAACGTACGGAACACGAACTGTGCAAGTCCGAATTGCACTTGGCCGGTTATTTAAGTAATACACAAATCGTAGTTTAATTGTATACATATATATTATGTTTTAATTCTTAATTACAGTGTTCATATTTTAATATTTTTTAACACTATACGAGGTTACAAGAGTAATATAAATTAAATTTATTTTATCTAAATTTCTCTGTTTTATTTTCTAGTTTAGCGACATATCAATTCTGTCTATTTTAACAACGTTTACAAGACCTAGCATATTTTGTTTTTATGCTAGATAAACACAATGCTTAAAATAGGTGGTGCCCAAGATAAATAAAAATAGGCATATTTAGTAGCGTCTTAACTAGAACCCATTTTCTACAACATAAGAGCGGCCGTTTAGAATAAATAAGTTTCAGTAAAAAGAACCGGCTACAAGACTGGATTAGATTATTGAGATTGACACTGCACAAAATTGCTTTTATAAATAAAGAGAAGGGCTACTTCGAATTGATGTTGCTAGGTTTTGCGAAAATTACGGAAAAATATAGGTTCGAAACTTTGCTTTAAGGAGGTGAAGCCATCGACTGAAACATCTGTACTAGCTCCAGACATAGCGCTATAAGATTCAAGAGGTGATGGGATAGATGAGTTCAGAAGGTATTTTTTATGGAAAGAAAAATTACATTAATGTATAATACGGCATACTGTCTAGTAATTTTTTCTAAGCGCATAGGGAAAGAGAGGGGATCTACCCCCCTTGGTCTACCTTACCTCCATGGTCACATTACTAGACATAGACAACATTGTGAATAGTGCCTATAGAATGCTGGAACTTGTTATTCGACAATGTGTTCTTTGAAGATTTGAAATATAAATTGAAGCGACTGTTTATTAATGCGTATTCCGAGATTGTTATTATTTGTTAAATTAAATAAATATATTAATTTCAAAAATTTACTAATGAATTAATACCCTTTGGACAATATAGCCTATACAAAATTTCTAAACATTGTTTTAGAAAAATCCATTTTAATACCTAGTGTTTAAAAATATTACTTGTAATTTTACACCGCTACCATTTCGACACTATGATCTCATACCGTATTCAAATGAAAAAAAGTGGATTGGTCTTAATCAGTTTACGACCTAACAGTATTATTTTAACTTATTATCTTCCTTCTATCAAAGGCTTTTGAGTACAATCTTAAAGTGTTTAAGTTCCGCTGTTTGGTGTCCATCTTGAAGGATTCAACATTATTAGCGATCATCAATATGGCTTTCGTAAAAATAGATCAACAGGAGATCTTCTGACTTATGTAACACACGTTTGGAACAACGCAATTGAACACTTTGGGGAATCTCGAGCGGTTGCTCTTGACATATCCAAGGTATTCGACCGTGTTTGGCATGATGGGTTGTTGGCTAAGCTACGCTCTTATGGTATGACTGAAAAGTTCTGTTTGTGGCTCTCATGTTTCCTCAGAGAGCGTTCTTTACGAGTGGCAGTCGACGGATTCCTTTCTAACACCTTGACTATCAACGCCGGTGTACCTCAAGGATCCATACTGTCTCCTACGCTTTTTCGCATTTACATTAACGATCTGCTGGAAAAGACCGAAAATCCAATCTACAGCTTTGCAGATTACAGTACGCTTATCTCTTCATTCACTTTGAACGCTCGGACATCGGCTACTCAGACGAATATCCGCAGACAGCAGGAAGTCATTCAACTTAACAAAGACCTGGAAGAAATTTTGTCTTGGGGTGACAGTAACCAAGTGGAATTTAACGCTACAAAAACCCAGGTGGCAGTTTTTTCTAAAAAAGTTAACGTTGCTGAACCCGACATAGTTATGTCGGGGCACTCCATTCCTCTAACATCGTCACTCAATTTGTTGGGCGTTAATTTGGGAGAAAATATGTCCTGGCATGAACATGTTGCAGGCATAGCAAGGAGAGCTTCTCAAAAGTTGGGAATATTATTTCGAACCAGAAAGCTTTACACTCCACAACAACTGTTAATTCTTTACAAAGCTCAAATTCGACCAACTATGGAATACTGCTCCCATGTTTGGGGCTCCATTCCCAAACATACACTGCATTTGTTGGATTCTATTCAGAGAAGAGCTGTTCGTCTGACTGGAGACCCGGAACTGACTGGCGGCCTTGATTCGCTGGAACATCGAAGAACGGTTGGCGACTTAAGCCTATTCTACAAGTATTTTCATGGAAAGTGTTCGAAGGATGTGGCCCGTTAAATTCCTCCCAGAGCAGTGCATGTTAGAAGTACACGTCGCGCTAATACTTCACATCCGTATGAGGTTCAACTTGTTACTCCTCGTACAACGCTTTTCAAGCAGTCTTTTATATAGAGAACATAATCCCTTTGGAATAATTTGCCCAGGACTGTGTTTCCCACCGAGTACAATTTACAACGATTCAAGAACAACGTGAATCGCTTTTTCCGCACACGTGTCGCTCCTGTAACGCTTTAGGGACTTCTTCTCTGCAGCACGTGTGCTAGACCCATAAAAAAAAATCACTCCACTGTTAAATAAGAAAAAAAAAATGCAAATAAACCATAGGCGTTTTAAAGGTACCGAAAAGTTTAGATTTCAATTCAGACAGCAAGCTCTTAAAATTTTCAATAATTTATAATATATAACTTTTAAATAAATTATATATAGTGAAGTGACCAACAACTTTCTAATATTGCCGCTTACCATTAGACCAACACTATTTCCATTTATATTTTTAAAGCTGACATCGTGGTGTAACCACTGTAAACAAAATAATGCAGAGACGATGTTTATACCAAGATGCATTGAAAGTTCTTGTAAAAACAAGTTACAGTCTGTCAAGTAAGAACATGACCGCTCTTATTCTTAAAAAAAGTGTTTCGAGAACATTTTTATCATCAATGTATTCTTTGGTGTGCTAACAATGGCGCAATTACCTTAGTAAATTGTCCAGTCGCCTCTTGCATCAATAATTATCTGGCATCTTGGTCGCTAGAATTTTCTGCAAACTCTGCAACTTTTTCGAATCTCGCGAGATCACTGAGTCAAACTCCTCAGAGTATTTCCTTTGAGCTTTCTTTTAACAAAGGACCAAACGTTTTCAATAGTATACCCTTTCCTGTATATTTAATAAGCACAATTCCTTCGTAGTCCCAAAAAAACTGGAACCATCAGCTTTCTAAAAGACGACTAAGTTTCCATTTTCTTTGAAGCTAGAAAGCCCTTATAAACCCATTGCATCGACTCCTGTTTCATGAAAGGATCTCAACAGAGCATCCACGGCTCATTCCTGTGAGAATTCTCATCGTTCTCTAGGGCAGCCAAAAATTATTGAGAAATATCTTTTCTCGCCAGCTTGTGCTCTGGTATAATGAGTTTGGAGAATATTTTTTCATTTCTAAATATTCGTGTACAATCTGGAAAACTCTAGTTTTAGATACTCCAGCTTCTTTAGCAAACTCTATGTGATAGCCTCAACAAGTCTGTTGATTTCCTAAGTTCTTACTTCAACCGATATTCCTGACGTTTCTGTTATTTAATGTGGTGTGATAGAGTTTCCACTTAATTACGAAAGGGATTTTCAAACACAATTTAAAATAATAACTGGTCAAGTGCAAGTTAGACTTGCTCAATTAGTGTTCTGTACGTTGATTGCTTTTAAAATAAAAAATTTTGTTACGGAGGTATAAAATGATCAGTGATTTCACAACCCCCCCCCCCCCCCCCAGTCTTAACTGAAAAAATTATTAAAAGTAATGCACTCGTGGATCCACCTAAAGCCTACCATACTGTTTATGAAGTCAAACAAGTTAATTTATGTTTCGAAGGTCTTTTTTTCATGACTACATATCACAGAAAATATAGCTATCGCTACAGAAAGACGAATAGGTGGGACAAAACGTCGCCGCAAAACGAAGCTGACTGGCTAACGTCGGATTGTTAAAATGTGCCTTCTCGAGGTTCTGAAAGATAGCGCACTAGGAGAAGTTGTATTATATGAAACAATAAAACGGTAAAATACGAGATCCAGCGGTAGACAGCCGGCTTCGTTTTGCGACGACATTCTGTTAGACGTGTCTGTTTTTCTGTAGAGATATCTATATTTTCTGTGCTACGTATAGTGATCAGTCAAAAATTATTAGTTTTACAAATTAATTCCCGGCCTTTACAGAGCAATTTTGACATTTATTTTGAAAAAAATGTGGTACAATTCCAATCTTCTACTAATTTTTCAGATTATCTGCGGTAAGATCAAGTATTATACTTCTTTTTTAAAGCCATAAGATGTTTCTTTAAAATGACTACAGGGCGAGAAAAAAAATCCGATTAGAATAGGCTCCGTAGTTGCTGAAAAGTTGAGGCCGGTATTAATTATTTTAATATTTGAAAATTTGTTGACTTATTCACCTTTATAAATCAATTGCTTCTGGAAAACTTAAAGAATGGTTTTACGTAATCAGTAATTTTCTAGATAAGGGAAGAGGACAGAGATTTTTCGCAGTTTTTAAAAAATAATATAAAGAAAAGTGTACGCAAGTAGTACAGTATATATATTTTTGAACTCGTGTTTATACAAGCTTTCATTTGGCACCCCACTCGATGAACTAGTAATTTTTTTTTTTCACTTCCGATTTCACCCCCAAAACTAACCCCTTAAGTCAAAATTTAATTCTCAAAACTACACGACTCTGATACGACCATCAATTCCTATATTAGTACCAAATTTCAACTTTCTATGTCAAATAGTTTCAAAGAAAATCGAGTGTGACAGACAGACAGACGGAAAGACACCGAAGTGATCTTATAAGTGTTCGGTATAGAACACTAAAAATCGATCTAACTTTTTTTTAATAAGCAGTCATGTCCATTTAATCGTACTAGTACCTTTTCTTAGGTTTCGGCTAATTAATATATGGTTTTTTTTTCAGGTGCTGGAGGATTATATACAGCTCACTCTTTGTCCTGGTCCAGAGTGAAAGAGTCAAATACAAATGGTATTATGCATGCAAAAGTTTGGATTCCAGAAGATCCTAGAACTAACAAAGACGGATCCAGTTCCTCCTTTATTTCTGACTAATAATGCTTATGATCATGGGTCTAAGTCAGTCCTATTGGAAAATCGCTTTTATTCAGTTTCTTTGGTGAAATACTTTCTAAGATCATAATTACACATACAAAAGATTAAATATATAATGACTAATTTTGCAGGTGCACCCTTATAAATATTGTTCAATAATAGGCTTTTACTAAAATTATTATTTTTGCAGTTATGAACATAATAATGACAAAAAAATTATTATAGTCACTAAGTTTACCCCGTGTAGTACACAAATCGTTAATTAACGACGCTGGCGAACCATAGGTAATAATTTTTTAATGATTTTTAAAGTAAATACTGCATACACCATATCCTCAGTTTCAACGGCTTCTTCAAAATTTACAAGCAAAAAATATATTTTACACTAAATCTCTCAAACTCTTGAAATTTTTAAATAAAGTTCTAAAAAAATATTTAATGAGCTAAGGCACTCTTTTAATAATATATTTTATATTTCTACAAATATTGTGCTCTACTACAATTTTTCTTATCACTAAATAAATGCGACGATAAACAGTACGAGGGTTGTATGATAAGTACATGGCGTTGACAAGAAAAAAACATTTTTATTTGTAAAATTTATTTTTATTATAGTCTCCTTTTAGCTCGATATACTTAGTCCAACGTTGTATCCCATCTAAAAAATGCGATTTCTCCAACCCTTCAAAATAGGAGTTGTTTTAGCAGTCACCTCATCGTTTGAGCCAAATTTTTTTCCGACGAGCCATTTTCTCATATTCGGAAATAAGAAATAATCCCTGGGAACTAAATCTGGCGAATATGGTAGATGCGGAAGCAATTCGTGTCCTAACTTATGGAATTTTGTCATGGAGATGACACAAGTGTGCACGCGTGCATTGTCTTGATGAAAGGGATTTTTTTTTCTTTGCCAAATGTGGACGTTTTTCTTTCACAGCATGGTTGAAACGATACAATAAGTTCACATAATACTCTCCATTAATCGTTTTGCCCTTTCCAAGGTAATCGACGTAGATTATTCTGCGTGCATCCCAAAACACTGTGTCCATGACTTTGTTGTCCGATAAAGTCGCCTTGACCTTTTTTGGCGATGGTTCGCCACGGAAAACCTATTGTTGGGACTGATCTTTGGTCTCTGGTGTGCTGTGAGAAATCCATGTTTCGTCAACAGTTATGAATCGACGCCAAAAATTATTCCGATTGCCCTTTAACATCTGTGAACATTCTGTTGAAGTTAACACACGTGCGTGTTTATTGTACAGGGTGAGTCAACGTTAGAGTAAAGTTCTTTATCTCATTTGTTTCGGGAATGACGAAAAAATGTTAAATACAATAGTTTTAGAGAATGTTAGGGTGCACAGTTCAAAATTATTTTTGAGTATACAGGGTACTTCAAAAAAGTGTGGCCGATATAACATATGTTTTTTTTTTAATTGGAACATCCTATTTTCTAATTTATTTTTACATTCTACTTAAATTTTTATAACTTTTTTTTATTAATAATGTTATATACCGAAAACCTAGTAGTTTTTCTAATATTTCAATTTTTTAAAAAAATATTAGTTTTCAGTTTTGTAAAAAATTGCCAGTAGCGCCATTGTTTCTGAAGATGGAATACTCATAATTGGTACGAGCGTTCTATAGAGATGAAACAAAAACATATGTAAAGAACTTTGAGTTAGATGCTACAGGGTGTTCAAAATAAATTTATACATTTCTACTATTTTAAGTTGAAAAATCTCAAATTTTTTAAATGGCACACCCTATATATTATTATTTTTTCTGATAGACTTTACAAAACCCTCCAACTTTTATTAAGTATGTCATATACCTATTTCTAATAGTTTTCGATTTATTTTGAATTTTTCAATTTTTACCCTTGTTTTTAATACACTTACGCTATTGTGAAAACATAAACAAATAGTTAATAATAATTTTAATATAATTTAACTTATCTAATGATTAATTATTATGATGTAATAAACGTTCAAAAATATGCCCATCTACTTGAATACACATGTTTAGTCGTTTTACTATACTTTCCTTAGCATAAAGGGCGTTATTGTCCTGCACGCATCTCGTATCCTATTTTCCATATCTACTGGTGTTACAGAGGGATTCACATAAACACGACCTTTAATGTAACCCCACAAAAAGAAGTCTAAAGGTGTTTAAAAGTCACATGATCGAGGGGGCCACTGAATGAATCCATCCCTACCGATTCATTTTTGTGGGTAACGATTGAAAATTCCCGAACTTCCCGGTGGTAATGAGCAGTAGTTCCATCTTGTTCAATCCACATTTGTTCCCTTTCAAAGTTATCAACTTCTTCAAGAAGCTGAGGTAATTTGTTTTGCAAAAAATTTAGATATCTATGCCCGGTAAGCGGTTCACGGTAAAAATATGGACCAAAAATTCGAAAATTTAATATTCCACACCATACATTAAGCGACCGACCATTGGTTTTGGTTTTAAACTTCCCGGACGCAAAATGGATTAACTGTTGAATAATAATGCATGTTATGGCTGTTAACTGCTCCATTACTGCAAAAAGTAACTTCATCAGAAAACATTATTTTGGATAAAAAATTTGGATAGGCGTCTATTGCTCCATTCATGGTGGTACAAAAGTTTACTCGTCGTTCAAAATCACAATCTTTAGGTTCTTGGTGTAGTTCCATATGAAAGGGATGATACTTATATTTTCTCGTGGTGCGATTAGCCGTAGATTGGAATGTATCAGATAAGTCAGCTAGTTGACAACTGCTGACCTGGGGATTATCTTCAACATGAAGTAAAATCTCCATTTATTTTTCCTCATTGGTAGCATTCTGGTTTACTACTTTCCGTTTCGTATACTCAACGCTACCACTACCATCAAACCGTTCCATTAAGCACCGAAAAGATTTTTCTAGATGGTATACGTCTATTAGGGTACTTCGCTCCGTAAAGCCTTACTGCCAAAAGACAATTTTTTCCCGCCTCGCCCAGCATATAAACCATATCAATTAATTCATTTTTAGGAAAATCCATAACTATTACCTTTATACATCACTTACTACAACAAATTAAACTATGTTTACTTGCTTAATAGACATGTCAAAATTTGACAATGCCTACATTTTTGTTTTGTCTTGGCAACTATGATATTATAACGTAAGTGTATTAAAAAAAATAAATTTTAGAAATAGGTATATGACAGACTTAATACAAGTTGGAGGCTTTTGTAAAATCTTTCAGAAAAAATAATAATATGCAGGGTGTGCCATTTAAAAAATTTGAGATTTTTTAATCGAAAATAATCGAAGTGCATAAATTTATTTTGAACACCCTGTAGCAGCTAACTCAAATTTCTTTACATATATATTTTTTCATCTCTATAGATCGCTCGTACCAATTATGAGTATTCCACCTTCAGAAACAATGGCGCTAGTGGCAATTTTTTACAAAACTGAAAACTACTATTTGTTAAAAAAAATGAAATATTAGAAAAACTACTAGGTTTAAGTATATAACATTGTTAATAAAAAAGTTATAAAATTTTACGCAGAATTTCAAAATAAATTAGAAAATAGGATATTCCATTTAAAAAACATATGTTATACCGGCCACACTTTTTTGAAGTACCCTGTAGACTAAAAAATAATTTTGAACTGTGCACCCTACCATTCTCTAAAACTATTGTATTTAACATTTTTTCGTCATTCCCGAAACAAATGAGATAGTGAACTTTACTCTATCGTTGACTCACCCTGTACAATTGTGAGCAATCGCGGCACCCATACTGCGGAAAGTTTTCTCATATCCAAATGAGTGGTTAAAATGTTCTGCACCCGTTCAGTTGAGATGCCACAGCCTCGGCAATCTCACAGACTTTCACTCTCCGATCATTTATCACTATATCGTGGATTTTTTCAGTCATCAATCTGACGTGATGACCTTATTTCGATGACCTGGACATTCTTCATCAAAAATGCTTGTACGGTCACGTTTGAATTGAGCTGTCCATGAACTTTGCTGAGTTCCGCCTTTATCTCATCATTCGTTTTCTTTTTCAAAAATAAATATTTTATCACTGCTCGATATTCAGTTTTTTCCAATGTTATAAAGTCACAAAAGTTGTTCTATTTAAATGGCTGCCACTCATAAACTAAATCATTCAGCGACTTGAAAATTTGACGGGATCCTTGTGAGAAGTTATGTTTACGAAAACATTTTTTTTTAATTAGTAGTCGTGCCATCTCTGACTGAGGAAAAGTACTTATCATACAACGCTCGTGTAGCCACGAGAAGGGTCTAGAGAATCACTCTCCTCGTTTTACCTCGCCTCACACTACTTTTTTGTCCGGATCAGTGTTATTAGAACTTCCACATATGCTTGATTACTTGATCTGAATCACGAACTGATTTTTTTTTACAATATTACAGCCAATGTGGAAAATTTATGAATGAGGTAATACTTTCGAAATATAGTCATTTTTATGTTCAGTTAAATTGTCGGCAAGAATTATACCGTCTGTCCAAAAAGTTCAAACCCGCTGAATCCTCTTGCAAAGTCGTTCCATAACAGCCGCGTAGTACCTGACGTTCACTGTAGTGCCCTCGGAAACAAATTCTTTGTGGATAATTCCTTGAGCATCTAAAGATGCGACGAGCATTGTTTTTGTCCTTGACTTTATCAGACGTACTACAAATAGTGACAAGGCAGTTTGTTAGAAAATCCTCCTTGAGGCCTCCTAAATGTCCTGCTCCTGGTGAGCAGCTATATCGCCTCCCTTTGGTTTGTTTATCAACAACAGGATTCAACCTATAGAAAATTCATAACTACCAATATAATAATTGAGTAAAAAACGTTATGTACTAAGATAACAAAGAAATTGGTCAAATTATTCCATTTTATTTTTTAAGTCAAAAAGGAATTTTTCCCAGTAGCTGTCTTTAAACCGAATTATTTAACTAAGTTAAAAACAAGCCATTATGACCCTAGAAAATATTTCACGTGTAAGAGAAATTGATACTACGTAGATTTTAAACAGATCTCATTTTAGCCCCTAGAGTAATATTAGATTGCTGTATAAGTACCAATCTAGTCGTTTTTAGTTCCTTAATAAATTTAACTACATATTGGAAAGCTTTACAATATATTTGGGTAAAATCTATATCTTGGGACACAAATAAGTAAACAAATAATTTTTAGTTACAATAAAACAACTAAAATTTTGTCGATGAGTGTAATATAGTCGAGACCACATAATTTCCCTGAACTCAATTCATTCACTAGATTTTTTTTAGATTTTTTAGTTGTTAAGTAAAAAGACATTTATTTTCGGGTATATATATATATATATATATATATATATATATATATATATATATATATATATATATATATATATATATAAGCTTCATCTTTAAATGACCAACCAACGATTTAAGTTCTAGAATGTCCAAATTACTAAATATACATTTATTTTAACATTTCAGTGTTCGCTTCTCAAATTTCAAATAAGCCCATTTTCGCCTAATTGATTTATAGGGGATGTTTACTATATTGGGACATCCTTGTTAACAGGTTATCATAGTTACTAAAAGAAACCTTTTCATTGAATATCTTGTAAAGACAAATAATCAAGAAAATACGATCGTTTAGAGATTCTAAAAGTTTAATGTCGGATCTGTAAATTTATAATATTCTGTCTACTTTAGCATTATTTCTTTTTACAATAAAAATTCTTTTAAAAACAGCAGCATGCAAAAGGTAGTGATATTTTCAAAAACTTTATTTGGGCTTGACTAATTTGAAATTTGGAGTATTTTTTTTAAACAATCTCTATATAGACTATATTTGGCGAAGTGATTTACTTTGGTGAGTACTATAACCTGTTAAGACAAGGCCCAACATACAAAACTCCCTGTATGAATACTGATTGTATAACCATTCTGAACTTCAAGGCAATAATTTACATAGTTACTGATAAAAACGAACAGACCTACAATTGAAGAACATAATCATAAAAAAATGTACAATTATGAACCCTTTAAAGAAATAATATATTAAGTCACACAAATTGTTTTCCAGGTTGAAGTATTTTTTAATCGATTAGAGGACAGTACAATAGTTTTTTCAAAATTTATTTTAAAAAAAAGAGGATCTTAAAATTGCATAAAACTTTAATCAACCCAACTTGCCTTACTGATGTCATCGTTAACATCTAAGAACTACAGTATTACGTTATCTTTTTTTTACCTTCCTCTTTCTTAGATTTACATCTCTACGAAAGCGAGACTGGCCCACTGCACGCATAATAAATAGTTGCAACTTCAATTATTTCTTACAGTACGTCAAGGTATAATATTTTACTGTAGCTAGAGGACAGTAGGTTGTAGGACATAATATAAATATTTATTCTCCCAAGTAATTATGTTACTATCCGATTAAATGATTGCATAATATGCTTTTACGCCTAGCTACTTTTGAATTGCTACGTCTTCACAACAAATATGAGTACTAAGTACTGCGTGTTTCAGTTAAAAAGTATTCGTAACGTAACGCCGTTATTATCCGAAATATCATATTAAAAACTCCTTACATGTTAATTATAGTATTATTAATAATACACAACTACCAAAACAAACGCTGAAAACACAATTTTACCTTTAAGACCTAAAATATGAACTAGATGAAGACAAAAATAATGGAGGCATTAAACTACAATATATAATTATGGCGTATCATCGATCAACTAGTCCTCTGTGACCATTGCTGGACATAGGACTCTACATAAAATCATATCTCTGTCTATCCTGCGCAGTCTGCAATCAGTTGTTAGCGGCTCTTTTAATATCCTTTAATCAACGTGTCGGTGATATCCCTCTGCTGGACTTATCTGCCGTTGGTTTCCATTCCAATATTTTGCGCGTCGATCTCATGTCTGTAAGTCTGGCAATATGTCCTGCCCATTTCCATTTTAGAATAGTTATGCTCGTGATGACATCTGTGACTCCAGTGCGCCTTTGTGCAATCCTCAGTTTGTGTGCAGATTCTGTAGTAAGCACAAACGTCTCAGTCTCATAGATAAAAACTGGACGGATGCACTGGTTGAATGCTTTTCTCCTCAGACTAATTGGAATGTAGTTCTTAAATATATCCTTTAGAGCTTCATACGCTGCCCAAGCTAAACCGATTTTTCGGATAGATTTGTACGGTGTCGAACGCCTTATGGATATCTACAAAAACGAGAAAGTGCATAACCACCATATTTTATAGCCTCAATGACTATACCATCTTATCCCGGAGCTTCGTTTTCTTTCATTTTCTTTAGTGCATACCTTATTTAGCTACTTCATATATCCGGAAGTTCTTCCGACCCTTGACTGATTACTTTTCTGCTCAGTATTTCCTGTTGTGCTTGGTTTTCATTATGATTTCTGTACAGTTCCGCATAGAACTCCTCCACTGTCCTTAAAAGCTCGGTTCCGTTTGTAACAGTGACTCCATTTTTATTCTTAAGTAAAAACGGAAACATTGTTACACACAGAACTGAGATGTTCAAAACAGGCGTACATGACGTAGAGCACCATGTAAATAACAACCAGTTGGCAGTACAGGCGCGTAAATTGCAATAAGGAAAGCATGTTAAAACAACACGATAACGTTTTATGTATTGTATGTATTCTTTTTATTATTATATTATAGTATGTTTTATATCATAATATATTATATTATTAGGATTAAAATAAAAAGTTATATTTTGATCGTTCTACACTGCGTTGTTAAAGGAAAAACATAACAAAAATTAGATAACATTTTTAACTGAAATGTAGATATTATTAGTGGGAGTGAAAAATACCAGCTTCAAATAGAAAATTGTTGGTTTATATCCTTTTCGTGAGTGAATAATTTCTTTTAAACCACTGAATGTCAAATATAGTTCACCATCAATTGCTTTCCTTTAACATAAAAAGGTAAAATTTGTTGTTATAAAATAAAACACCAAATTTTTAATTTTAAGCATGACATTATTATAATAAGCCTAAGATAATAAATTATCTAAATTTTGATGTGTCGATTCAGTCCATCCAGGATCGATTTTCTTACTTATTATTACAAAGCACCATTTATAATTATTTCTTACAGTTTCTCTTGATGCAAAAAATTACCAATTTATTAAACTAATTTCATTACACCATGAACTACCATTCATATAACTTAAAATTAATTGAGAGAGTAACCAATAAATACTTTTATACCTATATACTACAAATAGTGAAAATTATTTTTTATCTTTCTTTTTCAACTGACGGATCTACTCGTAAACAAAAATACCAAACTGCTCTTATAGCCGATATAATACACTGAATCTTCTCTATCTTTTATTTAGGATACGTTTTATTTTTAGAAATAATTATACCAAATATTGAATAGTTGGTCCATATACTAGTTCTTGAGTGTATGATGGTACAGTAGATGAAGTATTTCTATTTGCATTAAATTTTTAGTGAATTATATTCTAGTCATATTTTAATTTATGTTTTATTATTTTATTTAATTATTTAGTTGTTATTGTAAATATGTAAAAAATATAAAAATGTTATAAATTAGGTACCTTTTAAAACTGGCGTTTTATTTGCCTAATAAAAACACTTCTTATGTTATTTATGTTTAGTTATATTTATAAGAAATTCAGGTCTGTTTTTAGTGTTCCGTACGGAACACTTATAAGATCACTTCGGTGTCTGTCTGTCCGTCTGTCACACCAGATTTTCTCCGAAACTATTTGTCATAGAAAAGTTGAAATTTGGTAATAATATAGGAATTGATGGCCTCATCAGAGCCATGTAGTTTTGAAAGTTAAATTTTGACTTAAGGGGTTAGTTTTGGGGGGTGAAATCGGAAGTGAAAAAAATTTGTTTACTAGGTAATCGAGTGTGGTGTCAAATGAAAGCTTGTGAAAACACGAGTAAAAAATATATATAATGTAATACTTGCGCACACTTTTCTTTGTATTATTTTCAAAAAATCAAGTACTTATCGAAAAATTTTGAAAAAATTCTGGAATATTCTCCACGGGGTGTAGATTGAACGAAAATTATCACGAGTGCATTACCTGTAATAATTTATCTGGTATATAAAAAAAACAGAAATTTCAAGGTCATCAATTTCAGGAAAGATTGGAAATAAACTTTGTTGAAAACTCATTTGGGCTGTGCTTTGTGAAGTCACTGATCATTTTATACTTCCGTTACAACATTTTTTATTTTAAAAGCAATCAACGTACGGAACGCTAATTGCGCAAGTTCAACTTGCACTTGACCGGTTATTTGTGTATAATATTAAGCACTTGAATTGTAAGAGCCTGTGAACCCTGTAATTGTACAACAACAAGGATTTTCAGTACATTCCGCATAACTCTGGCAAATATTTGGATGATTATTAGTGTTCCGTATGGAATACTTATAAGATCACTTCGGTGTCTGTCTGTCTATCACACCTGATTTTCTCCGAAACTATTTGTCATAGAAAGTTGAAATTTGATAATAATATAGAAATTGATGGCCTCATCAAAGCCGTGTAGTTTTAAAAGTCAAATTTTGACTTAAGGGGTTAGTTTGGGGAGTGAAATCGGAAATTTTTTAGTAGGTCATCGAGTGTAGTGTCAAACGAAAGCTTGTGAAAACAATAAATAAAAAATATACATATAATGTAATACTCGCGCACACTTTTTTTTTGTATTATTTTTAAAAAATCGCGAAAAATCGTTGGCCCCCCCACCTTATCTCGAAAAGAACTGTTCAAAAAATTTTGAAAAAATTCTGGAATATTCTCCAGGGGGTGTAGATTGAACGAAAATTATCAATTTGCAGTAAAGGTTGGAAACAAACTTTGTTGAAAACTCATTTGGGGTGTGTTTTGTGAAGTCACTGATCATTTTACACCACCGTAACAACATTTTTTATATTAAAAGCAATCAACGTACGGAACACTAATTTTGCAAGTTCAACTTGCACTTGACAGGTTTTTTTTTTAATCGAGAGAGTACATATTCGAGATGGTCCCATATAAATTTTATTAGAATTGATTATGTAGTTTCTGAAAAAATCCTGAAAAACTCAAACTTCTGTAATAAAGCACCGATAACTCTGTCAAATATGTACCGATTTGGATGATTTTTTTATTGTTCCGTACGGAACACTTACGGGTTCACTTCGGTGTCCGTCTGTCCATCTGTCACCCCCCATTTTCTCCGGAACTATTTGACATAGAAAGTTAAAAATTTGGCATAAATATAGGAATTTATGGCTCAATCAGAGCCGTGTAGTTTTGAAAGTTAAATTTTGACCTAACGGTTTAGTTTTGGGGATGAAATCGGAAGCGGAAAAAAATTTACTAGGTCGTCGAGTGAATGAAAGCTTGTTAAAACCCGAGTTCAAAAATATATATGATGTAATACTCGTGCAAATATTCTTCCTAATATTTTTAAAAAACAGCCAATAATCGATGCCCATCCCCCTTATCTTGAAAAGTACTGATCAAGAAAACTTGAAAAAATTATGGAATATTCTCCATAAAGTGTAGATTTAATGAAAATTTTGATGGCTTATCTGGTATATAAAAAAAAATTCAAGGTCATATTCCCTATTGCTAAAAGTTAAACAGCAAGAAAGCAAAAAGAATTTTCTACAACTTGTATGGGAATTTATTTAATTTTCTTCTTGGATAGATTTAAATAAATGCGTAAATGTTCCACTCTGTTACTGGCTATCTAAAAATTAACAATAATATTAATTAATCTAAAGACACTCTCGATCAAAATTTAAACTACCTAGACTCCAAGGCGCTAGTTGTTTGAAATTTGGGTCAAGAGGAACGCTAGTGACCTAGATGAAAAAACATTGGTTATTTCGAAAAAGGGAAGTTCGACAGATTAAAAGCGCGCAAAAACTGATAAACTAAGTTAAACTATTATTTAACAGGACAGTCGGGTTGGAGGTTGTTATTCAAAGGTAAGAGTGTCAGTTCTCGAATATCATGACTTTCAGGAGACACGTTCAAAATCCGAGCGACCAGGGAAAATTCGAGAAGCCGTTTCCATTTCTCCAAATCGGGAATGTTAACATCATTGAACATTAATTTTCTATTATTTCCTTTTTTTGTGTGGAAAATATTTAATTTTTGGTTGGTTCTTGTAAAGCGTTTTCCCTTTCTTTTCACCAATATTTAATTAATATACTAACGAAATACATAAGTATTTCTTGTGGAAAAAAGTTTCTTTCGATAGTGCATCACGACGTCCAGGTTTTCAGGTAAAAGAAGACAGATGACAGAGGGGAACCATACTTTTTCAGGAGTTAGGCCCACAGCTGTGAGTAAGTAAGTTTCTAATTGTATCTCGATACACCATTAAAATTTTAATCATTAATATTTTCAGTATGAATAATATAAATATGTAATAAATCTCGATCAAATTATTCAAGTAAAAATCTTAAATAATTGACTGCCATCAATTTATAAAGGTACGCTATTCTTTTAAACTGATGCTATTTTTTTGAATGATTCCTAACCAAACTCATTGTGTTTTACTCGTACTCTATAGAGCAGATAAATCTAGTCATTTAAAGTAAGCTATACAGATATGTAAAATGAAGACTACCTGGGTAGATCATGAATAGCTTTTGCAAAATGGAGAACCAAGCAATAGCCTATCGATATTGTAAAACATCGAAAAAGGTTATACATAATACGAGAATAGATAGAATCTTTTTAAGACCATATCTATAAGAAAAATCAAAGACAAAAGGGAACCAGGTCGAAAACAACATACATACTTTTGCAACCTCCGAGACCGGTATAATATCGCTGATGTTACCACGTTACTTCAAAAGGTACAAGACAGCTTCTAGACACTTACACACTAGATAAGCGTCGGGTACTGTAAAAAGAAGAGCAGTACTTATCGGTTACACATAAATACGAAAATTCTTGTAGATATGCAGTAAAAATTGGGAATGTAAATGTGTAGCTACTAACATTCCGGGCGAAGCTCATGGTACAGTCTAGTTTTTAATGTAATGTTATAATTGTGGATGTAGCATATTTTACGATTTTATTTTCTCTATAATCAGCAGCAAAATTCACTATGAACTATAAGTTATTTCGGGTGATAAACACCTGCAAATTTCTCACGCCATGAGCTTTTAAATCGATATTCCGCTAACATTTCCATTGGCGACATTTGTTGCTTTCCCACGATTTTCCATGATGGCGGATCCTATATAGAGGAAGACACTACTGTTTTCTGTTTAAATTACGACTGATATATACAATATGTAATTTAAATACACCGTGTGTCCTACTTTGGTAAAGCCAGTACAAAGTTGTCGAAGAAAAGTTTTAGACAATTAGATGCGCTTAATAATCCTAAATATAAGTAATAAGGATTTTTTTTTACTTTTTTTGCTGAGTTTATAGTGATTTTTTTAAAATCAAGGTTTTTAAAATTAAAAAATTTTGATTCGATTTATAATTCTACACGTTGGCAATGATCAAAAAAAATTCCGTTTTAAATATCCTGTAAAAAACATTCTTTGTACTATTTTCGAATATTATAATAACCCCATAAAAAGAAATCAATCTTAACAAGTTTCACTCTTTTTATGAATATCTTTGAAAATATATGGAGTTTTTTTTAAATTTTCTGTTGAGTTCCCTTTTCTGATATAATCGTTTTTCTATTTCTTCTAGTTTCTAAGCTAGCAATACTGGAACCAGAAAAAAAGTTTATAAACAACGATTTTATGCAATATTTATAAATTAACTAGTACGAGCATGGTAGTCTTTTAACGGTTATTGGTACAACTAGTGCGAGAAATACAAACAAGAGTTTATTAGTTTATTATGTATATAGACGGATTGAAACTATAATTTACCATAGAAAGAAGTACAGCTAAAAACACCGCTGCAGAAAAGGAATAAATTTTATTGCATTTTTCTAAACCTATTGAATCTTAGATTTTATTCAAATATTTTATTTTTCATATAATTACAAGGTCGGTGAGTTATAGAGTTAGAGGCAGCCATAGCATAGTGAGTAAGGTATATCGGATGTGACGGTCGCCTCTCTCGGGAGGGCAATGGCAAGCCACCCGTAGCATCATGCCTAATAAAGCCCTCTCACTTTGGCTGTATGGAAACGGCATTAAAATGTAGATCCCCTTTGTCTGTAGCGAGAAAGTCGCCGTATCGGATTGGCACGTCAAGAAGAAAAACAAAGTTTTAAATAAATATATACAGAGCTTGTAATTTAATGTAATTTATAAAATAAAGTAAAAATATCGTACCTTTGGCTATAGTAAAAATATCTTACCTTTGGCAAACAATTATAAAAAATATTGGACTTTTTGGATTAAATCTCAAGTTCCAAACAGTCTAAATAATCTTACTTCCCCTGTAAAACTCGTGTCCTTCTACACATAACACATGGTAACAACAAAAGTTATATGCATTTGCAGCATAATTAAAAAAAAAACTTTTGTAAGCCACTTTAACTTTATTTAAATAAAATTGAACTATCTACCTCTAATATGAATATTTGCATAGGCCAAAGCAGCGCATATTTACATTAACTCGAGATCTCACTAACGTGGCCTGAAAACTAGTTGACTGAATACCATGTGAAAAAATCGGAAAAATGTCTATAGTTGTCATTATTTGTTCACTGGCTTCCTCAATGTCATTAAAAGTTCAGTTTAATAAAAATGCATAATATTAACTAATAGAGAAGAGAGCAAATAAAACAGCTAAGTATTTTCTAAATTTGTACTTTAATAAGTTACATATAACCAGATATAACCCACTATTAAAATAAACAAAAAGTGACAACATAGGTACGTATCCAAAGCAGGTTTTAATACCAAACCACGTGCAATCATTCAGTTTTTTTTAGCCGTGTTGTATATAAGCGTAATAAGGTTATTTCTTGCATAAGACAGGTTCCGTCAGTGGTTTCGAATCTACTGATTTTTCGGTATTTCTACCGATATGGGATCTGTCCTACCGAAAATACCGAAATTTAACGATTTTTCCACGATCTCTGAGAATACAAGGAAATTTTCCCGATTTTTTTACCGGTTATACATTTCCAAGTTGGCAACCCTTTTCGTTTATGTTTTTACGGGGAATCCCTCGATTGTATGATAAGTAGTTATTGCAGAATGTTCTCGATATCTTGGAAAATACCCTTGTGTCCTACAACTCGTAACTCGAAGTTTTTAGGGATTCTCCGAGCTAATTCCCTTATCTATATAAACAAGAATTCGGATTTTATTGTCTCATTAATTTTCATTATTTAGAAGAATTATGTTGTGACATTGCTGCAAAACGAAATTCCCAATATTTTTATACTTATACTTAAGTGCATATACCATCATGACATCATATGTTCGTATCAAACTGCCACGCCTTATAGAGGATCTTATAAAGGACATTTACAATTACTTTTCTTCTAGTCCAAAAAGAGTTGCAGAGTTTAAAGTTTCTCAAATTTTTTTCTCGAAAGTACATAAAATACTTCACACCTCTCAGACATGCTAGTTATCAGTACATGCAGCAGTAAAAAGAGTAATTTTCTGCTCTAAAACTATTTTTCATATACCAAGTATCTAATAATAATCATCTTTTAGCTGCAGAAAATATATTACAGAAGCTTCAAGATCCCACTACATTGTTATTTTTAGAATTTTTAGATTTTATGTTACCATTATTTAACGATTTAAACAAAGAAATGCAGGCAGAACACTCGAAAATTCATATTTTATATGAAAAAATAATTCAAACACCTGAACTAACCTGAACTTTTTTTGATTGCTTTTTAAAAAGAGAATATTTAACAAGTACTCCGATCGAAAATGCTGATTTTAAAAATCCCAGACATTATATGGATATCGATGCCGTATACTATGGTGCTACGACGTCTAATATACTACTTAGTAATTCAGATTTAAGCCCAGATCAAGTAAATTTGTTTAAACGCAGATCCCTAGATTTTTATATCGAAGCTTGCAAGCAAATAACTGCGCGGTTTCCATTGAAAAATAATCCAATAAAATGTTTAGACATAATTAAACCATGTTAAAAGTGGCAAAACTGCTTCGATAATTCCTGTTAGTAGACTCTTTCTCAATATTGTTCAGAACAATATTTCCAACAAATCAAGAAACTTCCCGAATATGTCCGATCATTCATTTATAGGTGTAGAAATAAAAAGTTGTAAACTGAAACATGAAAAAGAATTTTTATACATAAGGAAATTTAATAATGATAAAATAAATGAAATTTATTAATATAAACTTCTAGGAAAATATTGGGAGACAACATCGACTGACGTAAACGTTGTTTATGGAAATTTTATGGCGCACTATCGATAGAATATGTCCTGAAAAAAGTATGTCTTAAACAAAATCCATGGATGAACTCAAAAGTAACAGAAGCAAGTAAAGTACGAGATCTAGCTTATAAGAGGTTCATATTGACAGATGCAGAGGAAGATTGGGACGATTTTAAAAGAAAGCGAAATAGAGTCACGACTATATTAAGGCAAGAAAAGAAGAAATATTTCGAAGAAAAAATTGATCGTTCTAAAAATAATAGTGAGCTGATCTGGAAGACAATTAAAGAACTGATAAGACAATAAAGAAAGTCTTGATACAGAAAATATAAAGTTTAATGGATATAATGGCAGTATAGAAGAAAATTTCAATAAATATTATAAAGATAGTATTGAAGATATAGCTAACAGTATAGAGATCAAACAGTTACCACATTTGCAAGATAGGCAAGAACCCATGTACGCACTGCTGAAATTTCAGGAAGTAACTTTTAATAAAGTAAACAAACTTGTATTAAATTTGAAAAATAAATCATCTAGTGATAGTTATCTAAATATTAAGAGAATTAAGCACTTATTTTGTGTGGCTGGATACCCACTTCTTAGTTTGATCAATTTGATTCTGGTCCATGGCTGTATGCTTCTGAAACTTAAAGTTAGTGTCATACTACCGATTGCCAAGGTTGCATTTCTCAGTTGCCCTAAGGAATGTAGGCCAATAAATTTATTACCATCGGTTGAAAAAATAATCGAAATAGTAATTAAGCAACAACTACAAGACTATTTTGAAAAAAATTATTTAGTGCATGAGGACCAGTCAGGTTTTCGGAGCCGGCATTCCTGTGAGACTGCCTTACAATATGTATGTAATACCTGGAGGAGGGATATTAATGAAGACAAAGTGGTATTAGGTGTATTTGTGGACTTGAAGCGGGCGTTTGAAACTATTAATAGAGATTTGATTAGTAAGTTAGAATCGTGCGGTATTAGAGATTCGGCATTAAGACTAATAAAGGACTATTTGAGTGAGCGTTATCATAAGACCATAGTAGGTAATAATATATTCAGGGGGGCTGAGAGTTGTTATGGAGTGCCGCAGGGGAGTGTGTTGGGCCCAGTTTTATTTATTATGTAAGTAAATGATATTCATAGAGTATTAAAAAAAATCATTTTTGAGCCTATTTGCTGATGACATGCTTGTCTCGGTTTCTAGTGGTGACTTTACGAAAGCCACCGAAGTATTAAATGGTGAGTTGGCTATCCTGTATGACTAGTTGTATGTTAACAAACTGAAATTAAATTCTGAAAAAACTAAATTTATGGTTTTGGGCACAAGGAGTAGGTGTGGTCAGTCTGATAATAATACTCATGTTGTTCAGATAAACAATGCGGTTATTGAACAGCTCTATGAAATTAAATATTTGGGAGTGATCTTAGACCCACAACTAAATTTTGTGCAGCATCTTAACTATTTATGTAAAAAGTTGGGGAAAAAGATTGGGTTTTTCAGAAGAATTGGGGTTGTCTAAAATGTTAATGTGTAATACAATCATCAGTCTTCACTTTACTTATTGTAACTCTCTATTATTGGTATACCCTCAGGAGAGTTTGAGAAGGCTGCAAATACTGCAAAATAAATGTATGAGAGTACTGTTGAGTTGTAACATATATACTCCAGTTCAAAGCATGCTGCGGCATCTTAATTGAGTGTCTGTTGAGGAGAGCATTAAAATAAGTAATTTAATATTCATGTATAACATAGTTCCCAGGCAACAAATTTCTAATTCAACGTTACGAGCTTCACCAGCACAATATAAAATCCAGGGATAATTTTCACATAGAACATACAACAAAATCGTTTTTAATGAGGTCATTTTTCCAGGAAGGAGTTCGACTTTTTAATGCTCTCCCCAATGAGGTAAAAATGCAAGTTTCGAAAACTGATTAGTGGTTCAATTAGACAAGAAATTGCATGATAGATTGTAAATTATAAATTCAAGTATTGTAATGTATTAACTAGTAGCTAAATAAAGTATTCATTTATTCATTCATTCAAATTGATACAGAGCGGCTTATTTTAAGAAATTGTGAACAAATCAAAACATTTCTTGATAACATAGAACTATTTTGGGATAGTGTCAGTTTACTAAAGTATGGCGATGACACTCAAATGTTTCCTTTATTGTCTACTTTCATCTTTACTATTTTATCACTTCCCCACTCATCCGCTAATATTGAGCGCATATTCTCACATATTAATTTTATGAAAATAAAACAACGAAATAAGCTGTCTAATGAGTCAATCACTGGTCCATTACATACAAAATGACTATTTAATGACGCTATTTGTTATGACTTCGAAATTAGTTCAAAGATGACTGCGGCTATGGCCAAAGAATATTGGTATGATCCTAAAAATCGTAAAAATTAATTAGATTTAAGTTTGTGTACCTATTTAATGTTAGATATCTTTAGTCATAAACGAATTACAAATTACTTAGTCTGTTATGTTTTTGTTATTTTAATTTCATTATTTTTTATTAGTCATCACTAGTGTTTATTCACTCATATATAGAATATTAAAAAAAAAATTACTCTTATTAGTTTTAATTGTATACTTAGTATATCCTGTAAATTCCTATGATTTTAGAAAGAAAAAGAAGTTTAAAACAAACAAATTTGATTGAATATTGTATTTTTTTTCATATACCGATTTTGGGTACAAATATACCGATATTAGTGGGCAACTCTACCGATTTCACATTTTGACTTTCCAGGGGGTTCCGTCCAAAGTTTTCTACTTGTCCTTATCACATTCATTGTTTCTAGTTGATCATTGATCATCGACGATTTTATGAGTAACCTACTCTATTTACCGGAGAAATGTTTTTGTCATGGGACAGACTTTACTTGAGAAAATGATATACCTTAAAAAAGATTCAATTGGTATAGGAGATTAGTACAACTGTAACTGTAGCTGAGACAACACTAGTATACTATAGCGAATTGTTATAGGAGTATCTTCCTCTCTCTAAATCTAAAGGTACCATTCTTTATTACAATATAATCGTACCAAGGATAGTGTATTTATTATTTTATGGGTGATTTGTTGTTGTACAAAAATGAAAAGAAATTGAGACACTAGTTCCTACATTTGATCACATCGAGTTGTACTAACCTGAACTCTTTCAAGAAGAAGGAAAGCTAACTATTTAATTTCAATAAGAAACGAATAATTACTATTTCAACAACTGCAATATTAAATTCAGATTCACATCATTTCTTAAAACCTTTTGACATCTACAAGGTCTTTGAAAATTTTTATAATTATTTTTGGTTTGATTTTGTTCAAACAAGATGATTGCCGTAGAGAAGAAATTAAATCCGAAAATATTATGTTATTATTAAATAAAATTTTTATTTTTCTATTATATTATTATTAAAATTGTTTGTAAAATATTTTTTTTTATATTTCAAGCCATTTTCTTATAATGTTGATAAAAGAATATTTCTTAAGTCATTTTAGTTTTTGTTAAATTAAAAGGCCAACTAAAAAAAATATCAGAAAAGAAAATAGAAAATATAGGAAAAACAAAAATCCTTTAACCAAGCTCTATAAACATATTAGAATCTTAGTTGACAATACAATGGCCTGTGGATGTTAAAGTAATAATTTTCCATATTTTCTAGAATATTTTCCTGATAAACTGCTTTTTTAACTTATAAACGCCAATGAACCACCTTAGGAGTTTTATTAGCATAATATTTGGTATGATTTGTTTACAGCGAATAGCAGCACCATCTTGCAATAAAAATTGTATTTAAATAGGCATTAACATTACGCCTCCGCTACAAAATTTTGTTTCATTTTATTTCGGCGTTTCATTCTTCATAGATTACTTTACCTGTAGTGCTGCTTTGGATGCTGCTTTATAGTCCAAAAACTGAGATTTTTAAAAACCCCAGTCATTCGTTGGAGGTTATGTCACTTTGCTTTTGGTGCTTCTGTATGTATAAATTAATAAAATTTCATATTCGGATGACAAATGAAATGAAGAAAAAGGGTAGGTTGCATATCAGACCTAGTGATAGCAGCAGAGAGGCAAACTAATCGTGACTTGATCAAACGTATGAAGTCGTTAGCAATCAGGATTGCCATCTATCAATAAATTATCTTGTCTTAATGACACATATCTCATATTCAGTCGCGTAGCCAGATTCAAGGGTCGGAGGGTGCATATGGACTTAAAGAACGTTTTTTAAGGAAAACAAAAGAATAATAAAGGTAGTGCTACATATAAAGGAAATGTCGTCAATCGACAAATAGGAAGAGTAAAATGTCAACTGGGTGGAGAAATCCTTTGACAAAAAAAATACCCTCTTCGCTGGAACTCTAAAAGCTTAAATCTCTCAAAATCTATTAAACTAAAGTCAATGGTTGAAGGAGGAATATTTTTCAAAAAAAAAGGAACTTAGACCTCCATTGGAATTGTAAAAACTTACACCGAATGTAAAAATCGATGACCAAAGTATGAACGTTTTTCACAAAAAATAAATAATATTAAACAAAAATCTATTTCTAAGGGGCGAATGTTCTACGTCTGTAGGGTCAGCAAGTGTATGCCCTCTCCCATGGCCCTCCTTAGCTATGCCACTGCTTTTAAAATCAACGTTGAAATCCAAGTTATTAGAACGTTGGCCAGATAGAGACGCGACATGAATCGGAGCGATTCAGCGATGTCCTAATTATCATATTTGGAATACATTGGGTGATGACCCTGATGAAAATGTCCTAAACAGGACAGAGTTATCTCTTTCTCTTATAAAAAGGTGGGTTATCATTTAACAGAACGGACTTTAAATATCGTAAAACAAGAATTTGCCAACATCCCAAATCAGTGATGAGCTTCTCTGTAAATGTTGTTAAGTGAGGTAAGGAGGAACTATTCTCTGAAATAAAATTGGGGCGTGCTAAAGCAGCACTAAGTTCTGCAATAATCTATATTATTAGAGACAATAATTAGCGTAGCAAAATATTTTGCTATCTCACTTGACCGCTGGTAGAAAGGTACTTAAAGCCTGGGATCAATAATTCTTTTCAGAATTATATTTTATTCAGTAACATAACATAAAATATAGTTCAATAAATATACAAAGCCAACACAGCACTAATACTTTTCTAAAATATTCTTGATTGTAATATTGAACTACATAGTTCAATATTTTGATATTATGGAATCTTTTAATTTCATTAGGGATACTTACTATATAACATATACATTAGTCCTATACAATAACACTCGAACATCTGCGACAAAAAAAAATGATAATCTCTTAAAACAATATCAATGGCAACTAAAACTTACAGAAATGTTAGGCATTAATTTTACTGAACGATATTAAGTAGCAAAAAATTGGAGAGAAATAGTAAAAATTCAAATCGCAGACAAGTTCCCTAAGCCAAAAATAGAGGTACGTAAACTTACTTGGGAATTAAAATTTGTATTTAACATTCCATCAACTTTATTATACAGAGTGGTCTTGCAAGATATGAGGAGTAATTAACTTAAAAGCTATTAATGGACTTATTCAAATACTACCGACGGACAAGGTCGTGAAGCTGAATCATTCTTAATCAGTTGTGGCTTAACTCAGCTTATTGACGAACCAACACGGATCCCTGATCGAGACGGGGAGTTCGCCCGTCTTCTTGATCTGTTTTTAACCACCAATCCGGAGAGAGCCGTTAGGTTCTTCCGACCATAAACTGCTTTCGACATCTAGTATCCTACCAGTGACAAAGAGGCACCTAAGCCGCGTAAGATTTGGCACTACAACTTTCCCTCGGATAGACATTTGTTTTCGATCCGACAACCCATCTGACTGCGCCAGGGAGGCCTCCAATGTTATTTCGGCTGATATGGAAACTTACATTCCTTTTTCGAAGAAACTTCCCTCCAACGGCAAGCCGTGGTTTGACCGAAAATGCAAAGAAGCTATTGCTTCTAAACATCTTGCCTACCGACAATGGGGTAAAAGTCCTAACACCATGAATCGTAACACCTTTGTTTGTGCCCGAAAAAGACGCAAAGAAATTATCGACGAAACCAAGGAGGCACACAATCAACGAATTAGAAACAAACTTCTCGTTTGTCCCAACAATTCCAGATCCTTTTGGTTAGTCGCTAAGGCAGTTAATCAAAATTTTACCAAATCCACCATACCACCACTCACACGGCCAGATAATTATATTGCAACGACACCTGTTGAGAAAGCGAACTTGTTGGCTGAACTCTTTGCTTGACATTCTACTGTCGACTTCCAAGGAAAAATACCACCTACTTACTATTCCCATATTGCAGTCAAGGATGCCCGATGTTGTCTTCAGACAACGTATCATAAAGCGTATTTTAATGAAGCTAGACACCAAAAAGGCTTCTAGCGCTGACGGAATACCTGCTATAGTTCTCAAAAACAGTGCGAGGAAACTAACACCAGTTTTCTGTAGACTTTTCAACCTATCCTACAGAAAGCGAATATTTCCTTCCTGCTGGAAATGTGCCACAGTTCAGCTGATATCTAAAAAAGGCAAGAAGACCTTCCAAATAACTACCGATTAGTCGCACCGCTTTCAATAATATCGAAAGTCATGGAAAAGGTTATCAATCAGCATCTTCTAAAAATATCTTGAAGGATTCAACATTATTAGAGATCACCAATATGGATTTCGTAAACATAGATCAGCAGGAGATCTTCTGACTTATGTAACACATGTTTGGAATAACGCAATTGAACACTTTGGAGAATCTCGAGCGATTGCTCTTGACATATCCAAGGCACTCAACCGTGTTTGGCACGATGAACTGTTGGCTAAGCTACGCTCTTATGGTATGCCTGAAAAGTTCTGTTTCTGGCTCTCATTCCTCCTCATTCCCATTCCTCAGAGAGCGTTCTTTACGAGTGGCAGTCAACGGATTTCTTTCTAACACCTTCATTATCAATGCCGGTGTACCCCAAGGCTCCATACTGTCTCCTACTCTCTTTCTCGTTTACATTAATGATCTGCTGGAAAAGACCGGGAATCCTATCTACAGCTTTGCAGATGACAGTACGCTTATCTCTCCATTTACTTTGAATGCTTGGACATCGGCTACTCAGACGAATATACGCAGACAGCGGGAAGTTATTCAACTTTACAAAGACCTGGACGAAATTGTATTTGGGGGTGACAGTAACCAAGTGGAATTTAACGCTACAAAAATCCAGGCGGCAGTTTTTTATAAAAAGTTAACGTTGCTGAACCCGACCTAGTTATGTCGGGGCACTCCATAATTTGGGAGCAAATATGTCCTGGCATGAACCTATTGCAGGCTTCTCAAAAGTTGAGAATATTATTTCGAACCAGAAAGCTTTACACTCCACAAGAACTGTTAATTTTTTACAAAGCTCAAATTCGACCAACTATGGAATACTGCTCCCATGTTTGGGGCTCCGCTCCCAAACATACTGCATTTGTTGGATTCTATTCAGAGAAGAGCTGTTCGTCTGATTGGAGACCCGGAACTGACCGGCGGCCTTGATTCGCTGGAACATCGAAGAACGGTTCGCGACTTGAGTCTATTCTACAAGTATTTTCATGGAAGTGAAGAATGTAGCCCGCTTAATTCTTCCCAGAGCGGTGCATGTTAGAAATACACGTCGCGCTAATACTTCGCATCCATATGAGGTCCAGCTTGTTACTCCTCGTACAACGCTATTCAAGCAGTCTTTTATATGGAGAACATCATCCCTCTGGAATAATTTGCCCAGGACTGTGTTTCCCACCGAGTACAATTTACAGCGATTCAAGAATAACGTGAATCGCTTTTTCCGCACACGTGTCGCTCCTGTAGCGCTTTAGGGACTTCTCTGCAGCAGGTGTGCTAGACCCATAGAAAAATATATATACATATATATATAAATATATATATATATTGTAACGTGTGAAAATGCCCGCTTTTTGAGGCGTTATTTTGTACCGTTTGAAAAAATGTTGCCCCAAGCTTGAGCCCAATTTTCTTGCAGCCCCGCTTTAATTTCTGATAATGAATTGAGTGACTAATGATTTTAAAAGAACTAAAGAAATTAAAGAAACACTAGCTCAGTTTTCCTTGGTAGAGAGATATGGGTAAGAGATAATTTTTGTACGTCTTTTTGGAATTAATTTCTATTTTTTTTAAAAGGCTTTAGCTGTACCAAATTTTTGGGCACCATCCATTTTAAAATAGAAAGGATCTAACTTCAGCTAAAAAAATTGATAAATGCTGAAGGGTTTTATGGGGTATTACTAAAAAGAATTAGTCTAGTACAACTTATCCTGAAAAGAAAAATAAATATTCAGTGAGACACTAGCTTTAATCAAAAAAGAAAATTTATTCTTGTTTTTAAAATGAAAAGTTCTAACCTTTACAGTTTTACCTAACAAATTCTAGCCTAACTAGTAGTTGTTACATTAAAAAATTTTAGACTATTATAACCCCCGAAGACGAGAAATCGTGCTTTACACTTCACTTTTTAGTCTGTTTTACATTGCAGTTAAGGCGCTACTCTCGAATAAGTCTATTGAAGGGAGTTTTGTTGACTTACTGTTTTTTATTCCTGCTGTGATCGACTACGCCCGATTTCACACTTTTTCTTAACTAACACTTAGAAAGCTCACTACGGTTTTATTTAAGACACTGGTGCTTTTACTTAGCGACTCTGATGAAAATTAGCCTACTTCGGCTAGATGGAAAATAGCCTCTCGGCTAGACGGTACTGCCTGGCTGCGGCTAGATGGAAAACAGCCCGGCAGCGGCTTGATGGTACTGCCTGGTTGCGGCTAGATGGAAAACCACCCTCGATTTACGGTCTGCGGAGCCTTAAATAATCGTGCGACTTTTGCCAGTAGTATCACGACGCTCCAATCAAAACTGCCGATCAAACATTCCACCAATCGCGGCGTAGCGAGAGGTTCGGTCAGGAACCCGCAAAACCGTATATACCGAACGTCTGGGAATCCCTGTTTAATATACCGTTCGGAACAAAAATGAAAATAACTACAATTTGAAATGGAAAAATCTGTAACATTACATGGTCTTAAAATCTAGGAAAAAATGAATGTTACAATATATATATATATATATATATATATATATATATATATATATATATATATATATATATATATATATATATATATATATATATACATATATATATATATATATATATATATATATATATATATATATATATATATATGTATGTTTTGTGAAGTCATTAATCATTTTATACTCACCGTACGGAACACTAATTGCGCAAGTCCGACTTCCACTTGACCGGTTTTAAATAATTTAAATGTTAAGTAATCAGTTGAAAAACTCTATTCCACGATGCGGTTAAAAAGGGCGCGAAATTTAAATAAGCGAAATTAGTAAAAAAATGTGAATAAATTTATTAAAAATAGGCTGAAAAGCTCTAATTTCTATACTTGTGCCAAATTTCAACTTTCTGTGTCAAATAGTCTCGAGAGAAAATAGGGTGTGATAAGCAGACAGACAAACACCGAAGTGATCCCATAAGTATTCTGTACGGAATACTAAAAACACTAAATCATTTTAGAGTATGGTTACGCTGCTCTCCTGATAAAAAAATATATTGATTTATAAAATATTTTTGACTTTTGTTTTACGAGCACAATAAAAATAGCTGTGCTTTTTTGATACCTTCAGTTTGGGCTTGCACCACCCTGACATCATGTTCCAAACATTTCAGACTTTTGAAAAAATACTGTGTTCGTCCAAAATTTTTTTAGGTTCCTGACAGCTCTATATACTCTTTTTTTTTTCGGATTTACTCATATATACATACATGTATATATATATATATATATATATATATATATATATATATATATATATATATATATATATATATATATATATGTACATATATATATATATATATATATATATATATATATATATATATATATATATATATATATATATATATATATATACATATATATATATATATATATATATATATATATATATATATATATATATATACATATATATATATATATATATATATATATATATATATATATATATATATATATATATATATATATATGTATGTATGTATGTATGTATGTATGTATGTATATATATATATATATATATATATATATATATATATATATATATATATATATATATATATATATATATATATTTATATATATACATATATATATATATATATATATATATATATATATATATATATATATATATATGTATGTATATATATATATATATATATATATTATATATATATATATATATATATATATTTATATATATATATACAGTAATACCCCGCTTAGCGCGACCCCCGTTACGCGCGGTTTCACTATAACGCGAATTTCAAATTTCGCGCTCATGTAGTCATTAACTTCTCTATGGTCGCGGGGGGATCCCCGCTTTCTCTGAATATTCTCTTTGAAGAATTGGGAATTCCCTGTCCTTCGACTTTGTTCTATGGGGATTTCCTCGTTCGTTTCGTGTGTTCATTTGTTCCGTAATGTTAGTTCGGTCGGCTGGCAGTTTTGTTTTAATATTTATTGGAGATACATACATACATAATTTAACCCTACGTTAAAAATGCCGCGTGTAAAGAAAAAAGAGCGTAAAAGCGTCACTTTGGAATTGAAGATGAAAGTGTCAAGAAGAATGGAAAATGGAGGCAAAGCAACAATTGTTGGGAGAGATTTTGGACTCTCAGAATCGACTGTGAGAACGATTTATAAAATCGGGGGAAAAAATTAAAATCTCCAGCGAAGGTTCAACACCTATAAGTGCAACAAAACTTTCTCGTTCGAGATCATCTATCTTAGAAAGAATGGAGAAATTACTGTCAGTCTGGATCGAAGATTTGAATAAGAAAAACACACCACTAAGTCAAGATCTCATATGCACAAAAGCAAAATCTTTGTATGAGATGCTGAAAACAAAAAAGAAGGAGAAGGGAGTGCCACTCCGACTTTTGCTGCCAGCAGAGGCTGGTTCCATCGGTTCAAGCAGCGTTCTAATCTTCACAATATCCACATAACAGGCGAGGCGGCCAGCGCGGACATTCAAGCTGCAGCTGAGTTTCCAGACAAGTTTCAAGACTTCGTTAGACGAGAGAAAATTCCTGCTTGTCTCATCTTCAATGTTGATGAGACCGCACTTTACTGGAAAAAAATGCCATCTCGAACATTCATTTCTAAGGAAGAACGTCAAGCCAGTGGTTTCAAAGCTGCGAAAGATCGACTAACACTTCTGCTGGGTGGTAATGCCACTGGTGATTTCAAACTGAAACCTTTACTAGTGTACCATTCAGAAAACACCCCGTGCAATGCGAGGCACAGACAAGACAAGTCTACCAGTTGTGTGGCGATCAAACAGAAAGGCGTGGGTTACACGGGAAATTTTTCAAGAATGGTATTCTAATAGTTTTTGCCCATCAGTCAAATCATACTGTGACAGAAATGGGCTTGAACCTAAAGTTATATTACTCTTAGACAATGCCCCAGGACATCCAACCTCACTTGATACGCCCAGAGACTTAAAAGTGTACGTAAAGTTCCTTCCACCAAACACTACGTCAATATTACAACCTATGGACCAGGGAGCAATAGCAAACTTCAAAGCTTATTACCATCGCCGCACTTTTAGCCAACTAATTCATGAAACTGACGGGGAAGGAAGACAGTCTATGCGAGAGTGGTGGAAGTCATACAACATTATGAAGTCTATTCACAACATAGAAGAGGCATGGAAGGAAGTTAAAATGAGTTGTATGAATGGGGGGTGTGGCGTAATCTTTGGCCAGATGTAGTGGAAGCACCTAGAAGAATTGTCCAGATGCAGAGACAAGTGCTTGAAGACATTGCTGCAATGATTGAGGGGTCTGAACTTGAAGATGTCACGGTAGAAGATCTCGTAGAACTTGTAGCAACGCACGACGATCCTATTAGCAATGAAGATCTGATCGAGTTACAGAATAATCCTATCTACGATGAGGAAGAACAAGTAGAAGAGAAAGTTTTATCTTCAGGGGAAATACAAAATGCACTTTCAAAAATTTATTCAGGTTTGGACATATTGCAGAGTATAGACAATAATGATGACCGTGTCTTGACCGTGTGTCAAACAATTAAAAACAGTGTTGGGTGTTATGAACGTATTTTACAAGAACGTAAACAAAACGTTACCCAAAAGACAATAGATGTATTTTTCCGTAAAAAATAAGAGTATGTATTGCATAAAGCGTTCTTAGAATTAAAGTGATTGATTAAAATGATTTGTATTTTTTTGTATTAAATTTTGACTATGTTTAATCATAAACCTCGATATACGCGAATTTCAGTTAACGCGATTTTTTTTTCGGAACGTATCCCTCGCGTAAAGCGGGGTATTACTGTATATATATATATATATATATATATATATATATATATATATATTATATATATATATATATATATATATATGTACATATATATATATATATATATAAATATATATATATATATATATATATATATATATATATATATATATATATATAATATATATATATATATATATATATATATATATATATATATATATATATATATATATATATGTACATATATATATATATATATATATATATATATATATATATATATATATATATATATATATATATATATATATATATATATATATATATATATATATATATATATGTACATATATATATATATATATATATATATATATATATATATATATATATATATATATATAGGGTGATATGGAATTCACTGCATATATAAGACCGATTGCAGCAAATTCATGTTAAATAGCGAATCTCAATAATACAGGAAAAAATTCGACCCTAAAGAAATGAATATGATTTTCACGACGCCACTGGTAGATCATACAACTAGACAATATCGCCGAGCGTTAACCAGAATGTCAAATTCAAATTCAAAAAAGCTTTATTAATACTCAATACAATTTACAAGGTTGGTTTACAGTTTTTGTGTTCAATGGATAACATTGTGCTTTTTAGTACATTCATCCACTGTAAGGCCTTGCGGCTTATGTTCGGCATGTTTAGTATACCAGCCCTTATGTACCCGATAATCTTCCAGGCATTTCTGGATGTTTATCCTTTAATGACTATTATTATTTATGTTTTTTTTTGTTAAGGTACTTTGGCTATTGTTATTAAAATTATGGTAATTTTATTAATTTAGGCTGCTGGGAAAAAATTTTAATAAATAATCCAGCTTGAACGAGGATATGAGGTTACACATAGTTACTACAATGTTGCTCACATTTGAATAGGTTTTTCTTAACAAATTTGATAAGAAAAAAAAATATAAAAATTGTTTCCTTTTAAAATAACTACTTCCTGACACCAAGTATTAATTACACAAGTTTCATATTTCAATATTTTATTATAATAAGTAAAATTTTAATACACGTAATTCACTAAAATTTTATTTGCTTCATTGTAAGAAGGAAAGCATTAGAAATACATTATTGAGGTAGGTAAGGTTTTTAAAGTGGTTCGTTTTGTACGGATTTATTCTACACAAAAAAAAAACTCTTCTTTGTTGTCTGCGGCGGCATAAAAGAATTTTTTGGGGCCTGAGTGTCGATAACTTCAGGTTCGTAAAATTAGTGGAAGTTTGGGTATCCCGTGTTATTTTTGATACTGGCTTCTTTCTTTTTTTTGATTTCTTCATTTGTTTATTGATATCTTTCCCTTTTTTATTTGTATTTTTCCTCGGCTTGGCTGCGATGATTCTTACAACTTACTTTTGTAAGGACCTGATACATTTCCACAGTTTTTTGTATAGTATTTTTTGTAGTATTAGGCATAATGATTTTACAATTTAAAAAAAAAAATGAATCCCGAAGTAGATGGTTCACTACTTAAACGTGGTAATCACGTAGAAGACGTCAGGTTGTTCAGCAATTTGCTTATTTTCATTATTGATAAAAATAGAAGCGTCTTGTTAGATCGATGTGCTTTCATTATTTGAATTTGTTTAAGAGAGAGTGCATTTATATTTTCAGCTGCTTTAAAAAAATGTTCAGGAAACACGGTTTTGTCCACGGGTGAAACTCCACAAGCTTTAAATCCGTCCAATAGCAGCTCTTTGGTAAGCTTCTGCAAATTAACTTGCAACTTAATATTGATTAACTTACATTACTTTAGCTGGATTTATCCCCAACCATTTTTCTGTTGCTTGACTAAATTGACGGCTCATAGGTTTTAAAAAAAAGAGCTGAAGCCTCGGAGTAGTAAGGCCTGGCAGTCGTATCATTATTATCCCATTCAACGCTTCTAGGTTTTTCAAATGCATTGTATTTACATCAAGCAGAAGTAACACTTTATTTTCAGGGGTTGGCATTACTACGCTTATAAAATGTTTCATCCATTCTACATATAAGTTTGAGTTAATATACTCAGGCTGCCAACTATATATAGCTACTTACAACGCTAGATCATTAGGAAACGAGGCCTATTGAACTGGAGTACGAGGTCAACAAGATAAAGTGGGACATTCTGGGAATATCGGAAGTAAAAAGGAAAGGAGAGGACTGCCTAAGGCTATATTCGGGACATGTCCTATTTTACAGTGGAATTGAACAAAACAATACCGGCGGCGTAGTAATCCTGCTCCTAAAATACAGACACTGAAAGTAATATCAGACAGGAACTGATATTACTTTCAGTGTGACACCTTAAGAATTATTTCCAATATGACGATAAAAATAATCTAAATTTACGCACCGACAAGTAACCACGATGATGACCTGGTCGAAACATTATATCAAGAAATTTCACAAGGCCTGACAGAAAATAAAACGAAATACACCCTGGTTATAGGAGATTTCAACGCAAAAATATGAACTATACACAGCGAATTAAAATACATTGGCCCATTTGGACTAGACATGAGAGAGGTAACATGCTGGCTAATTACTTAGAAAAAGAACAACTCTACGCACGGAACACCATTTAAAAAAAAAAGAACAAAAAGTGGATGAGCCCAGTTGGTAAAATTAAGAATGAGATAGACTACGTGCTAACATACCACAAGCACATAATCCAAGATGTCGATGTCCTTAGTTCCTTCGCAACTGGCAGTGATCACAGACTAGTAAGATGCAAAATTCTTATAAATGGAAAACTAGAAAGGGTCAGGAGAATTAGTAACAGACAAAAACCATTAGATGCAAGCTCACTAAAGGACCACAAAGAAGACTATAAGAGACAACTAACACAATAATGAACAAAGGGAACACCACACCTTCATGAGAATATAGATGAAATGAATGGAAGATGGACAAAATTGATAAAAGAAACGGCAGCAAACTACATGACATTATAGGAACAAAAAAAAGGATAAATTAACACAAAAAACCAAACAACCACTGGAAAACGGAGAGAAGTAATAAAGTCGAATAAAAGAAATATGGTGGAATATGCTGAAATCAATAGAACTGCAAGAATGGAAGGAGAAATAGATAGAAGAACTGATACAACAGAATAGGGGTTTGAACATATTCAGAAAGGAAAACTCACACAGAAGGGAGATTAATAAACTTATAGACAAAAATGGAAACCCTATAGACCACAAATACTTAAAGTGGCAAAAACATTCTATGCAGACCTATACGGGTCGAAAGCCGATGAGGACACTCTAAGAACTTCAAGAGAGAACAACCGAAGGATACTTAATGTCGGTTCCGAAGATCTACCAGACATCGAAGTTGAAGAAATTGAAAAAGCCATTAACCAAATTAAAAATGGAAATGTAGCAGGAAAAGATGGAATCCTGCCGAAATGCTAAAAGAAGGAAGACCGCTATTAATTAAAGAGCTTAAAAAACTCTTCGATTAATGTCTAATCGAAGAAGTGATACCAAAACATTGGGAAACTGCCATAGTTATATTGATATACAATAAAGGAGTTCCTAGCAATTTGGAGAACTATAGGCCAATAAGTCTTTTGTCACGAATATACCAACTATTCATGAGATTAATTTTTGCGATTAGACAAAAAGTTTGAAAATTACCAACCCAAAGAACAAGCAGGCTTCTGAAAAAGATTTGGCACACTCGAACATCTACAGACTGTCAGACAACTTATAAAAACGGTAACTGAATACAATATCACAGTCTGAATGGCACTTGTCGACTTCCGAAAAGCTTTTGACACAGGGAAATTGAAAAAACGATGAAAAACGCAAGAGTCGATCAAAGGTATATTAACATACTGACAAAAATCAAGGAACAATCAAATCTAAAACTAAGATTACACAAAGACATTAAGGAACTAAAAATAAAGAGAGATGTTAGACAGGGTGACATCTATCACCCAAAATATTCACCCTCGTACTAGAAGATATCTTCAAGAGCCTTCACTGGGAAAACACGGGACTTAACATCTCCGGAGAGAGTCAACAACTTAAGATTTGCTGACGACATCACACTTTTTGTCGAAAATGAAATCGAATTGAAAGAAATGCTCCAAGAATTACAAACTGAAGCAAAAAAGTTCGGTTTCGAGATGAACATCACAAAAACCAAATTCATGACGACGAACAAACCACCAATAATGACGTAATATCCATACACGGACAAGTGGAAAGGGCGGTTTCATATGTATATTTGGGATAGGAAGTTACACTCGGAAATGTGAATCAAAAACTGAAAGAAGGATGCGCCTGGATAGGCGGCTTACGGTAAAATGAAGCAAGTCTTTCAGTCCAAACTGCCTTTAAAACTTAAAAGTAAAGTATATAACGAGTGCATTCTACCAGTAGATACATATGGCAGCGAAACTGGGACGGAAAATTATTAGAAAATTGCTCATCAGAGAGCAATTGAAAAGACAATCCTAGGTATATCACTTAGGGACTGCAAACTAAACGATTGAATCAGGAAAAAAACAGGGGTCCACGACATAATTAAGAGGATATCTTCCCTCAATTGGAACTGGGCTGGCCATGTGGCCAAAACTACTGATAACTGGAGCGGAAAAGTGACTAGATGGAGATCATGGGAGGAGAAAAGAAGTACTGGCAGACCTCAACAATGTTGGTATGACCATATTAAAAGATCAGCGGTGCTCAATTGGTATTAAATTGCTCAAAACAGGGACATATGGAAGCATATGAGAGAGGCCTATATCCAAAGGATAGATAATGGCTAAAAGAAGAAGATAGTCAGTGTCTGAAATGATGAGAACACTCTCAGAAAGTTAGTTCCGGCTCATTCTCCAATTCGGGATTTTGTCTCATTCTTTTTTGAATATAATCATTGGCAACAGAATCTGTCCAGCCACACTGGCACAACATAAGGTTACCATATTAACTCCTCTCTGATTTCGCCGATTCGTTTCTTCCTTTTTGCATTTTTTTCTGAATGGTGGAAAATCCACTTTCATCAACTTTTAATAAGTTGAGGGTCAATTTACCCTACTCTCCTCTACTTGAAAATCAGCTATTAAGGGGCAATGAACCAGTTGTTCTCGGGCGTTACCAATGTAGGCATTTCATGGCGGATTGATTTTGTAAATGATTTGGTAAAATGCAGTTTTGCCCCCTTTTTTTAATTTTTTCAAAAATTTTCGATTTAAAAAAAGTATTGAATATGCTCTACATGACCCCACGAGTCACCTGTATCAATATATGCAGTGAATCTCATAGCACCCTGTATATATATATATATTATATATATATATATATATATATATATATATATATATATATATATATATATATATATATAACATATATATATATATATATATATATATATATATATATATATTCATATGAGCTTTGATGAATGTTTTAAGGCCCTCAATTAGTTTTGAAATCAATATTTTGGTATATAAGGGTATAGGATATTAATATTAAATATTAAAAACAAAACTTTACTAATACAGTAAAAGTTATTTCAAGTACTTATTATTACAATCATAAAAAGAAAGAAGAGCTACGAATAAACCGAAAAACATGAAATTTTTGTATCATTTTTTAAAAAAGGAATCTTTAATTTTCACTGTCGTCACGTTCATCTTTGCTCCAGTTGGGTTCTAATAAGTTGTATCTTGCGGTCTGAAACGAAGCAGCTGTTCATAGTAGTCATTGTATGGTGTAGGGATCAGATTTTGCTTACACAATTGCAATAAGTCTTTTTTCTTTTGGATCGAAATTCCAAGCCTTTTTTATAGGGTTGAACTGCGTTCTTAACATTTTTTTTACCGCTTTTGTTTTCTTTGTTAGTTGCTCAATAATTTAAATTCAAAAATAAAATATTTTCATAAGATTTTCTATACTGTAGCTATACGGCATCAGTAAATTTAAGTTTTGTTGCTTTAGGGATTTCTGCTGTTTTGTTTTGTTGCTGACTTTGTTTATCTTTTTTTCTATAACAGTTTGTTTAGGAAAATTTCCGTGCATTAATCTGATCACATTGAGCGGTGTGGGATTGCACCATTCGCACAACTTAAGCCCAACCATCATGTGTATAAATAGGTACATTTTTTCATTTGTTTTCAATCTTAGACTCCTTTGTTGAACAAGGGCCGAGACCAAACTAGTGGTGGAACTGATCACCGGCCACTGTCACCTGAAACATTTACAGAAAATGGGTATAGATGAGGATGAAGAAACCTCTATGCACGTCCTATATGAATGTGAGGCTTTAACATAAACTCTTCGGAGATCCCGATAGTGACGATAATTCACCACATGCTTGAAAAGAACCTAATGAATCTTCTTAAAGGGAGACGCTTTTATAACTAAGACAGGGGAGCACAATATACCAAGAGGCTGCAGTACACAAACAGGCACAATCGTCCACCCTGCCTACAACAAATCAGCCAACCAATCATTGTGAGCCTCAAATATAATCTAGAGATATTTAACATATTAAGACGAACTACTGCTACTGACTAACATGTTCCTAGCTGTCTTTTTAAGCTGCACTTTTCCAAATACATTCAAAATAATCTAAAAATACTAATGAACTAAACTTATTAAACTAGAAACCTAATTTACTTATCAAAGTTCATTATTAATTCATTAGGATAATATTAACAACCATAATAATTACCATAATTCTTCATTTGGAGCTGATGAAAGATTCTAAAAACCTATTTATTTCCATTCCTTATAAGGAGTATTTTTGTAAGCCGTATGTAACAATACGTAACAAGTAATGACATTTAAACAATATTATAAATTTCATTTGAAACATTTAGCTCCAAACCGTCTCTTTCTAAATGGTAAAATCTCTTTTAGAGACCAACTTGTATTAAAAGCTAACTGATATATTATTATTTGTTCAAATATTAGTTATTTATTGTATCATCTCAAACCAAGCTAAGTTTAATTTTTAACCGTCCTATATTTTTAACAGTTTTAAGAAGTTTTGCAAGTATTTGTATATATTTGCAAGTATATAATTTGAATGTATTGTTTTATATAAAATATTTTTAGGTTATAAATAATAAATGTCATTTAATACTCGAAAATATCTATTTGGATTCAAAGGTCTTGTGTGGTAAGTACACATTTTCTATGGACGTGAAGATTTTTCAATTCAAACTTTAAATATTCGTTTTTAAATAAAGAGTGCCACTGCGAGTATACTTTATCAACCTGATACAAATGTCGATACTTTCAGGGAACCAATCTTATATACTAAATTGCCTATCGATATAATGTAATACAAATCATTTATCTGTAACTATCATCTTAAAGCAATAGGTATTTAGCTTCACACTTGTAGTTATGTACGTTATCAAAATATCTGATTATTTTAATTGCAAATTCATAAATTCCCGTGACTAAAAAAGCTAATCTGTTAACCATCTTAAATGATAGCGCGAACTTAAAAGAAAATTTATAAATTCGCTGGTAATATTGGCAATATTTTAATTTCGTCCAATTTTAGATGCATTTTTAACAGTAATAATAAATAAGTAATTGGTAGATTGGAGTTTTTAAGTAGATAAGCTATAAGCCAATAAATTTGCTTATGTATGGGCGAAACTTTTGCAATCTCAGAATAATATGCATTATATTCTTATTCTGAAACAAATTTTTTACATATTCTGAGTTTTTAGATACACAAATTGCTAAATTAACATTACTGATAAATTTTTTATTCTGGATGGTTTTTAGGTTCAAAAAATACTGTCTATGTTATGATCCTGAATTATATATACAATATAATTCATTGAATTTTTACAACTTCTACCATATATCCTAAACTTAGGTTAATTTTTAATCAGATAATAACAACAATCTATTATATATATATATATATATATATATATATATATATATATATATATATATATATATATATAAAAAATGCAACGTCTCTTTGTCTGTCTGTCCGTTAGTGCGCTTATCACTGGAGAACCACTTATCCTATTTACGTTCTTTATTTTTAAAACATACATATATTCTCTGACCAGGTTATAGGCTATATTTTATTACGTTAAGTAACATAAGGAATAAGCAGTGTCGATAATAGTGAATTCAGTCGGAAAAAAGTTTGCCGCTAGCGCACTCTCTTGCATTACACTGCCTAAACCATTAAATATGGAACAACAAGCAAAGAATATCTATAATATATATATATATATATATAATATATATATATATATATATATATATATATATATATATATATATAGATATATATATATATATATATATATATATATATATATATATATATATATACATACATATATATATATATATATATATATATATATATATATATATATATATATATATATATATATATATATATATATAATGAAGCTTCTCGGTTTGTCTATCCGTTAGTGTGCTTATCACCCGAGATCCGATTTACGTGTTTTTTTTTAATTCATACATTTGTTCTCTGGCGATATTATCTATAATCTTCTATAATATATATAAAACGCAACGTCTCTCTATCTGTCTGTCCGTTAGTGCGCTTATCATTGGAAACATACATATGGTCTCTGGCCAGGTTATAGGATATATATTTTTTACGTTAGGTAACATAAGAAATAAACATTACGATAATAGTGAATCAAGCCGGAAAAAACCTTGCCGCTAGCGCGTTCTCTTGCAATATACTGCCTAAACCATTAAACATGGAACAATATTATGTAGCAAAGAATATAATATATAAAATGCAACGTCTCTCTGTATGTCTGTCTGTCCGTTATTTAAATATATATATATATAGTTCTATATATATATATATATATATATATATATATATATATATACATATATATATATATATATATATATATATATATATATATATATATATATATATATATATATATGTATTATATATATATATATATATATATATATATATATATATATATATATATATTGCATTTTTAATATATATTATATTCTGTGCTACATGATATTGTTCCATATTTAATGGTTTAGGCAGTATATTGCAAGAGAACGCGCTAGCGCCGAACTTTTTTCAGTTTCGACTTGATTCACTATTATCGTCGCTGCTTATTCCTTATGTCACCTAACGTAATAAAATATCTCCTATAACCTGGCCAGAGAATATATATATATATATATATATATATATATATATTATATATATATATATATATATATATATATATATATATATTACTTCCGAGTTCACCACCCAAAACTAACCCCTTAAGTCAAAATTTAACTTTCAAAACTACACGGCTCTAATGAGGTCATTCCTATATTAGTACCAAATTTCAGCTTTCTATGTCAAATACTTTCAGAGAAAATCGGGTGTGACAGACAGATGGACGGACGGACAGACTCCGAAGTGATCTTATAAGTATTCCGTATGGAACACTAAAAATAGATACAAAAACACTAAATAGAAGAAATACCGACAAAAATGAAGGGTCCCGACCGAATAAAGTATTTTCGGCAGTTTTCACCCTTCTTTCTCTCGACTATCTTGACGCAGAGAGATGGATGCTGGGAAACTTCCGACGTTTAATTCACCTAATTAAAGAGAAAGTAACCCTAGTCGCTTACTATATTGAACTGAAGTTTGGGTTCGAAACGATCTTTGGTAAAAATGGTGGTAGTTCCCGATATGCTAGGCATATTACCAAAACTAGGATGCGTACTTATCCAGCTAATTCTCATATTCCCTTGGAACCTACTACGAGGAAACGATAGACAATTGAGTGTTGGGATAATGAAAGAAAGCGGATACATAAGAAGTGATCGTGGTGTTCGAACTGGAATTCCCACGGTGGATCTTCGAAATTACTTGCTGGTATAAAAAAGGCATCCTAATGATTTGAATAAATCGCCATCACCTCTTCGATTTCTAGAGGTGTGTCAATATGAGAATGTTTTCACGTTTTTTTTTTTTGTGCGGTTAATTTTAGCAGGGGAAACCCTGTATTGCAATGGATCTTTTATTTCTAAAGGTCAAGCCTTCGACCACATCATAATACCTTACAACGCTGCAATTAGTTATATGGGTATTACTTAACATTTTTTCTATAGATAATATTAGATACCTACATAAATTTTAAAACATAAAACAGTAGATAATTAGCAAACTGACTAATTTCTTTTTAAAAATCATAAACTTTACGATTTGTATGCCTTATCTAAATTATTTTTGGATAAGTAATTTGGTCTAAGCAACAAATATAGTTAGAAAGGTTTTAAATAAGATGTTCTAGATGTGATTTATATTAAGATCAAAAAGTTTACATAAAAATACAAAAAGTGTGTTTTAATAAAAAATTATAAATTGCTGGAAGTTCGGGGTTTAATTTTATAATTAGTTATATCCGAGTAAAAAAGGATGCAAAGTTATTTAAGGAAGATTTCATAAAATTGTAGTTTGTGTTATATGCTGTACTAGGTAAGTTAAAAATTTTAATGATTTTTACATACACCATGTTAGACCTAAAACAAACCAGAGGCATTTTTGCTTAATTATATTCTTTAAGAGGGTCATATACTTCAAAGTTGGGCCTTCAAATATATATCAAATTTTCTAAAATTTTTGCTAATATACACGCTTCAATTACTTATTTTTCAAACTTCGAAACGCAATTTCTCGAAAATTGTGGGGTAAATTAAAAACTATTCCAGAGAAAATTTATCTGTTTAAAATTTTAAATCCTTCGTCTGAAAGTTCCGAAAACAGAGTTTTAAATAAACCTAAGTGTTCACCTTCAAATTAAAATTTGCATGTTGCGCTTTTCAAAAAAAAAAGTTTGAGAGTTCTAATTGATTTTCATTGGACCACCATGTATCTGTGTAGAAGTATAATGATGTATTTAATTTACTAAAAAGATTTTACTTTAAACTATAAAATTTAATACTTTTACAATATGTTTTTGTATTTAGAGCAATATAGATAATACAAACTGAACAGTCAATAAAATGTTATAATTTTATAATTTTCTTCACACATATTTACATTGCGAAAGGGAGATTAAGTCAATAGTAGATTTTCAGGTATTTTTTTTACGATGCCATTTGACTGAGACAGTAGAAAACCTAAAAATATAATTCTTCGGTTTTAATTTTTCAATCAGTTTTTAAAAGCTTTAAATATGAGACAAAAAAAAATTTCAAAATATTTGAAAAATAAATAGCACAATATTCCACAGACAGTTTACATAACCTAAACTAAGGAATTGCGTTATGTAGACTATTCCCTCATATGGAGTTTACTCAACAGAAAATAAATATCTCTAAAAAGCACAAAAATTTTAAAATGCACCTATTTTATCAGCACATGGAGGTATTTATACTAAGCTCAAAACCTGGTCAAAAGTATTCTTTCCTTTAATTTGATTTGAAATTATTAGTTAAATTATTTTTTCTAAACAACCGACCCTATACTGGATTGCTTAGTATCAAGTATTTCTTATTTACTAATTTTTAGCAACCACGACTCTGGTTACTACTTAATAAGTAGGTTTCGTTGTTTGTAAATAAAATATATGTAGTAATTTCACGAATATAATTATAATCAGATGTTATCATCCTCATCTGAGTCTGTTCTATAACTGATATTATCTTCGGGGCGCAGTGTTTTAGCCGCTAAAAGAAATTCCAGAGCCCTTTGAGAACAAAATTCTACTTGTCTTAAGTACTGGATGTAAACATATAAGTAGTGAATTGGCCATGATCTATTTATTACAAACGTGCTACAGTATGTGTAACAGCTCTTATTTCAGCGTATTTGTGTTATATGTTAGGATTTCGCTCTTGTATAAGATTTAGTTTATACTTTATCCATTAACGAGTAACTCGGAGAATAATTTTTGCATATACTTTGAATTATGTTGTATTGTATGAGACATAGGTCCATTGAGTCCAGCTCTTATTTCAGCGTATTTGTGTTATATGTTAGGATTCCGGTCTTGTATAACATTCAGTTTACGCTTTATCCATTAACGAATAACTAGGAAAGTATTTTTTGCATGTACTTTGAATTATGTTGTATTGTATGAGACAGGTCCATTGAGTCCGGTCTTCCGAGAAATTTGATTATCTTTTTTAAAACTGAAGAAGCACCGATAAACCGACAGACATTAAATTTATTTGAGCAATTTGAGTCAGATACCCGTTCCTTTAACTCTTGGGTTTTTTGCCGTTTGTCCGATCACTACTTACTCCGAAATGTTTTGTGGGTCGTCCAACTTGTATTTTCCCCACAATGGTAATTTGGAAAACCATTTCGATAATCGACATTACTTGTTAGATGTTGCTCCCTATTTATTTTTACGCTGCATTTAAAATATATCAATTTACTTTTGAAGATACGGATTTTACTTCGTAGGTAATTACAAATTTGTATCAAAATGTTCTCCATATATTCTATTCTATATCTACTAAATGACAGAAATCTAGCATAATTTAATCAAGAATTAATTTTCTACTCCTTTTCCTTGTCCCTAATCGATTCCACAAGGAAACATATAGTTTAATGAAATTCTTGAATTTAAATAAAGACGTTATCATTAAAATAAAAGCCAGTAACACAAAATGACGTGTACATGCGAACGATATTTTTCATGATAAGGATAGGCAATTATCTTGTCTAAGTTTGGCGCAACAATTCTGATTTGAGACCGGCTGACAATATTACTAAAATCCTGTTCTTTGACAAAAAGGAAACAAAAGTATATTAATTACTATGGCATTTTTAAGTCAATAAAACTGAGACAATAACTGATTCTGGCTACTTCCAAATCGCGCTACATCTTTAGATTTTAACATTTGTAATTTGGAAACAGTTAGCAACTTAAATGATAACCAATTTTTGATGTCAATATGATATTTCTAACTTAAAAATAACATTTAGTATAATGGTCATTCAATATATTTAAACTGAGGTTATATTATTTAACGGCTTCAAAGTATATTATCTGCATCTTACATATATATATATATATATATATTATATATATATATATATATATATATATATATATATATATATATATATAAATACATATACAAAAAAATATATTCGTCATAAATATACTTTTAGCCGCCCCTAAAATTTGCTTAACACACCCTAAAAAATTATGCTGGCTGAGGAACTGTATTCTGTAGAACTTCCCAGAAATATTGTACAATATGGAAAAAATTTACTTTGCGGTTTTTAGTAAAATCACTAATTTCCAGTACAATTGTTTTAGCCATGCCTATATATACAATTGAAATTTCATAATGGGAAGAAAATATACCTATGTTGCAAGGTTACACACACATTTTAAATCCTAAGATTTGGAATGAAGCTTTTAATTTAAATGTACGAAAAAACTATGTATGTTAAATTAAATATTGCTTACGATGCTAGTAGAGGGGAGGCTACTGAACTCAAAACCTCTCTCTCGGGCCTTTCTCAATTAGCTTTGTTTACTACATAATAATTATACTTTTGTCACACAAATATGACTATGATATCGTGATACTAAGATAAGAACGATATTAAGCAAGTAGTAATGTTTGTATCCAATGTACCTCTGTCGGTCGGAATCAGTTTTTTTACATTTATACATATATATATATATATATATATATATATATATATATATATATATATATATATATATATATATATATATATATACTATATCTCATCATTAGCTTATTCCATCCATAGTCGGATGCAAGCCTCCCCAAGTTGTCTCCAATGAGGTCTGTTATTTGCTCTTTGCATCCAGTAGTGTCCCGCTAATTTTTTATGTCGTCCGTCCATCTTGTCTGTGGTGTACCTCAGCATTTTGTTCTCTAGGCCTCCATTCAACCATATCCTTATTTATATATATATATATATATATATATATATATATATATATATATATATATATATATATACATACATACAATACACGCACCTGGATTGTTTGACTTCCAAAAGTAGCGTAACCTACCATATTTGTTAGAAACCAGGAAGACAGTTCACAGACCATCACATTTACAGATCCCATTTGGAAGAGATTTGATTGCCCACAACCGACATTACCATCGGGGCCTCAATATTGACCTGCCGGAAACTTTTCACAATAGAATATAGAAATACAATAAGAAGGAACAATAGGACAGTTATAATAACTTTATTTAAGAAAGACAAAGATGTGGGAGATGTTGCTAAAAGAAAAGGTGATGATAGAAACGCGTTTAAAATTTTTTAGCTCTCATTGGTGGGATGTAACCAAGTTATCGGATACGCAAAAATTGTTTACTATAGCTATGATCATCTTTCATTTCTATAGTAACTCTATCTATATTCGATTTTCGCATATTCTCTCTCTCTCTCTCTCTCTCTCTCTCTCTCTCTCTCTATATATATATATATATATATATATATATATATATATATATATATATATATATATATATATATATATATATATATACATATATATATATATATATATATATATATATATATATATATACATATATATATATATATATATATATATACAGGGGGTTACGGAAATCTACAATAAATGCATATTACCCGTGATGACATATGCCTGTAAAACTTGGCCCTTCACCCAGAAAAACATAAACAAGCTACGTGTACACCATCAAGCGGTCGAACGTCGAATACTAAATATATCCCTAAAAGATCACAAAACTAACGAGTGGATTAGACATAAGACAGGTGACAGATATTATCCAACGAATAACCACACTAAAATGGAACTGGGTGGGACACGCTGTAAGGAAGCGAGAGGGATGGTTCACCAAAGCCATTAAATGGCAGCCTTGGGGGGAACGCAGAAAAAGAGGTAGACCTTCTCAATATTGGGTAGACGATATCAAAAAACAAGCAGGTTTGTGATGGTATAGAAAAGCGGAAGGCCGAAACGCATGGCGTGATAAGAGAGAGGCCTATACCTGAAAGTGGGTAGATGAAGACTTATAAAGAAGAAGAAGACGGAAATCACTGCATATATTGAAACTAGGACCACCTTGTAGCAAGACTGATTGCAAAAAATTCACCTTAAATAGCAGATCTTCATAATAAAGTAAAAAATCTACCGCCACTGGTAAACTAAACAACGAAACAATATGGCTGATAGTTAACAAGAACGTGACATCTACAGTGCTGGCGAGATTTAAGTCAGCGCAGGCACATTGTACGAACAGCAACAATGCGTCTGCTGCTGAGCTAGATCGGACAATGTCGGCCTTTCAGGTGCGGGTTGGTTTGGCTCTTTTTTTGATTTCTCAAAAATTTTCGAATTTGATTAAAAAGTATTGAATGTGCTTCTTCATGTCCCCAAGGGTCACCTGTTTCAATATATGCAGTGATTTCCATAACACAACACCATATATATATATATATATATATATATATATATATATATATATATATATATATATATATATATATATATATATACACATATATATATATATATATATATATATATATATATATATATATATATATATATATACATGTTAGTTGTGTGTTCAGTATACAGGAGTCTTGAGTGATACCTTTTATTTTTTCTAAAAATAATTACATATATATATATATATATATATATATATATATATATATATATATATATATATATATATATATATATATATGTAATTATTTTAAATAAAAGGTATCACTCAAGACTCCTGTATACTGAACACACAACTAACATACGAACAATATACATAACGACCATGTTCGGCGTCGTTAGGTTTAAAAACACTACCAACAATTATGTAAGCCATGTCTACAACATCCGCGCAAAATTCAGTAAAAACCTAAAGATTCGAGACAGTCAAAAAAACATAAATCTAAAGTCTCTGAATTACCTTGCTCCAAAACCTTACCACTTGCTTTCAGGACATATTAGAGAAATAAAAAAATAAATTTGATAAGGCTTGCACAAAATGTATTTATGAAAACTACAGCACCTTTGCACCATTATTCAGATAGATGGTCACTGAAATTGCTTTTTCCACAGTCTTAGAAGAGGCAAGTGATGATTATGTTTGGTCTGGATATTGCATGAAGTCATTTTTTTTCCTGAAAACTGTGAATGTTAAATAGATAGTAAGGATAAAATGGGACGCATACAGGCGTATCTTTTGCCTAGGTATCATTAGTATCGAAAAATGTAATATTAGTTATAGTAATTTTCTTTGTATTTTATATTTGTATTTCTTGATAAATGGAAAAGTAAATAAAATAAAAATAAATATGATTAATATATATGGTATATATATATATATATATATATATATATATATATATATATATATATATATATATATATATATATATATATATATATATATATATACCATATATATATATATAGAAGAAACTATAGTATAGCGAGACGCGTCATACAGTTTCAGTGAAACTAAATAAAGTGGAAATTTGACAATATTAGTCTTTCATTATATTCGTTATGAATTTCCATCAAGTAACAGCCACAACAATTCAAAGTTTATATATACATTTATATATATATATATATATATATATATATATATATATATATATATATATATATATATATATATATATTAGCAGTGCCCGCGGCTCCGCTCGCGTAGACTTGATTCACTACTATCGTCACTGCTTATTCCTTATGTTACCTAACGTAATAAAATATCTGCCATTATTTCCCCTTATCTCCTATTATTTATCCTTATCTCCCAATATCTCTACATAATTTCCATTATCTAGGCTTATCTCTGCTCATCTCCCAGTATTTCTCCTTATCTCTCATTATTTCCCCTTATCTCCCATTATCTCACATTATCTCCCATTATCTAGGCTTATCTCGACTTATCTTGCAATATTTCTCCTTATCTCACATTATTTCTCTTTACTTCCCATTATCTCACCATACATAACTCCCATTATCTAGACTTATCTCTGCTTATCTTCCATTATTTCTCCTTATCTCTCATTATTCATACTTATCTCCCATTATTTCACCTTATCTCCCATTATCTAGGCTTATATCGAATTATATGGAACATATGTATAAATTTATAAAAACACGTAAATCGGTTAAGTGGTTCTCAAGTGATAAGCGCACTAACGGACAGACAGACAGAGAGACGTTGCATTTTATATATCTTATATTCTTTGCAACATGATATTGTTCCATATTTAATGGTTTAGGCAGTGTATTGGAAGAGAACGCGCTAACGGTAACCTTTTTTCCGACTTAATTCACTATTATCGTGACTGCTTATTCTTTATGTTACCTAACGCAATAAAATATATACTATAACCTGGCCAGAGAACATATGTATGTTTAAAAGAAAGCACGTAACGCACTAACGGACAGACATACAGACAGACAAACAGACAGAGAGACGTTGCATTTTATATATATTATAGACAGAAGATTATAGATAACCTGGCCAGAGAACAAATGTATGAATTAAAAAAAAAAAAAACGTAAATCGGATAAGTGGTTCTCGAGTGATAAGCTCACTAACGGACAGACAGACAGACAGAGAGACGTTGCTTTTTATATATATTATATTATTTGCTACATGATATTGTTCCATATTTAATGCTTTAGGCAGTGTATTGCAAGAGAACGCGCTAGCGGCAAACTTTTCTCCGACTTGATTCACTATTATCATCACTGCTTATTCCTTATGTTACCTAACGTAATAAAATATCTCCTATAACCTGACCAGAGAACATATGTATGTTTAAAAAAAAAAGCACGTAAATCGGATAAGTGGTTCTCCAGTGATAAGCGCACTAACGGACAGACAGACAGACAGAGAGACGCTGCATTTTATATATATTATAGATATTCTTTTCTACATCATATTGTTCCATATTTAATGGTTTAGCATGTTTAAAAAAAAAGACGTAAATCGGATAAATGGTTCTCCAGTGATAAACGGACAAACAGACAGAGAGACGTTGCCTTTTTTATATATTATAGATATCCTTTGCTACATGATATTGTTCCATATTTAGTGGTTTAGGCAGTGTATTGCAAGAGAACGCGCTAGCGGCAGACTTTTTTCCGATTTGATTCACTATTATCGTCACTTCTTATTCCTTATGTTACCTAACGTTATAAAATATAGCCTATAACCTGGCCAGAGAACATAAGTATGTTTTAAAAAAAAAAAATCACATAAATTGGATAAGTGGTTCTCCAGTGATAAGCGCACTATTGGACAAACAGACAGACAAAGAGACATTGCATTTTATATATATTATAGATTATAGATATTCTCTGCTACATAATATTGTTCCATATTTAACGGTTTAGGTTGTGTATTGTAAGAGAATGCGCTAGCGGCAAACTGTTTTCAGACTTCATTTACTATTATCGTCACTGCTCATTCCTTATGCTACCTATCGTAATAAAATATAGCCTATAACCTGGCCAGAGAACATATGTATGTTTTTAAAAAAAAAAGTACGTAAATCGGATAAGTGGTTCTCCAGTGATAAGCGCACTAACGGACAGAAAGACAAACAGACAGACAGAGAGACGTTGCATTATATATATATATATATATATATATATATATATATATATATATATATATATATATATATATAATATATATATATATATATATATATATATATATATATATATATATATATATATATATAGATATAGATATAGATATAGATATATAAATATACATATATATACATACAAAAAAACAGCACCATTTTTGAAATAAGTATTTTTTTTTTATTAGTGAAAGCTTTTAAAGTTCCAAAGGTTCTTTTAGTGAAAAATCTCTTTTTCCTGGATGTTGATTTTAAGATACGAGTACGCGTAAATTTCCGAAGTTCCTCTGTATGAAAGAATTCTTTTTGATGAAAACTTTTCTCATCATCGATTTTGAGTTTCCTATAAGGTTCCCACTATAGGAAACGGCCTAAGTTTTTGGAGCTACAACGAAAAAGAGGTTTGTTTTTCTTCAAGGACCCTCTCATATGGTGAAACTTCAAACACTTAAATTCAAATAAGAATCGATGTTCGGATGTGGGATATTTTTCAGAGAAAAAAAAGCTTTACCAACAGTGATAAGCGCACTATTGGACAAACAGACAGACAGAAAGACATTGCATTTTATATATATTATAGATTATAGATATTCTCTGCTACATAATATTGTTCCATATTTAACGGTTTAGGTTGTGTATTGTAAGAGAATGCGCTAGCGGCAAACTGTTTTCAGACTTCATTTACTATTATCGTCACTGCTCATTCCTTATGCTACCTATCGTAATAAAATATAGCCTATAACCTGGCCAGAGAACATATGTATGTTTTTTAAAAAAAAAAGTACGTAAATCGGATAAGTGGTTCTCCAGTGATAAGCGCACTAACGGACAGAAAGACAAACAGACAGACAGAGAGACGTTGCATTTTATATATATATATATATATATATATATATATATATATATATATATATATATAATATAATATATATATATATATATATATATATATAATATATATATATATATATATATATATATATATATATATAAATATATATATATATATATATATATATATATATATATATATATATATATATATATATATATATTATATATATATATATATATATATATATATATATATATATATATATATATATATATATATATATATATATATATATATATATATATATATATATATATATATATATATATATAGATATAGATATAGATATAGATATAGATATATAAATATACATATATATACATACAAAAAAACAGCACCATTTTTGAAATAAGTATTTTTTTTTTTATTAGTGAAAGCTTTTAAAGTTCCAAAGGTTCTTTTAGTGAAAAATCTCTTTTTCCTGGATGTTGATTTTAAGATACGAGTACGCGTAAATTTCCGAAGTTCCTCTGTATGAAAGAATTCTTTTTGATGAAAACTTTTCTCATCATCGATTTTGAGTTTCCTATAAGGTTCCCACTATAGGAAACGGCCTAAGCTTTTGGAGCTACAACGAAAAAGAGGTTTGTTTTTCTTCAAGGACCCTCTCATATGGTGAAACTTCAAACACTTAAATTCAAATAAGAATCGATGTTCGGATGTGGGATATTTTTCAGAGAAAAAAAAGCTTTACCAACAACGGAACTACAAAAACTTGCAGCCCCTTTATAATTAGATGACCGATTAAAGGGGAAATTCTTCACAGAAAAACTCTTCCTGCAAAGGAATTCTAAACTCTTATACCCAATTTAAAAATCAATGATCGATGGTGAACATTTTTAACAAAAGTAAACCCCGAGTAAAAAAAGTTCTGTTTCTAAGGGGCGTTATGTTCTACATCCATAGAGATGGAGGGAAGTTGAATACAAGGGAATTTTTTTAAGAATAAAAGAGGACACTAAAAGCTGCACTTACCCCTGACCACTTATACAGCGAGGAAGGGGTAAATCGACAACCGGGATGGCCGAAACACCTTAATAAAAAAAAGACTCTTACACTAGAACCCTAAAATCCTGGAGACCTCCTAATGTAATCAGTTAAAAATAGATTACCATGAGAGGGGAGATTTTTTACTAAAATACTCCTTTCCTGCAGCGGAACTCTAAAAATGTACACTATCTTTGTAAATCAATGTCCGGATTAGAAAGATTTTTTCACAAGATATAACCCCTGCCTACACTCTGACTCTAAAAACTTTCGCCTAGTTTAAAAAATCGTTGATTGAGAAGTGCACATGTTTCATAAAAGAAAACCCCAATAAAAACGCTCCATACCTAACTAGTTTTATTTTCTACATCCATAGTGGCATATCCTGCTACGCCAAATATACATACTACTACCTCTGACACTAAAATTTAATTCCTATCTCTAGACTAGTTCAGTAAAATATTCAATAATAAAAGTCCAACCTTGTTGTTAGAAAAGTCACTAAAAAGTCGTGAAAATCATCAACCCCAACTAATTATACCGTATTGATAATTCGACTATAATCAATTTTATTCTATGTATGTTACATACTCTGTATAAACTTGTATACATGAATTCTCATTATTGGTTTACGACCACTATTGAATTTATTGGTTTGCATCTATTGTCTAGAATTATTATCATTGTAAATCCCCCTAATAAAATCATTGCAATTCAATGACGTGACAACACACAAAAATATATAATAGTTAACCCGAATTGGATTATTTTGCAAATATTCACAATAAATGTTGAAGTTGTAGAAAAACCACCAAACTACATTCATGAGGTATTTTTTGGAAATAGCATAAATTAAACATAACCAGCTTTATACACTAAAAGAGTCGACAATTTAGAACGGATTTAGTTGTTACGGAATCTAAACGTCTATTTGTCCAATTGACTTGTTTTTATTACGTATACTTTATGTCGTTTAAACAAATGGGAAACTTAACAGTTTTTATAATTTTAAATTAATTTATCATTTTTATCGATTTAGTCGTAAATAAAAATCAGCAAAGTGCAAGTCGGACTAGCGCAATTAGTCTTCCGTAAGGTGATTGCTTTTAAAATAAAAAATTTTTGTTACGGAGGTATAAAATGACTTCACAAAACTCACCCCAAATGAGTTTTTTTTTTATTATTTATTTATTTAGTAGTAGTATTCACAATACTTTTTAATTTACATTCAAAATAAATTTAACAAACAATTTCATACTCCCAAAATTGAGCCCTGTGGTACTCTAAAATCGTTTTCTATTGCATTTGATATTTCGTTATTGATATTTGTGAATTGATTTGTCAGATAGGACTGAAACCATTTTAGCTCTGTGTCTTGAATACCGTATCTAGTAAGTTTTTTCAATAGAATATCCCTATCTATAGTTTCAAATGCTCTTTTGAAGTCAAGGAAAATTGCTAATATTTTATTTTTTATCTTTTTACATTTCCATCTGTTTATAACATAATTGATTGCTGTTTCACATGAATATTTCTTTCTAAATCCTGATTGAAACTTTGATAGTAGTCTGTGCTGTTCCATGTATTCTTCCAATTGATTTTTTACTATTTTTTCAATAACTTTTTCACATATTTTTAAAGTGTTAATTGGTCTGTATTCTTCACATTTTGATGTATGTTTAACTTTTTGGATAGTAAATATCATTGATTCTTTCCAGTTATTTGGAAACAACCCTGTCTCTAGTGACTTATTTATAATATTCAATATAATATTTCCTGTTATGCCCCAATTATCTAAAATTATGTTACTTGATAGTTTTGTATAGTTTGGTTTTTTCTTAATATTCTTAAAAATAGTTTTCAGTTCTTGTAGATTTACTGCACGAAATTTGAATTTAGTGTCAATCTCAGGTATTTCATTTTCGTATTGTATATCTTCGATGGAGCATCTTATTTCATTTATACTATTTACAAAATCTATTAAAATTTTCAGCTATTTGGAAACTGTCTTTATATTCTATTTGATTATATATCACAGTTTTTATCACACTTTTGGGTTTTCTTAAGACTAGTTCTTTAATTTTATTCCACATTTCTTTTTGGTTATTTGCATTGTTTATTTTATTATTAGTATAATTACTTTTTTCTTTTTCAATTTTGACTTTATACGTATTTCTTATTGTTTTATAACTGTTCCATGCCTCATTTGTATTTTCTAAGATTGCTCTTTGGTATTTAAGAACTTTTTCTCGTTTTAATGCTCTGAGCTCATTATTAAACCATTTGTTATAACTTTTTTTAGACATTTTTTTCTTAAAAGTAAATTTTTTTATTACGTTTTCGATACAATCATCAAAATTGTGAACATATTCATTTAAATCATTAATTTCATCACATCTTAATATTGCACTTAATTCATTTTTGAATCTGTTTTTGTTGTACTTAAAAAGGCTTATTTCTTTAATATGATAGTTTTGCTACTTGGTATCACACTCGATTAAAGTATCAATAGATTCATGATCAGCTATTTTATTATTTATATTATTTTTTGCCGTAATTGTTTCTTTATTTGTTATTATATAGTCTATCAATGTTTTTGAGTTTATTGTTATTCTAGTATATTCGTTCATTACCTGCTTAAGACCGTTATCGTTAAGTATGCTTTCCAGTTTGGTGGCATAAAAATCATTCTTCCAGTCAATGTTGAAATCTCCAGCAATTAAGATATCACAGTTTGTTTCGCATACTTCTTCTATAAAATCTTGAAATGTATCACAAAATTCTGATTTTGAAGCACTTGGTGATCTATATACTATAATTACTATTAATGATGTTTTTTCATATATCGCCATGTATGCACTTATCCAATGTTTTGTATCCTTAATATCGTCTTTAATTTTATTTATTTTCCAATGCTTCCTAAAATAGGCCATTATACCACCAGTTCTAGAAGAGTTCGACAATGTACTATAGGGATCATAGTGTTCTATTTCAATTTCACTTTCATCTATTTCTTCAGTTTGGTGCGTTTTAGTTAGAATTATGAATTCAGGTTTTTCTGTTTCTGCTAATATTTCCAATTGACTAAATCAACCCTTGAATATTTGTATAAATTCCATGCATCTGCTTTGGTTGCTATGCTAACAATCCCATCCTTCTCTTTTTATTATTTAATTTATTTTGATACACAGGACAATCCCGGTTATTGGTGAAGTGATTTTCATCAAGACCCAACTTTAGTCTTTTATTCTCTTTCATGCAGTTAACACATTTCATTATTGTTTCTTTATTGCATTCTTTACCTCTATGGTTTCCATGGCATTTGTAGCATATATTATCATTTTTACATTCATACGCTTTGTGGTTATAGCTCTGACATTTAAAACATTGCATTATATCTGTTCCATCGAAAACCTTACATCTGTCCCATCCTACATTCAGCTTTTGTCCTGTCATTATTTTCGGATACGAATCATTGTCTATTTTTAATTTTGCATTAAATATTGTTCTATTATATTATTTTGTTTCAAATATCTTAACCACTTCTATAATACTATCTTTCATTACGTCATTCTGTTTTTTAAGCTTTTTTATTAATTCGTTATCTGACATTTTGAAATTCATGCCGGTTATTATAATTTGCATTTTAATATCTTTGGGTATTTTTATTTCATAGTTCTCACTGATTTCGGATTGTAACACCTCTTTAATTTTTTTCTCTTTCTTCTACATTCTCACTTTGGATCACTAAGGTACCGTTTTTTCTGTTTTCAACATTTATAATTTTTAAAATTAATTGGATCTACTTTTTTGTTTAATTCAGCTTTTGTTTTTTCTCCGCTCTGTTTCTCCTTCGGTTTTATTATTAAGGGAACATTTTTCGACAAATCTGGCATCACCATATTATCTTTTTAAAGATTGCACATACGTTATTTTTGTTGTTTTTTCATTTGCGTCTTTTATTACCTTTTTTACTTCTTTGCACATTTGGACATTATCTTTTCAATTTTATTATATATATCTTTATTTTTATTTTCAACTTCATTTATATTTCCATACAAGTTTTTAACTTCTTGCATATTTCTTTCACACATTCTCTGTATATTATCAATTTTTTTGAATCTGTCATCGTACCGGCTTTCCATAGCTTCCAATAGCGCTTTAATTTCACATTCATTTTGTCTTAAAGAACTTTCAAATTCATGTTTGTATTCTAATAATGTTTGTTTGTTTTTATCAACACTAATCTGAATTTCCCTCAAAACAAGATCTACATTTCGAATATACAGCATACAATCGTTGCAAATATATCTTACAAAATTGTCTTCATCAATAATGTTTGCCGAGTATTGATCGATACCGGCACATCTCTTTGTAAAATGATACACCTTATCACATACTCCATTGCACCGTATACCATTTTCACCTCTTATTGTTGACTCGCATTTACTGCATTCAACCATAGCTCCCTTTCCAATTCTGCACAAAGTATTTATAATGCACAAAAATATTTTCACACGTTATAAGTATTCCTTTTGTGCCCGATACAGCTCGACCAAACATTGCAAAAAAGAGAAACAACTTTTTATCATTTTATTTTTTACTAGATTAAGTATTTTTACCGTCCTAGTTATCCTGGTGTTAACTTATTTTCTTTGGTTTTTTTAGACTTAATTTCCTCCTTTCACACTTGACAGTTAATAATGATGCTTCCACAAATTACACCAATTAATCACTTCTGCTGTTCTACGAAAAATTGTCAAATTCCGCACAACTTTACTGTCTTTAAATTTAATATTATTCCGCACACATTGGCAGAGCTGCTCTCGCCACGGCGGCCACACTAACATATTTTTAACAAAGTTTGTTTCCGATCTTAGTTTTATTTACCAGATAAATTGTCAAAGTCACTCGTACTAATTTTTCATTCAATCAACACCTTATGGAGAATATTCCAGAATTTTTTTGATTATTACTCTTACGAGATCTGGTTAGGGGACCGCGATTTTTGGCAATCTCATTTGACACCCTAGTCGATGACCTCGAAAAAATGGTTTCAGTGAAGAAAAATTTGGCACCAACATAAGAATTGATGACCGAATGAGAGCAGTGCAGTTTTGAAAATAAAATTTTGGCCTAAAAGGGTTAGTTTTGGGGGGTGATATCGGAAGTGAATTTACCTGGTCATCGAGTGAAAACTTGTAAAAACACAAGTTCAAAAATATGTTGGCTATGTAGAATCTTTGGCACAATGACACTATTCAGTATATATCACCACTACACCAAACACTTTATTTTTGCACTCGACGCGCGTTTCGCTAACCATGTTAGCTTCATCAGGAACGATGATTAACTGAGTGAGTCAATCATCGCTCCTGATGAAGCTAACATGGTTAGCGAAACGCGCGTCGAGCGCAAAAATAAAGTGTTTGGTGTAGTGGTGATATGTACTGAGTAGTTCAAAAATATATTGATGTACTACTTGCGCACACTTTTCTTTGTATTATTTTTAAAAAATGGCCAAAAATCGCTGTCCCCTCACCCTATCTCGAAAAGTACTAATCAAAAAATATTGAAAAAGTTCTAGAATAGTTTTCATGAAGTGTAGATTGGGCGAAAATTATTACTTTGATAATTTATCTGATATAAAAAAAATCTAAGTCGATATATTCGACGTTTTTAGTGTTCCGTACGCAACACTTATAAGATCACTTCGATGTCTGCCTGTCCGTCTGTCACACCTGATTTTCTCCGAAACTATTTGTCATAGAAAGTTGAAATTTGGTACTAATATAGGAATTGATGGCGTCATCAGAGCCGTGTAGTTTCGAAAGTTAAATTTTGACATAAGGGGTTAGTTTTGGTCGAGTGTGGTGTCAAATGAAAGCTTGTGACAACATGAATAATATATATATATATATATATATATATATATATATATATATATATATATATATATATAATGTATATAATGTATATATACTTGCGCACACTTTTTAAAAAATCGCGAAAAATCGCTGTCCCTCCTTTGTCTCGAAAAGTAGTGATGAAAAAATTTTGAAAAATTCTGGAATATTCTCTACGGGGTGTAGATTGAAGGAAAATTATCACAATCACCTTTAATAATTTATTTGGTATTTTTTAAAAAAAAAAATCAAGGTCATCAGTTTTCAGTAAAGATTGGAAACAAACTTTGTTGAAAACTCATTTGTGGTGTGTTTTGTGAAGTCACTGATCATTTTATACCTCCGTAACGTACGGAGACCTTGAATTTCAAATGGTAGTTTTTTCCTTCGGTTCGTCAGCCATTTCACCCAGTCTCAAGGTGTTTTTTTTTAAAGTTTATACTTCTATTAATAAGTTACAGTATTTACCTAAGTAGATTACTACGAACGGACTTTACCTCCTTACACACTTATGCGTATCTACTATGCTTTAGGTTTTCGTTACCTCACTTACAACATCGTGTTCTGAGGTCCGTGTGTAAATAGAATATTTATATCCCAGACACGTGTAATTAGAGTCATGATTACCAAACTAGAGATACTTCTGCTCTTTTTATGCCAAGACTCCAAACAACAATCTTTAAACTATCACTACATTATGCGTTATCAAAATTTTTAATGCTCCAAGCATTAAAGAGTCGAGATCATATGTATGTGTATGTGTATACAATGAAATTATCCTTCGCGGACACCCCTCTTACACGGACACCTCCTTTGAACGGACAGTTTTTCATGGTACCAACCGACTCTCATATGATTGGCATTGTGTTAACTCCCTCTTAGACGGACATACGAACAAGCAATTTCAACTTGCACTTGATCGGTTTTATCTTTTTTTAATATACTTTTCAGTACATCACTGATACCGCGTCGCGCGTCGCTTCTGTACCGAGACAATAATTTTATTTAATTAAACTAATATTTATGTAATAAATAGTTGTTTCACACTTTTATTACTAGATTCTAGATTAAGCTAGATCAGGGATGTCAAAGATACGGCACGCGGGCCGCATCCGGCCCCCGGGACGTATCAATAAGGCCCGCGATCGCAATGTGTCACAGAAAGAAGAATCATGTTTTTTAGAGCTTTTAGACTTCACTCGATTCCTCTACGGAAGTTTTAAAATGCGCACACTACATTTATAAGTAATTTCAAGGGCAGCGCGTGCCTTGACAAGCGAGAGAGAGATAGACAGTAACGCCATCTCTTAGCAACAAGCGGTAAATACCCTATTATTTTTGTTGAGAACAATAGAATCTTCCACGCGCTTCTAGTCTAGACTAGAACCTTCCTTATCGATATTATAAAAGGAGTGCGTCGGCGCGACGTGAGTCAGTTGAGTGTGAGTCGAGTAATCGGAGCAATACGGTCGGAGAAGGATTTTAGTTGTACTGCGAAGTAGTGATTGTGAAGGTGTTGTGCGCGTGCGCGTGCGATATCCATAATTGTTGTGTCGAGTTCCATAATTGTTACGATTTTGACATAATGTCACAAAACGTAAAGTTGATAGTGAGTGCAGAGTTTTTCAGTCTAAATGGGAAATTGCATATTTTTTCATAGAATGGAAAGGTAAACCACTGTGTTTAATTTGCAATCAAACAGTTGCTGTTTGTAAGGAGTTTAACTTGAAGAGACACTATGATACGAATCATAAATCAAAATTCGATTGTTACACTGAAAAAATAAGAATGGACACATTGTCATCTTTAAAATCTAAACTTCAAGGTCAACAATCGATGTTTACTAAAGCTAATACTGAGAGCGAAGATGCCCTGAAATCAAGTTTTATTATTGCATTAGAAATCGCGAAGAGATCAAAACCTTTCACTGATGGTGATTTCATTAAAGACTGTATGTTGAAAGTTGCCGATGTTTCATTTCCATTTCAAAAGTCAATAATTCAAAATATTTCGCTGTCAAGAAACACTGTTGCTTCAAGAATAAATGATTTATCTCAAAATTTGGTTCTTCAACTGAAGGAGAAAATTAAGGAATTTACAAACTTTTCACTGGCTGTTGACGAGAGCACTGATACTGTTGATACAGCTCAACTTGCTGTTTTTATACGAGGTATTAACAGTAACTTTGAAATAACTGAAGAACTATTAAAGTGCATTCCTTTGACAGGTACTACAACAGCAAATGATATTTATTCTGCAATTGAGCATTTGATAGCAGAATATGAACTCGACTGGAATACACTTAGCAGCACAACTACGGATGGCGCTCCTGCCATGGCTGACAAACATTCGGGCGTTGTAACTAAATTAAAACAGAAAACATCAGGGAATTTTGTGGGATTTCACTGTATAATTCATCAGTAATCATTGGCATCCAAACATTTAAAAATGGACCATGTCATACAACCTATAATTAAAATAGTAAATTTTATAAGGAGCAGAGGACTAAATCACCAACAGTTCAGGCAGTTTTTACAAGATTTGGACGAAAAGTTTTCTGATGTTCCTTACTTCACCGAAGTTCGTTGGCTCAGTCGAGGAGTAGTTTTAGAAAAAAATTTTGCATTACGTGACCCTATTCAAGCTTTCATGTTAGAAAAAGGCAACCCAATTGATTATGACAATGACTGATGGGTTGATTGTGCCTTTTTGGTAGATATGAATAAACACTTGACTGATCTGTATGTAAAGTTACAGGGTAAAAATCTGATTGTCACTCAAATGTATTCATGTAGTCAAGCCTTTGAAACAAAGTTGAGGCTGTGGGAAAATCAGGTAAAAAATCAAACTTTGGATCATTTCCCTCATTTAAAATCATTTGGCACAGTGAACCAAAAAAAATTGGATCAATATTCTCAACTTCTGCAAAATTTGATCACGGAATTCAACAATCGTTTTGAAGACTTTCACAAAATGAATGAAACGGAATTCCCAATTTTCAACAATCCATTCAATTTTGAAGCTTCACAGGCACCAGTTCATTTGCAAATGGAGTTGATAGATCTTCAATCGGACAGTATTTTGAAAGAAAAATTTAAAGAGATTAACGCTCTTACATTTTATACACAATATTTCAAGAGTTTGGATAACTACCCGGAATTAAAAAAGCATGCAGCACGCATTCTCTGCATGTTTGGTAGCACCTATTTATGTGAGCAGATGTTTTCCGTCATGAAAATAAATAAGAACAAACATCGCACAAGACTTTCGAATGAACATCTCCAATCAATTCTTAAAATAACTACAACGAATATAATACCTGACATCAATGAGCTTGTCAAAAACAAGAGAAGTCAGGTATCTGGATCTTCAAGCTCAAAATAATTACCCTCTTTTATAACTTTGATATAATTTTTAACAACCGTATATTATATACTATATAATTAAATAAATAAAATGTTATAATAATTCTGTACATTTTTTTTATTTGAATCTGGCCCGCCTACACATTCTAAATTTAATATATGGCCCTCTGCAAAATTGAGTTTGACACCTCTGAGCTAGATTGATTTATTGGTTATTAGATAGCTAAGATGATATAACTATTATACACTATTAACTAAGAAAAATCGTGAAAATACATATTGGATCTTAAGATATGAGGGACCTAATTAACTTAGCCTAAGTAAGAATTTTATTTTATTTTAAAAGCAATCCGTAATTGCTCAAGTCCAACTTGCACCTGACCGGTTTTTAATAATTTGCCGTGATTCTCAAATCGTTTCCAAGATTAAATAAAATTGAAGGAAAAAATAAAAAACTTTCCATTCTAAAAACACATAATATAGTGATATAAATATATGAACTAGGGATTTAATTTTTGAACGTTCCTAAACAATTTCGTTTTTCTCTGCTTTCTGATTATATCAAAAGTAATTACTTATATTGCATTTTTATCTTTTATTTTTTTTTTGTTTTGATTATTTTAGATATACTGTATTTTGTATATATTTTTGACGTGTGTAGACTTGTAGAAATCACAAAATATATCTATGTATTATATATCTATCTAGCAATTTAAAATGAAATAAAATATATAACATTACCTACAAATACCTACTAATTATATATTTTTATTAATTCCGTTTTAAAATTTTATATTTGTAACATGAAAGGTTAAAAAATAATTTTTTATTGGTAATTTCATTGAATTCCAAGAATATTTTTATAATAATATTTTTATAAAAAAATTGTAGAAAACATTTATTAGTAGTGTATAACATAGAAACTATTCCTTATTCATTTACTCAGTAGTAAGTATTCAATTTGTTATTTATAATTAAAATCAGTTTTAATACCATTTTATTTAGACTTGAAAAATGGGTAAATGAAAATAAAGCTCGTTAGCTGAAAATTTTATTTACAACCTTCGGACCGAATATATATATATATATATATATATATATATATATATATATATGTATATATATATATATATATATATATATATATATATATATATATATATATATATATATATATATATATATTTATATTTTACGTGTTCTTGGAATTAGATCATTAAAACTGTTCTTGGTTCTGTTATATATTTATTAACGTTTCGACCTTCGGAAGAGGTCTTCTTCAAAATTTGCTCTTAGAAAGTAGTTCATTTTGTTGGGCGTTGAGTTTTTTAAAAACACTATTTATATCACATTTTTTTCTTTCTACAAACAAACCACTTAACTTGAGGGACTTTATATGACAGTCATATAAAAAAAAAACAAAAACTTTGATGTTATGTGGTTAAAAATAACGACTCAACCAACCACAAGGTTCGTCTGTATCCTCTATCGACCACCAAGTGATACAAACTTTAGAACACTTTTCGCTTCTCTTGCAGACACCATAGATCATTTACAAATTAACTATCCAAATGCCGAAATTGCCATCCTGGGCGACTTTAATGTCCACAACATCAACTGGCTCAAATATTCAAATACTACCGACGAACAAGGTCGTGAAGCCGAATCATTTTCTATCAGTTGTGGCTTGACTCAGCTTATTGATGAACCAACATGGATCCCTGATCGAGACGGAGAGTTCGCCAGTCTTCTTGATCTGTTTTTAACCACTAATCCGGAGATTTACACGGTCAGCGTAAATCCACCGTTAGGTTCTTCCGACCATAAACTACTTTCGACATCGAGTATTCTACCAATCAGTGACAGAGAGGCGCCTAGGCCGCGCAAGATTTGGCACTACAAATCTGCTAAATGGGAAGATCTCATGGAATATTTTCGAACTTTCCCTTGGTTGGACGTTTGTTTTCGATCCGACGACCCATCTGACTGCGCCAGGGAGGTTTCCGATGTTATTTTGGCCGGTATGGATGCTTACATCCCTTTTTCGAAGAAATGCCCTTCCAACGGCAAGCCTTGGTTTGACCTAAAATGCAAAGAAGCTGTTGCTTCTAAACATCTTGCATACCGACAGTGGCGTGAAGATCCTAACACCATAAATCGTAACATCTTTGTTCGTGCCAGGAACAGATGCAAAGAAATTATCGACGAAACCAAGGAGGTACACAATCAACGGATTAGAAACAAACTTGTCGCTTGTCCCGGCAATTCCAGGTCCTTTTGGTCAGTCGCTAAGGCAGTTAGTCAAAATTTCACCAAATCCACCATACCACCACTCACACGGCCAGATAATTCTATTGCAACGACACCTGTTGAGAAAGCGAACTTGTTGGCTGAACTCTTTGCTTCACATCCTACTGTCGATTTCCAAGGAAAAACACCACCTACTATTCCCATAGTGCAGTCAAGGATGCCCGATATTGTCTTCAGACAGCGTATCATAAAACGTATTTTGATGAAGCTAGAAACCAAAAAGGCTTCAGGCGCTGACGGAATACCTGCCATAGTTCTCAAGAACTGTGCGAGGGAACTAACACCAGTTTTCTGTAGACTTTTCAACCTATCCTACAGAAAGGGAATATTTCCTTCCTGCTGGAAATGTGCCACAGTTCAGCCGATACCTAAAAAAGGCAAGAAGACCTTGCCAAATAACTACCGACCAATCGCACTACTCTCAATAATATCGAAAGTCATGGAAAAGGCTATCAATCAGCATCTTCTAAAATATCTTGAAGGATTCAACATTATTAGTGATCACCAATATGGTTTTCGTAAAAATAGATCAACAGGAGATCTTCTGACTTATGTAACACATGTTTGGAACAACGCAATTGAACACTTTGGAGAATCTCGAGCGGTTGCCCTTGACATATCCAAGGCATTTGACCGTGTTTGGCACGATGGGCTGTTGGCTAAGCTACGTTCTTATGGTATGTCTGAAAAGTTCTGTTTGTGGCCCTCATGTTTCCTCAGAGAGCGTAACACCTTCACTATCAACGCCGGTGTGCCCCAAGGTTCCATACTGTCTCCTACTCTCTTCCTCATTTATATTAACGATCTGCTGGAAAAGACCGAGAATCCAATCTACAGCTTTGCAGATGACAGTACACTTATCTCTTCATTCACTTTGAACGCTCGGACATCGACTACTCAGACGAATATCCGCAGACAGCACGAAGTCATTCAACTTAACAAAGACCTGGAAGAAATTCTATCTTGGGGTGACAGTAACCAAGTGGAATTTAACGCTACAAAAACCCAGGCGGCAGTTTTTTCTAAAAAAGTTAACGTTGCAGAACCCGACATAGTTATGTCGGGGCACTCCATCCCTCTAACATCGTCACTCAATCTGTTAGGCGTTAATTTTGGAGCAAATATGTCCTGGCATGAACATGTTGCAGGCATAGCAAGAAGAGCTTCTCAAAAGTTGGGAATATTGTTTCGAACCAGAAAGCTTTACACTCCACAACAACTTTTAATTCTTTACAAAGCTCAAATTCGACCAACTATGGAATACTGCTCCCATGTTTGGAGCTCCGCTCCCAAACATACACTGCATTTGTTGGATTCTATCCAGAGAAGAGCTGTTCGTCTGATTGGACACCCGGAATTGACCGACGGCCTTGATTCGCTGGAACATCGAAGAACGGTTGGCGACTTGAGCCTATTCTACAAGTACTTTCATGGAAAGTGTTCGAAGGATGTGGCCCGTTTAATTCCTCCCAGAGCGGTGCATGTTAGAAGTACACGTCGCGCTGGTGCTTCGCATCCGTATGAGGTTCAGCTTGTTACTCCTCGTACAACGCTTTTCAAGCAGTCTTTTATATGGAGAACATCATACTTTTGGAATGGTTTACCCAGGACTGTGTTTCCCATCGAGTACAATCTACAGCGATTCAAGAACAACGTGAATCGTTTTCTCCGCACACGTGTCGCTCCTGTAGCGCTTTAGGGACTTCCCTGTAGCACGTGTGCTAGGCCCATAAAAAAAAAAAATATATATATATATATATATATATATATATATATATATATATATATATATATATATATATACATAAATCCTTTATTTTAATCTTAGGCATAAGGTTCTTTTAAGTAAAAGGCTTGAGTTTTGTTTCTTTAAAAGGTTATTTTTATTTGACATTTGCCGTATAGTTATAGGCATTTTCAATTTTTTTTTTGTCTGATATTGGTTTTCATTTTTAAAAGTAAATTAAAAAATGCAAAAACTTACGAATATAAACAATAATTCAAATCACAAAATATAAAAATATGTACACTGAAAATCAGTAAACCAGACCAATACATCTCGGTCTAAAGTCAACGATGAGACTGGCGAAAACACTTTTGTATGGTTACGGAATGCACATATTTTTTGTGTGCTTTTATTTTTAGTTAATTTTTATGCTAAACTTTTGAAGATATGTTTTTATTAATTTTATTAAAATTCTTCTCATTGTTATTTTAAGTTTTAATACTTGATAGCTAATTAGGTAAGATTGATATATTAAACTCTGTCATATATGTTGTACATGTTTTTTTCTTTTCTTATTTCTATCATTTCTTTCATTAGTAATTTATGGTAGTTGTGGTGTTTGTTTAATATTTTAGTTTTCTTTGTAATTAAATGTGTGATTTGTTTCGTTTTCGTGTTGGTTAAGTGCAATTGTGGCATTCTTTATATATATATATATATATATATATATATATATATATATATATATATATATATATATATATATATATATATATATATATATATATATATATATTTATATATATATATATATATATATATATATATATATATATATATATATATATATATATATATATATACAGTCCCTGGCCAAATTATTAGACGCACTGCAAGATTTCATGTAAAATATTAATTACCGAGTGATATTGTACCGTTTTATTATTTTAAATTGATTTGTTTTTTATTTTTATATTATCCAATCAATTCCCTATTTATTTGACATAAATAAAACAGCATTAATTTAGAAAAGCATAAGTTTATTAAATTTTAAAGAAAAGTGAAATTAATGTTAGTAAAAGTCAATATTTAGTTGAGCCACCTTTAGCCGCTATCAAAGCTTTAATTCTGCGCGGCATGCTATCAATGCAAGATTGTACTGTCTCCTGCATTTGAGGATGATGATTCCACACATGAATAATCTTTTCTAGGAGCTGGGTTTTGTTGGTAATCACATCTTTAGCCACTTCTCTTTTCATCAGCTCCCACACATTTTCAATGGGCTATTACCCGGCCAATCCAACAGAGGGATATTTTTTTCTGCCAAAAAAGCTTTAACAGACCGAGCAGTGTGGCAGGGAGCTCCATCTTGCATGAAAGTGAATGGTTCCCCATTTGGAAACCATTCTCTGAGCTGCGGAATCAACCGATTTTGTAATACTTCTTTGTACTGATCTTGCCTCATTATTCCTTTGACGACGTACAGACGTCTAGTGCCCTTGCCGCTGATGACTGACCAAATCATCACTTTGGTGGGATGTTTAACCGTCGGGACGACACAATCAGGATGAAACTTTTCTCCATGACGACGACGCACATACTGAGCTTTATTCTGCAAAATTTCGAATGTGCTTTCGTCACTGAAGCAGACCTGTCAAAAATAGGAAAAATATATAAACTTCCATGTTTATTTGCTTTATTTAACTGAAAATGATAATAATGTATCAATTATTGATTAAATTGCTGTATTTTACCGATCTCCAGAAGTCCACATCTTTGTCTTGCCATTGTTTGGCCCACTTCAGGCGCTTTGCTTTCATTGCAGCTGTTAACTTGGGCTTCCTGGCGGGGCGACAGGCCTTAAAATCTAATTCTTTCAATTTTCTTCGAACAGTGCGCTCAGAAGCATTTACGCTAGCATCCTGGAGTTGTGATTTTATTACCTTTGTGGTAGCAAATCTGTTTTCTACACAAATTTTCTTCAAACATCTCTCTGACCGTGGAGTGAAAATTGGTTTTCTACCGCATCTTTTCTTTCTTTTCGGGCTTAATTCCTTCCCTGACTCAATTTTCTTTTTTATGCGTCATACACTAGCTTCAGAAACCTCCAATCTTCGTGATATTTCTCGGTTTGTAAATGTTTTCGCAATCACAAGGGCCTTCACTTCAGCTTTTTTAGGTGGTGAAAGATCGCCTTTTCTACCCATAATGAAAATAGTCCAATTACTTTTTTAAAACACTGCATACAAAATAAACTAATAACTGAGTAATATAAAACTGTTAAACAAACAATCACAGTCCATAAAGCCACAGAAACACGTCCGTACCTGACTCGATTCCGATCGCGACTGATACAGTTTTGTACTTGTTTACGTTCATGTATCACTTTGTCAACACAGTGTTACCATATGTTAAAAATAAATACAAATATGTAGTCTACAACAATTCTTTTAAATAAAAATCAATAATATTGTAGTTTAAATATACCATTATTGCATAAAAACTCTTAAGAAACATAAAATTACTAAAAAAAAATACAGTGCGTCTAATAATTTGGCCAGGGACTGTATATATATGTATAAAGTGGTGTTCCGGAAGACCTTCAAAATACCCATCTACAGATGCTATCACCTCATCATTTGTTGAAAACCGTTCCCACGTAGAAATCTTTTGAGGTTTGGGAACAGATGAAAGTCAGACGGAGCCAGATCTAGCGAATAGGGTGAATGTTTCAACAATTCATACTTTAATCCGACCGTTGTCAAAGCACCTATGTGAGCAGGTGCATTGTCATGCTGAAAGATGTCATGTATTGATTCATGTGAGATGCCTATAGCCTCAGCTAAATCATCCACGGCTAATCGACGGTCTTCTATTATCATATCTTATACTTGCACAATAGTTTCTTCAGTCGTTATAGTTTTTGGACATCCTGAACGTCACTGACGCTTGTACGACCAGGTTTAAACTCTAGAATCCATCTATGAACAGTTAAAAATGAAGGAGCAGACTCCTTTAACACTTTCACTTATTTTGCATTGATTTCAGTTGCCTATAAACCTTCTGAAACAAAGAATTTTATCCCTGCACGATATTCGGTTTTTTTTCCATTTTTAAAAAATACTCAGCCAACTAATAAACAATGAATGACGACCTGAAATTTAGGGTTTGTTCATGTGGCAGTTGAAGCTTCACAATGGTGTTCAATATTTGGTTCAAGTGATGCTCCATAGGTGTCGCTGTCAAAATTTATTGACTGACCTGAATATAACCATATAAGAAACATACAAAAAACGAACAAGAATTAATAATAAGGCAAGTTAACAAAGAACAGATAGGGCTAAAATAAACTTCAAAGAAAAGGTTTCTTAGAGAGAAAATGTTCATAAGATTTTTTAAAGCTGTAAATTGACTGAGCTGAATACTATGAGGTACTGAGTTATAAACAGCTGCATAACTGAAAATCTGTTTAAAATAGGTTCCCAGAACATTTGGCATATAGAGAGAATGTTCGGTAAAGTAATTACTTCCTGTTACGGTATCATTTTAAAATTATGTCTTTGAAGCATCGGAGTACTTACTTAATCTTTATAAAATTATTAATTCAAAAATTGATTCTCTTGATCTTTTGGCTTTGGGGACCTTTGGTGTTTCTCAGAGGAATTCTGGTCACATAAAGTTATTTATGTTACCGAATAGTTCTTGAAATTCTCCATTTTCAAAACTGTATTTTTATTATGAAGACTTAGACTTCGTTGTTTCTCTGGAAACATTTAAACACAGACTGCAGAGATTATTTCTTAATTGATATTCTGAGACTGAAATTTTTGATATAATAAGAATGTCTAGGACTTATTGCTAATTTTTAGTTAATTTTGTAAAGAATAGTTCCTTACTGTGATTTATTCTGTGTGCAACTCAAAAAAAAAGTTGATATGGGAAATATAAAATATTTCGTAATTTTGTAACGCTTTGCTGAAGTCGTACCGAGAAATTTATTTTCAGCATTAATAAGTGAAAAAACAATTGTGAATTCAAAAAAAAAAGATTAAAAAATATCACAATTGTTTTTTGAATAAACTCACAAAATATTATTTTTTTATTGAAAAAAGGAATGTAAATACGAGTTTAAGGGGAAAATGTACCAATAACAAGAATTTGTCAGGGTAAATGACTAATCACATTAGCTAGCATGTTGAAATTTTACTGAGGAGATAGTAAAAATGAAATAACTTCAAGACTTTAGTGTCTTCCTAATTTAACTTTAATATAGAATATGTTTAATCAAATGGTTTTGTTAATGAGTGCTATAACCAGTTAACTTCCAACTTAAACATATTTCGACCTATCTCATCTTCTCTCTCATCGATATTTCAGAGATTCTTTAAAACAAAGAAATTAACATAAAAAATATGCTGTTTTCAATTTATAGGCCCCTATAAATCTATCCTAAATAGGTAAAGCTGACAGTCCTGCTTGCAACTTTCAACTTATTCGCGCTTGTAATTAAAGACACCGCCATTTTGCAATACTCTAAACAAGAGAGTGCAAAAAAGATGTTTACAGCAACCAAAATTTTGTGAAACTAATTGCTTGTTTTGATCGGTGTTGTTAATCCCGCCAAATTGTGGTTGCTATAAACATCTTCCTTGTGCTCTTCTGTTTAGTTTTGTAAAATTGTGATTCCCTTAATTACAAACGGGTGTTGGCAAATTGCCTCCTAGCAGGTAGTAGTAAAAATAGTCAGATTTAATGAGCCTCATTTATAGGTAGATTGCCTCCCAAACCTTTCTTCTACCTAAAGGGTATTTCCCGGTAATTAAGGGTAGGTATACAATATTGCAAATAAGTGTGGTATATATGGCTGATATATAGCTTATAATATTGGTCAATTTGATTTCTAAATTTTATCAGTAAAGACAGGAAACATTTTCTTAACATGAATCCCAGTATCATTTTAAGTAAAAAAGGAAAGCAGTTATTACTTTTAAACTATAAATACAGCTTCCAAAAGTGCTTAAAAAGTGGTGAAAAACGTTGGACTTGCACAAAGAAAACGTGCAAATCTTTCCTTGTTACTCTGGGAAAAGTGGACAACAATATTGTCGTTACAAAACATGTGCAGGAACATTGCCATGACGTAAAGATAGAAAAATTACATCGTCAAATTGTTGGCACGTCCTGTAAAAGAGAAGCTGTCGAAGATGTGTCAGAAAAACCCGTCAAAATTATACGGCGCGTACTACAAGAAAATCTAGCATCAACAGTTACTACGTCCGATGTTGCTTATATTAGAAGAAATATGTATAATGCTCGTCAGAAAACACACCCTTCATTGCCGAAGGGTATTGAAGATACTTTTAAAATTCTGGAAGACATTAACATCGAAACATCTAAAGGTGAACCGTTTTAAGTTATTAACGGTAGAAGTGACTAAATAGTTATATTTTGTTGTAAATCAAATATTCAGTGGTAAAGGTCTCACGAATTTATTTAGACGGTACCTTTAATTATTGCCCTTAGTTCTTTTGTCAATTTACTATTCATGGGTGTTACAACGGACATTATATTCCATTAATTTTTTCATTGTTGCCTGATAAACGGACGGAGACGTACATAAAATTATTTAATTTCATAATGGATATTTTTAAATATAATTTTGTCAAACTAGAAATTTTAGAAGTTGTAATTGATTTTGAAAAAGGTAGCCACAAGGCTGTTCAACAAACTTGACCACTAGCGAAAATAGTTGGATGTCGGTTTCATCTTTCGAAAAATCCAAGAATACGGCTTAACATGTTCATATAAAGATGAAACTTCTGAAGTTGAAAAATGGTTACGACATTCGCCCTTACTTTTTTTAAATCGGATGAAGTCAGCGATTGTTTCGTATTTGACTTGCTATCAGTTGTACCCGACTTAGAAAATATTCAAAAATATTCTGATTATTTAATAGACAACTACATATCAGAGGATTCTTTGTTTCCTCCATATCTCTAGGCTGAAAATTCAGCGGAACTTACCCGCACTAACAATACTTGTGAATTGTTCCACAAACATTTTAAGGACTCCTTCTACAAAGCGCATCCAAATATTTTTATTTTTATAGAAAAGCTTAAAGAATTCCAAACAGAAACTTATCTGAAATTACAAAGTGTTCATTTAACTGCTAAAATTCATAATATCAATGTAAAAAGTCGCAAAAAATTTATCGCAAATCGAGCTTTACAAATACAATGAAATTAGCAGAAAGCATTTTATTAAATACATATCTTTCCATTGTGGTGGTAAAGATTAATTATTATATATGGCCGTATGGAATATTATGTATATTTTATTATTATTTATATATGTGAAATATCATCATGTACGTTTACACTTTAGTATAATAGGTAGATTTAAGGTTTAGGCTATATTTTAAAACTTAGAATTTGATATTTTCCTTTAATTTGTTCTACATTTTTTATTCTTCAAGAAAATCAAATCAAACTTTAAACCATGTTTATTATTTATTAACGGGGACCCAATTTACACATCTATAACAGGTCGCTAAAATTTATGGGAGGCAATTTACCTATTATTTAGGGTCCAGTTTTATTTCGGGAGGCAATTTACATGTACCCTTACAAACGCCCATGCCTTCAATCTTCCCTTTGGCCCTTTTTCGGACCAGAATTAGTTGTACCACCTGTGTTTCAAAATATCAACTATACAGTTAAGTTTTTCGTTAGACTAGATTTGCTCCGTGTTAAAAAGGGTGAAATGTTTTAAAAAAATCAAACTAATTACAAGATGAAATTTGATGACTATTTTTTCCAACAGTACTTTCGTCGGAATATTAAAAAGATAATTTTGATTACATATTAATAATATTAAAAAAAAAAAACATTGAATTGGATTTTCTTTTAGTTACCGAAGTTTATGACATAGGCCGGCTTCTGCATAGAGACTTTGATAAATAATAATTGGGGTTTCAAACGCTAAGATGTAACAATTTTTGGCTACGATTATTTACCGCGATATATTGTATCATCCAAACCACCTTCTCATATCATTCAGTCAAGAATTCTGTAGTCTTCTGATCGATCGTTTGCCCTTTATTTTACCTTCAATAATTAGACGTAGCAATTCGTACTTTGGGCCTTCATTATATGTCCGAAGTATTGAGTTTTTCTTATTTTTAAGGTTGTTAGCAATTCCTTCATTTTGTTCATTCTTTCCAGTACTTCTGTGTTTTTTATTTTCTATATCCAAGAGATGCGAAGAAGGCGTCTATAAATGTACATTTCAAAAGATTCCATTCGTTTGTCTGAGTCAGGGACAAGAGTCCAGCACTCACATCCATTCAATAGCACGCTCTCACCATTCTCATTCGGAGTTCGAAACTGAGACTTGTGCGATGGAAAAATTTATGCATGTTCATATATGTTACTCGGGCCTGTTCAATTCGGGAATATATTTCCTTTCTTAGGTCCCACTAATCATTTATATTAGTTCCCAAATATTTAAATGTGGAGACCTGTTCTACGGTGTTTTCCCTGGTTTTGAGGGATTCTGGTGGTAGATTTTTCTTTGTTATTACCATCCACTTAGTTTTTTCTTATATTCATACTTAATCCAAATCTTTCGCTGGCTGTTACGGCCCGATTGATCAGTTGCTGGAGATCTTTGATATTATTTGCTAATAGAATAGTATCATCAGCATACCGTATGTTGTTTAGTGTACTTCCATTAATTGTTATTCCTTCAATGGATTTATAGATGACCTCGTTAAACACAGCATCAGAATAAGGATTGCATAAAAGTGGTGAGAGAATGCATCCCTGTCTTACACCTTGGGTTATTTTTATGCCTTCGGACTTTTTCATCCCAATTTTAACTTTTTAATAATATTTAGATTTCTTTTGTCTATATTTATTGTTTCTAGAATTTTTATTAATTTTTCGTGCATCACACGGTCGAAAGCTTTATTGTAATCTATTTGTCCTTAATATTCAGTATAATTTTAATGCTTAAAATCTCTCTAATTCCTAGTCCTATCGCCAGGTAATTTCCAAATGTACAACAGCCTGGGTGGGCGTTGGAAAAATGTGTTTCTAATAAAAAGATCATTCTCGTTACAAAATTACACGAGTCTGTCGCCTCAATCATTTCTTAGACACAAGCCATATTGTCCAATCACTTCATCGTCCACTCCTAAATCCACCATAGCCTGGGTGGGAGTTTAAAAAATGTGTTGATAATAAAAAGATCATTCTCGTTACAAAATTGGACGAGTCTGGCTCCTCGATTTCTCAGACCCAAGCCATATTATCCAACCACTTCATCGTCCACTCCTAAATCCACCTTAGAGTTTAAAAAAATATATATCGTATACAAAATCGAAAAGACTTTGTACACGTTTAGCCACATTTTTCTGTTTAAAAATCTCAGCCCGGTTGTCAAGAATTTTTCTTAATTATATAAAAGAGGGCTATTTGCAATAGTTATCTCACAGAAAGTTTTGTTAGTAGGATTACTCGAGGTATATTAATATTCTCAATAGCGGTAACTTTTACTAAAAATGTTTATTTACTCTTAATAAAAAATTAAAAATATTTTTTTAAACCTAATTTTTTAATTTGTTGTTTTTCAAAAAATAAAAAAAATATATATATCACAAATTCAAAAAAATAATTAACGATATGAATATTACCAATTGTTTGATTGATTTTTTTTGGCAATAATTTAATTCAAAAAAACCTTGAAATTTATTGCAGTTTTTTGATAAATAAAACGAAATATTGTCAAAAAAGAGAAAAGGGCTACTCTAGAGAAGCAGTTGCCCATAATGCGGGCTGTATAAGGATCCTTCTTTTCTACGACTTGTTAGTATTCTGTGATTTGACAAATGGCATTTAGACGCACTTACTGATTTTAAAACTTACGTACCGCGTAATTTGAGTTCTTTTAATTATTAATTATATAGAAAATTATCTTATAAATATATTTTAAGGTAAACTGTCAAGATTTCTTAATAATAGGTTTAAGATATATTTTTTAATTAAATGCTTTTCATGTGTTACATACTGCTGCTAGCTGTTAACATAAAAGTCAAAATCAGCAGTGAAGGGGACATGGTCCATTTCTTCTCGCGTTTTCGGAAGCAATTATTTCTTTTCAAATAATAGATAAAAAATTTTCTTAATTATGGTTAAATATTATTTTTAATATTTTTCTATTATTACTTTCATTTGTTATTAGATTAATTTGAAAATCTGTAATTTTTGAAGAAAATCGTATGTTTGTATATATACATACATATATATATATATATATATATATATATATATATATATATATATATCCCCTTGGGCAAACACCAACGGGACCGACCGAAAGTGTCCGTTCAAGAGCGGTGTCCGCTTAAAACAAATACAAAAAAAAAAATCTTTTTTTTTAATGGTTAAATATTATTTTTACTATTTTTCTATTATTACTTTCATTTGTTATTAGATTAATTTGAAAATCTGTAATTATTGAAGAAAACCGTATGTTTGTATATATACATACATAAATATATATTATATTTCTGGGTTTAGCTGCCTTACCAACAGCGCCCGCTCTAGCGGTTACGTCGCCCCGGGCAAAAAGACAAATTGCCGCCCCTTAGAATACATAATGTGTTGCAAGCGTTCATAAGCTGAGGTGACTACTTACCATCAGGCAGGTGGTACACTTGTTTGCCACCTTAGTAGTATAAAAAATATTTTTTTTCTAAAAAAAGATATTATTTTTCTATTAAATAAAAAAAAAATGAAGGTACAGCTAAGAGCACATCAGGCTTGACACTTTGACGTTTATACGGTTCTTATGCTGCACGCAATAAATTCGACCTGTAGTAGGAAGCTTGATGTGCTCTTAGCTGTACTTGTACATATTTCTTACTTTCAATAAAAGTCAAGTCGTTTTATTTAAATTTTAATGTAACATGATCTTGTAACATAATATTGACAATCAAATAGTACAAAATCAGTATCTAGTCAAAAATTGTAAGCGATAAATTTTTTACATTCTTAAATGCTATTAAAAATGTGCATTATTGCACAATCAATACTATGATTTTGAAAATAAAACAAGGTAACATCAACTACGCTAAATTCACAAAAAACTTTTTTTCTCACTTTCAGTTCTGCAAACCTTTTTATTACTTCCTTAATAAATTTATTTGATCAGCAATTTCATTCTCAATTGCCGAAATGGCCAAACCATTAAGACGATTTTGTGTAGTAGTCGAACGTAAAAAGTTCTTAATTAATTTTAACTTTGAAAAACTTCTTTCGCCACTTGCTACAGATATTGGTATCGTTAGCAATATTCTTAAAGCAATAGCAAGGTTTGGGGCAAAATTTAACTTCGTAATTAAGCTCAGTACATTGCGTACGCTTTCCTTTTTGCCCAAAAGCGCATATACTGCTGAAATTTCCTCTGCTAATTCTATCCCATTTATGTCAACAGAATCATCAGTTAAAATATATTGTAAATTTTTACAGTGTTTTAGTAGCATTCATGGTATTTAAATCGTATATATTATATAAGAATTGAAAATAGTTACTATGATTACTAAGTTGTTCAAATCTAGCATCTAGTGCAATTAGTGCTCGATTGATTGTAAAATAATAAAAATCTATTTTATATTTTTCTTTTGGAATCCAAATTGGATCTTCGATCGGTTCATCTTGTGCTTCGTATGAGAAGTTCCTTTTTATTCTCCTTACGCGGTGTCGTGCTGTTATTGATTGAAAGTTAGCCTCCACGTCAATTTCGGTAGCAAGTTCTTTTGCATCAATAATAACACAGCCCCACAAAAAAAAAAGTGGGGTATACTTTTGATGCGATATATCAGATCCGTAGTATTTTTGCCCGCTGATCACGAATCTGACGTCAGAATATCGCCATCACATCTCAATTTTTTTCTAACCTCAAAAAATAGGTAAAAAATTAGTAAAAATTAAGAAAAATATACTCCTAAAAAATTGATTCAAGCTTTTTCATGAATCCAAAGATGTATTAATATGTATTCGGACACGCTAAGCTAATATTCATCGGTTGGATTAAGCCATACAGTTCTGTTTTCTTTCTAACCTCAATAAATCAGACAGATATAGTGCTTCTCGAATGCAAAAACGAATTCAAATTAAAATTCAACCGATTCTTACCAAATTTGGTACACGGGGGTTTTTTGGGTTGCTGATCATGAATCTGAGGTCGGATTTGCAAAATTCAAAATGGCGGATCCAAGATGGCGGACAAAATTTTTGAAAATCAACCGATTAATACCAAATTTGGTATACAGTTGTGGAATCCTCAAACCTGATACTCTTAAACCCTAAACCCTGAAACCTTAGACTCCCACACCCTGTAACCTCAAAAAAAATAGACCTCAATAACCCTGTAACTTTAAAAATGAGACCCAATAAACTCAAAACCAGGACTTTTAAACCATATACTCTCAAATAGTAGACCCTTAAGCCCTAGAATTGAGAAGGTTAGACCCGCGCCTAACTTTCCTTTTTTTGGCTGTATCTTGTTCTTTTTTCCGCGAATGACCTATTCAAAGGCTTTCTGCCCAAACGCTTTTGAGGACTTGTTTCTCTTTTTAGCGATCAGCAATAGTCCGCTAGCATATGGTCATCCCATCGTCCTTGATACCGATTTTCTATGATTTTCAGATCTTGGTGAAAACGTTCCCCTTGCTCCTCACTGTAGTCACCAAGATTATCTGGGAAATGAACGATGTGGGAGTCCAGGAAATGTAATTTTAGATTCATTAAGCAACCTAATGTTTGAAAATTTTTTACCATTTTCTCGACTATTTCTTTGTACTTAGGACTTTCATTATTTCCCAAAAAGTTTGTTGCGACTTCTTTAAAACTAAGCCAAGCAGCTTTTTCAACTTTATTCATTTTAGTAACAAATAATGAATCTTGAAACAATTTTCTTATTTGTGGTCCGTCAAATACGCCTGCCTTAATTTTAGCTTCAGAAAATTTCGGAAATTTTTTATGCAAATATTTGAAACATGGGCCGATTGTATCTAATGCTCTCGTGAATTGCTTCATAAGTCCAAGCTTAATGTGAAGCGGAGGAATAAGAACTTTTCCTGGATCTACCAATGGTGGAAACAATACATTATTTTCACCAGGAGTGAACGATTCTCTTATTGGCCAAATTTTTTTCTTATAATGACGTTCCCTGTCTCTGCTATTCCACAGACATTTATAACAGGTATAAAGTGTAAACCCTGACTGTTGGCCAAGCAATATTGTTACAATTTTCAGATCTCCACAAATTTTCCAGTTATGATCAGCATATTTTATTTTTATCAAAAGCTGCTTCATTTTTTCATATTGCTCTTCCATAACTGTGGAATGAGCAATCGGAATGGGAGCGTAAACATTGGTATTATGCAGCAAAACTGCCTTAATGCTCCGTTTAGAAGAATCAATGAACAGTCTCCATTCTTCAGGATCGTATGAGTTATTTTGAAATTCATCCATTAGACCTTTTACATCGGTACAATATGAAAGTGACAATTCCTCGTCCATTGTGAAATATTTTCGAAATTCTTCATCTCTGTTTCTATAATAAGAAATCGTAGCTTCTGGCTTAAGTAAATGTCTTTTCTTTAAAAATGAAGCAAGATGCTCTGAACCATCTTTGGATAAGCCTAAATCTCTGACTAGATCACTAAGTTCTGACTGTGATACGAGTATTGGTTCTGGTTTACGGTTGTATGGTAGAAATTCTTTATCTGTGTCACTAGTATATGATAGGTTGTCACTAGAACATTCATTAGTAACAGTGTTTGAATCTTTTTCGACAGTCTCAATGTTTTCGGCATGAACTGATAAGGTGAAATCATTTGTTTCCATAACATCAGCATCAAGTGGTTCAGGAGGCGGAATTAGTTTAGTTGGTCTTGTTACTGTCGAAACATCGTTACAAGTAATAGTGCTTTTATTTTTTCGGTTATGCCTAGATACAACATTCATACAAAAGTAGCAATCTTTTTGACTGTATGGTCTATTCCATATTGCTGGTCTGGAATATTTAATCGCCTTCTTATTGATGTACAACATTATTTTGCAAGAACTGCAAATGATGTGGGGAACCCAATCTGTATCCTGGTGCTGTATTTCAATGTTAAAACAATCCTTATATAAGGTTTTAATCTTATCCGTTATCAGTGACCCCATTTTACTCAATACGTGTTGACAGCAAATATAACAAAATGAATCGCACTTATGAAAAGTCCTTGTAACGTGAGACCGTTTTCTTGTAGCATTATACTCTACATGAGCCAATCACCCACACATGAAGAGCTACGGTTGCTGGATGACGACGGCTGCGGGCCCGCTTTCCCACCCTGACCAACCGCCGATACTGGGTTTCCGAGTCCCTGCATCGTAATTCTCTTTCTTCTACCTGCCATGACGGCATCTAAGCCGTTATCCAGGGACTCTGCCGGCTAGTGGAGTAACACCGTTGCCCACCGTCACCACGTGGAGGTGCCCTGGATGCAGGTAGAAGAATAAAAATCGACCGATGGATTTTCTCGGCGTTCAAAATGGAGCGAAAACATCTGCCATCTTGAATTTTGCAAATCCAACCTCAGATTCGTGATCAGCGACCCAAAAAATCCCCGTGTACCAAATTTGATAAGGATCGGTTGAATTTTAATTTGAATTCGTTTTTGCATTCGAGAAGCACTATATCTGCTTGAATCAATTTTTTAGGAGTATATTTTTCTTAATTTTTACTAATTTTTACCTATTTTTTGAGGCTAGAAAAAATTGAGATGTGATGGCGATATTCTGACGTCAGATTCGTGATCAGCGGGCAAAAATACTACGGATCTGATATATCGCATCGAAAGTATACCCACTTTTTTTTTGTGGAGCTGTGTAATTTGTACAAAGGACGAATCCGATCGAAGACTCTCGAAAAATATTTTGCATTTTTGTAAAAGATCAAGTGCAGAAGTTGGATCAAAATCTTTTGTTTGCATCAACTTGCTTATTGGGTTAATGCAATTAAGTATTTTATACCAAATAACTAATGAACACAAAAACTTAAATTGTTTAATACAATTTAATAAACCGGAGGCCTCGTCTCTTATTAAAATATATATATATATATATATATATATATATATATATATATATATATATATATATATATATATATATATATAAAGCATTTTCCTGACTTTTGGAAGAGTTCTGTGGTTAGACCTTGCCGAAAGTATTAAGCCCTAGCAAGCTATCAGACCTCCGCCTCCGCCCTATTAGTCTACTGCCAGTGTTATCAAAGATTTTTGAGAAAATAATATATGATAGAGTGGTCCAGTTCTTGTCCATTAACAATCTCTTCCCTAAGTTTCAGTCAGGGTTTCGTAGAGGGCATAGCGCAACCACCGCTCTCGCAGCCATAATGGATAATATACTTCGGGCTGCTGATCGTGGTGAATCGTCAACTTTACTCCTTTTGGATTACAGTAAGGCATTTGTTACTGTAGTCTCCTCTGTGCAAAGCTTCATTATTACTGCTTCTCTGACGAGGCAATAGAGCTTCTCCGGAGCTATTTGGTGAATAGGAGACAAGTTGTTAAGATAGATGACAAGACTTCGCAGCCTGGGGTCAAGAACAGTGGCGTACCACAGGGCTCTATTCTGGGACCATTACTTTTTATGATATATGCCATGGATCAGGTTGCATCAGTTAATAACAATTGCTTAATCCATCAGTTTGCTGATGATACACAGGTGTATGCTAGTTACAATAGAGATCATGCTGAGCAAGTGTTCCATCGCTTGAATGCCACACTGAAGAATATTCAGTCATATTCGGAGAGGCAAAGTCTTAAGTTGAATCCATCTAAATCAGTGGCAATTAATTTTGGTAATGTGCTGGCTGGACTTGACTTGGGTGTTGTTGTGGATGGTGTTCCTGTCCAATTGAGGGAAACTGTAAAACGTTTTGGGCTTGTGATTGACAAGGACCTGCGCTTTAGAGGTCATGTTAAGCTTATAATGCAGAAGGCATACACAGCTTTAAGGAGCTTATATCGGAATAGAACTATTTTAACCAGAGATGTAAGGAAGAGGCTCTGCGAAGCATTAGTCTTGAGGCATGTGAATTATGCGGATGTGGTTTTTGGGCCATGTCTCGATGTTCGTTCCAGTTCCAGAATACAAAAGATTCAGAACTCTTGTGTTAGGTTTATTTGTGGATTGCGGAAGAGAGGTCATGTTTCTCCTCAGTTGGTGGGGCTGGGCTGGCTCAATATGTTTAGCAGGCAAAAACTGCACATGGCGGTGTTTGTTCATAGAGTCTTGGCAACGGGTTGTCCTCTCTATTTTAGACAGAAATTGAGGCATCGGGTAGATGTGCACGGTTTAAATACTAGAAATATTCACCGTTTAGAAATACCAAAGCACAGAAAGGCGATCTTTGAAAGATGTTTCAGCTGTGCTGCAGTGAGTGTTTACAATTCGGTACCGCACACTATTCAAAGCAGGTCAGTTAATGATTTCAAACTGATTTATAAGAAATTTCTCCTCGGGGATGCAGCTTGACTTTTATTCTTATTCTTATTTCTATTATTCCTATCTTTTGGCGATGGATTGCCGTTGTCTTATCCTTCACTTCTGTACATTACGTTATGTTTGCTGTTTTGCTGATTGATTGTTGTATGTTGTATGTTTTTTTCTTCTTTTTTCTCTCAGTACTATGTTAACTTATATGATTATTATTATTATTATTTTCTTTTCTCTATATTGATGTAATGTTATTGTATGTATTTTTATTTAGTATTTAGGCATTACTTGAATGTTGCATTATTGAATTTATATTTTTATATTTGTTTTTTATTTTTTTGTATCTTGTATGCTTAGCTACTGGCTCGGTTGAGATGAGCAGTTCTTAACTGGACTTCGCCGAGTTAAAAATAAAGAGCTTTTATTATTATTATTATTACAAAAAGTCCTTCTTTCTCACATTTGATCAATGTGGTTCCATGTTTGGCCGATGGGCTGATGGGTAAGTCAGCACAAACGCTATTACCATTATGTATTAAGAAATGACCTGACAATGTTACATGTTTTCAAAATCACTGACTTCTGAATGTTTTTGTGTATGTTTGTGTTGAGTCCTAATTGTACTAAATGTGGTGTGAATGTTATTGGTGTAAGGCCTGTGGCTGATATAATGAGGGGGACAATGATGACTTTTTCTCGTTTTCATAGCCTTTTTATTTCCATTGCAAGGTCTGTGTACTTGGAAATTTTTTCTGTGTATTTCGTTTGGATGTTTGTGTCGTTGGGATGTTGGTGTGTATTTGTAGTAGGGATCTGTGTTTTCTATGAGTTTGTATGTTGTGGCTAGTGCTTGGTGAACTACTTTGGCAGCTGAATCATGCCTGGCTGTGTACTCTGTTCCGGCTAATATTTTACATCCGCTCGTTATGTGTTCGATCGTTTATTTCTGCTGGTGGCATTTCCTACATCTGTCCTTTGCAATAGTCGGGTCATCGATGATATGCTTTTGGTAGTTTCTGGTTAATATGACTTTATCCTGGATGGCAAGTAAAAAGCCTTCTGTTTCAGGGAATAGCTGCCCATCCTGTAACCAGGTGTATGATTGTTTTTTATTTACGTGGTCTTGTTCTATGTGGTATCTGTGTTTTCCGTGGAGTGTTTTCTCTGACTACGTTTTCATCTTTTCCTGTTGTAATTGGGTGTGACTGTGTGTCTGCTGAGTGGTCTGCCCGAGATAAGTTGAGTAGTTTTTGTCTGCTTTCACTGTCGCTGTGTGGAGGCTGGTTTGCTTGCTGTGAAAGAATTTCCTAAGTGTTTGTATCCGTTTTGTGTGTAATGATCTGATGTCTATAATTCCTCTTCCTCCTGCCTTCCTCTCGATGGTAAGTCTTTCTTTGCATGCGTTGGGGTGTAATTTCCTGTATTTGCTGAATTGAGATCGTATAAGGATGTCTGTTTGTGACCATTTGATGATACCAAATGAATATGTGAGTATAGGTATAGCGAACGTGTTGATGGCTTTAGTGAGATTTTTAGAGTTGAGTTTTGTTTGCAAAAGTTTCGTTTTTGAATTCGGTTCTGAGCTCTGTTTTGATGTGAGTGTGGTTGAGTTTGGTGCTTTGTTGGAAGCCTAGATATTTATATGTTTCTTTGTCGAACATGTTATCGAGCGTTTCACTGTTGATGGTTTCTGTCTTATGGTGGCACTTCCATTGGCCTTTGTTGATGTGGAGCACTTTGCATTTACTTATACCAAATTCCATATTGACATCTAAGGTGAATACTTCTGTGATTTTGAGGAGTTCTTTCAGCTGTGTTTTTTGTGGCAGCGTAGAGTTTTATGTCGTCCATATATAGGAGGTGGTTTATTTTATGTTGATTCACCTTTTGGTGTCTGATATTGAAGCTATGCTCTGTTCTGTTTAGTATATTTGAGAGTGGATTGAGACAGAGGCAAAACCATAGAGCGCTGAGCGAGTCTCCCTGAAATATACCCCGTCTGATGTACAGCTCTTCTGTTTGGATGCGTTCGGTTTGTGTTTCTAGGCGTATTTTGGTTTTCCATGTTTTCGTAATTTGCGCGAGAAACTGCCTGAGGTGTTCGTTGATTTTATAGATTTCTAGGGCTCTGATTAACCAGCTGTGGGGTATGGAGTCGAAGGCTTTTTTTATAGTCTATGTAACCGATGTGAAGGTTTCTATGTTCTTTTCTGGTTTGTCCCATAATCACGCTATCTATAATCAGCTGCTCTTTGCATCCTCGACTATTTTTCCTGCATCCCTTCTGCTCTTCTGCCCTTTTATTATTATTATTATATACATATATATATATATATATATATATTATATATATATATATATATATATATATATATATATATATATATATATAAATATATAACGCCTTAATTGTATATATAAATATATATATATATATATATATATATATATATATATATATATATATATATAGATACATATATATATATATATATATATATATATATATATATATATATATATATATATATATAGATACATATATATATATATATATATATATATATATATATATATATATATATATATATATATATATATTTATATATATATATATATATATATATATATATATATATATATATATATATATATATATATATATATATATTTTTATATATATATATATATATATATATATATATATATATATATATATATATATAGATACATATATATATATATATATATATATATATATATATATATATATATATATTTATATATATATATATATATATATATATATATATATATATATATATATATATATATATATTTATATATATATATATATATATATATATATATATATATATGTATATATACATATATATATATATATATATATATATATATATATACATATATATATATATATATATATATATATATATATATATATATATATCTCTATATATATATATATATACGTATGTATACGTATGTATACTGTTGGCAAGGAAACGTTTTTATAGTTTCATTTTGCAATTTAAGTAACGAACGAATAAATTAACTTGAACATTTCTGTGCATAAGAGGAGCAGTGAAGTATAGAAAGACGTTTGAATATTATGCTATGTTATGCATGGGGCCACCTAAAATGATATTATGGCGTATATTTGTATTATCAACGTCTGTTCTAAAGGTTACATACAAAGCATAAGGTATGTATACCGTATTTATCTCTTAAGCCTTTTTAGGTCAATCTAGATCCTTCAGTGAAACTTTACGACGGATACCAAAATTAAAACGTATATATGAATTTAGCTGCTTTTATATCCAAACTATCTAAATAAGGATAAACGTTATCACTGTAATTGAGCAAAGTGTTGAGGACTCGCAACAGTGCCATAAAGTATAAATATTTATTAGGGTAGCATAGTTTGGACTTTTGAGCCCTAAGTTTCTAGCGTTACCCTTAAATCGAATTTCGTTCAATATTTATAACAGGACAATAGGTATCCTAAAATTATAATTACAAAGTACAACAGCTGTTATTATTTTATTAGGATTATGTTGAAGCTTGCCGAAGTGTCAACTTATATTTAAAAACATTTAATTTTTCCTTTTAATTAAAAAAAAAAACATTATGATTGCATCCATCACAACAGTGTCACTGAATTCATTTTGATAAATCCAGTCAATTAAAAGAAAAATACGCATGGCGTCCCTTTGAACAACATAAAGTTAATTCATATTCAGTTTGTATCTGATCTTCATAATACATAATATTTTTTAAACATGGAAAAAAAATTAAATAAAATCGACGTGCCTAAGTGTTGTTCATAGAAATTATTTTTCACGTATTCTCATTATATCAGAGTATAACATATCTACACCCTGTATAAGGTATAAAACTTTTAGATTGTCACACTTCCTAATTTTAATAACTAAAAATAGTTATTATTGGAATGCTGATATGATCATTAAGCCTGTCTAATATACAAAAAAGTTGAAATATTATTTTTAACTGGTTATATGAAGTGACCTACTGAAAATTTTTAATGTTAGAATGTTTGTAGTAATTAATCATTCCAGGAAGCGAAAATCGTTAATGTAAGCTTTAATTTTGAGTTAAGATCCATAAAAAGAAATCCATCGTAGTCAAATAAAGGCTAAGGCCAAATTATGCCAATCTATTCGGGAAAATTTCTTAAATGACTGGTCTGTGAAGCGTGTGATGTTGCCCCATTCTGTTCAGATTCTCTTGTAATGATTAAAACTTCGTAAATTGTGTAGTAAAAAAAGGATTTGATATTGCACAATTTAGATACAACAATATTAAGATTTTATCCTCTCTGGGGTATCATCAGGCGTATTGTTTTGGACGTCGAAAAAACTTGTACTCTTTCGTTTATAAACAATTTAAGTTTTCCAAAGGCGTTTTTTGAGCTTAAAATCCGAATAACTCCGGTTATATGTGTCGGATCGAGACAAAAAAAAACAAACTCTTCGTAATGAAATTTCCAACAAATCGTCTTTAGTTTTAAGTCGATCAAGTGCGTACATATCCTACAAAATTGAAAAAAAAAACCGACAAAAAACTGTTTTTTTTTTCATTTTATTTTATTGTACAGGTCGACTTGAAACTCGGCTTGAAACTCTCAGAAAATATTCTTTTTATTATAGCAAAAATACTCTGAAATATTGAACCCAGTGGGCACAATTGAATTTGTTTGTTCAAATTTGAATTGCCCGCCATTTTATGTCATTTGGTCCAAAATCGATCTTTTTTTTCAACATTTAGATCTCGACGCAAGCTTTTCGATGCCAATAGAAAAAAAATTTGGAGTCATTTTAACCGTTTTTATTTTTACATTTGTTTATTAATCACATAAAAACAAATGCATTTTTTTGGTCATTTTGAAAAAAAAAATTAAAAATTTTTTATCACATCTGGTAGAAAATCGCGAGACCCTTTTTCTTGAGTCACGAAAATAGGGCTCCTCGGGCCCCCAGCCCAACATCGACTTTTGCCAATCATTGAGCGCAAGTCCTACTGAACTGGCTAATGATACTGTACCCCTCCTACGGTGCTATCATTCACACCAAAAATCGTATATATAGCGTATAATAAGCTAAACTAATTTGAAGGTATAAGATTTGCAAATTAATTTACTGCTCCCACCTTATATCAATTAGAGAACCTACTCAAATTTGATTTTTTCCCGGTTCACGGTCATTTGAAAGTGTTATTTTTTGACTTTAAAACGAGGTGTAATAGTTGATCCTACTGGAACCATAACCTAAAAAATCAATTGCAGACACGATATCCATCGAAAGCAATATTTGATACACTATCTTTTTGCATTTCGACTTAAATAAAAACCGACCAAGTGCAAGTCTGCAAGTCGGACTTGCGCAATTAGTGTTCCGTACGGTGCTTCTAAAATAGAAATGTTTATTACGGACTAGGAATAAAAATTTAAACAACTTTTTAAGATCACCACTTATGTTTATTATATTATTGCTGACAATTGTTTCAACACACTGTGTCTTCTTCTGGAGCACGGTGTAAATTTACAATTTACAATGTACATCGTGCTCCAGAAAAAGACCCAGTGTGTTGAAACAATTGTCAGCAATAATATAATAAACATAAGTTGTGATCTTAAACATTTGTTTAAATTTTTATTCCTAGTTTTTACGGATCTCCATCAAGTAACGGCTAAGTCAGTGCAGTGTTTGTTACGGAGGTATAAAATGATCAGGAGCTTCACGAAACAAACCCCAAATGAGTTTTCAACAAAGTTTGTTTCCGATCTTTGTTGAAAACAGATGACCTTCAAATATTTGTTTTTTTTTGTATAGCAGATAAATTATGATGATTTTGTTCAATCTACACCTTATGGAGAATTTTTTTGTTCAATACTTTTCAAGATAGGGTGGGTTTTGGGCATCGTTTAAAAAAATAATACAAAGAAAAGAGTATGACATCATATATTTTTGAACTCGTGTTTTCACAAGCTTTCATTTGACACCCCACTCAATGATCTAGTAAAAAATTTTTTTTTGACTTCCTATTTCACCCTCCAAAGTCAAAATTTTCAAAACTACACGGCTCTGATTAGGCCATCAATATATTTGTGCCAAATTTCAACTTTCTATGTCAAATAGTTTCGGAGAAAATCTGGTGTGACAGACAGGCGGACAGACACTGAAGTGATCCCATAAGTGTTCCGCACGGAACACTAAAAAACCACATATTTCAAGGGACATAATTTTTTTTATACCAGATAAATTATCAAACTCGTGATAATTTTCGCTCAATTACACTTTATGAAGACTATTCCAGAATTTTTTCAAAGTTTTTTGATCAGTATTTTTCGAGATAGAGCGAGGAGACAGCGATTTTTGGCCATTTTTTAAAAATAATACCAAGAAGTGTACGCTAGTAATACATCATATATATTTTTGAATTCTTGTTATCACAAGCTTTCATTTGACACTCCACTCGATGACCTAATAAAAAATTATTTTTTGACTTCCGATTTCACCTCCCTAAATTAACCCCTAAAAATTTAAGTTTTAAAACTACAGGGCTCTAATTGGGCCATCAATGTCTATATTTGTACCAAATTTCAACTTTACGAGGCTGGTTTGAAAAGTCCGTGCAAAGTCCGAGAGATGGCACCACCGGCGCGTATCGAGGTCATGTTTAGTTAGTAGCATCTCTTGAATGAACGCACACCAAGTTTCAGCCATATTGGTCTATTTCTTTGTGTTTGGCATTCGTGTGAATCAAGGAAGTCGAGTGATTTTAAAGAAATGGACGAAAAAGAATTTCGTGTGGTGATTAAACATTACTTTATGAAAGGCAAAACACCTCAGGAGACTAAAGAGAAGCTTGATAAACATTATGGTGACTCTGCACCTTCGATTAGAACAGTTTATAAGTGGTTTCAAAATTTTCGGACTGGTCATATGGGCACAAGTGACGCTGAACGTTCTGGACGGCCTGTGGAGGTTACGACTCCAGAAATCATTGATCAAATCCATGATATGGTGATGGATGACAGAAGAGTTAAGGTGCGTGAGATTGCTAGTGCTGTGGGCATCTCGACTGAACGGGTACATAATATTTTGCATAAACATTTGGACATGAGAAAGCTATCCGCAAGATGGGTGCCGCGATTGCTCACGCTTGACCAAAAACGGAATCGTGTGAAGTGTTGCAAAGATGGTTTGCAGCTGTTCCAGAAGAATTCGAAGGACTTTAAGCGTCGTTTCGTCACTGTGGATGAAACATGGATACATTACTATACTCCTGAGGCCAAACAACAATCTAAACAATGGGTTACCAAGGGGGAATCTGCACCAAAAAAGGCGAAGACCGTTCCTTCGGCCGGAAAGGTTATGGCGACTGTCTTTTGGGATTCGCAAGGGATAATCCTCATCGACTATCTGGCAAAGGGTAAAACTATTACAGGTGAATATTATTCATCGTTATTGGACCGTTTGAAAACCGAGCTGCAAGAAAAACGCCCGCGATTGGCCCACAAGAAAGTCCTTTTCCATCACGACAACGCAACAGCACACATCTCAGCAGTTGTGGTCGCAAAATTAATGGAAATAGGATTCCAACTCGTTTCACATCCCCCCTATTCTCCAGACTTCGCTCCCTCGGACTACTATTTGTTCCCAATTTGAAGAAATGGCTGGCGGGACAAAGATTTTATTCAAACGAGGAGGTGTTTGTAGACACTAATGGATATTTTGCAGACTTGGGCAAATCCTATTATTCGGAAGGGATCAACAAACTAGAACATCGTTGGACGAAATGTATAAGCCTAAAAGGAGACTATGTCGAAAAATAAAAAAGGTTTACCCCAAACACATAAGTAGTTTTTATTTTTGCACGGAATTTTCAAACCAGCCTCGTATATGTCAATAGTTTCGGAAAAAAGGACACTGTCGTACGAAACAATGAAAAAGTGCTACTTGAAGTTTTTATTACTTCTGAAATACATAAACATTTCAAAAATACCAATTCCCTGAGCCATCTCTTACTATAAATTTAAAATAGGATAAGATATTCAGACCTCCTGTTACGTGATTGATAGTAACGAGGAACACGAGATTTAGCATCATTTACCAGTTGAAAAGCACTTTCATTTTTAACCAGTTGAATAGCATCAATTTTATCTTTAATCAGATTTGGACTTTTTCTAATTTTGGTATTAACGTTATTAACGCACATTAACATTATTTAAGGGTTTATATACACCTGGGCGCTGCAAAAAGTATATATATTCAAAAAAAAATATTTTAAAGGTTGTTACATGAATAATACAAAAGAATGGCGATTATATACTTTTATTGTACTTATAATTATATTATAAGTATACTATTAATTATATTATAAGAATTTATTTTTTTAAATATGTTTTAAATGTTAACATTATTTTTTATCTAGTTAAAAGGACCACTGATGAAAACTAGGACGCCTCCTTGTCTGCAGGATAACTTTACAAAAAATAATCCAATAAAAATTAATTTTGTGAAGTAATGTAGTAGTTAAAAATTGTTGAAGGGTTTGTTAATAAAAAAATTAAAAATTTACGGTGTTTCAAACTGTCCAGTGCAATTTTCGACCAAAAAAATTTATGTTTAATTATTTATAAAAAATTATTTATTAGAAAAATTTAAAAAATCTCTGGACATTTTGTAGAAAAAGTAATTATTAAGATTTAAAAAAAAGTTAAATATTAAAAATTGAGTGAGTAATATTGCAGAAAGTGTCTGAAAACAGATAGCGGTCCCAATCTGACGCCAGGTCACATTTAATGCTATAACTTTGTAATGGAATAAAATTTTCTTAAAATTCTCTTTTTGAATAATTCTTAGAGGTATAGAGAATAAAAATCCGTAAAAAAAATCGAATTTTTGCAAATTTGAGGTGTATGTAATCCCTTAATGTGTTTTTTAGTTTTTCTGATAAATCGCGTGTATAAGGTAGTAGGAGAAATTTGTTCTGATTTTGTTCTTTGGTTTCATCTTTTTTGATTTTTTTATCGTAGAATTTGTATGATCTTGTTTTTATTGTTTGGTTGATATCTTTTTCTCGAAATCCATTTTGTATTAACACTGATTTCATTTTTTTTTTTGTGTACTCATTTTAAAACAAAAACTTAAACATTCACTTTGCTACTTTGATCAAATATGCATTAGAACCGCATAATATAACAACTGAAAATAATACTGCTAGAGCTAGCGACGTGGCGGAAACAAGTAGAATAGGGTTTCGCAGCGAGTTTCGGTGAATTTTCTAGATCAAGTCGCGCAATATCGACCACAGGGAGTGGCAAGTTCGTTATAAACGGACACAAAACATCCAAATTTGATTTGCTTTATCCGGAAGTTCGTTATAACCGATAAAAATTTGCATTGGTCTTATGGAAGTTTTTTCATGTATTATAAAATAATTCGTTTTTTAACCGGAAATTCGCTATAAAACGGGCTCGTTATAAGCAGACTTTATACTTTACTATATATATATATATATATATATATATATATATATATATATATATATATATATATATATATATATATATATATATATATATATATATATATATATATATATATATATATATATATATATATATATATATATATATATATATGTGTATGTATATATATATATATATATATATATATATATATATATATATATATATATATATATATATATATATATATATATATATATATATATATATATATATATATATATATATATATATATATATATATATATATATATAATATATATATATATATAAATATATATATATAAATATATATATATAATATATATATAAATATATATATATATATATATATATATATATATATATATATATATATATATATAAAAAATATAAATATGTATATATATATATATATATATATATATATATATATATAGATAGATATAGGCGTGCTACCAAAACTAGTATGCTTAGTTGTCCATGCTAATTCTCATAGTCCCTCAGTTCTCTGAACCTACGACGATGATATAGCCAATTGAGTGTTGGGATGATGAACGAAACCGGATACATAAAAAGTGATCGTGGTGCTCGAACCTGAGTTCCCACGGTCGATCGTCGAAATCACTTGCTGGTATAAAAGGGCACCCTATTGATTTGAATAAAACTCCATCCCCTCTTTGATTACTAGAGGTGGATAATTTTCAATGCGAATGTTTTCACGTATTTTTTTGTGCGGTTACTTTTAGCGAGGGAAACCCTGTATTGCAATGTATCGTTTATTTCGAAAGGTCAAGTCTTCGACCACATCACAATATCTTACAACGCTGCGATTACACTGGTGAGCAAAAAATCGACTCAAACTATTTGACTCCATTTCACACGAATTCTATAATTTAGTATTCATATATTTTTACGGATTTTAGTATCATTTGAAAGCCCATTCTATTCTCTTTCTAAAGATACCAAATTCCATAGCCCCTATTTTAACTCTTTGTTCTCCTTATTTCCCCTTTCAATCATTATAATCAGTAAAAAGCTTGAGGTATGCTTTTTACTGATTAAAATGATTGAAAGGGGACACAAGGAAAACAACGATTGAAAATAGGGATTAGAGAAAGGAAAAATTAAACATATTTCATATTTAACAAATACATTTAATGATAAAAACCAAATCAATTTTTTGTATTATCCCCCTAGCCCTTATTACTGCTTCCAGCCGGTTTTCGTGGAGCGGGTGGGCTTTTTCACCAGTGTCTATGAAAGTTTTCCCCACTCTTCCTTCATCGCAACTTTTAAGTCCTTCGGCAATGCAGGGGCTGGATTTCTGTCTCGAACCGTTCTTTTGAGCTCATCCTACATGTGCTCGATTGAAATGAGGTCAGCATTCCGCGCAGGCCATTCTAATGTGGATATTCCCACTTCCGCAAGGTATTGCCGCACCGGTGCAGCACCATGTGGCCCCGCATTAGTACGAAGCTATCGCCATTAAACCAAAAGTTAGGAACGACGTGTTCCTGCAGGATCTCCTAAATATACCGGTGAGCAGTTAATCCACCGCTCATCAGTCCCGAAAACCAAATCTGTTTCTGCATCCAGTAAGAAGCCTCCCCACGTCATGACAGAACCTCCTCCATAGGTGACAGTTTTAGTAACGCAGTACTGCGCACAGCGCTCCTCAGGCCTCCTATAGACTCGTCTTCTTCCATCATTGCACATTCAAGACTCGTCGGAGAATAAAACGGAGCGCCATTGCTCTAAGGTCCAGTCGACATGTTCTCGGGTAAATCTGAGTCGCGCTTGTCGATGGACTGCTGTCAATTTGGGTTCATTAGCTGGTCTCTTCGGAGGTAGGTTAGCTTCTTTAAGTCTTCTTCTGACTCCCCAATTACACAGCCCGACCACGAACTTGTCGGAGCTCTTGCTGGACCTCAACGCCATTCAAGTGACGATTTCTTAGAGTTGTGTTGACAATGATGCGGTCGTCTCGCTCCGAAGTACACCTTCTTCTTCCTAATCCTGGTCTCCGTGTAAACGCGTCAGTCTCTTGGTAACGTCTGTAGACATCGGAGACAGCTGGCTGGCTCAGGTGCAGTTGCGCAACGACCACAAGTTGGCTATGCCCTTCTTGCAATAGGGCAATGACTTGTGCCGTTTCTTCCGGGGTGCTATACATTTTTCGATGACCTAATTAGTGAGCAGGTATAGCAGAGAAGTTGACGGTCCAAGTTCCGATAAAGGTATGATAGAAAAATGCCGTTGTATGTATTTTTAGAGGGATAAATAGCGCGCAACGAGTACCTTGCTGAGCGAGCAAAAACGGTTCTATTGAGTAAAACCGTTTTAATTAGTAAAATTTTTTGGAAATTCAAAAGTTTTTGGTATTATTGGAAAGAGTAAAAAATCACTATTCTAAAGATACTAAAAATAATACCACTGTTTGAAAATTAAATTCAAGGATCGGTGTTAAATGAAGCAAAACCGTTTGAGTCGATTTTTTTGCTCATCAGTGTAGTTTTAGGAGTAGTATTATTCAACATTTTTTCTATAGATAATATCAGATACCTACGTATATTTTAAAATACAAAACAGTAGATAATTAGCAAACTGGCTAATTTCTTTTTAAAAATCATAAACTTTATGATTTTTATGCCTTATCTAAATTATTATTGGAGGAGTGATTTAGTTTAAGCAACAAATATAGTTAGAAAGGTTTTAAATAAGATGTTCTAGATGTGATTTATATTAAGATCAAAAAGTTTACATAAAAATACGAAAAACTGTGTTTTAATAAAAAATTGTAAATTGCTGAAAATTCGGGGTTTGATTTTATAATAAGTTATATTCGATTAAAAAAAGGATGCAAAGTTATTTAAACAAGATTTTATAAAATTTTAGTTTGTGTTATATACTGAACTAGGTAAGTTAAAAATTTTAATGATTTTTACATACCTCGTGGTAGACCTAAAACAAACCAGAGGGACTTTTACTTAATTAAACTCTTTAAGAGGGTCATATACTTCAAAGCTGAACCTTCAAGTATATATCATATTTATAAAATTTTAACTAATATACCCGTTACTCACTTTTAAAACTTCGAAACGCAATTTCTCAAAAATCGTAGGGTAAATTAAAAAAATCCTTCGCCTGAAAGTTCCAATAACAGACAGTTTTAAATAAACTTAAGTGTTCACGTTCACCTTAAAATTAAAACTGCACGTTGCACTTTTCACAAAAAAATTTAAATGCTTGGAAATTACTCTAATTGATTTTCGTTGGACCACCATGTACAGGGTGGTCCAAATTGGACACCTTTAAAGGTAAATTCCTTTATCTAAAGGAGATAGACGAAAACTGATGTCGGTGTCTGAGGCTTAATTTTTATGATAAACTCAATGGTGAAAACCACATATCGATATCTAATACCGTTTCAGATATACAGGGTGCTTTTCAAAAATCTGCATTTTGGAAAAATGTATGAAATTCTTTTCCTATTGAAAATTTTTGATTTCTGTAAAAACATTCTCAAAGCACTTTTTCACGTGGATTTCAATGGTATAAGTTACATTTTTTTTTACAACTAATATTATTAACGCAAAAATATATTTTTTAAACGAGATACCCTGTATATTTTTCCTTACCCAATAGAGCTTTAAATTACCGTTCTAAAAATATAGCACACTTTATATTTTGCTTAAATCTACTTCAAAATATAAAGGTTTTCGGTTTATACGCGAGTTTTAAATGCACATTTTGTGAAGTAGGCTTTGGACGGAGCGACAATATCAGTTGTTTACCGATAGCAGTCAAATCGTAAAAATAAATTCCCAGAAGTAACTCTAAGAGTCATAACAACAATGAAATTTACTAAATGCTATAGTACTTTAAACTATGTAGAAAATAAAACAAAACAACAATAAAACAATTTATTCCGAGTAGAGCAAACTAAAATAAAACAATTTTCTATAAGAAATATTCGACATGTCGACCACTTTCATTTACACATAGGCGGCACCTTTTCTGGACACTTCTTACCGAGTTGATTAGTTCAAGAGGAGTGAGAGCTGCAAAACTTTGTATTACTGCGACTTCTAACTCTTGCCTGGTGTTTGTCGGCAATTTAAAAATTAGGTCTTTCAATCTTGCCTAAAGATAGAAGTCCATGGGTGTTAAATCTGGTGACCTTGCCGGCCAGCGGTTCGGACCTTGGCTATCCAATTATTGTCGAAATTGGCCGATAAAAAATTACTGATAACTGCAGTGTTATGAGGGGGTACCCCATCGTGTTGAAAACATATATTTCTAAGGTCCATTAACGGCAGTTCATCAACAAGAGGTTCTATTTGCTGCCTTAAAATTTCTAAATATCTCTTCGTAAATAAATGGACCTATAACCGTACCTCTAAAAATTCCTGCCCACACATTAAATTCAAATCTGCCTTGAATTCTTTGCTCCACAACTAAATGAGGATTTTCTTGTGCCCACGTATAAGAATTGCAACGGTTTAAAAATACATGCATTGCTTACATAAGCTTCGTCTGTCTAAATGCAGTTTAATGAAAAATTCGGAACATATTCTCCAGAAACCATTGGCAAAAATCCATACGCCATTGAAAATCTCCGTCTCTAAGGTGATGAAATTTTCTCGTCCTATATGGCCTGAATTTGTGCTTCTTTAAAGTTCGACTTATGTTAGTTCTTGGTAGTCCAGTGGATTTTTTAACTGTCGGGTTGAAGTGTTGGGATTATTTTCGACAGTTCCTAATACTGTTATTTCTTTTCCTCCTTATATCTGTCTGATGCATAATTTTTGAGTCGTTTCTTTTCAAATTGGCCACTATTAACTAGGTTATGTCGCAATCGAGCGAATATATCCTTGAAGGGTTGACACCTCTCTGGATACTGTTCGTGGTACAAATTACTTGCCGCTTCCGAATTTTCTCCGGTTTGTATGAAACACACTATCATATCCCATTTTTCGTAATTTTCAAACTTCATTGCGATTTGTTTGACAATTCAATAAGTGATCCTGAAGTAAAATTTGAAACTACGAGCAAACAATTTAATTAAACCATATGGCCGCTCCATCCAAAGCCTACTTCACAAAACGTGCATTTAAAACTCGCGTAAAAACTGAAAACCTTTATATTTTGAAGTAGATTTAAGCAAAATATCAAGTTTGCTATATTTTTTGAAAGGTAATTTAAAGCTCTATGCGGATAAGGAAAATATACAGGGTATCCCACTTAAAAAATATATTTTTGCATTAATAACTATTAAAATATTAGTTGTAAAAAAATGTAACTTACACTGTTGAAATCCACGTGAAAAAGTGCTTTGAGAATGTTTTTACAGAAACCAAAAATTTTCAATAGGAAAAGAATTACAAACATTTTTCCAAAATGCAGATTTTTGAAATACACCCTGTATATCTAAAACGGTACTAGATATCAATATGCGGTTTCACCATTGAGTTTATCATAAAAATTGAGCCTCAGATACCGACATCATCTCCTTTAGATAAAAGGGTTTACCTTTAAAAGTGTCCAATTTAGACCACCCTGTACATACCTGTGTATAAGTATAACGATGTATTTAATTTACTAGAAAGATCCCACTTTAAACTATAAAATTTAATACTTATACAATATTTTTTTGTATTTAGAGCAATATAGATAATACAAACAATACAAAACAATCATTAAAATGTTACAATTTTATAATTTTCTTCACACATGTTTGCACTGTGAAAGGGAGATTAAGTTAATAATAGATTTTCAGATATTTTTTGTTTATGGTGGCAGTAGAAAACTTAAAAATATAATTTTTCGGTGTTAATTTTTAAACCATCACCACACGCATTTTTCAATCATTTTCTAAAAGCTTTAAATAATAAACAATGGCAAATTTCAAAATATTTGAAAAATAAATGGAACAATACTCCGCAGAGAGTGTACATATAATCCAGTCGCTTGGGAGTTAAACCGCACATAAATTTTTTGGCCAGAGAGGTTTATTAACAGCCAAATAATGTATATAAAAAAGTTTGCAGCAATCGGAGAATGGCCGGCTAGAAAATGGAGTCCGAAAGGGTCCAGTTTTGGATCTTTCAAGAATATCTTGAAAAATATGCATAATTTGTGAAAACATTACATAGAAAAAATATAGTTCGGGCGATTCTGCAAAAAAAGATCTCGTGAAGTTTAAATAAATTAGATTTTTGGCCAGAAAGGTTCATTAACAGCCAAATAATATATAAAAAAGAGTTTGCAGCAATCAGGGAATGGCCGGCTGGAAAATGGGGCCCAAAAAGGTCCCATTTTGGATATTTCAAAATATCTTGAAACATATGCATAATTTGTCAAAATATTACATGGAAAAAATATAGTTAGTGCGATTCTGCACAAAAAAGATCTCGTAATATTTTTCTGTTAAACGCATCATTTTCGAGAAAATCATAACTTTAAACGTGTTATTTTACCATTTTTCAAACCGCGTCAAACGAAATTCTGAAATTTTCACGCGCATCGTGCCCGGAAAACTGCCATAAGTTTTTTAAAAATAAACATACTAAAAAAGCAAAAAGCATTTTGAAGGGAAAAGTGTAGCCTTTCTGATACATTCACGAAATTCAATTTTTTTGTTTTCAAATTGAGATCAGGAAATAAATTTGACAGGAAAACTTTTTTTAACATGGATTTTTGTATATTAATATCTTTGATAAATTTAATCTAATCAAAAAACTTTTCAGAAATTTTCTTCTTTGTATATTTCTTTTTCATTTAAGAATACACATTTCACTGCCTGATATCCTGATTTTAAATGAATTGAAAATAAAGAAATGTGTTTTTTTGCTATTTTTTAGGATTAGGTAATTTTTGTATTCGAACTATCTTAGAAATGTTGAAAATAAATACCGTAAATTTATATATGTTAAACATGTTTTTCTTTTTTTTTTTGTTTAAATCTATGAATTATTTGTTTTATTTGTAATTACAAGGTATTTATTAATTTGACACTTTTAAGGTCGAGTTAAAGTTGGAGAAGGAAGTAAATGCAGCTGTTAAATCTCTACTTTTTTTTTCGTCTCGAGGAAAAGTAGAGGTAAGTACTGCACTCGCAGCGCCACTACTTCACCAAATTGCCATCTAATGTTTACTAACGGCATGCACGTGGATATAATTTCGGAGCACCTGTAGTTGTGGTTATAGTTTATGAAATTACGACTATTTGTAAGTAAATTGTTTTCTGTGTACTGCTCTTTCTAAATTTGGTATTGATGGCACAGTGATTGTGGTACTGAAGAATAGAGGAAAAAATTAAATACACTAATTTATTGTGTCTTGCCTCTAAATATCTTTTAACAACCAGTTGCAGAAGAGGAGGATTTGGAAGAATTTCTGGAATCAGAAGTTTCTAGCATACATAAAATTTTTGAATATATAGTTTTCAATAATAATATGTTTTAAACAAATTATATTATTATTTATCATATGCATTTTTTGTATTATTTTTTCCATGTAATTCCATCTTGCTCCATATTTTTCTGCATTTATAAAAAAATAATGTTATTTTACACGCTCCATCTTTGATACTATACTAAAAAATTCATTGGATAAGAATTCTTTAAACCATTCATCCGTATTTTCAAAAAAATTTAGTATAATTGTCAAAATATGCGTTTATTGAAAACCCACATTTTTTGGATTGCGATTCTCTAAAAAACGGTGCATTTTACAGGAAAATATCAAGAGACCTTTTTTGTGCAGAATCGTTTGGTCTATAGTTCATTTAATATTTCTACAAATTATGCATATTTTTCGAGATATTCTTGATAGATCCAAAATGGAGTTCTTTCGGACCCCATGTTTCAACCGGCCATGTCTCGATTGCTGCAAACTTTTTTACATATATTATTTGGCTGGTACCTATTTTATCAGGACATAGAGGTATACATAGTAAGCTAAAATCCTGGTGAAAAATATTCTTTCGTTTAATTCGATCTGAAATTATTAGTTATATGATTTTTTTCTGAACAACCGACCCTATACTAGATCGCTTAGTATCAAGTATTTCTTATTTACTAATTTTTAACAACCACGACTCTGGTTACTACTTAATGAGTAGGTTTCGTTGTTTGTTAGCTTGAATTATAAGGTAAATAAAATAAATTCACGAATATAATTATAATCAGATATTATCATCCTCATCTGAATCTGTTCCATAACTTTTATTATCTTCTGGGCGCAGTGTTTCAATCGTTAAAATAAATTCCAGAGCTTTTTGTGAAGAAAATTCTACTTCTCTCAAGTACGTAAACATATAAGTAGTGAATCAGCCATGATCTATTTATTACAAACATGTTACAGGGAATTTTGGTTATATTTACTAAAACTGCAGAAGCACCGATAACCCGACAGACATTAGATTCATTTGAGTAATAAATAGCAATTTTGAATCAGATACCCGTTCTTTTAACTTCTGTGTTTTTCGCCACTTGTCCGATCACTACTTACTGCGAAATGTTTTGTGGGTCGCTCAACTTCTATTTTCCACACAATGGTAATTTGGAAAATCATTTGGTGAATCGACCTTACTTGTCAGATGTTGCTACCCATTTATTTTTAGGTTGCATTAAAATATATCAATTTACTTTTGATGGTACGGATGTTACTCAGTACATAATTACGAATGTGTATCAAAATATTCTCCATATATTCTATATCAATTAAATGACAGGAATTTAACGTAATATAATCAAGAACTATTTTTTTACACATCTTCCTTACCCCTAATCGATTCGATAAGGAAACATAGTTTAATGAAATTCTTGAATTTACATAAAGACGCTATCATTAAAATAAAAGCCAGTAAAACAAAATGGCGTGTACATTCAAGCGACTGGAGTTTGGCCCATGGGCAAAAACGTCCTTTCCGAAACTTTGTTTAAAGCAGCTGAAAATATAATTCTCTCTCTTTCAAACAAACTCGAGTAACGAAAGCACATCGATCTTTTAAGACGCTTCTATTATTATCAATTTTGAAAAGCCACATTTAAATAGTGAACCGTCTATTTGGGGATTTAACGCTGAAGCCTATATATATATATATATATATATATATATATATATATATATATATATATATATATATATATATATATATATATATATATATATATATATATATATATATATATATATATATATGTATATGTATATATATATATATATATATATATATATATATATATATATATATATATATATATATAAATCTTTATGACCATACTACAAAAAATATTGTACAAAAAACTGTGGAAATAACATCCTTAGTCCTGACAAAAATATGTTGAAAAAATCAATAAAAAGACGTATCGTATAATATACACGAGTGTCTCCCCACAGCAAAAGCTGACGATTTTAAAATAACATTTCTTGTCGACGTCTGACAAAAAAATTCTTTCTAATCTTTAATAAAGGGGAACAATTAATCTCAACGTTCATTTTTTTACAAGGAAGCAAATACAATTTTGGTGAATTACCTGTTAAATTTTTTTCTTATTATAATATTGTATGACAATTTATTATACAGTGACAAGTAATTATTTTAAAATGTACTAATTTTTATATATTATTTTTTTATTAAATTGGTTTAGGATCGATTTTTTCTTTATTATTGAGATTTGCTTTGTTTATTTAACAGCTGTGTGGAGGCAAAATAAGAGAGAATTTCAAATAGGTTTTTCGCGGAACTTAAATATAAATGGTAAAAGATTTTTTGATTACCTTAAATCGGTACCTTATTGGTTGGTTATATTTTTGTATAATTCATTTAGCTAATTTCATTTAACTTCAATTGTGCTGTGTTCAATGTACATCCATACGAAATAAATAAATGTATCTTGATTGTGCAACGGATCTTCATATAAAATATCGTAAGTTGTCCGTGCCAAATTTAAAACTTAATCAACTATGCCAATGACACAATCTATCTGCACTTTGTTGTACACTTTCTGCAAATTTCTTACTCACTCAGTCTATCTCTCTTTAAGAAAACGTTGACCTTTATGACACCTTACCCCCGTAATTGGTAAACATCACACTGAACAGAAAATACGGGAGTCCCGGCATAAATCCTTTAATCTTGGAATGCGAATAACAAAGAAGCCGGTTCTAGAACATAAAAATATTTTAATATTTTTTTCTAATAAATTAGGGAAATGTTGATTTTATGTATTTGTTAGAGTAAAAAATCTTCAAATTTCAGTTTTCATACAGTTGAAGCTGAGAAAATGACAAACTTGATAGAATTAAAGAGACTTAGACAGACGAAAAATAAGTGTTTTTAGGTTGATTCGTTGGTATTTTGGGCATAACTTTGCGGCTCGTACTCTGATCATTCTGAAATTTGACAGGTATGTTTGTTACATATATCTGCACATATTGTGTGAGTTTTATACCTACACGGTATATACATTTCGATATATACGCATTTCTCCATCAAAATTTTTAATTTTCAATCGTCAGGTTAGAGTACTATCACCTACTACCTCCTCAAATTTCAAGTCAAACGGCCAAAAGCTGTAGGAGTACGAGACAAATAAAAAAAAACACTAATTTTGAGGTTATGACTGTACCTAAAAAATCAATTACAGACGCGATTTCCTTCTAAAGAAATATTTAATACGCTATCTTTTTGCATTTTACTTAAATAAAAACCGGCCAAGTGCAAGTCTGCAGGTCGGACTTGCGCAATTAGTGTTCCATAGGGTGCTTTTAAAATAAAAATTTTTGTTACGGAGGTATAAAATGATCAATGACTTCACAAAACACACTCCAAATGAATTTTCAACAAGGTTTGTTTGCGATCTTGATTGAAAACTGATGACTTTCAAACTCTTGTTTTTTTTATATACCAGATAAATTTTCCCCTTCCCTTATGGAGAATATTCAAGAATTTTTTCAAAATTTTTTGTTCCATACTTTTCAAGATGGGGTAGGTGGACAGAGCCTTTTGGGCTTTTTCTTTTAAGTAATACAATGAAAAGAGTATGACATCATATATATTTTGTTTTTACAAGCTTTCATTTCACTTCCGATTTCACCCTCCAAAACTAACCCCTTAAGTCAAAACTTTCAAAACTACACGGCTCAGATTAGGTCATCAATTCCTATTTTTGTACCAATTTTCATCTTTCTATGTCAAATAATTTCTGAGAAAATCGAGTGACAGACAGACGAAGAGACACCGAAGTGATTTCATAAATACGGAGCACTAAAAAACGTGACGCGATAGGATTCGTAAGAAGTCAAAGTGGTTACCTCGTGATCCATTATCAGGTGCTCATACCTGGCCAGATTGTCAGATGTGAACTCTATCAACGCTGAGCCATATATTATTATTATATTATATATTAAAATCTTCAAATTTCAGTTTTCATATCAATTGAAGCTGAGAAAATAACAAACTTAGAATTAAAGAAAATTATACTTAGACAGCCGAAGAGAGTTTTAGGTTGGTTCGTATTTTGGACATAACTTTGTTGCCTGTACACTGACCGTTCTGAAATTTGACAAGCATGTTTGTGACATATATCTGCACATATGTGAGTTTCGTATATACATTTCGATATATATGGATTTTTCCATCAAAATTTTTAATTTTTTTTGGATTTCGCGCCAAAACAAAAATAAAAAATTAGGTTAAAGTACTAACTATTACCTACTACCTTCTCAAATTTCGAGTCCAACAGCCAAAAGCTGTATGAGTACGAGACAAATAAAAAAAAAACACTAATTTTGAAGTTATGGCTGACAGGAGCGAGTCTAATGTCTAAAAATTTCATTTCATTCAACAATACCTACAAGATGTATATACTGACATTGCATTTGTTTTAAGCGCCGATTTTAGTACCTTATCCGGCTAGACCCTTTAACTTTCAAAACTACACGGCTCAATTCCTATATTAGTGCCAAATTTCAATTTTCTATGTCAAATAGTTTCGGAGAAAATCGGGTGGGACAGACAGACAGACAGATGGACAGACAGACGGATCGACAGACAGACACCGAAGTGATCTTATAAGTGTTCCGTACGGAACACTAAAATGTATATAAAACATACCATAATGTCAAAAATTCAAATCCAATACCAGTTCCGTACGGAACACTAAAAATGTAATTAAAGTTAAGTAAATCTGAAGACACCTTAAGGTTTTTTAATGAAAATATGCACTTGAAGGAAAAGTAGCATTTCCTCCCAGTGGGACAAGGACAATAATACATCTGTAAAATAGCACCCAGCCCTATGCAACAAAAAAAACCCTGAAAACCCTGGTAGATAGGTTTTAACACCTACTCCAATTTCTATAATACAGAGCTGATTCTCGGTTTAAGTCAGTTAAACAGCTCCAGAAAGGCCTCCATGAAATCATCGCATCGAAACAATTATCATTTTCCCGACATGAAATGTGACAACTGCCTGAGATATAGTAAAAGTGAAGGCGATTAGTTTGAAGATTGAGGTTGTAGTGTTCTTATATGAATGTCCGTCAACATTGGTCTATAAGAGCACAGAATTAATTTGTACTATTCACTAATTAAAATCCCCTCGTTCTTTAAAAAATGCACAGCGTATTGTGTAAAGTTGTACTTTAAATAGTAATTAAATTGTTTTTTTTTTTCGTATTACCTTCTATCTTTCGAAGGCTTACATCTGCAGAAAAGCATAAAATAATCAGTATTAATCGGACGGAAAAAATAAACAACCTTTCTGGATCATCTCAACAATTTGAAAGTTCAGTAACTGTCAATATTTTATTAATTATTTCAAAATCGCATATCTCCTTTATTGTTCAACTTTTATATAAACTTGTTCGATAAAGTATCTTATTTTAGCTAGTACTATCTTCTTCTTTCGCACCGATTGCAGTGAGTTGTACCGCAATTCTACAACCACTTAGCCATTTCAGTCTTCCTGGCAATATCGCTAAAGTACCCTCCTCAGCCTTTGACATTGCCAACAGCTCTCTAACAGTGGATAAAGTAGATACATAAAGGGTCTAGCCGAATAAGGTACTAAAATCGGCCCTTAAAACAAGTGCATTGTAAGTATATACATCTTGTAGATATAAAAGCCTATCCTGGAATTTTCTGACCTTTAACTCACTCTTGTCAGCCATAACCTCAAAATTAGGGTTTTTTTTAATTGTCTCGTACTCCTACAGCTTTTGGCCGTTTGACTCGAAATTTGAGGTAGTAGGTGATAGTACTCTAACCTGAAGATTGAAAATTATAAATTTTGATGAAAAAATGCATATATATATATATATATATATATATATATATATATATATATATATATATATATATATATATATATATATATATATACCGTGTAGGTACGAAACTCACACAATATGTGCAGATATATGTCACAAACGTACTTGTCAAATTTCAGAACGATCGGAGTACGGCCGCAAAGTTATGCCCAAAATACGAACGATTCGGCTGTCTAAGTATAATTCTCTTTAATTTTATCAAGTTTTTCATTTTTTCAGCTTCAATTGATATGAAAACTGAAATGATAACAAATACATAAAATCAACATTTCCCCCATATATACTCAATAAAACATGCATTAAATAAATAAATATACCTAATTATATAGTAATAATTTTTTTTACATTTTTTTAAGCATATATTTATGTATGCAAGTGCTTATGTGCGTGTGTGTGGATTTCATTATTACTAAAAATAAAATTTTAATAAGGAAAACAATGCTCAAATAATAAGATTCTTCAAATCAGTTCAAAACATTTATTAAAATTAGCTCTGATTTACGGAAAGTATTCTCAGAAAGTCCTTTCGGGAGAGTTTTTTTTACTATTCTAAAGAAAATAAAGATCGTTGGCATTTTGGTCATAAGTTTGCGACCCGTATTCCGATCGTTCTGAAATTTGACAATCATATTTGTGACATTCATCTACACATACTGCGTGAGTTTCATACCTATACGATGTATAAATTTCGATATATATGAATTTTTCCATCACAATTATTAATTTTTCCATCAAAATTTTTAATTTTTTTTTTTGCATTTCACGATAAAAAAGTCAGATTAGAGTACTTACTGTTACCTACTACCTCTTCAAATTTCGAGTCAAACCGCCAAAAAGCTGTAGGACTACGAGACAAATAAAAAAAAAAAACAAACATTAATTTTGAGGTTATGGCTGACAGGAGTGAGTACGAGGTTTGAAAATTTCAGGATAGGCTTTTCTCTACAATACCTACAAGATGTATATACTTACATTGTATTTGTTTTAAGGGCCGATTTTAGTACCTTATCCGTCTAGATACTTTTTCCTTTGGTTATGGTATTACCAAAAGATAGATTCCCTAGTGACAAATCCCTAAATGAAAACGAATTGTAAATGAGTAGGTACTAGAGTCTGTTGAAAACACTCTGTATAGGCCTAAAATCATGAGAATATAACTTTATTGGCCATGTAAAATACACTTTTGTTTAATAACACGTTTGCGGTAGATAAAAATCTACTAAGTCAATTATAAATCTTTATTATTATGACATAATAGACTTATAGCCAAACACAACAGTACACGTATATCCAAACAACGACGTATTTTGAAATGCATGGGCATAGTCGTACGACGGTAAATTTCTAGGAGGGTGGCAAGGATGATTCCTCATCTATGTTCACCTATTGAATTTGATAATCAAATTCAAAAAATAACTTTAAGCTACGATTTGCCATAATTATTGATCCAAAATCGAATATTTCCATCCAATATCGGCAATTCCAGTTGTTATTTTTCACTAGACCAGTTAGTCAATCATAAGGCAGACAGGTTGCGATTTGGATTAGTACTATCAAATTAATGTACAGAAAGAAACAATAACACAAGAAATAACGCCTATATAAATGTCTTTGACTTATTAATTAAATGATTATTTAATATTGAACAATTATTAATTAATCCATGGTGTGTACGTATATTTCGATATAAAAGGATAAATTCAAATTAGTAAAAAACAGTTACAACAACATATGAATACATAAATATGTAAAACTTAAACTTATTTTTATTTTAATAACTATATTATCGTAGATGTAATAGCAAGCAACAAAAGAAATATATAAAATTGAATTTTTTGTGTCTCAGTAGAGGAGAGCGTTAAAACTTTGCACGAAGCACAAATATGCATCTGAACGCATTTAGAATTTTAATTTAAGGGAGAGAGAACATTTTTCCCTTTACATGTAGTTTTCAGTGTTATTTTTACCTTCCAAGGATTTAGTGGGACGTCCTCGTCTTTGATTTTGAATTTTTTAAGATTTACACAATGACTAAAATATAAGCAGATCGCTTTTTCAACCTTATGTATGACGTAAATTCTGCCTTGATACAAGGCGCACGAGGTACGAGTTTTCTGTTGGAAATTTCCTAAACGGAATTTTTTCTCGCTTTAATAACAACAAATACATTTTATAAACCGGTTTGGCCTTATGGTCGATAAAAGCCAATTAATTTACCTCAACCATGAGAATAAGTATAGTATAATGTAAAAGTAAACAGGAAATTATTTATACCTCAGCAGCATGGATTTTCTGAAGGAAGATCTACTTTAATAAATTTAATGCTTATTACGCACAACTTTACACAAGCCAAAGGTGGAGAAGCTCAAAGAAACGTTCTCTATCTCGACTTCACGAAGGTTTTTGACCAACTGGAGCATTGCCTCTTGGTCCATAAACTGCCAAGACTTGAATTGTCTGATTTACTGATTGACCTTTCCACTTCTTATCTGACAAGTTTTACACAATATCTTGCAATATATGGACCAAAGTCGAATTATTACCCTGCCACGTCTTGTGTTTCTCAAGGTTCTATTTTGGGACTTCTTTATAAATGACAATCGTGACGTAGACTTAGGCAGATGATGTTAATTTGGTGATAAATTTCAAGCTTGATCCCCTTAATATTACAAAATAATTTGAATTCAATTTATGATTTACTTTTTACTTTTTAATGTAAAGAAAATGGAATGTTCTCTCCTTCATCATAAAAATACTTCAAATTTTCAGTATGCAGTGGGCGATGTGTCTATCGTAAGTTAGTCGATTCACCGATTTGGGTGTTCTTTTGATTCAAAATTCTCTTTCACTTGCCCCACAATAAAATTATCGCTAAGGCGTCTAAGGTCTATGGTTTTTATTAGAAGGGGCACATGAAACGTTCACAATATTACCGCTTTAAAACTTTTTTACTTCTCTTTTGTACATTTCAAATTAAAATATGCTGATGTGGTTTCGTCTCTATATTACGGAGTTCATATTGATAGCCTAAAAAAAATTTTTAAAATATCCGTATTGTAAAACTGAAGCACATATTCATATCAGGATTTTCGTCACTCGGATTTGTTAAATTAAATATCATTCTACATCGCTTGCGAGTCGTCACGAATACTTTCTTATTATATATATATATATATATATATATATATATATATATATATATATATATATATATATATATATATATATATATATACATATTAAATAACACTCTTGGTTGTCCTTTCCTACATACAAAATGTGTTCCTTAATGCAAGAAGGAATATATAATTTTGTTATATTTAATGTCATTACGAGACAAATATGAGTCAATGAAAACAATAATTCTTTTTAGTGTTCCGTATGGAACACTTATAAGATGACTTCGGTGTCTGTCTGTCCGTCTGTCTGTCCGTCTGTCCGCTTGTCTGTCTGTCACACTCGATTTTCTCCGAAACTATTTGTCATAGAAAGTTGAAATTTGGTAATAATATAGGAATTAATGGCCTCATAAGGGGTTAGTTTTGAGGGGTGAAATCGGAAGTGAAAAAAAAATTTTTTACTAGGTCATCAAATGTGACGTCAAATGAAAGCTTGTAAAAAAACACGAGTAAAAAATATATATAATGTATTACTTGCGCACACTTTTCTTTGTATTATTATTAAAAAATCGCGAAAAATCGCTCTCCCCCCCCTTATCTCGAAAACTACTGATCAAAAAATTTTAAAAAATTCTGGAATATTCTCCACGGGTGTAGATTGAACGAAAATTATCACGAGTGCATTACATTTAATAATTTATCTGGTATATAAAAAAAACAAAAATTTCAAGATCATAAGTTTTCAGTAAAGATTGGAAACAAAATTTGTTGAAAACTTATTTGGGGTGTGTTTTGTGAAGTCACTGATCATTTTATACCTCCGTAACAAAATTTTTTATTTTAAAAGCAATCAACGTACGGAACACCAATTGCGCAAGTTCAACTTGCACTTAACAGGTTATTATTGATTATTATATATTTATAGATTGTTTTTTTGGTGAACATATAAGGCCGGTTTTTGTTAATAAATAAATAAATAAAATTGTAAATATTTTACGACAAATCATAATGTATAGATATTTAAATAACCGGTCAAGTCCAAGTTGAACTTGCGCAATTAGTGTTCCGTAGATTGACTGCTTTTAAAATAACATTTTTTTGTTACGGAAGTATAAAATGATCAGTGACTTGACAAAAACATCCCAAATGATTGGGATGTTATTGTGAAGTCAACAAAAAATTTTTCCGATCTTAATGAAAACTGATGACCTTGAAATTTTTCCGTTCCAGACAAATTATTGAAGTTAATATACTCGTGTTAATTTTCGTTCAATCTACACCCTGTGGAAAATATTAAATATAATAATTTTTTCAACATTTTTTAAAAAATACTTTTCGAGACAAGAGGTGGGCAGCCATTTTTCGCACTTTTTAAAAAATAATACAAAGAGAATTGTGCGCAAGTACTACATTATATATATTTTTGAACTAGTCTTTTTACAAGCTTTCATTTGACACCCCACTTCCGATTTCACCCCCCAAAACTAACTCCTTCATTCAAAATTTAACTTTCAAAACTACAAGGCTCTGATGAGGCCATCAATTCCTATATTAGTGCCAAATTTCCACTTTCTATGTCAAATAGTTTCGGAGGAAAATCGAATGTGACAGACGGATAGACGGACAGAGAGACACCGAAGTGATCTTATAAGTGTTCCGTACGTACACTAAAAACGGTTATGTGAAAACTGTTTTCTTTAAAAGAAGGTAGAGGTTATGTGTATCCTTTTTCTTTCTATAAAACTATGAAGATAATAAAACGAAATACACACTTGTGCCGATTGCTGATATATAAACCAAGTCCTTCTTCTGACCTTCTAATTTATGAATTAAATTTAAAAGAGCATTTCAGAAATTAAAAATTCCTCTAGATCAACTATTTCCTGCATTATTCGACTCAATACTGACGTTCTTCATATATAAATAAATATATGTACGACTTACGTATTCACATATGCAAGAAGAATTGCTAATAGGCATATTAAAATGCAATTTTTTACCTTCGCGTATAATATTGTGTCTATTATGCAAGTTATATTGTTTTCGTAAAACGCCGCGGTCACGGAAAACACTTATTTTTATCGTCGGTTATACATGATTTCGCATCATAAACCAATTATGGTTTTCCCAAAATAAATGGCGATTTTCTCTGTAGCAACATTTTAATGACAGTCTATACTCTATTTATTTAAAAGTGATAGCAATAAATCATCTAAAATTATGCAAATTGGCATCAAGCAGTAGTAAGGGTCCCAGAGTTTTATCTACATTTTACCTGTAATGCAGCAGTTCAACAACTATATTGGAATACCATCTGGTATCAGTCTAATATTTGCAATCTCTTATGTTTAAATATAATAGGAAAACGACCCCATTTTTGTTGTTTGGGGTTAAATAGACTGAAATAGTTCTGGCCAGTGGTGGTGCGCTTGGGCGTATACGTATTATTCGCGAATAGTATAAATGGAACAGTTTTATGATATTTAAACATTTATTAGAAAAAAATTACATTTTATAATGAAATATTATTAATTAAAAAATATACAAATGAGAAAGTCAAACAACATTGAAAAAAGTATTACCATCTTCTATCTTCGACATGCTTGAAAAACTATCATTGTCCGACTCATTTGAATTCACATGTATTAAATGTAAGTAAAGGTTCAACAATGGTATCCACTGCCATGTCCACAGTCCACATTTTATCTTTCACCCTCAATACATGTTCGTCGCATTTTCGCCAATTTTCTGGCATTCTGAAAAAGGTTTCGTACGTCTGTTAATTTATAAATCGTATTGTTCCTGGTGACTTCACCTTTAACTGGGTGCCCATATAAGTTCTATCGGATTGAGCTCGCAATGGTATGGTGGCAGGCGATAAACAGTAATATTACGTTTTTTGCCATTTCGTTGATGACGAAACTTGTATAGTTGCCTTTATTTCTGAGAACTTCAAGCTTTACAAGTGCTAATAGTTCTCTCTTAACGCTATCTTTTGGAAATGAAATGTTTTTGATTAATAAGCAAATGTAAAAAAAACGGTGGCATAAAATGGCGGGTAATTCAAATTTTAAATAACAAATTCAATTATGCTCACTGGGTACAATATTTTTGTAACGAAATTTCAAAATATTTTTGCTATAACAAATAATTTCTGAAAGTTTCAAGCCGATTGGTTCACTTGGTCGACCTGTACAATAAAATTAAAAAAAAAAAAAAAAGGTTTTTTTTCTGTTTTTTCAATTTTGTAGGTTATGTACGCACTTGAGCGAATTAAAACTAACGAAGATTTGTAGGAAATTTCATTACGAAGTGTTTTTTGTCTCGATCTGAGTTTTATAGCCAAAGTTATTCACATTTTAAGCTCAAAAAAAGCGTTTTGGAAACTTAAATTATTTATAAACAAAAGAGCACAAGTTTTTCGAGGTCCAAAACTCAGGACAAAACTCCTAATGATGCCCCAGAAAAGATAAAATCAAAATATTGCTGTATTTAAACTGTCTATCTCATCATTATTTTGACCGTTTTTTTACTGCACTATAAAGGTAGATAGACGCCAAATTTAAAAATAATTTTAAATAAAATTCATATTTGACAATTTAAATTGTCAAAAAGCCGTTTTTAACTATTTGTTTTTACATTATATTAGAAGTGTATTTTTGTAGAATTTGATGATAAACATATTAATATAAAAAGTAGAGATAACGTGCCTAAGAAAGGAACTAAGAAAGCATCGAAAAAAGTCAGTAGAATTGTGAATAAATTGAATATGGTGTTGTAAAAATTTTCTTGTAAAACTGGTTTAAGATACAAATATCCTTCTTATTTCTTGTGTGACCTACTTTAAACTGGTATATTTATTATAAAAATCAATATTTAGTACAATTTCCTTTGACTTTTATTATCGGTGCAACTCTTTTTGGTAATGGAAAAATTCGCTTTTTGCATTCTTCTTGAGAAATAGCGTTCCGCTCTTCGAACAGGACGCGTTTGAGAGTCTTTTGATCTGATTGAGTGTTTCTTGAATCTTCGCTTAAGGATCGACCACACATGTATTATATGGTTGAGATCAGGTAGCCCAATCCAGAAGCTCCAACTACGCAATCGGAGTTATATTCCTCTCTTATCCGGGCCTTGCGTGGGTAGTACCAAGTGTACTAAACACCTAAAACAAATGGTTTAAAACCATGTTCACAATAAACAATACATGCCACTCATTCGATCACAGGATATTAAACCAATCCTCCTCAATACCGACCCAAATCTAAAAATGGATTTCAAAAAATTTCAGAGAAACTAAAATAAAAATGTAATTTCCTAATATAGCCAAAGGTTTTCTCTGATAATCTTATTTTACCTCCAAAAAATTTACAACTCTTGTAGGAAAAGTTTTTTTTATAGCCTAAATTTTTGGAGATATTTATCACAGCGTATTTGCCACATTTTGGATATTCAACAATTTTTTACTCGAAAACTGAAACTTTTAGAGAAATTATGTAAGAGACAAAAAAACATTTGTTTTTATTCGTAGAATCATCATAAATTTTTTTTCAAAATTTTTTGAAGTATTTTTTAACAATTTATTATTTTGACCTATATGCAACGGCAAATTATTTTAGAACGAAAAAATCATAAAAAAAAAAAACGGATTGTTAAAAGGTGCTAGAAAAATTCTGAAAAAACTCTCTCTTACATACCAGTTTTGGGTCGGTATTGAGCCCAAATCAGCACAATTTCTTAATATGCCACTCAAAATTCAAAACTACATATCATAGGCTTTAATCTGGACCAGATTGTGTCCTCATAAATTGCGTCAGTTTATGGACTAATGGGGGGGTCCGGTTGATGACGAATGACCCATATGTATATATATATATATATATATATATATATATATATATATATATATATATATATACAGTAATACCCCGCTTTACGCGAGGGATACGTTCCGAAAAAAATCGCGTTAACTGAAATTCGCGTATATCGAGTTTATGATTAAACATAGTCAAAATTTAATACAAAAAAATACAAATCATTTTAATCAATCACTTTAATTCTAAGAACACTTTATGCAATACATACTCTTATTTTTTATTCATATTCAGAGAAAGCGGGGATCCCCCCGCGACCATAGAGAAGTTAATGACTACATGAGCGCGAAATTTGAAATTCGCGTTATAGTGAAACCGCGCGTAACGGGGTCGCGCTAAGCGGGGTATTACTGTATATATATATATATATATATATATATATATATATATATATATAATATATATATATATATATATATATATATATATATATATATATATATATATATATATATATATATATATATATATATATTATATATATATATACATATATATATATATATATATATATATATATATATATATATATATATATATATATATATATATATATATATATATACATATATATATATATATATATATATATATATATATATATATATACATCTATATATATATATCTATATATATATATATATATATATATATATATATATATATATATATATATATACATATATATATATACTTTTTAGTAGCTCCTGTAAGTAAATTATTAATATTCTAATATATAGTTGGTGCAGTTGTGAAAAGGTAATAGTGTGCAACAAGTAGAAAAATAGCTATTTTTAATACTTGTACAATACAATTGCTTTCATTTAATTTTGTAAATGTTAATGGGCTATTAATTTATTTTTAGTAATAACATCAAGAGATGGACATCCAAGTTCTTTTTTCAATATTAGTTATTCCCCTTGGTATACTACAAATCAAAGCTGTGGAAATTATTCAGTCATGTCCAAGTGTTGTATACTGCCAAGGCGATTTACTAGATACAGTTCAGAGGTTACGGATTAATACAGATTCAAAAACTTTTGTGGATATGGAACAAAGAAATGCACAGAGTGTAACATTACAAAATTTTCAAAATATGATGACAGCAACAAATAAACAACCTGGTAAAGATGTCGTTAAAAAATTTGTCGAGGAAAATTTTATTGCGGGAGATGAATTGGTAAGTAATACTAGACATTTTCGACATCTAAGTTGTGATGTCTCTTTTTATGGCACATAAAAATTGATGAAAGCTCTTCTTTTTCTCCAACTTATAGCTAGGCAGTATTGCCTGTTTTCTTTATTCCCTGCTCCATAGATCGTCGCTCCATCTCTTTCTTGGACGTCCATTGATCTTCTTCCTTTCGGTGACTTGTTTCTTTCTATTTGTACTATCATGTTGTTTGCCATTCTTCCTACGTGTTGATCCCATTCCACTTTTTCTTCCTCTTATCCACTGGTTGATATTTTCTATATTATACGTGCGTCTTATGTCTTCACTCCTTTCTCTATCCATTAGTATCTTGTTT
>CM032447.1:175385157-175541675 GCA_019049505.1 Pachyrhynchus sulphureomaculatus | reverse complement strand
TTTCAGATGTGTAAGTCATTACTGGTCGTATTACGCTCTTGTTATTCTTGTTTTGGCTTCCACGGAGATAAATCTATTTCTAAATATAGTATCATTGAGGCATCCCGCTATCTTATTAGCCTTGTTAACTTGATATTTTACTTATTCCTCCATTTTTCCGATACTCGATATTTTGATGCCTAGGTAATCGACCTCCATCACCTGTTCTATTTGTTTATCTTCCACAACCAGCTTGCACCTAATAGGCTCTTTTGCTATTACTGTTGTCTTGGTTTTTTCATATTGTATTGTTTTACTGCTATGTAGAATTCGTATAGCAGCCTTTGCAGATCGTTCTCGGTCTCAGTCGTGTCATCTGCATAACATATAATTTTAAGTTCTGTTACCAATTCTATATCACTTCTTTTCTTTTGACATTCTTTACAATTCCAAATCCATGACAATATTAAACAGAAGAGGACTTAAAGAGTCTCCCTGTCTATTTCCAGATTCATAGTTGATTGGTTCTGTTATTCCTTCTGCTAATCTTGCCACTACTTTATTGTCTTTGTGTATATTCTTGATAGTTTTAATTAGGTCTAATGAGATGTTCCTGTTATATAATAAATGAATAACATCTTCTATTTGCACACTGTCGAAAGCTTTTTTTAAGTCTATCAGGCACAAGTATGCTGGAATGTTGTATTATATGGATTTTTGTATTATCTGTCTCACAATGAACATCGGTACATGAGCGCCCACTTCTGAATTCTTGTTGTTCTTCTTTCAGTTGTATTCTCGCGTTTATTTTTGTTGCAATAATCTTTGTTGTTAATTTCAGTGTACAGTTTAGTAGATTTATGCCTCTATATTTATATGGGTCTTTTTTTCCCCTTCTTGTATGTACAGGGGGAGTCAACGATAGAGTAAAGATCATTATCTGATTTGTTTCAGGGGGAGTAACGAAAAAATGTTATATACAAAAGTTTTTAGGGAATGTTAAGGTGCCCAGTTTAAAATTATTTTTGAGTATACAGGGTACTTTAAAAAAGTGGCCGATATAATATACGTTTTTTTAAATGGAACATCCTATTTTCTAATTTATTTTTAAATTCTGCGTAAAATTTTATAACTTTTTTATTAATAATATTATACCTAAACCTAGTAGTGTTTCTAATATTTCAATTCTCAATCAAGATATATGTAAAGAAATTTGAGTTAGAAGCTACAGGGTATTCAAAATAAATTTATGCATTTCGACTATTTTAAATTTAAAAATATTAAATTTTCTAAATAGCACACCCTGTATATTATTATTTTTTCTGGTAGATTTTACAAAACCCTCCAACTTTTATTAAGTATGTCACGTACCTATTTGTAATAGTTTTCGATTTATTTTGAATTTATCAATTTTTACCCTTATTTTTTAATACACTTGCTATAACATCATAGTTTCCAATACAAAACAAAAATGTAGTCATTGTCAAATTTTGACATGTACCCTAATAGATGTACCGTCAAACAGGGTGAAGTCGATCAAAAAAATACGTTTTTTTGAGATAACTGAATAACAAATAATTATATTTTAATGCAATTAAAAATATAACTTCCTTGATACTTAGGTTGTCGATTGGTGACTGGAGTAAGGTCATAGATGCAATTTTTTTTTTTATTTTGAATTAAAAGGTGATCGACTTCACCCCAGGGTTCGGGGTGAAGTCGATCACCCATTTTAAAATGCATATTTCCCACTTTAGGATTGTTCGGGATGAAGTCGATCAGTAAAAAATTAAAAAAATTATATGTAGGTACCAAGGTACCACCTACATTTGCAGAATTTTGCAATAAAACACAAATTAAGGAAATATAAACGTTTATTCTTTGGACAAGCTTTACACAGTCATTGATTTCTTAATGACATAAACCTTAAATAAACAAACTATACTTAAAAATAAAAATACAGGCAAAAATAAAACTAAAAAACAGAATTCAAAAAATTACGAAAAATGAATGAACACACAAAAATTTCTCACTGGAGTGCTTCCATTTCGTTTTTTCTAAGCGAGAAGAAATGTTTGCCCCGCTTTAGTGATTTTAAATTAACTTGTCGGATAATCTGTTCCCTGTTTATGACAGACTCATCCAGAATATTTGAATAAATGAAAAACAAAGATTTCATGGATGGATGTTTACGCAGTGTACTTACAACTATCTCAGTCCCTGATATTTCAATAATTTTTGCGATATAAAATCGATCTCTCTTATTTGTTTCATATTTTGTGATGATAAATTGTCCTATATCCCAGTTCCTGGATGAATCAAGAATAATGTTGAATGGCTCAGCAAAACTTTCTCCAATTTCATAATCATTTGTGTTGATATGCTGTTCCTCCGCCTCCAATGTCTGTAAGTCATCTTCCTTTTCGCTGTCGCTTATTTGCTTCTTACGTGTTTTGGGTTGCTTGCAACTGCTCTGGTTCTCTTTTTCCAAATCTTCTGTGCCTATGCTTTTGCCAGCGGTTATGTTTAGTCTTTTTCCTCGCTTTGGAGCATCATTAGGCCCAGTCTTGAGCTCGTGTAGATAATCTACAAGCACTGCAGTCATTGAAGTTTCTGCCACGTTTTCTTCCTCCGGTGTAGTAGGCTCTTTTCTTTTTATTTTTGCAAGAACAGCATCGGGATTGAAGGGGACTAGGCCGCAGGCTCTAAATCTAGCTAAAATATTGTTCATTTCGCGATCCCCAAGTCCTTCAAACCGTGGTTTTCAACATCCTAGGAAATATAGTTTTTGGTAAACCCCCCTATTCTTTAGTTTCCATTCATCCAGTGCTCTTTTCCATGATGCTTTGAGAGGATGAAACTATGCCACGTCCAGTGGCTGGAGCATGTGGGTCGAATTGGGGAGGAGTAAGACAAACTTAATGTTGTTATTTTCGCACTCTTGAATGACACTGACAGTAATATGACTTTGCAAGTTATCTCCAATAAGCAACTTGGTTCCTTCTAATTTTCGGAAAAATGGAAGTGCTACGGTCCTGAACCAATCGTCAAACAATTTAGAATCAAACCATCCCTTTGGAGACCTGTTGTAAATTGCTCCTGGTAATCCGCCCTCCTTCCAACCTTCATACATATGTTTGGCTTTGTACACTGTATAAGTAGGGAGACGAGTTCCATCAGCAGCTATTGCGAACATAACTGCTTTTGGTGGTGTCAAGTGTCCTGTAGGCGTGTTTGGTTCCTTTCTTCATTACCACTTTAACCGCTCCGGGATCGTCAACGAAGTTTGTTTCGTCATAGTTTACAACGTTTTGTGGTGGGATATCTCTGATTATATCCGCCACATTTCGGAAATATTCCTCAAGAATCTCGTATGTTACAGCGGCTCTCACTCGCTTTGTATTCTCCGCAAGCTTGACTGTAAGCTGAGGATGCCTCTTCATCATACCATTAAACCACCCTTCTCCTGGCATATTATTTTTAAATCGCTTTTCGGTGATGCAGCGACTATTTAAATATTACTGCGTGATTCGTCTAATATCAATGGGCTTTAATGGAAACCCCACTCAGCACAGGTTTGCAAAGCACTCACTAACAAAGTTTCAGAATGCTCGTCAAGAGCAGGTTGACCACCATATGTCAAGAGAGCTGCCGCATGATAGTGATTGTTAAGTGTCGTATATGGCACTGCAAACCTTTCTGACGCTTTTCGCATGCTCAGCCTTTTTTTTGCGCACTACATCCAGCGCTCTCTCTAAATACACAGGGGATCGTAGTTTTTTTTTTTGCCATAAGCACCCAGCTTCTTTTATGTATTTTCGTGGCATCTATAAAAAAAAGAAAATAATCAAAATACGATTCGCCTACACCCCTCATATGCTAGCACACAAAACTAATATATAAGAAAATCATACAAAAACAAATTGGTTTAAACATAATCTCAAAACCTAACAAAATACAGCGAAAACCAAGTGATCCATTTCATCCCGTTGTTTTGTTTCTACACACAAAAAAAAAAAATTGCAATTGAAACCACACAAAAAATAAATTAGCATGTCTGATTGTGAATACCTTTTCTTGAATATATTCCTTATCACCTAGAGGAGCTCAGACGGGCTTAGTTTTCACTGGTTTGGCTTGATTTCACATAATTTTAGAGATTGAGAAATTTTGCTCTTTTACAATTTAATTATTTTTGGAAAACTCACTTTACAACGATTAACCAACAACACCGGTATAATAGATGTTCATCTGTTCGCCACACGAATGTAAATAAGAATCAGCTGATTTGTAATGCAGTGTTGCCATTATGCTTAAACACAAATGAAAATACTGGTTTGATCGACTTCACTACCTGCCGATCGACTTCACCCCGTTTGACGGTATACTATCTAGAAAATCTTTTCAATGCTTAATGGAACGGTTTGTTGGTAGTGGTAACGTTGAGTATACAAAACGGAAAGTAGTAAACCAGAATGCTACCAATGAGGAAAAGGAAATCGAGATTTTACTTCATGTTGAGGATAATCCCCAGGTCAGCAGCCGTCAACTAGCTAACTTATCTGACACATCCCAATTTACGGTTAATCGCACCACGAGAAAATACATGTATCATCCCTTTCATATGAAAATACACCAAGAACTTCAATACCGTGATTTTGAACGATGAGTAAACTTTTGTACCACCATGAATGGAGCAATAGAGGCCGATCCAAATTTTTTATCCAAAATAATGTTTTCTGATGTAGCTACTTTTCGCAGTAATGGAGCAGTTAACAGCCATAATATGCATTATTATTCAACAGTTAATCCATTTTGTGTCCGGGAAATTCAAAACCAATACCACTGGTCGCTTAATGTATTGGTGTCTAATATTAAATTTTTTAATTATTTGTCCATATTTTTCCGCGAACCGCTTAACAGGTCTAGATATCTAATTTTTTTGCAAAACGAATGTGGATTCAACAAGACGGAGCTCCTGCTCATTACCACCGGGAATTTCGGGAATTTTTAAACGATCGTTACCCACAAAAATGGATCGGTAGGATGGATTCATTCAGTGGCCCCCTTGATCATGTGACTTAACACCTTTAGACTTCTTATGGGGCTACATATTGTTTATGTGATTCCCCCTACAATACCAGTAATATGGAAAATAGGATACGGGATGCGTGCAGGACAATAACGCCCTTTATGCTAAGGAAAGTAAAGGAAAAATGGTAAAACGACTAAACATGTGTATTCAAGTAAACGGGCATATTTTTGAACATTTATTACGTCATAATAATTAATCATTAGATAAGTTAAGTGTTACGTTTTTTACAATAGCGTAAGTGTATTAAAAACAAGGGTAAAAATTGAAAAATTCCAAATAAATCGAAAACTATTAGAAATAGGTATATGACATACTTAATAAAAATTGGAGGGTTTTGTAAAATCTATTAGAAAAAATAATAATATTTAAATTTGAAGATTTTTCAATAGTCGAAATGAATAAACTTATTTTGAACAACCTGTAGCATTTTAACTCAAATTTGTTTACTTATATCTTTTTTTCATCTCTATAGAACGCTCGTACCAATTATGAGTATTCCACCTTCAGAAACAATGGCGCTACTGGCAATTTTTTACAAAACTGAAAACTAGTATTTAAAAAAAAAAATTGAAATATTAGAAAAACTACTACGATTAGGTATATAATATTATTAATAAAAAAAGTTATAAAATTTTACGCAGAATTTAAAAATAAATTAGATAAAAAACAGGATGTTCCATTTAAAAAAACATATGTTATATCGGCCACATTTTTTTGAAGTACCCTGTATATTAAAAACTAATTTTAAACTGTGCACCTTAACATTCCCTAAAACTATCGTATTTAACATTTTTTCGTCATTCTCGAAACAAATGAGATAATGAACTTTCACTCTAACGTTGACTCACCCTGTACATTAATTTAACTGTCGCTGTTCTCCATTCATCTAGGATCCTATTCAATCTTATAATCCTCTGTATAAGTGTTTGGAGTTGCTTAACCAGAGAGTGTCCCCCATATTTCAGTATTCATTAGCTATTGGTTTTTGCCGGAAGATTTGTGGTTTTTTAATTTTTCCAGTCTTCTTCCGTTATATATGTTTCTTCGTTTATCGTTATCTCTGGTGTTTGTGACAGTGTGATACTCTATTCCCTTTTATATAATTGTGTAAAATATGTTACCCACATTCCTTTCTTCACGTGTGTATAGTTCTTTCATCTCAGTTCTCTGTTGTCTTATGAATCTCCTAGTTTGTTTTTGTTGACCATAGAAGTCTGGTTCTAATTTTTTTGTGTATCTTTCCCAGTATTCCGTTTTTGTTCTACATACTAATTCGTGGGTTTCTGTTCGTATTCTTTTATATCTTTGGTAGGCTTCATCTGTCCTAATTGACCTGTACTTTAGATAGCTTTTTTTCTTTTCACGGCATTTCTCTTTGATTTCTACACTGAACCATGGTGTTTTTGCTCTCAATTTTTTATTTTTATCGACAGTTTTAATCCCTAATGCCTCATATGCAGCTTCTTCTTCATTTGTTTTTATTTTTAACCAACCATCATTTATGTTATCATGGTCATTTATCTGATTTATTCTGATTTTTTCTTTCAGTCTTCTCTGGTACAGGTTTCTCGTTGATTCTTCTTCTAAGTTTTCTATTCTTATCTTTGTTTCCAGTTCCTTATTTTGGTGTTGCTTTGTGTTTCTTATCGTCCACCTTAGTTTACACATAACTAAATTGTGATTACTTTCTACGTTTGTTTATGTCAAGCTTCTTACGTCTAATATATAGCGTGAATGCATTTCTCTGTTTGTTAGGACATAATCTATCATTGATCTGTTACCTCTAGTGTTCTCAAATGTATTTTTATATTGCTCCTTATGGTGAAAGTATGTATTATTTATTCTCAACTCGTTTGTAGCGCAGAAAGTTATCATAAGCTCCCCGTTGTCATTTTTTTGTGTTTCATTAAATCTCTGTTTAACTCCTGTAATACCTCATTTCCAACTCTTGCATTATAGTCACCCATAATTATTATTGTTTTGCTGATTAGTATCTCATCTATCATTTTCTGGAGTTCTTCATAGAATTGTTCCCTGTCTTTTTCTGGTGCATAAATTCCCACTACATTTGTCTTGTTGTTGTTTATTCTTAGTTTAACCATCCGATATGTACTGACACTTCATTATGTAGTTTATGTATTTCTTCTTAATCATCAAGGCTAGTCCTTCCTTTGCCCGTTGGACTTTCGCCACACCACGAAAGCTAAAGGTTATAAAAAATATGTGAATGTGAAACATAAAAAGAAAGATATTGTTCTGGAAAGTTGGCAGGACCTAATATCGAATCTGCATGATCTATTAGCTTCTACTGATCTACTTTTTCCCTGATGCCTTTCTAAGTTTAATTCTGATATGATTCTGTCATTATAACTACTATTTGCCACATTAAGCTTTGTTTTTGACCGCACATCTTAACAAGTCCACTAAATTGTCAAATGAACTATAAACAAGTTGATAATTTATAAAATAAAAATCAGAGTTCTGGTCCTGCCAACCTTGGTGCCAAATGTCCCACATCCATAGACTCACCAAATCCTATGTATCATCTCCAATACCTATTGGTTCTTTCGAAATAACTAACCCTACCGCTACCTCCGTATACCCACCTAGTTTCAATTGCTGAACGCGGCAACCCAACAACGTATGGAAGTAACATAGACTTCTTTTTAGATCGACCCTCTATTTATGGGGTAGCTGGCTGGCCGATTATTTAGTTTAAAACCATTATTTAATTAACATAATGGAACTTTATAATTTCTATATATTACTGATAATGATTAAGATTAATGATTTAAGAATTTAATAATGCCAAGAACAATATACAATTGTCCTAAAAGCTGAAAGAAAGAAAAATTAGCTGAAATTGGTGTTAGTCTTAATTCGGCATGGAGAAGCTTGGATTTCAATCTGTTATTTAGTTTCTATCTTCTATAGACCTATAGTCGGCATGTCACGACATATACTAAACACAGTTTTACACGAAACAATAGGGTACGCTTAGATAGTATAAGAAAACTGGAACCTGGACATCCTCCGATATTTTTAAACGAAGAGTCTATTCAAACCATCGAACTAACTTGTAAAATACTTTTTGAACTCAATCCATCCTCCTGCTTGCGCCTTTTATATGATAAACTTCCCTTTTTCGAACTAACTAGTGAGGTTCAAGCATTTTGGCCAGTAGCATCCGTGTTGGTACTATCCGTGAGTATCGATTTCTTTTGAACTACGTACCTCCTTTAGGCATACCAAAGTCCTCCGAAGTACATGCCACAAAGTGATAGAAGAGTCTTAAACAGTCATGACATACAATCAGTCCAAAAAGTGTCCATACACTACCTGCTTTCTATACTATTTTTCTGTTATGTTTAACTAACTAATTGGAACCATGAGAAAACATGTTTAAATTAATATTTGAAACTTAACCAACGAGGATTAGTGTTAAAAACAACTACCGAACATTTTACTTAGAAATTACATCATTATATAAAAATGTAAACAAAATTAAAGTCAAAAAAGTCTCCATACACTTACCAATTTCCAATAAAAGTTTGACGGAGTTTAACGGAAAATAACTTCATTTAAACTAGTATTTAGTGGAACCGCCGTTGGCCTTGATAATCTCCTATAACCTTTTTATCATGCTTGCAGCCAGCTTTCTAGTAACTTCTGCTGGCATATTCTCCCATTTGTTCAATATTCTATTTTTGAATACTTCTCTATTTGAAACATTATGTTTGCGTTAACACCGGGTGATTGCAGAGGTATATAAAGCTGCTGTCGCACATTATAGATCATCCATTCTCGCACCAAGTTTGCGGTATGTTTAGGATCATTGTCTTGTTGGAAAATGAATCTTTTTTCGAGTGATAATTTTTGGACACTTTCTCTTAAATTGTCTCTCAAAATGTAAATTTCCAACCCCTCCAGCGGAAATGCATCCCCGAAACAGAACACTGCCACCCCCTTGTCTCACAGTGAAATAAATGTTTTTAACATCGAATGCGGTATTCTTCTTTCTCCAAACTTTAGTTCTGCCATCAGACCCAAAAAGGTTAATTTTAGTTTCATCACTAAAGATTACGGATTCCTAAAATTCAAGAGGTTTATTAACGTATTTCCTAGCAAGAGCTAACCGCTTTTTGCGATTAGCTTCCGAAATTAACGGCTTCTTCCTGGCTGCACACCCCTAGCTTGCCCTGTGTAAATAATTTCTCGCTGTTTGTGAACAAATAGTTCCTGTACTTCTTTTTTTCATTTTGGTGCACTTTTCTTGGGATCTATAATTATTTGTCTAACAATACTGACCTCTTCACGTGGAGTCAGTCCAGGACCACCGGAGCATAGTCAAATTTTATAGGAACCCGTTGATTTATAGTGGTTTACAATGTACTGAACAGTAGCATGCGACTTTTTAACAATTTTTCCTAAATGTCTGTATGATTTTCCATCTTTTTCACAAATCAATTATGATCTTTCGAACTTGAAATGGAATTTCACAATTTCTCTCGCTCATAAAACTCAAATACTACTTTGAAAACCCACTACAAAATTACTAACAATAAGTGACAGATTATAAAATATGGCTGAAAATTATTCCTTTGTTTTCACTTTAGCAATAGCAGGTGGTGTATGGAGACTTTTTGGACTGACTGTATATGAGTCGTTAATCTACAACCAGGAAATAAGAGTAAATAAAAACTACCAAAATTGAAAATAATCCATATTTCAATTGTAAAATACAATTTACTACTACATGTTGACCTCAGATCGGCTGACGACTAGTGGTACAACGAAAGACACAGACGGAAATAAACAAATAATCGCCGAAAGATAAACTTTGTTTTACGTTTATTTTTAAGTTTGACCGCTAATAAAAATAATAAAGATCTTTTTAATGTTCCGTACGGATCACTTATAAGATCACTTCGGTGTCTGTCTGTCCGTCTGTCACACCCGATTTTCTCCGAATAGTTGAAATTTGGCACTAATATAGAAATTGATGGCCTCATCAGAGCCGTGTAGTTTTGAAAGATAAATTTTGACTTAAAGGGTTAGTTTTGGGAGGTGAAATCGGAAGTGAAAGAAAATTTTTTTTACTAGGTCATCGAGTGGGGTGTCAAATGAAAGCTTGTAAAAACACGAGTTCAAAAATATATATAACACAGGGCAACAAAAAAATATTTTTGTTTTGGTGCCTGGGATTTTAGAGCTGATTTTAACTATATTTGGGACGCTAAATCTATACATGCAATCCGTTTTTCTCTATCAGCTCTACTTTTTTAGATACATCAACTTATCTACCAATGTGGTTTTTATTCAGTATATTCATTTATGAGAGTTCTAAAATTATTAACATATATATTCATTAATGTAGGTACAATGGTTTTATTGTCAGTCTGTAATTGAGTAAATTCCAGGTAAATCTATAAATAGTGGAACCATTGCCTATCAGGTACCTGAACTGACCCTTTTAATCACCTAACTCGGGTAAGTCTCGTCAGTTTGTGCGTTCTTACTAATGAGAGTAGATCGAATTCGGCGTGTTATTTTATGTTAAGAAAAGAGTGTTTTTGTGTTATTGAACAGAATTAAAATGAGTTCAGGTTCCAGTTCAAGAAGAAGTTGTGTAAATCAACCTGATGTGTTTTGCTATATATGCGGAGAAATACATGTTTCAACAAAACAGACAAACTATTACTGACTTTGTAAAGCGAGCGTATCTTGGATACTTTGGAGTTAAGCTTGGTGATCAGGACAAAACGTGGGCCCCGCATCTCGTATGTAAAACTTGTACAGAGCATTTACGGCAGTGGACTACCGGGAAAAGAAAATGTCTAAAATTCGGCGTACCAATGGTTTGGAGAGAACCAAAAAACCACTTCAATGATTGTTTTTTCTGTTTAGTAAATACTAATGTAATCAATCGAAATAACCGCAGTAAGTGGACTTATCCCAATTTAGACTCGGCAATACGCCCTATCCCGCACTCAGATGAAATACCGATTCCAACATTTCATCAGCTACCACATATCTCTGATGACGAATATTTTCCCTCTGATCGCTCTTCTGATGCTAATAAAAGTTCTGATGCTAATGAAACTAACAGTGACTATGAGGGGACGTCATCAGTTCCTCAACGCTTCAATCAAAATGAATTAAATGATCTCACCAGGGATCTCAATTTATCGAAAAAAGCTTCTGAAGTACTGGCTTCTAGGTTGAACGACAAAAATTTACTGGAATAAGGAACCAAAATTACCTTTTACCGTACAAGAGAAAAAGATCTGCTACCATTCTTTTCTCAAGAAGACAATCTTGTATTTTGTCACGAAATTAGGGGACTCATGAAAGAAATGGGACTTTCTGAATATATTCCAGATAATTGACGCCTATTTATTGACAGTTCAAAGCGAAGTTTTAAAATGTGTCCTTCTACATAATGGGAATAAATATGGTTCAATACCACTAGCTCACTCAACGAAACTGAAAGAAGAATATAATACCATAGCTTTGGTCTTGCAGAAGATAAAGTATTACGAACATCAATGGATGATTTGTGTAGACTTAAAAATGGTAAACTTTCTTCTTGGGCAGCAAAGTGGTTACACGAAATATCCGTGTTTCTTGTGCCTCTGGGATAGTAGGGACAAAACACACCACTGGGTTAGAAAAGATTGGCCTTAGAGAGAAAACATGGACGTTGGGGAAAAAAATGTCATTAACGACGCTTTGGTTGAAAGAGAAAAAATCATACTTCCTCCGTTACACAGAAAAACTCAAAGCAGGGATATTTGACGGCCCACAAATAAGACAATTAATTAAGGATCCTGCCTTCATAAATTCAATGAATCAAGTTGAACGAGAAGCTTGGACATCATTTGTTGCAGTTGTAGAAAATTTTCTAGGCAAACATAAAGCTCAAAACTATGTTGAAATGGTTAACAAGATGCTGAATAGTTTCAAATCCTTAGGGTGCAATATGAGTATTAAAATACACTATTTACACAGCCACTTAGACCGTTTTCCAGAAAATTTAGGAGACATGAGTGAGGAACAAGGTGAAAGATTTCACCAAGATATTAAAGTTATGGAGGACCGCTACCAAGGAAGATGGGACATGCACATGATGGCAGATTACTGCTGGAGTTTAAAAAGGGACTGTTTAAAAAAACATTCAAGAATGTCGCGGAAAAGAAGCTTTCCAAGTGTTGAGTGACTATTTCATTTCTTCAATGTTTTTTTTTGTTTGTAAGTACGACATAATATTGTATTTTGTATAACTAAAATAAAAATTTCGTATCTACTTTTGTTTACTACACTTACGGATTTGAGTTACAATAATGTAACTTATATTTCTCTAAAATTGTATATCTTAAAAATTTGAGCTCCTAGGTACAAATGAATACGTTATTTGAATTCAGGACATCAAATTGATATAGAATCAGCTCAAAAAACCTCGACACCAAAACAGCTGTTCCCCTGTGTAATGCTTACATGCGCACACTTTTCTTGGTATTATTTTGAAAAAATCGCAAAAAATCGCTGTCCTCGGACTCGGAAAGTACTGATCCAAAAATTTTGAAAAAATTCTGGAATATTCTCCACGGAGTGCATTACCTTTGATAATTCATCTGGTATAACAAAAAAAACCAAAAATTCCAAGGGCATCAGTTTTTAGAAAAGATCGGAAACAAACTTTGTTGAAAACTCATTTGGGGTGTGTTTTGTGAAGTCACTGATCATTTTATCCCTCCGTAACAATATTTTTATTTCAGAAGCAATCAACGTACGGAACACTAATTGCGCAAGTTCAACTTGCACTTGACCGGTTATTTCAATTTATCAGTAGAGAAAAATTGTCAAGTGAGCATAGCAAATTTTAATTTTCTAATGACATAGTGCATCGATAACGGCTATGATAAAAGAAGGTAGGGGATGATCACTTTCTCTTAGTAAACTTGTAAAATGAGTGTCATCCACTTTTGTTGGTTTTACATAATTAGTCCACTGCAATTAATCATTAAAAATGAAAAATGATGGAACCCAGCTATAATGAACGGATTTGAATGATTCTTTTTTTTGGGGGTTTCTAATGCCATAAACTACAAAGTTTACCCACTGAAAATTGAAAAATCCATTAATTTAAAAAAAAAATTAATTCTTATAAAAATACAATTATCGAAATTTTTAAATATCTCTTTTAAGAAAATATTGAATATTATAGTTTTTGAGTTATTTATAAAAAAATTGTAAAAAAATGGCACTTTTTGAAATTAATTTAAAGATGGCAAAAGCTCCAAAGAGCAAAATAAAAAGAAAAAACGTTAAATAATACACATACGTCAATTTTTTAATAGAAAATAATTTATTAACAAGTTATGCTAAATAATAATTATTAAAAATTTTAATTAAGTTGGAATGTGGAATCTTTGGCACAATGATACTACTCAGTATATATCACCACTACACCAAACACTTTTTTTTGGCACTCGACGCACGTTTCGCTAACCATGTTAGCTTCATCAGGAGCGATGATTGACTAAAGCTAAACTACAAATCTACCCTATTTATACTTAGCCTAACCCTTGAATTACTCAAGCGGAACTAATGACATAGGCAAGGCAATTAGTTCCGGTCAAGTAACCAGTAGAGGGGACTATGAGGAATAGGCCCTCTGTCTTTATTTAAACTACTTTTACATTTTATGCACACTTAAAATACAGTAGAACAGAAAAGTCTAGCATTGCCAACATGCCCTTGAAGCTGGTCATACTGTAACATTAGATAATCTAAGATTAATAAAAAATGTATCTGATAGGAGATTGTTGAACGCATACGAAAGTATGGAAATCATAAAATGTAAAAGTAGTTTAAATAAAGACAGAGGGCCTATTCCTTATAGTCCCCTCTACTGGTTACTTGACCGGAACTGATGGCTTTGCCTATGTCATTAGTTCCGCTTGAGTAATTCAAGGGTTAGGCTAAGTATAAATCGGGTAGATTTGTAGTTTAGCTTTAGTCAATCATCGCTCCTGATAAAGCTAACATGGTTAGCGAAACGTGCGTCGAGAAAAATTTTTTAATGTGCAAAAATAAAGTGTTTAAAAATGTAGTGGTGATATCATATACTGAGTAGAAAAAATTTTAATGCCATAAAATATATTTAAATAAAAAAAAAAAAAATTTTAATTTCTATTAAAAAATCATTATAATTAGCATCTCCAGTGCAATGGTTTTTAGTCATTGAAAAAATGACGGAACCCAGCTAAATAATACACAACGGATTTTATTGAAAATAATTTATTAACAACTTATGCTAAATAATAATTATTTTTTTTAATGATATATAAATAATTTTAATTTCTATTAAAAAACATAAAGTCTTTACTCATTAAAAATGAAAAATGACGGAACCGCTATAATGAACGGATTTGAATGATTCGTTTTTTTTTTGGGTTTCTAATGCCATAAACAACAAAGTTTACTCATTGAAAATTAGCGCAATTAAAAAAAATCCATTAACTTAAAAAAAAAAATAAAATTTTTTAAAAATTTCTTTTAAAAATACAATTATCGGAATTTTTAAGTATCTCTTTTAAGAAAATAATGAATATTATAGTTTTTGAGGTTGTTTATAAAGAATTTGTAAAAAATAGTACTTTTTGAAATTAATTTAATGATGGCAAAAGCTCCAAAAAGCAAAATAAATAGAAAAAACGTTAAATAATACACATACGTCAATTTTTTATAGAAAATAATTTATTAACAACTTATGCTAAATAATAATTATTAAAAATTTTAATGATATATAAATAATTTTAATTTCTATTAAAAAATCATGTAAACTAATTTTCTTCGACGTTTTCGTTTTCGACGTCATTCATTAATATTATTAGTGGAGCATTTAAGCAGCTAACTTCTTTACATTGTAAAGATGCTATATAAAAACAATCTAAGCCAGTTTTCCTGCATCTGAACAAAAACAAGCAGGGCGACAAATCTTCAGGAGCTGATGGTTGGTTCGTTGTAACTGCTACTAGTGAATTATCTTTCCTTTTCCCTCCCCATTCTTCAGACAACTTATCATGTCCCATCCACAACTGTACTCACACTCTTTTTATATGCTCTAAACTAGCATCGAATGTAGATATCAATGAAGCCAAGTTGACATATCTATTCTTACTTGTAGCTTTGATAAACGATTGGTATCGAAAATTATTTATATTTTCTTGATTTTTAGCAGCACCGTATAATGCTAAAATACATAAAATACCCGATTGCAAAATATTAGTGACGTCAGCATTATCATCCGTAAAGATAATAGCAGCATCTTGTAAATCTGTACGATTTTCAAATAACTTACCAAATTTAATTTTACCCTTTTTGTAAAATGCTGAAGTTGTATCACCTCCAGTTAATGCATGTAAAAACAAGATATGCTTCGTACACATTGCTAATGTTAAAGCCTTTTATTAGAATAAATTTTTGTAGATACCGTGCCTCTTGCTTGTTTGAGAAAATATATTTCTCTATGAGGAGGTGTTAAAGCTGTTAATAAAACTAACACATCAATATTTTTAGCAGCAACATTTTCTCCACTATCCCTGTTTCCCCACCCTACTACTTTTCTATATCAATAATACCTACTTTTCAAGGACGTTTGCTGTCCCTTTGTATACTTTATATAGAAATTAAATAATTCTCCATAGAAAAAATAACTATAGGTGTACAAATAATTTACTATACTAGAAATAACATCATTTTCATGGGAATATTGTTAAAAAAAAATCATTAGCGGCAACTTTCAAAGGGTAAACTATTTGGTTTTTAGTATAAGAAATTTGAAAAATCCTGAAATATTCAAATCCATTCACTATAGCTGGGTTCCGAGGTATAAACCTAATTGCACTAGACTAAATGGGCGACCTAAAAAATGATTTTAGCATGTCCAGAACATCGGAATCCCGCTAATCTGAACTATGTTTGATTCTTACTATTTTTAAGAAAATTTAAAATGTTTTTTTAGGAAGAATGGACACCACATGATCATACCGAATCACCTGCTATTCTAAAGAAAATTGAAGATCGAGATATACGAAATTTTACTAAATCGCTTGTAAAAATTTGGCCATCTCTGGGTCGTCGAGTTAAAGAAAGAGTCAAGCAAAATCCAGAAAGACATTCCTTAATACCACTTCCACAAGGATTTATTATTCCTGGGGGACGATTTAGAGAAATATACTACTGGGATTCTTATTGGATAGTTAAGGGTATGTATTTCAAATGGTAACATGTCTTCGATTCTTTGGATCACGAAGTATTATTATTTTTACTTACATATACTGGTCTTACTGTAAAGATTTATCAATGATTTGCTCATTTTTAATGAATAGAAATCAAATATGACTTTGACACGAACATATAGTCGATGTATATCAAATTCTCTACCAGTATTTAAACGTGTTTCTCAAGATATTTGCTTGCCCTTCACTATGTAACAGCTATATTTTATCTTTCTATCAAATATGTTAGCACTGGTCAACATGATTTTTGTTACACCTAGCTAGTATGCGATTTATGCTTACCTACCTACCCCAATTAAAAACTCGCAAAAATTTTTGTTCGATTACCCTCAGTTTTTTTGTAATAGTGACAGGCACTTAAATTACGTTATAAGAGAAGATCGTTGAGAACATTGTTTTGAACTTAAGCAATCTTGGAAATAATAATTATTTTTTCTTTCATTTGAGTAATCTACGTTCAATAACATGCCGAGAACTTGTGTAAATAATCCTGATTGATTCTGTTACGTGTGTGATGAACTTACATTCACTAGTCAGCGGAGAAATTTTACAGACTTGGTCAAGAAGTATTATTTTATATATTTCGGATTTCCAGTTCGCCACCAAGATAAATTGTGGGTTCTCCATATATCATATGTTGTGCATCCTGTGTTACTCTTTTGACTGAATGGGCTAACGGAACACGTCACATGAACTTCGCAATTCCAATGATATGGGCCGAACCAAGAGATTACACATCAGACTGTTATTTTTGCTTGACTGCAATTAAGGGCTTCAGTAGTAAAACTAAACAAGCAATCAAGTATCCAAACTTACCATCTGCAAGGAGACCGTCCCCCCCAAGTGAAGTGATGGCTGTATCAATACTTCCACAAAGTGTATAATCAGATGAATCCAACGTGTCGTTGGAGTCCTGAACAAAAAAACGTTTTGTTTTCACCTTTGGTAAAACCAGAAGATGTACTGTTGCCACCACTACACATAAAACTAGCTCTTATCAAAAATGTTATAAAAGCGATGGACAAAGCTGGCGAAGGATATTTATATTTGAAAAAAAAAATTCTCTATAATTGGTGATGCTAAAAATAAAGAGGGAATATTGGTTGGACCACAAATTAGAGAATTAATTAAAGACCTTATCTTTAAACAAAAATGAAATTCTCTGGAAAAACCCGCCTGGATCTGTTTCAAAAATGTGGTTAAAGATTTTCTTGGAAACAATAAAGCTGAAAATTACAAAGACTTGATCTGTGAACCTTTGACGACCCTTAAAGCACTAGGATGTAACATGTCACTCAAAATTCATTTTTTGGATTCTCATTTGGACTTTTCCCTGAAAATCTGGGACCAGTAAGCGATGAGCATGGTGAACGTTTCCATCAGGATATTTCAACCATGGAGAAGAGATACCAAGGCAAATGTAGTCCAAATATGTTGGCAGATTACTGTTGGACACTGAAGAAGAATATTTCAGAAGCTAAATATCCAAGAAAGTCATAAAAATCTTTTTTTTTTTCTATACTATCACTATAGAATATTAATATTTGATAATCCATTTTTTCAAAAAAATATTACAATAAAACCTGATGTGTTACACAAATTCTACTTTTATTTTATTGTTTCCATTTTATACTAGATTTAAAATATGACAATAGAATCCGTGTAACAAAAAAAAGTTGAAATTTTGTTGACCAGTGTAATCCTTTAGTTTTTACTAATAATACTCAATTTACCCTCTAGTCAAGCATACTATTGCTCAAAATATGCAATTGATAAATAACGAATATGCTATTGTCGCGAGATTAGTTGAAACATTTTCAATTACAGATAGACCAAGACCTACGGGAAAAAGTGGCGCAGGCAGTAGCAACTTGCCCCTTTGATAGGTTCATCTGGCACACTGTAACTTTCAGATATTTTGGGGAGTCGCTACTGGCCATATCCAATAAGGCCCAATTCGAATATACCATTTTTAGCGTGAACGGTAGCACGGTAGGCGTGGTACAATGTCGTTAGCCAGTTCAGTAGGTCTTGCGCTCAATGATTTGCAGAAGTCGATGTTGGCCCGGGGCCCTTTTTCTTGAATCACGCTAAAAATGGCATATTCGAATTGGGCCTTATTAATATCTGGAAGGTGAACAGTTTCTGTGCCAGATCAACCTGTCAAAGAGACAAGTTGTTACTGCCGACGCCACTTTTTTCCCGTAGCTCTTGGTCTAAGAGTAGTAGTCAAATCAGGAAACAGAATCGACATATTCACGGAAAACCGCATTTTTTCGATGCAAAGTAGTATGTGTGCGTGGGCCATAATATATCTAATGACAAATGTCAGTAGGGAAAATTTGGGGGGGGGGGGGGAAAATTTAAAATAAGAATTAAGAGATAGGATCTTGAAACAGGTAGAAAAGTTTTATTATTATCATTTTAAAATAATTTCTCATTTCCATTGGTTTAAATATAAATAAATATGACTTTCTGGTCTCCTACTGATCAACTTCATAACTCTAATTGACTTACTGGCGATCTTGCCAAGTTAGAAACTTAAACCTTTTTAGTGAATTAGTTAGTTAAAGAAGAAAATAAAAATAAACAAAAACCATTACGGTATTTCTTACGAGTAACTATTAAAATTAGTTTTGCCTGAAATTTTGAGACATAATAGATTTTAGCATCATGCACTCACTTTTTCAATATATAGATGGTTTACCTCGCCGTATTGCCATAATTAATTGTAGAAGTTTCAAATATTTAACACGCAAAAAATAGGAATCCATATTTTTTCTTCGATCAAAAGCATCCGTTTTTTAAAATTTTTGTTGCCGTATGTGCATTAAAAACTAAAAAGTAACAAACATATATATACATAAAAAAATTACTTTGCTTTAGTTTGTTAAAATATGAAGGCAGTTTACTTCCTAGTTGTAAAAATATTAGATAAATATTATTTTTGTATTTTGTGTAGTGAGTTTTCGCCGTGGCAACGTAGTTGAAGAAAGCTGAGTTCACGGACGCGGACGTTGTTTCAAATTTTGAATCACATATATAGTCCAGTCAGAATACGATTTTGAGATGAAATCTACATATAATACTGCTACTTTTTTTTAAAAAAAAAAACTCGTCTCGACGAATACATTAACGAAAAAATATTGCGACCGCTGAAAAAATTTAAGCAACACCCTCAAAAACGGGAGAAATGGCCCTTTTTTGGGTTTTTAACGTATTTTTGCAATTTTATCATAAATTTATTGAAGATAAACTAAAAATTCTGACAGATTTTGATTCTAGATAAAAAAACGAAAAATTTAAGGGGCTATGGATATCATTTGAACCTTCTGGTCTGGAGAAATTGGCCGTTTTTCTCTTTTTTTGTCATTTTTATAATTAAATAGGTGTACTGGCAAACTGCAAGCTATTTTTTTTAGTTTACTCTGGAAATATGTTCCATGGACATTACTTTTATTGATCCAAACATAATTTTAGCCATTTTTTACATATTAGATATATTTTTCACTCCTCATAATATTGATAAGTTTTACTGATTCACGTTTTTTTTTTCTTCTGACGATTTTTTTAAACAACTTTTTTTCAGTTTACTACTACCTTGCCTAAATGAAAAAGTTCCTTAGTTCCTGAACTTTCATTTGAGGTACTTAAGAAATAATTTAGGCCCGAGAAATTGGCCATTTTAGTCTCTTTAATTTGTTTAATGCAAAATTGCAATTTAAAAAAATATTCTTGAGTTTAATAATATTTTCAGTAACCAAAGTTATTTTTAATTACACACAGATTACTGTACATGTTGAGTGGCTGAGGAAGTCATTTGGTCCATTTAGGCTGAAAAAACTAGCCATTTTACTTTTATTTTTATGCTTTTTTTGTTTCAAATTTACAGTAACTTTAAAAAATTAATTTTTCTTGAATTTTATCCTATTCGCCGTAACAAAGATCATTTTTATTGGTTATAAAATGATTACCATATATCTTACAAGAAGAGGCATTTGAATCACCGATTTGGATGAAACTTGATGGAGAGTCAGATTTCACCGATATATTAGGAACCCCGTTTTATATTTTATCTCACAGGATTTTTTTTAAAGAAAATTAATTTTATTTGATAATGCTTCATAATGTTTTGAAAAAGTAGTAATATTTCTATTAAATAAAAAATACATTGGTACAACAATTTAAAGATAACACTGGTCAACACTGAAATTTTTTCCTCAAATTTTATATGCATTGAGGCACTTATTACGGAAAAAAATACTGGTTTAATGCTATCAGCTCTACTTTTTATTTATATAAAATTACAATTTTCTTCAAAAATGGAACAAAAATACATTTTTTCTATGTTTGATATAATTAGGCACTATGAAACGTTCATTTTATACAATTTTCTTGAATATACGGCTTGAGGATCATCTCTTTGCAAACTCCAACAGTAATCGGCCATAATATGGATGACCCGCCTTCCTTGATAACACTCTTCCATTGTACATATATCTTGGTGAAATCTTTCACCCTGCTCTTCACTGAAATCGCCAAGTTTTTCTGATCTAAATGGAATGAATCTTGATACTTATGTTGCAGCCCAGATCTTTCAAATTGGATAACATGCACTCAATTAACTCAGAATAGTTGTCTTACTTATTGTTTCCGAGAAAATTTTTAATCAATACAACAAACGATTTCCAAGCTTTAGACTCGACTTCATTCATTGAGTTTACAAAGTTTGGGTCTTTCACAAGTTGTCTGATTTGTGGCCCGTCAAAAATACCCGCTTTCAAGTTTTCTGGGCTTAATTCTGGAAAAGCAAAATATTCTCCGTTTTTATCAAGGGCTTTTACAAACTATTTCATAATGCCCAGTTTGATATGAAGTGGTGGCAGTATAATGCGATCTCGATTTACTAAGGGCAAATTAATAACATTTTTAATACCAACCATCGTACCGGCCAATTTTTTTGAGACCAATGACATTGTTTGTCGCGGCTATCCCACAGACACATAAAACATAGGTATTTCGTGTATCCACCCTGTTGTCCGAGAAGAAAGTTAATCATCTTTAAGTCTACACAAATAAGCCAGTTGTGGTCTCTATACTTAATTGTTTCCATTACTGAAGAAATGGTTATATACTCTTTTTTTATACTAGTAGAGTGTGCAATAGGTATAGAACCATACCTATTGCACACCTAGTTATGAAGTAGCACACACTTTAAGCTTCTCTTCTACTGTCTATGTTGTGAACTCATCTTCTCCAAAATACCTCTGACATCATCACAAAAAACTAAATCATTTTCTCTAGAAAAATTTTTATAACAAATTCTTTTCTCGGGTCCGATATAAAGTAATTCTGGTTCCTGGTGCAAGTAAATTCTTTTCTTTTAAACGAGATGCCAAAATTTCAGAAGCTTCTTTTGACACATTTAGATCCCTTACTAAGTCATTCACTCCTTTTGATTAAAAGGTTGAAGATCTGATAACTGACTACATGTGAAAACCGAATCAGTATTGCCCATTGTGTTGTCTTCAATTTCCATAAGATCTGGTTGTTCAAAGCATTTAGATGATGCTCCTTGTATCTCACCAGAGTATAGAAGAAGTCGCTGAGCGGAGGGTAAGTTAGGATATGACCATTTATTTCGATTTCCAGAATTTATAACGTTAATATTTACGACGCAAAAATAGCAGTCGTCATGGTGATTTTGAGGTTCCTACCAAATCATCAGTGTTTTAAATTTGATAGCACTTCTTTTTCCATTTAAACATTGCCGCAGACACACAATACAGTTCTGGCACACAATATGAGATATCCATTGCTTGTATTGATTGCACAATGTTATTTAAAACTGGTTAAAATACGTAGTTTTAACGAAGTCCGAGATAGGTTTTCGATATTTTTCAAAGATGTGTTCGCCATAAATATAGCCAAAACAATCTGTATTGTGTAAACAACGTCTACGTGTCGAAGCTATATCTGAAATTAAAAAAATAATTATTCTGAGTTGGGTAGATCTTAAAAAAAACTGCCGGTGTCGTCTAAGTTAGGGTAGACCGAAAATATTATAAAACATGAACTGTCAGAGAAAAAACAATATCGGATTCGAAATCAGAACACTACAATAAGCCCAAAACTAAAGAAAAATTAGAGGAAAAAATCAAAAAAAAAAAATTGTTGACCAGTATAATTTATTATTTTATCATATTTAACTAGTTAAACTTGTATCTTTAAAATTATTATTTTGTGCAGTAACTTTTTTTTGACTAATTTTTATTAATTTCACCATTATATCTTCAAATAAAAGTATCCATAAAAAATCAATCTTTTCATCACCATTAATTTATTTTATATTTATATAAAAATCGTATTAAATAATATTACATAAAAAATATGACGTACAAATATAAGATTCATACTGGCCAGTTTTTTCAGCCTCAACGGACCAAATGACTTCTTCAGCCACTCAACATGTACAGTAACCTGTGTACAATAATTAAAAATAACTTTGGTTACTGTAAAAATATTATAAATTTTTTTCCAAAAAAAAAAATCGTAAATTTACATTAAAAAAATTAAATTTAAGAAAAAATGGCCAAAATTGTTTAAATGAGTTCTTACGTACCTCAAATAAAAAGCCTAGGGACTAAGGAACCTTTCTGATATTTTAGGTAAGGTAGTAGTATATTGAAAAAAAGTTGTTTAAAAAATTCGTCAGAAGAAAAAACGTGAATCGGTAAAATTTATCAATATGATGAGGAGTGAAAAATCAATTAAAGTAATGTCCATGGAACATATTTGCAGATTCAACTAAAAAAAATTAGCTTACAGTTTGCAAGTACACCTTTTTATTCATCAAAAATGACAAAAAAAAAAAAGACGGCCAATTTCTCTCGACCCGAAGATTCAAATGACATCCATAGCCCCCTTAAATTCTTCGTTTTTTTTTTTTTTGATCTAGAATTAAAATCTGTCAGAATTTTTAGTTTATCTTCTATAAATTTGCAAAAATACGCTCAAAAAAACAAAAACGGGCCAATTTCCCCATTTTTGAGGGTGTTGCTTCAATTTTTCAGCGGTCGCAATATTTTTTCCTTAATGTACTCGTTGGAACGAGTATTTAAAAAAAAAGTAGCAGTATCCGACGATTTCTGTTTTTGGCTTGTTTTGGTCGTATTTGGATTAATATGTATTGTACTGATCGGACTTTTTTTTAAAAGAACTAGAAACTCGAAGCAATTTATGTTATCAATATTTAATAACTGTTATGTTTTTAATAAATAATCCAAAGAATCGTTTTAATTAATTATACATAATTTTTATCATCTAAAAGTATCAAGGTTGTTACAAATATCACGCGATTGCGTGCGGCGGGAAGCGAGCGGAAAGCTATGTTGCCACATGTATTGCACCCTGAAAACCAAATTATTTCGCGTCTTTCTCTCACAAATTTCTCTATCTGTCTTCTCATAAGAAATACCTTAAGTAGAGGCGTTAAAGAATGTTAATAATAAATTATATTTTGCGTTTTAATTTTGTAATTAATTTCTTTCAAATATTATGTTTTTACCTATAGAAAATACCATGTAGTTAATAACACAAGCAGGCTAAAAAGTTTTTGGTCTGCCACATAGATGTCTCCCTTTTTAAAAAATCCGTATGATTTTTTGGAAGTTCCAACCTTCAAACGATACGTGTCAAAATTTCATGACATTTCAACGATTAGTTTACAAATTATAGTGGTTTTGATATTTTCAAAACAATGGAAAAAATCGAATTTACGTGTGTTAATTAAAGACTATTTTTTGATGGGAAAAAATACCGGTCAAGCAAAGCAATGGCTTGATAAGCGTTACGGGGACTCTGCCCCTGGAAAATCACTCATCGTTCACTGCTATGCTGAATTTAAACGAGGTCGTACAGATACAAATGATGCTGAACGCTCTGGACGTCCAAATGAGGTGGTTACACACGAAAACATAAAAAAATCCACAAAATTGTTTTGGATGACCGTAAAGTGAAAATCCGTGACATAGCTGACTCCCTAAAAATATCAAAAAAACGTGTCGGTAATATTTTGCATAAACATTTGGGCATGAGAAAGCTCTGTTCGAAATCGGTACCGCGTTTGCTCACAGTGGACCAAAAACAACAACGTGTTGATGTTTCTTAGCGCTGTTTGGATCTGTTTATTTAAGCGTAATAAAAAGGATTTTTTCGTGCGATATGTGACAATGGATGAAACAGGGATCCGCCATTACACACCGGAATCAAATCAGCAGTCAACTGAGTGGATAGCTGCTGGTGAAAGCCGCCCGAAGCGCCAAAGACATAACAGTCGTCTGGGAAGGTTTAAGCCTCTGTATTTTGGGATGCGCATAGAATAATTTTCATCGACTATGCTGAGAAGAGAAAAACCATCAATAGCAATAGAAGTTATTGGTGCGTTTGAAAGCAGAAATCGCAAAGAAACGGCCCTAAATGAACAAGAAAAAAGTGTTCTTTCATCAAGACAATGAACCGTGTCACAAGTCAATGGTTAGAATGGCAAAATTGTATGAATTGAAGTTCAAATTCCTTCCTCAACCACCGTATTCTCCAGATTTGGCCCCCAGCGCCTATTATCTATTCGCCGGCCCCAAAAAGATGCTCGCGGGAAAAAGATTTGGCCCCAATAAAGAAGTTATCGCCGACACTGAGGCCTATTTTGAAGGCAAAGGCAAACCATTCTACAAGAAAAGTATAGAAATGTGAGAAAATCATTGGACTGATTTTATCTCTCTTGAAGAAGACTATATTGATAAACAAAGTCGAATTTTACAAAAAAAGTGTTTTAATTAGCTAGACCAAAAACTTTTCCTACGTGTTAAAAATAATAAGTTTGTGGTTTAGGAATGGCTTCCTTTTCAACAAAATAGTTTTAAGTTATCTATCTGGCCAAGTAAATGCTATTATACAAACATTGCCTGGTTGTCAAATTACTGTCGCCACACTGTGATGCAATTTTGAATCAGTTCGTTGCCTTTCAAACATTTTACGATTAGACGAAAGTAATTTAGAGCATCGTGTAATTATAAAATTTCTCGGCAATGACGTCCCATCGTATTTTCAATCGGTACATTCCTTAAAGGTAGGTCTAACTTGGATATTCCTAAAGCGGGTTCAGGTCACAGGGAAGGAGTCATAGCCTCAACTCTGGCAAATTCATCTGCTACTTCACTACTACTACTCCCCGATATCCAGGGATCCACTGCAGTTAAACCTGTTTCTTACTAGCTAACTCAACCAGCACATCTCTGCACTATTGTCTTAGTATGGCGTTCGTCCGGGGTTGGGTAATTGCCTTAAGTGCCGCCCGGTTGTCAGAGCAGATATACACCATCCTCTCATGGCATGAAATTACTCCCTCTGTAAGTAAGGCACAACTGAAACTTTTTATCTGCGACTATAAATTTTTCCACGTTGTTATAGTTATTCACTACAACTCCGAAAACCTGAACAGCCAAGGCACCTGCGGGAGCTATATTTTACGCCTGTAGTAAAGTCGTCTTCTTTCTTCTTCTTTTTCCAATATTCGGACCCATAGCGATGCGATATCGAACCACAAAGCTTCGCGAGTGAAACGTAATACCCTTTGTTAATGAAAATAACATTTTGGTTTTAAGATGAATCCGAAACTTTTTAAAAAAAATATATATCATGTATTGTGTTTGCAAATAAAGAAATGGCACATTTAGGCCAAAATAGGGTCGCTCTTAGGAACTACCTGCAATTTTAAAATTAAAAAGTGTTTGAATGTTAATATACTACTACAGTACTAATATTATAGTATTTAAAATTTTTACAGGCCAATTATCTGCGCTTTCCCATAAAAAAATTTACCTTAGTTTCAAATATAAAAAAGTATTTAACAACTATTTTTAGGTTTACTTATAAGTGAAATGAAAGATACTGTCAAAGGCATTTTAGAAAATTTTGTTTATCTGGTAAAAAATTACGGTTTGATACCAAATGGTTCAAGAATATATTACTTAAATAGATCTCAACCACCTTTATTTGCCTCAATGGTGGAAATCTACATTGAGTACACTAATGATTTAGCCTGGTTAAGAGGTAACATTTATTACATTGAAAAAGAATTATTATGGTGGATAAATAACAGAGTAGTCAGCATCACAAAAGATGGTGTAGAATACAAGATGGCGCATTATGGAGTGGAAAGTAATACCCCTAGACCAGAATCCTATGCAGAAGATGTAACTACTTGTGCTTATTTTACTACTGAAGATGAACAGGTATAGTCGGAATATTTAAAGGGTGTGATTGGTTTAAAAATGATGAGTGACAAATTTTAATTTGCTCAAATATTTGCGTAAAAACATTATATAGGTCATCACTGTCATCAACAGTCCCAATGTGCTTTGAACATGCAAATGTCAAAGGTCGTGTCGGATTTAAACATGCAATAAAATCTCAATTTTTTCATTTACTATAGTTTTTCAGGTAATATGCAGTCATGCGAACCGGTTATACTATATAACTACAACCGGGTTATTTCACCTTTCGTTAGTACGCACCCATCCTACACAATTGAGCAGTTGTTTTGTTGCCGAAAATTTGAAAAAACGAAGATCCTGTTACAGTTTTAGCACTGTTCAAAATGGAGAAAAGTGTGACGGAATTTAAAATGGTTGTTGGTTACTGAAATATTACATAGGAAAAAAAACTCAGAATGTCATTGATTGAGGCTAGGCCGACCTTACTCTTCCCCAACGAAAACACTTATCAAAGCAGTACGTTCCCGTATAGACAGAAATTTTCTGAAAATAGAAGAAGTGATGGGATCTTAAGTGAACATAGCTTCGCGCACAATATCTCGAATTTTTAAATAATTTGTTTGTGGGTAATCACAAATTATTTATTAACGGAGATATTGAAGAAAATAAGCAGCTAAAAAGCATTGTTCCATCATTTATTAATGCTGACAAATTAAGACTGGACTTCCGGTAGCCACATCTCACTTGATATCTGGCATGTTCTCAAAGAAAAATCTTGTTAAATAGGACAAGACAATTTGGAATACTTTATAAAAGTATCTTCCGTTCGACTGTCGATATTCTGATTTAAAAGATGTATTACTAAAACAATGCCAACCTTTTTGAATTGGCTGAATAGCATTTTTATTTTAATTTTTATATAAATATATTTTTAACTCTGTTGTATTGAGTCTTGTTTCAATATTTGCGTTAGGAATACTGACAGAATTTATAGCTAAGCTCACGCTGTGTCCTACATGGGAGTTCTGCAGCGAGTGATGCTGGCTGCGCCATGAAGGCGACAAAATCAAAATACATTTATATGGAGGTATCCTACGTACTTACTTACATCCAGCGCGACACTAGCGATTTTTGACGGGTATCCAACAACATTTTTTGACGCTACTCGCGTCAGCTTCTCGATCTTGATTTTGCTAAATACGTATGCGACTTTTCGCAAAATTTGCAAGCAACTTATTTCAATGTAGTGCACTTTATACAAGGTGTCCCAGTATTCCGTGTATATAGAATTACTGTAGATTTCTGGGATGAAAATATGACCATTTGACCCAACTTACTTTAGTCCAAAAATTCGTAATTTTTGAGATACAGGATGTCAAAGTTACAGTTTTATTTTAATTTTTCTTAAGTAGCTTTCTTAATAAATGTAGTATGTGTACAAGATTCGGTGCTAAGGGGTTTTCTGAGATGAAAAATCGTAATCAGCTCACAGTTTTGTTGTAAATTGTAGGGGGCGCCACTTATTGTACTGTGTCTACTTTTAAATTGTCATAACTTTTGTATACCACTCTGTATGATATTTTTAATTAAATATTCGTATTCTTCATCTTCTCTTGTCTAAAAAATCTCTCTTGTTAAATGTTGCTCCCAGCAACAATTTCTGAGATAGTGAGATGTTTGTTTCCATTTTTTAATTCCATGCGTTCCTTCTCACGTTCCTTCACATCGTATACTTACTTGGCAACGCTCAAAAATCACCCAGACAATGATTTAAGATATATGTTCTATGATTTAACTGGCTTGTAATACTGACAGAAAGTAATTTTCGCAGATATTAAACAAGTTTTACGAGTATTAACCAGACTTAATCCCCTCTCAAGGTCAACAGTGTTTAAATCTACATTATATGTTATGATATAATTTTGTTGTTTGGTTTTTGTAACGACAACGGTCGCAAAGTGTGTTCGCGTATATCACGAAAGATTTTAGCATCGTCGGATTCCTAATCGTCAGACTTGAGAGGCGACTTCGAGAAATTGGACAATTTAAGCCGATCAGGAATAATGTTAGGCGGCCTTCACACGCTGGAGCACCCGATGTTGAAGAGGAAATCCTTGAAATTGTACACGATAATCCTGGAATCGGCACTCGTTTTATCGAACGTCAGACGGGAATATCAAAAAGTACAACTAACCAAATCATTAGTCAACAAATTATTCACCGCTTTCATATACAGTCCGTCCAGGAACTCTTGCCTCCAGATCTTGGATCCCGTTTGCATTTTTCACAAATTATTCGAACACGCATAGCGACTGTTCCGGCTTTTCACACTAAAATCGTGTTCACAGACGAAGCACGCTTCACTTGGCGTGGTATAACAAATATGCATAATAATCATGTTTACGCTGAAGAAAACCCCCATGCTGTGCAACAAAGACACTTTCAACACGAATTCAGTATTAATATCTGTATGGGATTTGCCGCGAATTATTTGATCGGGCCGTTTAGATTACCAGATCGACTTGATGATGAGATTTACTTGAATTTCGTCCCTGAAATTATTCCTGAATTATTGGAAAATTTACCCATTAATTTACATCGCGACATATTTTTCATGCACGATGGTGCACCACCTCGTTTTGCGCGTAATGTAAGAATTTTTTTGAACCAAAGTCACCCAGATAAATGGATCGGAAGAGGTGAAGATGCTTCTATTCACTGGCCACCTCGTTTCCCAAACTTAAATCTCCATGCGATTTTTTCCTTTGGGGTGCATTGAAATCGAAAGTTTATTAAGTTCAAATCGACAACATTGAGCAATCGTGGAATAGGATTCAAAATGCTGCTAACGCTTTACGAGATGAAAACATTTTAAGAAGAGTACATTTAAATTTCCTGCGACGTATTGATTTATGCATTAACGAAGGTGACGGACATATTGAACATTTGCCGTGAAACCAATACCTCAGTTGAACGATTAAACTTTTTCGAATTTATCAATTTGTGGGTAATCTTTTATGCCCTTAGCCAGTTGGTTTTTACAGTCTTGTTGGCCAGTTGGTCTTTAAATTTATTATTGTTGTTAGCCTGTTTGCCTTTAAACATGCTTCTAATTTCAAAAACTATTATTTTGGACCTGTCCCTAAGCCTGGATGAAGTGTGACTTTAACGATGGAATGAAAAAATGGAAGCAAACATCCCACTAACTCAGAAACTGCTGCTGGGAGCCACATTTACCAAGAGAGCTTTTTAAACAGGAGAAGGCGGAGAATACGAATATTTAATTAAAAATATCATACAGAGTGGTATAAAAAAGTTACGACAATTTAAAAGTATACACAGTGCAATAAATGGTGCCCCCTACAATTTACAACAAAACTGTAAGCTGATTTCGATTTCTCATCTTAGAGAACCCCTTAGCACCGAATCTTGTACAAATAATACAATTATTAAGAAAGCTACTTAAGAAAAACTAAAATAAAAGTATAACTTTAACACCCTGTATCTGAAAAATTACGAATTTTTGGACTAAGATAAATTGGGTTAAATGGTCATATTTTCGTCCCAGAAATCCACAGTAACTCTATGCACAGGGTGGTCCAAATTGGATACTTTTAAAGGTAAACCCCTTTATCAAAAGGAGATAGACGAAAACTAATGTCGGTGTCTGAGGCTCAGTTTTTATGATAAACTCAATGGTGAAAACCGCATATCGATATCTAGTACCGTTTCAGATATGTGTGTTTCTCAAAAATCTGTATTTTGGAAAAATATTTGTAATTCTTTTCCTATTGAAAATTATTGATTTCTGTAAAAAACATTCTCAAAGCACTTTTTCACGTGGATTTCAACAGTATAAGTTACATTTTTTACACCTAATATTTTAATAGTTATTAACGCAAAAATATATTTTTTAAATAGGATATATTTTTCCTTATCCAGCTTTAAATTACCATTCTAAAAATATAGCACACTTTATCTTTTGCTTAAATCTACTTCAAAATATAAAGGTTTTCAGTTTTTACGCGAGTTTTAAAGGCACGTTTTGTGAAGTAGTGAAGTTTGAAAATTACAAAAAATGGGATATGATAGTGTGTTTCATACTAACCGAAAAAAATTTTTCCGAAATAAGGCAAGTAATTTGTACCACGAACTATATCCAGACAGGCGTCAACCCTTCAGGGATATATTCGTTCGATTGCGACATAATCTAGTTAATAGTGGCCAGTTTGAAAAGAAACGACCCAAAAATTATGCATCAAACAGGATAAGGAGTTAGAAGAAATAGTAGTTTTAGGAACTATCGGAAATAATCCCAACGCTTCGATCCGACAGTTAAAGGAATCCACTGGACTACCAGGAAGTAACGTAAGTCGTACTTTGAAGAAGCACAAATTCGGGCCATATAGGACAAGAAAAGTTCATCACCTTAGAGACGGAGATTTTCAGCGGCGTATGGATTTTTGCCAATGGTTTCTGGAGAATCGTAACTATGTTCAGAATTTTTCATTAAATTGCATTTGGACAGACGAAGCTTATGTAAGCAATGCAAGTATTTTTAACCGTTACAATTCTTATACGTGGGCACAAGAAAATCCTCATTTAGTTGTGGAGCAAAAAATCAAGGCAGATTTGGATTTAATGCGTGGGCAGGAATTTTTAGAGGCAGGGATATAGGTCCATTTATTTACGAAGGAACACTCACCTCTCAGAGATATTTAGAAATTTTAAGGCAACAAATAGAACCTCTTGTTGATGAACTGCCGTTAATGGACCTTAGAAATATATTTCTTCAACACGACGGGGCACCCCCTCATAACGTTGCAGTTATCAGTAATATTTTATCGGCCAATTTCGACAATAACTGGATAGCCAACCAAGGTCCGAACCGTTAGCCGGCAAGGTCACCGGATTTAACACCCATGGGCTTCTATCTCTGAGGAAGATTGAAAGACCTAATTTTTAAATTGCCGACAAACACCAGGCAAGAGTTAGAAGTCACAGTGATACAAAGTTTTGCAGCTCTCACTCCTCTTGAACTAATCAACTCGGTATGAGGTGTCCAGAAAGGTGCCGCCTATGTGTAAATGAAACTGGTCGACATTTCAAACATCCCTTATAGAAAATTTTTTTGTTTTAGTTTCCTCTACTCGGAATAAATTGTTTTATTGTTGTTTTGTTTTATTTTCTACATAGTTTAAGGTCCTATAGCATTTAGTAAATTTCATTGTAGTTATGACTCAGAGTTACTTCTGGGAATTTTTTTTCACGATTTGACTGCTATCGGTAAACAGTTGATATTGCCGCTCCATTCAAAGCCTACTTCACAAAATGTGCATTTAAAACTCGCTTAAAAACTAAAAACCTTTATATTTTGAACTAGATTTAAGCAAAATACAAAGTGTGCTATATTTTTAGAATGGTAATTTAAACCTCTGTTCGGATAAGGAAAAATATATAGAGTATCCGATTTAAAAAATGTAATTTTGCGTTAATAACTATTAAAATATTAATTGTAAAAAATGTAACTTATACTGTTGAAATCCACGTGAAAAGTGCTTTAAGAATGTTTTTACAGAAATCAAAAATTTTCAATAGGAAAAGAATTACAAACATTTTTCCAAAATGCAGATTTTTTAAAAACACCCTGTATATCTGAAACGGTACTAGATATCGATGTGCGGTTTTCACCATTGAGTTTATCATAAAAGTTGAGCCTCAGACACCGACATCAGTTTTCGCCTATCTCCTTTAGATAAAGGGGTTTACCTTTCAAAGTGTCCAATTTGGACCACCCTGAACACGGAATACTAGGACACCCTGTATTGTGGATTCAGCATTACATTCCGGAGACAAAATGGCAGTCAAAACAGTGGATTGGCGGCCAAGATTAGCGCGCAAAAAGTACTCCTACACCACGCTGATGCTCCTGCTCACATACTGGCAGTTGCAATGGCAAAAGTGCAGTAGCTGACCTTCCAAATAGTTTTTCACCCACCCTATTCCACAGATTTGACCCCAAGTAACTTTTCTTTATTTCCTAACCTCAAAAATTGGTTTGCGGGAAAGAAAGAACCCCGCAATTTCTTTATGGAAAGTGGTTTTCACTCAAAAAGGTTTAAATTTTCAAAATATATTCTTAGAGTCATTCTGAACAAATGTCTTGCTGGGCACAATACAATGAGTAGCTTTTGCACTGCAAGCATTTTAAGGGGTTTCAGTTGTTGATCTCCTTTAACAGGCCTTTTGCGGTCACAGAAAAGATCGAGAAGAAAAAGACCAAATAATAGTCTAGCACCAAGATGCTAATAACCTACGATAACTCTGCTGATTACCTTCATTTTAAGGAGGCTATTTTTGAATAGATTTTTATTACACACTCGGTGGTATAACTTTTGGTGGTCCACCTTTAATAACCGACAAACTGCAAGTCGGACTTCCGCTATTAGTGTTCACTAAGTTGATACCTTTTAAAATAAAAATTTTCGTTACAAAGGTATAAAATGATCAATAACTTCAACAAAGTTTGTTTCCGATCTTTGCTGAATACTGATGACTTTGAAATTTTTGTTTTTTTTTATAGACCAGATAAATTGTCAGAGATAATGCACTCGTGATAATTTTCGTTCAATCTACACCTTGTGGAGAATATTCAAGAATTTTTTCAAAATTTTTCGATCAGTACTTTTCGAGATAAAGGGGGCAGCGATTTTTGGCAATTTTTTAAAAATAATGCAAAGAAAAGTGTGCCCAAGTATTACATCATATATATTTTTGAACTTCGATTTTTCATTTCATTTGACATCCCACTTGACCTGATAATTTTTTTTTACTTCTGATTTCACCCTCCAAAACTAACCCCTTAAGTCAAAATTTAACTTTCAGAACTACACGGCTCTGATGAGGCCACCAATTCCAATATTAATGCCAAATTTCAACTTTTTATGTCAAATAGTTTAGGAGAAAATCGGGTATGACAGACGGACGGGCGGTGATCTTATATTCCGTCGGGAACACTAAAAATCAAGTCTTTATATTCCCCTGATATGACAACTTCAGCCGCGATTTGAGCAGGTGAAATAATGAGGCTGTGCTTTTTTGAAGACAACTATTAAATCGGAAAGATATGTGGAGATAACTGAAAACTTAGTACCTCCACTTTAAAAAGGTAGAGGGTTGTGCAAAAATCCTGGTTTCTGCAGGATGCGGCATCACACACTTCAAACATATTTTTGCCAGTCATTCCAGAAATTTTCTCGAATACATTGATTTCCGTAAGAACGGATATAAATTTGAATCCACGTAACCCTGATTTGATATCTTGAATGTTTCTTTGTGAGACTTTTCAGAACTAAAACTTACAGTAGCGATCCTAAACCCCTGGAACAATTAAAAATGATCAATAATTTCACCATTCTCATTGAAGAGTACCGGGAACGAAACGGTTCATATTTAGATTATATTATTTTTCGAAAATGATATAGTTTGATATAAAGGGTTTTTCCATTAGGGATGTCCGACTTTTGACAGCTAATAATGTCCATATGGGTTGGCAGATGTTTGACATCTGATGTCAGTTGTATTTAGTGAGGTTTGCTATTCAATCATAAATCGTTTCACGTTAAAATAACGTTTGGAAATGCAGTTCATAACCTTAATACACTACAAAAAGCAGAAACGTTACCGTGAATAGCGAGCGCCATAACTCGATGCTGCAGGAATTTTTCTTCCCAGGATTTGACGAAATGGACGCAGAGGACTTTTATTTCCAACAGGCGCACTACCCCATATTTCCGGCCCAAACATAGCTTTATTGCACGCTAAGTTCGGTGAGTCATTAATTTCACGAAATGGCCCTATCACTTCGCCGCCGAGATCGTGCGATTTAACGCCTTTGGACTATTTTCTTTGGGGCCACGTTAAATCACAAGTTTACAGCAACAAACTAGCAACTCTTGATGCACTTGAAGCCAACATTCGTCGTGTCGTAGCCGGCGCAAGGCCGGAAACGCTAGCCCGAGTCATAGAAAATTGGTGTAAGTGGATTCGTGTCTGCAAAAAGAGCCAGATATCGTGTTTAAATCTTAAATAGCATAAAAATTCCTGTTAAATAGAAGCTTCAGAATGAATTTTGCTTAAAAACTCTTTGTTTTATTCAATTTTAAAGTTAGGACGCTATTAATGGAAAACTCTATACAATAAAATTCTCTTTTTCTAGGGGGCACCCTTTTTATATTCTATTTTATTTTAGAGAAAATGCTACAGTGCTTTAAAAACAGGAGCAGAATCTGGGTGGGATTTCTCAACGCGATGGATTTTTGACGCACAGGGATCTACAAATGCAAATTTAACCAAAATTGATACCAAGAGAGTAATACCCGTCGATTTAAATGCTCTATTATGCAAATCGTTTAAAGTACTCTCAGATTTTTATGGTAAAATTGGCGATACTAAAAGTAAAAACACTTGGGCTAATTACTACGACCAATGGTTAAAAAATATGAAAACACTTAATTACAATGAAAATGATGGGATATGGTATGATTTCGATAGAGATTTACTTCAACAAAGAAAGATATTTTTTCCAAGTAATTTTGTACCTCTTTGGGCAGAATGTTACAATACGAACGAAAAATCAACACATGGGGAAAAAGCTGCTAATTACCTTTCGAATCAACTAAAACACAATTATTTGGGAGGAATACCCACATCTCTGGAAAATAGCGGAGAGCAATGGGACTTACCAAACGCATGGCCACCTCTTCAGGAATATGTGGTACTAGGTAGGTGGTAGATAATAGCTATTTATAATAACAAGACCATATATATATATATATATATATATATATATATATATAAATATATATATATATATATATATATATATATATATATATAACATATATATATATATATATATATATATATATATATATATATATATATATATATATATATATACACACACTGGTGAGCAAAAAATCGACTCAAACAATTTTACTTCATTTAACACCAATCCTTGAATTTAATTTTCAAACAGTGGTATTATTTTTGGTATCATTAGAATACTGATTTTCTACTTTTTCCAATAATACCAAAAACATTTGGATTTTCAAAAAATTTTATTGATTAAAATGGTTTTACTCAATAGAACAGTTTTTGCTCGCTCAGCAACGTACTCGTTGCACGCTATTTATCCCTATAAAAACACATGCAACTGCATTTTCCTGTCATTCCTTTATGGGAACTTGAACCGTCAACATCTCTGCTATTCCTGCGAACTAATTATAACATCAGAAAATGGATATCACCCCGGAAGAAACGGTACAAGTCATTGTCCTATTGCAAGAAGGGCATAGCCAACGTGTAGTCGCTTCCCAACTGCACCTGAGCCAGTCAGCTGTCTCTAGAGTCTACAGACGATACGAAAAGACTGGCGCCTTTACACGGAGATTAGTATCTGGAAGAAGAACGTGTACCTCGGAGCAAAACGACCGCCTCATTGTCAACACAACTCCAAGAAACCGTCACTGAAGTCCAGCAGGAGCTCCGGCAAGTTCATGGTCGGGCTGACAGTTATTGAAGAGTCAGAAGAAGACTTAAAGAAGCTAACCTAACTCCGAAGAGATTAGCTAACGGACCCGAATTGATAGCAGCCCATCGACAAGAGCGACTTAGATTTGCCCGAGAACATATCTACTAGATCTTAGACTCCGTTTTATTCTCCGACGAGTCCCGAATGTGCCTACATGGCAATAATGGAAGACTACTAGTCTATAGGAGGCCTGGGGAGCGCTATGCGCAGTGCTGCATTACTGAAACGGTCGCCTATGGAGGAGGTTCTGTAATGGTGTAGGGAGGAATCTCACTGGATGCGAAAACCGATTTGGTTCCCGTGACTGATGAGACTCGTAGCGATGGATTAACTGCTCACCGGTACATCTAGGAGATCCTGCAGGAACACGTCGTTCCTTACGCTGGATTTGTTGGCGATAGCTTCGTGCTAATGCACGAGAATGCGAGGCCACATGCCGCTGCATCGGTGCGGCAATACCTGCCGGAAGTGGGAATACCCATCATCATACATTAAATGCATAGCTTCCAACAAGGACGACAGTCAGTTGAAGATGATAAACATCTTGATTCATATCACAGGGTAGTGATGGAAGAAAATATTATAGAAATAAAGCAATTAGTGAATCAAGACAATAAAATTCGTATAAGGCTGAAAAAAACAAATTAAAAATTAGGGGGGCGTATTGGCGAAATTTCTGAATAATTTCACATGAGCGATCGTAATCTCCGTGTGGAATATATATATATATATATATATATATATATATATATATATATATATATATATATGTATATATATATATATATATATATATATATATATATATATAAATGTAGAACAACAAGAAAATGAAACCTCCGCGGACGTTTTGCTTATCAAACGTTGGAGAGTCATTGAGGCCAAAAACAGAACTAATGCAAAACGAGTGCAGTTAAAAATTATATCATTTTTAAGACATTAAAGTTAAGAATGAAACTGTTTTATTTTCGATTTTCCGCACATATACATAAAATAAGTAAACTAATTGTTCTATTCTTTGTTTTAATAAATACCTATGTACGTAACCGCATATCGTATAAATGTTTTTAAGTCAATCTGCAATGTTGTATTCATTCTAAACTTTCCATTTTATAAAAAAAATCACTTTGGTCCATATTATTTCGGATAATCGAGATTCTATATATATATATATATATATATATATATATATATATATATATATATATATATATTATATATATATATATATATATATATATATATATATATATATATATATATATATATATATATATATATATATATATATATATATATATATATATATATATATATATATATATACATTCCCAAATAAGACGCACTAATATTCCATACGGAGCCGGAGGTTACGGTCGCTCATGTGCAATTATTCAAAAATTTCGCCAATCCGCCCCCCTAATTTTTTAACTTTTACTAATTTTTTTCAGCCTTATACGAATTTTATTGTGTTGATTCACTAATCGCTTTAGTACGATGATTCAGGCTAGTCATATGTATTCCATAAGTCTTCTTAAATTTCCTTAGCACCTTTTCCCATTTTTCCACGGTGTTTTATTACTGCACGATGTTCCAATTTCCCTACATTTTTATTTTCAGACATATTCTTGCTATACGGATACCGACTTTCAAACCACGTATTTAATCGGTCTGCACTCCTCATATACGAGTATGTTCAAGAATCTCACCCAGAGCATTCGGTAGCATCTGGAGTTGCCAGAAAAAGCGAAAATATCCGAAGTTAGCTTCCTATCAAACAGCCCTTATATATATATATATATATATATATATATATATATATATATATATATATATATATTGAAATCTCTCTTGGGCGGATACCAACGGGATCGATCCACAGTGTCCGTTCAAGAGGGGTGTCCGCTTAAAAGAAAAAAAAAAAAAAAAAATCGTTTTTTTAATGAAGACTGTAATTAAAGAATTTGGGACATTTAAAACGTATACTTATATATATACATATTTTTAAAATAAACAAAAAACTTAAAATATAAGGAAAAAAACAAAGATTTGTTACCTTTAGATACATATAAAATATAATAAGATAGAGTTATTCATATGAAATGAAAGGTCACTTTAATGACGCAAAAATTCATATATTGTTGTTTATCTCCTCTTTTTCTTTAGAATGACCGTATTTCTAATTTGGAAAGAAGCTCTAAAGCAGGGGTGCTCAAACGGTCGATCGCGAGTGCTTTTTGAGTCGATCTCGAGAAAAAAATTCCGATATAGAACTATTCACAGATTTTGTTTTAGGTAACTAAAACAAAATGTAATGAATAAACTACTAAAATTTATTCGATCCACAATTAGGCCAGAATAATCCCCTCATCACTTTCTTTTATCGTAATAACCCCCTGCTAGCGGCAAAAGGCGGCTTTATCAAAGGAACGCGCGGTACTTGTCAAAGAAAAACCGCGTTTTTGATTCCCGCCGATTTTTCTAGAAAATTCGAGACTTCGTTTGCGCCGATATTAATGTTGCGCCTGCAGGAATAGGAGTCAGTCTGAGTTGTAACTTGAAGGCGATACATCGATACAAAGTTTATTAATAAATAGTCCAAAATGAGTGCGGCGGCGAAGAAAAGTAAAACTTATCATTTTAATAACGATTGGGAGGAAGAATTTTTCTTTTGTATGGTAAAAGGTAAGTGCATTTGTCTCATTTGCCGTGCGTCAGTTGCAATACCTAAGTGTGGGAACTTAGAGAGGCATCATAAAACGGTTCATAAAAACTATGAAAAGGATTTTCCGTCACAGAGTGAATTAAGAAAACGAAAAGTACGTGATTTGATAACTTGTTTGAAAAAAGAACAAACCATGTTCACAAGACCAGCCAAACAATCAAAAGGTGCAACGATCGCGTCATTTAAAATATCTCATATATTGGCGAAACACAAGAAACCATTTGATGATGGATTGGTTGTGAAGGAAGCATTTATTGAAGCGAGTGAGACTTTATTTGGAGATTTTAAAAATAAAACAGAGATTATGTCTGCTATTAGAGAACTTCAGTTATCTCGTCCGACTGTCACAAGGCGTGTTGAAGTCATGAGTCAGGACATGGCAGATAAACTAAAACATGATATTATGGAATGTACATACTTTTCTTTACAGTTCGACGAATCTACCGATATGACAAACACTGCCCAGCTGTGTATTTTTATTCGAATGGTATTCAATGACATGTCGGCTAAGGAAGAGTTTTTGACAATGATTCCTCTGAAAGGAAAGACACGTGGCGAAGATATATATGACGTTTTCTTCAATTTTGTAACAAACTACAAGCTACCAATATATAAACTAGTGTGCATTACAATGAACACCAGCAATGACTGGAAACGAAAACGGTTTTGTGGCATTGTGTCGAGCTAATGATGATTTCCCTTCATTTTTCTCCTTCCATTGCGTTATACATCAACAAGTTTTGTGTTCAAAAGTTCTAAACATGGAGGAGATTATGGGCATTGCAATAAAAATTGTGAATTCTATCCGTGCACGTAGCTTGCAACGACGGCTCTTTAAATTGCAGTTGGAAGATAGTGAGTCAGCTGAACACACTGATTTAGTTCTTCACACGGACGTCAGGTGGTTGAGTCGCGGAAATGTCCTAGAAAGGTTTCAAGAATTATTGCCCGAAATAACAGCTGTTCTGGACGAAAGAGGTGATGACACTCAGATGCTGAAAAACGGAAAATAGCTGACTGATTTAGCGTTTTTGACAGACATTACAATGCATTTAAACACCATTAATTTGGAGCTTCAAGGTAAAGGAAAAACTATTATTGAGATGATTAGCGCAATAAACGCATTCAAAAGTAAATTGCAACTTATGATAGATCAACTGAAAAGAAAGGATCTGAAAAATTTTCCGTCTTTGAAAGCAAGGATTCCTCAGTTGAATTATTATTTGATGCAGAATTATCAAATATTTTGGGCCAATTCGAAATACGTTTTTATGATTTCAGTAAATTTGCAAATGTCGCATCATTTATGAGTTATCCTTTTTTGTGTAAAAACATTGAGGAATTAGCTACTGGAAGAGCAAGTCAGTTTAACATGGACTCATGTTCTGTTGAAAATGAATTAGTGCAGATTATATCAGATATACATCTCAAAGCCACAGCATCTGATACAAAATTCTGGTGTTTTATATCTGAAGATAAATATCCGAATCTAAAGCAAATCGCCCTTCAACTGACGGCAATGTTTGGGTCAACTTACTTGTGCGAGTCTGCATTTTCTGAAATGAAGATAATTAAGTCAAAATATCGCAATCGACTAACTGACGAACACATGTCATCATGCTTGCGATTAGCACTTGGTAATTACGTACCATCTTATGAAAAGTATGCTGAGAACATGCAGTGCCACGCTTCAACATCCAAAGTCACTCTTTAGTTAAGTTTAGACACTAGAACTCGTTTGTTTTGCAAGAACCAATAAACTCGCAATTTTGAATAATTATGAATTTTTTCATTGACATTTTAGAGCAGACCTACACTTATATTGGCTAAAAAAATGTATATTGTGCGGAAAACTAATATCTATGCCACGATACACCCTACCTAGATGACAATCCTGCATCACACTTACTTGCAGGCTCTCAGAATCGATCGATCGTAGTCTAACAATATTGAGGTAGATCGCCAGCAGTTCAAGTTTGAGCACCCCTGCTCTAAAGACGATGCATCTCCGTGATCTTCGGCAAAACTTTTAAGCTGCTTGGTTAGGGTAATAGCTTTACCATAATTTGGAATAGCATCTGTTGGTACTGGAACCTCATCGACATCAGATTCTTCGGAAAGTCCTTGTATTTCAACTGGATTTTCACTTTCTTGTTCTGAATCTGGATTTTCAACATAAAAATTTGCATCTATGTTCTCCAAGTACGTTAAGTAGTAAGTCATCTTCTGGATCAGATGTAACAGCCTCAATTAATTGGTCTTCACTTTGCATATTTTCATGCTTAAATCTCGCCTTATGGAAGCAATTTTTAACTGTTTCCTTGGTTACTTGTTCCCAAGCGGCTTTTGCAAAGTAAACTGCATCCAGTGGAGTAATTTTCTTAATTAACTTAAAAGCTGTACCAACAGTTTCAATGGTTACTAGCAGGTGTTTTAGTATTAGACTTCGGTAGTAAATTTCAAAATTTTTTATAATTCCCTGATCAAGTTGACAAGCTGATATACAGTTAGGGGGCAGAAAAAAGATTCTTATATTTTTTAAGCAGACGTCTTTTGAATGAGCTCCTGCATTGTCTAAAAATAACAAAATGTTTCTTTTTTCTTTTGTCATTTTCCAATCAAGATCTTGCAACCTCTCTGTCATAATTTCACCTGTCATCCAAGCTTTCTTATTATATTTCCAAGTTACAAGCAGGTTGTTTATGCTAATATTTTTAAATGCTCTGGGTTTAGCTGACCAATGACTTAGAGTTTTTCTTTTTCCCCCACCATATTTGCACAATACAAAATTGTAAACCTGTCTTTGGGATATTTACCACCAACACATTTTTCTTTTTTTAAGGTTAGCATTTTGTTAAGTAGAGCCCTAAAATACAGGCCTGTCTCATCGGCATTATAGATCTCTCTAGGTGAATATCCCTTAATTAAAGAAGGGCATCTTTCCCAGAATGATGAAACATCTTCAGCAATAACCGAAGCTCCTTCTCCTGAAATCTCTTTAAAACTTATGTTGTGGCGGATTCTAAATTTATTAAGCCAACCAGAAGAAGCGCTAAATGTGGAATGTCCCAGAGACTCGGCTATTTATTTTGCTTTGCATCGTATTAGCAGACCTGAAAAAAACATTAACAATAAGTTTTTTGCATTTTTGTCACGAGAAGCCTACTGATACTCTCACCCCTTTTATCCATTCTTTGAATTAATATGAAAATAAAATCAACGCACTAATCCCAGAAAACCTTATCTAAATGAAATAATTCACGTGCATACCTGGAATCCCCTTATGGTGAGCTGCTGTAAACCAGTCATAACACAACTTGTCAATTTTAGTACCATCACCAGTCAAAAAGCCTCTTTTTTCATTCAAATTGCTGTTCGACATCCACTTGTTTAGAAGGGTTTCTTTATGTTTAATTATATCAGCTGCTTGTGTTTTTCCCATATTAAAACGCTTGGATAAGTTCCTTACACTTAACTTTTCCTTATTGTGAACTTCAACAATCTCAATTTTTTGTTTAAGCGTGAGAATTTTTCTATTTGGAGCCATTTCTACAATGAATGTGTCCCCACTGTGTCTCTTTTCGCATAGGCGTCAGACTAATATTAAACTCCGCGTGTACCGAAAAATTGAGATCGGTAAATCCCCGGTTTACTCGGGGAAGTCCCTCAGTGAACGCAGGCAGCGACTCGCTACAGAAAAATGAAACAAAGTGTTTATTTTTTATTGTTTTTTGTCCGGTTAAGAGAACATTTTTTGCGTCCGCGTCCGTTCAAGAGAATGTCCGTCCAAGGGGGAGTTAACACAATGCCAATTATATGAGAGTTGGTCAGGACCATGAGAAACTGTCCGTTCAAGGGAGGTCTCCGTGTAAGAGAGGTGTCGGCGAAGGGGAATTTTACCGTATATATATATATATATATATATATATATATATATATATATATATATATATATATATATATATATATATATATATATACCAGGCTGGTTTGAAAAGTCCGTGCAAAAATAAAAACTACTTATGTGTTTGGGGTAAACCTTTTTTATTTTTCGACATAGTCTCCTTTTAGGCTTATACACTTCGTCCAACGATGTTCTAGTTTGTTGATCCCTTCCGAATAATAGGATTTGTCCAAGTCTGCAAAATATCCATTAGTGTCTGCAATTACCTCCTCGTTTGAATAAAATCTTTGTCCCGCCAGCCATTTCTTCAAATTGGGGAACAAATCGTAGTCCGAGGGAGCCAAGTCTGGACAATAGGGGGGATGTGAAACGAGTTGGAATCCTATTTCCATTAATTTTGCGACCACAAACTGCTGAGGTGTGTGCTGGTGCGTTGTCGTGATGGAAAAGAACTTTCTTGTGGGCCAATCGCGGGCGTTTTTCTTGCAGCTCGGTTTTCAAACGGTCCAATAACGATGAATAATATTCACCTGTAATAGTTTTACCCGTTTCCAGATAGTCGATGAGGATTATCCCTTGCGAATCCCAAAAGACAGTCGCCATAACCTTTCCGGCCGAAGGAACGGTCTTCGCCTTTTTTGGTGCAGATTCCCCTTGGTAACCCATTGTTTAGATTGTTGTTTGGTCTCAGGAGTATAGTAATGTATCCATGTTTCATCCACAGTGACGAAACGACGCTTAAAGTCCTCCGGATTCTTCTGGAACAGCTGCAAACCATCCTTGCAACACTTCACACGATTCCGTTTTTTTTCAAGCGTGAGCAATCGCGGCACCCATCTTGCGGATAGCTTTCTCATGTCCAAATGTTTATGCAAAATATTATGTACCCGTTCAGTCGAGATGCCCACAGCACTAGCAATCTCACGCACCTTAACTCTTCTGTCATCCATCACCATATCATGGATTTGATCAATGATTTCTGGAGTCGTAACCTCCACAGGCCGTCCAGAACGTTCAGCATCACTTGTGCCCATATGGCCAGTCCGAAAATTTTGAAACCACTTTATAAACTGTTCTAATCGAAGGTGCAAAGTCACCATAATGTTTATCAAGCTTCTCTTTAGTCTCCTGAGGCGTTTTGCCTTTCATAAAGTAATGTTTAATCACCACACGAAATTCTTTTTCGTCCATTTCTTGAAAATCACTCGACTTCCTTGATTCGCACGAATGCCAAACACAAAGAAATAGACCAATATGGCTGAAACTTGGTGTGCGTTCATTCAAGAGATGCTACTAACTAAACATGACCTCGATACGCGCCGGTGGTGCCATCTCTCGGACTTTGCACGGACGTTTCAAACCAGCTTCGTATATATATATATATATATATATATATATATATATATATATATATATATATATATATAAATATATGTATATATGTATATATATATATATATATATATATATATATATATATATATATATATATATATATATATATATTGACATCTGTTTATACACACGTAGGTTAAAATTCCTCTTGATTTTGCGTAAAAAGTAAGCAGTAAATTGTGCCGAGTTTATTTAATATATATATATATATATATATATATATATATATATATATATATATATATATATATATATATATATATATATATATCCGCTGTTAACTTATGATTGAATGTGAGATTGTGTTATTAAATTGATTATGGATGTTTCAGTTAGTTTTTTGGTGATATTAATTAATAATTTTGTTTAAAAACTCATTAGTTGTTTCTATATTTAAGTTTCTATTCATAATAAATCTCGGAACGTTCAGTTTTAATGCAATCTCAAGTTTTTAAGATCGGTTTTGCTCATAATGCACTCTGTAGGAGCCTCAAAAGTTAAAACTCATCTTAAAATGTCTTATGGAATAAAACTTTCACTCTTATGCTGATTCTGGTGCATTTGTTAATCCAATAGTAAATGGCAAGCATGTATTTCATTGCTTTTTTGACAATATTTTTTCAAAAAAAAATGCTCTTCCAATTGGTTCGACACAAAATACAAAGATGCTGTCGCTTTTAAACATTTTACCTACCGACGATGACGTGAAAATAGTAACATAAATAGTAACATCTTTGTTTGTACCCGGAACAGATGCAAACAAAATTATCAACGAAACCAAGGAGGCACACAATGAAAGAATTAAAAACAAACTTCTTGCCTGCCCCCGACAGTTCTAAGCCCCTTTAGCCAGTCCCTAAGGCCATTAGTCAATATTTTACTAAATCCACTATACCACCACTCACACAGCCAGATAATATTATTGCAACACCTGTTGAGACAATCAACTTGTTAGCTGAACTCTTTGCTTCACATTCGACTGTCGATTTCCCAGGAAAACACCACCAACTATTCCCATAGTGCAGTCAAGAATGCCCGTTGTCTTCAGACAGCGTATTATAAAGCGCATTTTAATGAACCTAGATACAGCAAAACCTTCTGGCGCTGATGGAACACCTGTCATAGAACTTAAAAAATGGGCGAGCGAACTAACACCAGTTTTCTGTAGATTTTTCAACTTATCCTACAGAAACGAAATATTTTCTTCCTGCTAGAAAGGCGCTACAGTTCAATCGATACCCAAAAAATGTAAGAATACTTGGCCAAACAACTACCGACCAGTCGTACTGCTTTCAATAATATCGAAAGTTATGTAATGTTGTTATTATACTATATTAAAATGATTCAATATTATTAGCTACCATCAATATGGCTTTCGTAAGCAAAGATCAACAGGAGATATTGTAACATGTACCACGTCTTTGAAACAACGCAATTGAACATTTTGGAAAACATCGAGCTATTATACTTGATATATCCGAGGCATTTGACTGTGTTTGGCACGGCGGATTGTTGCCTAAGCTACGCTCTTATGGTATGTCTGAACAGTGTTGTTTCTGGCTCTCGTGTTTTCTCCGAGAGCGTTCTTTACGAATGGCAGTAGACGAATATCTTTCTAATACCTTATGTGCCCCAAGGTTCCATACTCTCTCCTACCATCTTTCTCATTTACATTGACAATTTGCTTGAAAGGATCATGAATCCAATCTGTAGCTTTGCAGATGACAGTATGCTTATTTCTTTATTCACTTTATACGCTCGAACATCAGCTACTCATGCCAACATCCAAAGACAGCAGAAAGAAATTATATCTTGGGGTGACTAAGTAGAATTTAATGCTACAAAAACTCAGACGGCAGTTTTTTTTCTAAGAAAGTTAACGTTGCTGAACCCAACATAGTTGTATCGGAACACTTCCTTTTTGTATCATGGTCACTCCCAGTTGCTGGGCCTCAATTTGGAAGTAAATATATTTTGACATGAACATGTTGGGTTCATAGCAGAGAGAACTTCTCAAAAGCTGGGAATATGATTTCAAACTAGAAAGCTTTACAGTTCAATACAATTGTTAATTCTGCACAAAACTTAAATTAGTCCAACGATGGAATACTGTTCCCATGTTTAAGACTCTGCACCCAAACACACACTCTAATTGTTGAATTTTATTTAGAAGAGAGCTGTTCACCTGATTGGAGCCCCAGAACTCACCAGCAACCTTGATTCCTCAAAACATCGAAGAACGGTTTTCGGCTTAAGTATTTTCATGGAAAATGTTTAATGGATGTAACCTACCTAATTCCTCCCAGAGCGGTGCGTACTAGGAATTCACATCGCGTTAATACTTCACATCCGTATAAGGTTCAACTTGTCGCTCCTTATACTCTTATTTATACTCTTTTCAAGCAGTCTTTTATATGGAGAATCTTATCCCTTTGCAATGATTTGCCCAGGACTGTAGTCCCAACGAGTACAATTTACAGCGATTCAAGACTAATGTAAATTGCTTTTTCAGCATACGCAACGCTCCTGTCACGCTTTAGGAATTTCCCTGCAGCGCATGTGCTATGCCCATAAAGATATATCATCTGTATTGTTCTTCCAGTTCAGTCCTTGATCTACATAGAGTCGTATATGTTTCACATCTATGAATTCGTATAAATTTTAACTTTAGTTATCGGGAGCCTATGGCTGAATTTGCTAAAATATATTGCATAGATTTCAGTAGGATTTACTTTTATTTTCCATCTAAACTTCAGGTTTTTCAGTTGATTTATATTTTGTTGTAATCTTGACAAAATAATTCTTGGTTGTCTTGACGCAGCAGGGATTGCTGTATCGCCGGCAAACAAGGTAAGATTGTTTAGATTAAATTCTGGTATGTCTGATGTATATATTTTTTTTTTATGGGTCTAGCACACGTGCTGCAGGGAAGTCCCTAAAGCGCTCCAGAAGCGGCATGTGTGCGGAAAAAGCGATTCACGTTGTTCTTGAATGGCAGTAAATTGTACTCGGTGGGAAACACAGCGCTGGGCAAATTATTCCAAAGGAATGATGTTCTCTATATAAAAGACTGCTTGAAAAGCGTTGTTTGTACGCGGGGTAACAAGCTGAACCTCATACGGATGTGAAGTACCAGCGCGACGTGTATTTCTAACATGCACCGCTTTGGGAGGAATTAAGCGGGCTACATCCTTCGAACACTGTCCATGAAAATACTTGTAAAAGAGACTTAAGTCGCCAAGCGTTCTTCGATGTTCCTGCGAATCAAGGCCGCCGGTCAATTCCGGGTCTCCAATCAAACGGACAGCTCTTCTCTGAACACAAATGCAATGTATGTATGGGAGCGGAGCCCCAAACGTGGGAGCAGTATTCCATAGTTTTTCGAATTTGAGCTTTGTAAAGAATTAACAGTTGTTGTGAGGTGTAAAGCTTTCTGGTTCGAAATAATATTATTAACTTTTGAGAAGCTCTCCTTGCTATGCCTGCAACATGTTCATGCCAGGACATATTTGCGCCCAAACTAACGCCCAATAAATTGAGCCACGATGCTAGGGGAATGGAGTGCCCCGATATAACTATGTCGGGTTCAGCAACGTTAACGTTTTTAGAAAAAACTGCCGCCTGGGTTTTTGTAGCGTAAAATTCCACTTGATTACTGTTACCCCAAGATAGAATTTCTTCCAGGTCTGTGTTAAGTTGAACGACCTCCTGCTGTCTGCGGATATTCGCCTGAGCAGCCGATGTCCGAGCGTTCAATGTGAATGAAGAGAAAAGCGTACTGTCATCTGCAAATCTGTAGATTAGATTTCCGGACTTTTCCAGCAGATTGTTAATGTAAATGAGAAAGAGAGTAGGAGATAGTATGGAGCCCTGGGGCACACCGGGGTTGATAGTGAAGGTGTTAGAAAGAAATCCATCGACCGCCACTCGTAAAGGACGCTCTCTGGGGAAACATGAGAGCCACGAACAGAACTTCTCAGACATACCACAAGAGCGTAGTTTAGCCAACAGTCCATCGTGCCAAACACGGTCGAATGCCTTGGATATGTCAAGAGCAACCGCTCGAGATTCTCCAAAGTGTTCAATTGCGTTGTTCCAAACATGTGTTACATAAGTCTGAAGATCTCCTGTTGATCTATGTTTACGAAAACCATATTGGTCATCGCTAATAATATTAAATCGTTCAAGATATTTTAGAAGATGCTCATTGATAACCTTTTCCAGGACTTTCGATATTATTGAAAGCAGCGCGACTGGTCGGTAGTTATTTGGCAAGGTCTTCTTGCCTTTTTTAGGTATCGGCTGAACCGTGGCACATTTCCAGCAGGACGGAAATATTCCTTTTTTGTAGGATAGGTTAAAAAGTCTACAGAAAACTGGTGTTAGTTCCCTTGCACAGTTTTTGAGAACTATGGCAGGTATTCCGTCAGCGCCAGAAGCCTTTTTGGTGTCTAGCTTCATTAAAATACGCTTTATGATGCGCTGTCTGAAGACAACATCGGGCACCTTTGACTGCAATATGGGAATAGTGGTGTTTTTCCTTGGAAATCGACAGTAGAATGTGAAGCAAAGAGTTCAGCCAACAAGTTCGCTCTCTCAACAGGTGTGGTTGCAATGGAAATATCTGGCAGTGGGAGTGGTAGTATGGTGGATTTGGTAAAATTTTGACTAACTGGCTTAGCGACTGCCCAAAAGGACCTGGAATTATTGAGACCAGCGAGAAGTTTGTTTCTAATTCGTTGATTGTGCGCCTCCTTGGTTTCGTCGATAATTTCTTTGCATCTGTTCCGGGCACGAACAAAGGTGTTACGCTTTATGGTGTTAGGATTTTCACGCCATTGTCGGTAGGCAATATGTTTAGAAGCAACAGCTTCTTTGCATTTTCGGTCAAACCAGAGGAGCATTTCTTCGAAAAAAGGGATGTAAGCTTCCATACCAGCCAAAATAACATCGGAGACTTCCCTGGCGCAGTCAGATGGGTTATCCAATCGAAAACAAATGTCCATCCAAGGGAAAGTTTGAAAGTATTCCATTCCCATTTAGCCGATTTGTAGTGCCAAATCTTGCGCGGCCTAGTCGCCTCTCTGTCACTGATTGGCATTGAATAGGGTAGGCGACACACGGGAACCCTGCTGTATTCCCGTTTTTATTTTTCTGGTACTTGAATTTCTGTTAGACACCAGTCTGGTGGACTAATTTACTGTACAGTGTTTTGACCGAAAATAAAACGGACATTATGTTTCTGCCTCTTATAAAGTCGTTTGTTTTATATAAAATTAATTTTTCAATAATGTTATTTGTCGAGACCTGTTATGGGAACGAACTAAATTGGTACTGTTTTCTAAAAATTAGTGAAATAACAATTTTTATTAGGAGCTTCACTACATCGCTGTTGCTTTGTTTAGCAAAGGGCCTTTGTAGTTCCAAATTTTTAATATAATGGGATGTTCCCCTTCCGGCCCTATGAATTAAGAAAAACACATATAATTGATTTCTTTTTTAAATTGTCTTGAAGAACGGTGTAAGTTTTTAAAGTCAAAACTTTCTGTACTAAAGTGTAAAATTATATTTTTTACTTTAAAAAGTTCCATTGTTTGGAGAAGCGCTTAAGATTTTAAAGTTCCATTGTAGGAAAGAAACCTTTTTTTAAAAAAGTCAGGCCCAAGGTTACTAATTTTTTTTTTCTGTGTTGGAAAAGGTTTAAGCTTTTAAGTGCCGTTTCACACGGACCACTCTGTGGCGCGACTAAGTGACGACACTCTATCGCTGGGAGCCATCGTCCCAATTTAAAACAATCGTGGCAGCAGGAAAGCTTTCAGACGGGAGATCATACCGTATGATAGTACAGTAACCTTTCATTGACAGTTATCCTAAAGGGCAACCTTGGGCAACACTCTAAAATAGTTTTTAAAAAGTTGAGCTTTTAGTATTATTTTCAACTTTTTAGGACTTCACAAAACGGGAAATAAACAAGCAAAATTGTTAGCAGAAGAATATGGAAATCGATGGATCGCTGCTAACATGAAAGGTTTTGAAAAAACAGGAGCCATGTTTGAAAAATACGATGCAGTTGAACCAGGAAAATATGGAGGTGGAGGGGAGTACGCCGTTCAAGTTGGATTTGGCTGGTCCAATGGAGTGGCCTTATCGCTGATAAAGGAATTTAACTCAGCTAGAATATCTAAAGCCATATTAAATGTATTTAATTATATATAGTTGTTTTTAGTATGTTTACATTTGTTGGGAATTTGTTATATTTATAAGTAAGTGATATAAAAAAAAAAATTCATCTTATTTTACGGAAACTATTTTATTAATACATGCACACACACACACACAGGCCTATATTTTTCAAACCCTGAGACGAGACTATTCTTTTTTGAAGGTTTTTGATGCACTGAATCCAAATCCGACCTCAGAACTAAATTAATTTCAACAGACGAGAAAAAATAAAATATCTGAATAATTCAAAATTTATTTTGAAGGGGAATAATACTTTCAGATGCCACAACGAGTTTTGTGGAGAAAAATTAAATCGCGGTGTAATATAATCCCGAATATAACGAAAAACCGTGTTTTTTGCATTTTTAGGTTAGGACATCTCGAAAACCTGAAGTGATGGAGCAATTCTGAGGTCGAATTCGTACTGAGCGCACCAAAAACTATTGCAAAAGTATACTTTAGTCTCAGTGTCTGTAGTTTCGTCCAATTTTTTCGGGCTGTGTAATTAATATTTTTTTATATACTTTTTACACCTTATTTCAAAGATGGATATTAAAAATATACTAATATATAATTGCCATTATCTTCGACTACTTCTGCCACAGATTTCGACAGGTTTTTAATTTCTGTAGTATAATATTCTTTAGGTTTCGATTGAAAAAAAGGTTATTTCAGGAATTTTTTAGTGATTCTTTATTATCAAATACTTCCCATGCCAACTAGTCTAATTTTTTAACAGAGATTGGTACCTTGGGATGCCGAGTATTGCGGTACTGAAGATTTACACTTTATCAATTGACGATTGATGAAGAAAAAGATCACCAAAAATCGTTTGGTTGGTTGACAGTAGCTAGAAATGAATCGCATCTTGAAAACCCCAATGGACCCACACAACTTCTTTCTTAGGCCTGAGTCTACCTTTATTGGTAGTTTTAGAGGGTAACTTTAATTTTACCATTGCACTGTGGCCTCGTTAGAGGTCGATATTTTAGAAAAGTGATCGTCGTAAAATCTGGATCCATTTACTGATTTCAATAGACCAATAATCTAAGTATCCGAGAGTATAAATATATCTCCTATTTGTTATATTTACCACTCACTTTTTAAGTTTGGAGATCAGCGCATCGTTAAAATTACTGTAATCCACGAGATTTTTTTATTTTCGAGAATACTTAGAATTTTATCGTTTATGTGTTAATTCTTGTGAAAGAAGAACCAAGAACAAAGTACAAGGTTATCACATTTTATTACATTTTGTAGTTTTTTTGCGCAATATTTTATGTACCACATCGCAACTCATATTCTCCATATTTTTATCATTAGGTTTTCAAAGTAGAAGGAAAAAGGTAAAAAAAAATCACATTTTATTCATTCTCACTCTTTAAAATAAAGTTTTTTAAGCATATTTTGAAAATATTAAGCCATTGTTTGCATCTTCTTATGACAATATAAGCTAGAAAGCCGCTACTCCTGCGTATGCGTAGTCCCAGCCTAGCCTACGAAATAATCGACTAATTTTAAACTTTTATGTCAAGTACGTTTGTCAAATGTTCTTTCTCTAAAATGCTTTTTTTAAAATTCAGATTTCCCAAAGTGGGCATATCACAGAAAAATATAATCACACTTAGGAGTCCTCGTCCTTCAATGAGATCGAAAATATAGATAATAGAGAGATACATGTGTACTTAAATGTGGAAGCCCGTATACTATCATTTTTGAGGTTCCTATATCAAAAGTCAACTATATTTTTTTCTTCAAAATTCGATTGTTTAGACTTTGCAGTGCAAATTTAGTTTTTCCAACATTTCGCCCCTCCTTGTGGTGACATTTTAGGGAGATCGAATATTTGTGTGTTTGATGGTGAATTTATTATTTGTTACACTAACAAATCCACGTTTGCACATCCTGAACTTCAATAATAAACTTTACGAAGGTTTTTTATCATCAAAACTGAATTTTCATTTATTTATTCACATTCACTACACTTCATATTCACTTATTAAAGTAACAATATAGGGACCTTTTTTAGTACCTAATAGGGTGAGATTCATTTAGCCAACAAATATTATTTTTGTAATCTTCCTTAATATAAGTATATCTTCTGTTTCACTGTTACTTAGGTACCCACTTCAATTATCTATAAAAAAAACTGTGTACAAAACACCTTTGAAAAAAAATAACACATCCACGCGATATTAAATATATATATATATATATATATATATATATATATATATATATATATATATATATATATATATATATATATATATATATATATATATATATATATATATATATATATGTGTGTATATATATATATATATGTGTATATATATTTATATATATATATATATATATATATATATATATATATATATATATATATATATATATACACAGATACAAGGGCCACCTTTTAAGTTTTTACATATGACTACTAGATGGCGCTATTAAGATGTGACATTACCACTGTTGTAAAATTTGACATTTGTTATTGTTAAAACAGCGGCTCAGAAATTAGCCGAGTAATTTGTTTACAGTGAGCGTTTAAAAAAAAACAGTTTTATGAACAAATGGAAATTTCACGTGAATTGGATGATTTTTTACGATTTTAGTAAAGGCCCAACTCAACAACAGTGCCTCGAATCATTTCGTTCAGCTTTTGGTAGTGAATCAGAAAAGACTGTTTGCAATTGGTTTGCAGAATTTCGTTACGGTCGTGCTTCCGTCAGCGATGAATTTCGTGAAGGTAGACCAAAATCGGTTGTTGTTCCAAAAAACATCGATGCTGTGGACAACATGATTGAAAAGGATCGGCATGTGACTTACCGTGAGTTAAAGACATTCTTAGGCATATCGAAGACTGCAGTACATTCGATTTTGCATGAACACTTAGCTGTGAAAAAGATCTATTCCCGATGGATTCCGCATAATTTGACCAAAACTCAAAAACAGGTTGGTGGCAATTGGTGAAAGGAAATGCTCAAAAAATTTGACCGAGGACATGCAAATCCGTATACAACATAGTAACAGGAGACGAAACTTGGATATATTCGTAGGAGCCGGAAACTAAGCAACAATCAACTGTTTAGGTGTCCCAAGATGAACCGAACCCAAGAAAAGTGGTTCGTTCGTGAAGCACTTCCAAGAAAATGATCGCTTGTTTCTTTGAATATACTGAATATGTTGTAACCATTGCTTTAGAACAGAGGTTCCCAAATTTTTTTTTCTCATAGACCACTTTCAAAATTTTACTGGTTTCGGTGGACCCCCTGCTGCTACATTTCTACCATATTCCCAAAACTCGTCAAAAAATGTGAAGATTAGATCTAATGATGAATTTGCGTCGTGGCTGAGTTCCAACCCTAAATTCGGAGTGGTAAAAATAAAAAGAAAAATAATATATTTTCTTGTGTTCTATTAAAATAATATGATTACAGACTTAATAAAATTAAACATTAATAACGTACCGTAACTTCAACAATGCAAATCAACAATTAAAACAAAATAGTCATAATTTTAATGGGAGGGATGTACTTGATGGATTGACAGCAAATTATCAATATTTGGCTTCAGTTTTGTAAGGAATAACCGCAAATCTCCCCGTTCTGTGATGTTCAATCTGCTCATTTTTTGTTAATAGGTTTGTAACGACACTAAAACTTTTTTCGACAAGGTATGACGAGGGAAACGCTATCAAAAGTTTTCTCGCAATTTTCCACAGCCCAGGATATTTTTCGGGTATTTCTGCCTGCAGCCAAAATGTTTGATAGCCTTTTTTAAATTTCACCTTCAGCTCCTCATTGGTTCTAAGCTCGAGTAGCTCCTCTTGTAATACCACATTCGCCACTTCCATTTTATCGAATGGATTTATGATCCATGGTGGTATTTCCATCGTCAGAATATCTTCAAATCTATTTTTGAAGTCTTCATACAGGGCATTTAAATGTTGAACGTATGTCTGAATATCCTCATCAAGACATTCAGCCTGTGACAAGTTTGGAAACTAACTAACATTTTGCTTCATAAATTTCAATTTTCCAAGAAAAGCCGAAATTACACCCTTTGTTTTTATTAAATTTAGGCTGTCCCCTTGTAACTGCAAGTTAATGTCATTAAATTTTTTGAACAAATCTGTCAAATACGCGATGCCTGCTTTCAATTTGATCAGGTTTTCTTTTTAAATCTGGATCTTTACTTTCCCGAAACTCTAAAACTGATTCAAAAAGTGAGTAAAATCTTGTTAAACATGCACCTTACGACAACCAGCGTACTTCAGTATGTAAGAGCAATCGTTGGAAGTCTTCATCATTTTCGTCGCACAATTGTGCAAATAAACGGGTATTCAACGCATTGCTTCTTATTTTGTTAACTGCTTTAATCACAAATTGAAGCGATTGGTGCAATCTATCACTCAAATTTTTCGCTACCAGGTGTTGTCGTTGGTGACACAGTGAATTGCAGTTACTCCTGGTATAATTCGTTTAAGATGGCTTATAAACCCACGATATCGCCCGAAGATGGCAGGAGCTCCATCTGCTGCCACCGAAATAATGTTTGTAAATGGAATCGATTTTTCCTTAAAAAAATCACTCAGGACCTTAAATATTGATTCGCCTTTAGTGTCCGTCTCCAAAGTTTTCGCGAATAGCAGCTCTTCATGGATTTCTTCGTCCATAACAAATCGAACATATGCCAATAATAATGCTTCATTACCAGGTAAAGTTGACTCGTCCAGTTGAATAGAAAAATGAGTTGTTTGCAGATAATTACACAAGAAGCTTTCAATATCAGAGCTCATTTCATCAATACGTCTTTGTACAGTGTTGTTACTCAAAGGAATTCTTTTGAGTACGTCAAATGGAGGTTTGTGCAGAACAGTTTTTAAAAACTCTTCAACAGCGGATAAAATTAACTGTTCTCCGATGGTGTGCGGTTTTCCAGATTTCGCTATAAGTAATGAGATATTGTAAGATGCCCGCAAGCCATCATCGTTACTTTGAGACGTTGAAGCGAACATTTTATCAGGATGACACCTTCTTAGATGATCTTCGAGCTTCGATGGTTTCATAGAGTCATTGCTCAAAACTTTGTTGCATAAAAGGCATATGAGCAATCGTTTGTCTGCTTTTGATGGAAGAAAACCAAATTTCAAATAATCAACACTGTACTGTCATTTCTTCTTAGATTCAGCCAAGTTTCGTATCAATTACCTACCTGTAAAGAAAAAATGTTTGTTTTAGTAATCATAAGGCGACTTTAACAGGATATGGCTATTTTAACAGAATCAAATAAGATTAATTAATTATTGCAATGAAAAAACCAAAATGCCGGCGGCAAAACTGATTTTAATTATTAAAAGCAATAAACTGCTAAGACCCATATAGAGTTTTTCACAAAACGGCTGAACCTATTTTAATGTTATATAAAATATTTTTTGATTAATTATATTTTGATCCATTTCTGTAAATTCGAGAGAAAATACTTTTAAAGAATATTTTGTCATCAAAACTCCGCAATTTTAATAATTTATTTATTACTTTGATGTACGTTACGAGTGGTACATAAAGACACGTACAATTTATGAAAATATTTTTAGTCATTTAGCATTAGCAACTACGAGGGTACTGAAATATGTACAAACATGCATGTCAATCATATATCTCTCCTTTAGTGAATCACCACAGTCGGGTAAATAAATAATTTTATAATAAAAAGTACTAAAAGTTCAATCTTTCTCGGCTTTCTGTTCTTTTATAGAAGTATCGAATAATGGCCCTGTTCAGTATTTAATTTTTATTACGTACCTACTACACGCAAACGTAACAAATATAATATTATTATAATATAAAATAAAAGTATGAATAACAAATAGGCAGGTACTTACTTTTTCCGGCACTGGCAAACACTGACGTCGATTCACTCACACTTTTCTTTTCAAAATTCCGGAAACAAATGAGTAACGTTTGTCCTTGGCATTCGTATTTATATTGGTGAAGAAGCAAACAAATTCATGCAAGATTGCGAGCACAGCACAAGTCGTATTTCGTCCCTTTGCACGTCTGAACGGGTTGCATTGCGGGCGGCGCTTTGCAAGTCTCGAGGCGCGTTGTACTGAATATCGAATATGCAATTTTTTACAAGTAACAGTCGCTGATCTTCTTAAAATACACTACTCAAAAAAATTAAGGGAGGTTTTAAAACAAGAAAATTAATGCTAAATAAACAGGCTATCTGATCCATATGCCGGCCTAACTGAAAAAAATTTTTTCAAGCCCGTGGACCAAAAAAAAAGGAAAATATTTGCAATATTATTTTTTCGCGCTATCTGTTAGGATTATATGAGAACCCCAGCTCCTAAAAAATTTTAGCCAAAAAATCTGAAAATTAGAATCTTAAAGCTTTAAAATGCTTTTTTTAAAGTCTCAATACGACCATTTTTCACCAAAATACAGCCTGTCAAAAATCACCGAAAAATTTGGAATTTTTTTTTGCTCCCTTAATTTTTTTGAGTAGTGTATTATCTGCCTACATTGATAGGAAAAGCCACGCCAACATTTTTGTTCTTTACTATCGAAACCAGATAAATTTTCTTGGGCCCCCACTTACAACTTGTGAACCCCCATTATTTTTTCACGCCAACGTAGACCCCCGTCGAGTCTCTCGTGGACCCCTGGGGGTCCACCTGAACCACTTTAGGAATCACTGCTTTAGAAGATCGAAGAACAGTTAATGCTGAATGGTATACGACAATTTGTTTGCCAGAAGTCATCGATGAAATTAGGAAACACAACCGAAAACGTCGCATCATTCCTTACCATGACAATGCCAGCTCTCACACAGCACGTCAAACAATTGATTTATCGCCTAACGACTTCTTTTTGTTCCTGAATGTCAAAAAAATGAGTGAACAGGGATTTTCATCACCTCAAGAAACTGTTAAATCCTTCTAAAACCAAGTTTTTGAGGTACCAACTTTAGAGTGGAAAAAATGTTTCAAGAATTGGTTCGAGCGCATGCAAGTGTATAAATCTTAAAGGCGAATATTTTGAAAAACAATAAAACTATTTGTACCAAAAAAAGTTTTTTCTTTCATTGTTTTTATAAAAACTTAAAAGGGAACCTTCGTATATATACATTTAGAAAGTTAAAAATCAAAACAAATTTCCACTGAACTGGCACAATGTTCAGTTATTTCACGATCTTAGTTGTCCAGTGAAGGTGACACCATGTGATACCTACGGTACTTCGATAAATAAAATACACATAATCACAATATATAGTTACCTAAAGCGTAAGGTTTTAAAACAGAAACAGTTGCTTTTATGTCTGGATCATTGCAGATTTTTGGTCCGCGTGATTACAAAGTTTATTTTTCAACTGCAACACTGTCAATTACCATCAAATAATTTTTAATAAAATAAACTAATCTTCGAGGTTTTGCAAATTATTACCAAACATTTACTAATATGGTGTAAATATATATATATATATATATATATATATATATATATATATATATATATATATATATATATATATATATATATATATATATATATATATATATATATATATATATATATATATATATATATATATATATATATATATATATATATATATATATATATATATATATATATATATATATATATATATATATATATATATATATATATATATATATATATATATATATATATATATATATATATATATATATATATATATATATATATATAAAACAAAGAGCGTCTCGAACAACACCTACAAAATCATAACTACCAAACTAGGAATACTTCTACTCTTGTAATGAATGAATTGAAATTCACTAAACAGCAAAATTTGAAAAATCACAAAAATCAAGATTCCCAATATAGTAGCAAAAAGTTTTAGACTATTGAAAATATTAAATATTTTTAATACTACTCCATATATATCACACTACATCACTTTATTTTTGCACTCGACGCGCATTTCGCTAACCATGTTAGCTTTACCAGGAGCGATGATTGATCATCACCGCTAACATGGTTAGCGAAACGCGCGTCAAGTGCAAAAATAAAGTTTTTGGTGTAGTGATGATATATACCGAGTAGTGTCATCGTACCGAAGATTCCACATTCCCAACAGAAATATTCTTAATAATAAACAGAATGTTGAGGCTTGAAAAGTTCATATTTTAAAACGAGTTTGTGTCGGACCTATGTGTCTTGTTCTATATTTTAGGTTTTATCTTTACATTTACCTAAACTTAAAGACTGATATGATTTACATTATCTTATGGACAATTAAATAAACTTGAATGTTAGTTTCGGGTTCTGTAATGTTAACTTTTTTTTAGAAAGAACGACTGTTTGTAATTTAGTAGCGCCAAATTCTTCTTGATTACTGTCACCCGAAGACAGAATTTTTTCCAGGTCTTTGTTGTTTTGTTGTACTCCCTTCCGTGAGTACCATTTTTTAGAACCACTATTATAGATAAATTAGGAACAGAAAAAGATCTTTTATTCTATTAATATCTCGTTTATTTATCTATCACTGTTTCGACTTAACAATACAATATCAACATATATATTATTATAATACATTTTATGCTTAATAAAACAAAAATTTTTTACAAAAAAAAAAGGTAAAATTTCGGTATAGATTAAAACGAAAAAGATGTGGATACTCAGTTGATTTAAAATAACAATAACGTAGCAACACATAAAACATTTTATTTAGTAGCTTGATGCACGGCGTGAGCAAGGTAATCTACGTTTTTGCTAGTGACTCCGGCCATTGAAATACGACCATCTTTAGTTAGGTAAATACTGAAGTCTTTTGTTAGTTTTTCAACCTAAAATAGGAAACAAAAATGAAGATCCTTGATAATATTACAGCAAAGTTTTAACATATTTTTTAAGTATATATACAAGACGTTTCAGCATAGATTTAGGAATTTTAGAATAACGACTATAACTCAAAATGGAATTTCCATCGTAGTTCTTGACAATACATATTATCAAATTGGAATTAGTCCCCGGCTGTCAAGGGGACCGATGGTAGCCATTTTATTTTTAACCTATTCATTTAATTAATCCTCTTCAAGTTAATCCACTACACAACAGTTATCATCATTATACCAAACACTTTATTTCTGCTTTCAACACGCCCTTCGCGATCATTGAGTTTGTGCTAAGACGTTGCGAGTGCAGTGTTTGATGTGGTGGTGATAACTATTGTGTAGGGTCATTGTGCCAAACATTCCAAAATTCCAACGTACATATTCATCCATGTTGATCATCTGGTACATCATTAAAATTATGTCCTTACTAAGAAAAAAAAAATAATATCCTAATTTTTCACCATTGAAGTCACATCTCATAAACATTATTTATACAGTTTTTTTTTATTATGACTTAGTTTTTCATTTTTCAACATTGTGTCTAGTTAATAGACATTTATTCTTACTCTTCTAACATCTGAGTATAACATATATTTATATATTAAAATTATTTATAAAATAAAAACTAATTTGCCAAGAAAAAAATTCGAGAATATTTTTAAGTTATCTACCTAGTTATGAAAGAAAATTACTAGTTTTTCTGCACAGTTACCGCCTAGGCCTTTGATACAAAAATCTTTTGTTTACGCCCCAGGAAACGACTCTACAGCGGCTTTAAACTCCTCATCTGAGGACAATTTTCGACTTGAGATATTTCTTCAGATATTTGAAGAAAAACAAAACAAAGGCGCTAAATTAGGGCTATAGCCCTAATTTAGCCACCCTATAGGGTGGCTATTGTAACTTGGTAAATCTACAGCTTTTGGTAGTGACTTGAACTGTATGATCCTTGTAGAACCTTCCGTTGTGCACAGAAAAGTTTTGGATCTCGATAAATTCGTACTTTTTCTCTAATAGCCTGGGTTAGGTTTCGGATTGTTCTTCCATAAAAGTCTCCATTAATTAGGGGCGCTTTTCCTATATATTCGCTAAGCAAAATTCCTTTACAATACCAAAAAAACCAAAAACTTTCCAGGAAACGACTTAGTTTTCGCCTTTTTTGGAAATCGACTCCTGCTTGGTGGGAGGATCCCAATAAAATACCCCACCCCCTGTAACAGTTCGCCAAAAACAGCTCTCATCGTTCTCTAAAGCGGTCAAGTATTCTTGAGAAATCTCTTTTCTCGCCTGTTTCCGCTCTCATGGAAAGGAGTCTCAGGATCCATCGTGCAGAAACTTTTTTCATCTCTAAATCTTCATATACAATCTTGAAAAGAGTACTTTCAGATACTTCAGTTTCGTTCGGGTTATCCGGAATTAATTGTCGGTCCTATTGAAACTGTTTAGACTAAAATTTTAGTTGAAAATAAGATTGATCCAGATTTCCGTACACCTGGGATATTTTCTCATGGCCCATTTCCCTAATTAGTAAGAAAGTTGATAACTACGTGATTGTTCAAATAACTTTCACTCACTGACCGGAAGAAAAAAATCGTAAAAACTCCAAAACTGTTTCGTTTTGGAGTATCGTCAAAGTACTTAAAACAGCAGCAGTAATTTGGCAGCTAACCAATTTTTTCATCACTAGGTAGATATCTTAAAAACGCTCCTCATGTAATCATTTAATAATAACAAATAGAAACGTAAATCCAACTTAACTAAATAATAAATAGACAACTAAAAATATAACTAAATAAATAAAACATCTAGCAATTTGAAAAAACCGAAAGAAAATACCTAAATCTCTTAAAAGTATATAAAGCCTAATGAAGTATATGATTCTGAAGAGGGAAGACCCTTTCGCCACTAGCTAGTGCTCATCTAAACCTCGCCAATCTATTTTCTAAAACATTTTTTTTATATTTCTTATATATACTTTCATTTACTATTTTTTTTTTATTTAAAAAGAATTTATTTTTTTTATTCAAAGAGAATTCATTATATATCATTTACGTGTATTTCTTTGTGTTGGTTTTCTATAAACAGAACGTCCTGTTGTTACATTTTCTTTAAACCATTAAATTTAGAAAGGGAACAACAAAGACTAATCTTATTCAGTTTCTATCCCAAATTATATTCTGGACGTTATCTGAAGTATGTCAAAAAGACTGCGACAAACACCTCATCGCCATATGACCCAATAGCTACACCAAAAATTTCGGTTTTAAAACAACACTAGGTTTTCATAAAAATATTACTATTACAGCAGAAAACCGAAACCCCACGGTTGCCTTCGAGCTTCGTTCGTAATATGATCTTTAGAAAATAAAATATGTAAATAATACACTATTTCTATTAAATTCATCAAAGTTAGATCCAAATATGTCAGATAATAGATATTACAGAAACTATATCGTTAATAAAAAACATTTTTATACTATCAATTATCTTCAAGCTTTCAATAAAATGTATTTAAGAAAAGATAAGCAATTTTTTTCTGCTAAAAAGATTGTAAAAAAACCCAAGCGGTTTAATTTTAAGAAATATAACTCTTGGAAGAAACGCTTTTTAAAATTTTTTTAGCACGCTTTAAAAAATAAACATATTAATTTTTGTCTTTTCCAAATCATGGTTCTGTCTTGAAAGATAAATTGCTAAAAATTTGACTGTACCACAATAAATGTAGCAATAGTTATTACAAAAAAGTTTTGTTTAAAGCCAGGAAAATACATTTTCCCATATGTAGTCAACTTTTTACAAGTCAATGAATAAGAAAATATTACGTTTTTCACTGAAGAGGAGGTGAGTATCTGTTTCTTTTTAATAGGTGTTGTGAACAATTTATTGACGTTCTTTGTATAGGCAACTTATTTATAAAAGAATTATTTACGAATTATTTATACCAATATACCGAAATTGTATTTGTTCATCTGAACAATTCGTATCACATTATTTAACAGATTAAAAGTTTTAAATAAAATGTTTATAAATTACCTGTTGTGCATTCATTCCTGTGAAACAGAACATTCCAATTTGATTTGTGATATGTTCCCAGTTCTTGGTGGATCCCTCCTTTTTAAGATTTTCGCGAAGTTTAGTTCTAACGGAGATGATTCTGTCTGCCATTCCCTTAACTTCAACCAACCTGGAAATAATAAATTACAGGTTACTTGCTGCAATAAACTAGGTGTTAGGTAATTCCTCAGTTTACTCACCAATAATAAAATGAAAATAAAATTATCCAAATATGACTCATTCATTTTATTTAAAAAATTACTTATGTAGTAGATATTTAAGTTTTGAGCAAATAAAGCAGTAAATGAAAGAAGAAATTTTGGTACTTGCTCAGAGCGATTCATTGTAGAAATGTGCCATTAGCAGTGTTTCTTTTTTAATACTCTATATCACACTTTCTACAAAAATTTTCAATTTTGAGTAGAATTCGAGCTATCAACAACCAAAAATTTTTTTTTTTTACCTTTCGCCATGTCATAGCATTCGAACAAATTTATTTTCAAAAGTTAAGCCTTCCAGATGAGGCAGAACAATCGACCTTCAGTAATTTTTCGGCTTTTATTTGAAGGAATCGTTATTAGCAAAATGTGGTATTTGTTATTTGAAGTTAAATGTCAATAATATTGGAATGGATGATGTTTTGGTCCGTGGTCAATTTTTTCAAGGTAGGTCTTACCAGGTGTAGATTTACTAACAGGTTTCTTGGGTTATCATGTTTAGAGAAAGGAGTTTTTTGATGTCTTGCCAAATATTTAATGCACGAGGTCCATTCGAAGACTTCGTGCAAACTCCAAGAGATTTCACCACCTAAGTGCAGTTATCTGCAACTTGTTATGATCATAGCTCTATAAGTAGTGTGCTTTTCAGTCTCCCAAATTGTGTCATTTGGTCAACATTAACCAATAGGAATTTTGTTTCATGATCAAGATTATTTTTTAAAAGAGAAAACGGTTAAGGAAATTAAAACAAAACTTGACGTACAATATGGGGAACCTGCACCTTTAATTAAGAGGATTTACAGATGGTTTGAAAACTTTCGAACGGGGCATATTAGCTCAGAGGACGGAGAACGTTCCGGGAGGCAATCTGATGTCACTACGCCAGAAAACATCACAAACATCCTTGATATGGTGTTGGACAATAGAAGAATGAAGGTACTTATAATTGCTAAAGCCTTGAGCACATCTAATGGCCGGATTCATAAGATCTTGCATGAAGACCTACGATGAAAACCGAGAAAGTTTGCGACAAAGTGGGTGTTGCGATTGCTCTCTATTAACCAAAAATACGAACGTCTCATGTTGTGTTCCGCCAATTTAAAGCCGTATTAAATAAATTTCAAAGTTTTTTTTCGATGATTTATTACTGTATATAGATCGATCCACTATTACCAACCAGAATTGTCGAAAGAATTGGTGGCTAGCGGAAAATAAGCCCTGTAAAAGGCAAAACCGGTCCTGTTAGTACGAAAAGTAATGGGGACTGTTTTTGGGGATGCAAGAAGCGTTATTCTAATAGATTACCTTGAGAAGGGAAAAACAATCAGATGTTTGCTACGTATCTCTGCTCGATCGTTTAGATGCAGAAATAAAGTAGAAAGGTTACAAAGACAAAGTGCTTTTCCATAATAAAACGCGCCACTGCATTAAAAAATTGCAAAATTGGTAGGACTCGGACATGAACTTCTTCCTTATCCCCCATATTCGCCAGACCTGGCACCATCTGACTATCAGCTGTTTGAAAAAAAAAGAAATTTTCGTCGAACGAAGACGAACTCCTCTTTTGCAAACCTCAGTTGTAAGTGCTATCGGGACAACATAAAGAAAATGGAGACGCGATGTCCCAAGTAGATAGCCCGCGGAGGGGACTATACTAAAAAATAAATACGAAGGTTTTGATAAAATTTGCTGTTCTTGATTGTTGCACGAAGTTCTCGAACGGCTCTGGTACATATGTCGTAGTAATTATGAACCATGCTGTATGCAATCCTGAAAGTGTAAAAGGGATTTTTCTGAAAAAAATTCCGTGAAACTAACTTGAAAGTCAATTTTCTAATAACCTGAACTAAAAAACGATATTTCATATCCTTTTAAGACTTTTCAGTTTTTGTTAAAAAAGTTATTTTTACTGGCATTGAAATAAAAAAGTTATACTGGAGGCGAAAGAATTATTTCCTATAGGACCTTGTAACTGCGTGTGAGTTTTAGACAACCAGATTATGGTAGGACCCCGATTTTTAATAGTCTGTATAATTCGTCACAAAATGTGCTGCCTCCTAGGGATATTTAAGTCACTTGAGTAGCAATCATTTGAGTGACAGGTCTATATCAGTTCATTCGTTTATAGTTATATTGATCGGTTATGAAATGGTAACCCTTTAGTTCATCATATTGGATATACCATACCAATGTTATAAAAAATCGTATATTCGTAATCTACGACCTCTAAAACGCCCATTACCAACTATGGGCAAAATTAGACAATATCGGACAAAATTCGAAAATATTTAATTTTAAGCCCATATTTGATCTACCACTAGAATCATCCCTGAAAACCCCCTAAAAGACAGTGTCAACCGCATTGAGATCCATCCACTAGTTTCAGCAAAAATCAAAGGCATACATAAGCGCCGATTACAAAATAATTCGGGTGAGAAAAAACAAATTAAATCGCTGAAAACATGTAATTTTTAAAGGGCCCATTTTACAAGTTTGATAAGAACTTATTTTACAGTGAAGATATAAACAGACATTTAAAAAAAAAAAATTAAATGTGAAAATTGGTTCCCTATCCATCGCTACATAACATCACTCCTATCACACTAAGATTAGTTGTGCGCTATTGACAATGCGCAAAGTTATAAAATGTTATCTACCAGATTCACAAAAAAGCTGAAAGTATTTCGTTATTTTAGTTTACAAGAGGTGTTTTATTGGATTGCGACGTCACTTGGATGATAAGCATATACTTTAAAACATACCCAAAAACACACAAGCTACTAACTAAACTTATTTACAACTGTAAGTGTAAGGTAATGTCATTATAGTCTAATCAATGGATCTTTGCAGTCATGTGATCAACGCGACGTCAAGAATTTCATACGATTCAATCGGCTGTCAATTAAGTGAGTTTTAAATGACAATTTCAAAAGTCAAAATGGAATTTAAAATTTTTCATCCGGTTTGGTAATTAACGAAAACTACGGATATATTAAATGTGTATGATATGTAAAAAAAACACCCTAGTTCTTACTTGTGAAGGACATTTACCTCTCTGCATAAATCCAACGTCTAATACCACCTATTTTTATTTTTCAGGTTGCTATTATATTTTTATTGTCTATAAACCCGGAGGTACTGGTTTCTAAAACATGAAGCTATACCCAAATTCCAGGTTGTTCGCTGTCTTTCTTGCATATGTACAAATAACCGAGACGGATAATAGAGCGAATATCGTAAATAACTTCAGATGAGAGTAGACCTACGTTTTTAAGTTTTTAAATATACTTAACATGTTGACAAGAAGAATAATATAGACGGATGTTTACACTATATTCAGACATTTATAACGTGCAGGGAAATAATCATTGATCGGACTATAGAAGCAAGGCCATCAATATTAAGAAGGGTACTATTAATCATAGCCCAGTCGTCAGAGGAAATTTTGACGAAAAGCTCTTATTAAATGTTAAGAGACTACATTTTGGCATACAGGTATTTTTTGGACGTAGAATACGATAAAAAAAAGTTTACTGCTCTAAAGTGTACGCTAAGCCTACAACATTGAAAATAAAATGAAATTCGAGAGTTGATTGAGTGGTCCGTTACTTTGTGACAGTACATTTTAACACTAAAACTACTTAATTACTTTGTTAACTGTCACTAAATATATTTGTAAAGATTTTACAATTGCGTTATCGCGATTTCGTAGTACAACTACATTGTCAAACGCTTAACTAAGACTAAAACAGATTTTTTGTATTTTATGTTTATATGATGAACAGATGTCGGTCTATTATATGTTAAAAAAGTTTGAACAAAAGAGAATTTGCTACGTCTAATTGACTATTCAGTAAATTTATATTATGGTCCTTTGAATGTCTGTAAATTTCTATAGATTCTAAGAAGTTGAGTTTTGACCCTTTAGGTGCCATATGGAGTATTTGTAAACAATCGATATTGGGAAAAGTATAGCCTGTTTCTAAGAAGTGTTTAGCAAAGTGTGATTTTTCATTTTTTAGCCTATAAGAGGCATTGTGTTCTGCGAATCTTGTCTTGAAATTCCGTCCCGTTTGGCCTACGTAAAAGCTATTGCACTCTTGACAATTAAGTTTATAAACTCCTGATTTATTGTATTTGTTAGTTTTATCTTTGGCATTAAAAAATATATTGGATAATTTTTGAGCGGGTTTTAAAGCTATTCTTGTTTTTTCGGTCGTGAGAACTTGGGATATTTTATCCGAGATGGGACCAAAATATGTCAGAGGTATGAATGTTTTCTTTTGTCGGTATTCTTTTACGGGGTAGATTAAGCTGAAAGTGATTTGTTTTCGTTTACGGTTTATTAAGGTATTAATTATTTTAGGTTGGAAGCCGTTATTGAGTGCTATATTTTTGATTGTGTCCAGTTCTTTTTTTAAATTATTTTTACTAAGAGGGATATTGAAGGCTCCATGGATCATAGATCTATAGGCTGCCAGTTTATGGGAGTTAGGGTGTTTGTATTGAGTCAGCTGGGATGGTGACATCTGAAAAGGTTGGTTTGCGGAAGATATCGAATTCTAGTCTATTTCTCTTTTTCAAAATTGTAATATCTAAGAAATTTATTTTATTATCGGTTTCCTTTTCAAGTGTGAATTTTATGTTGGGGTGTAAATTATTTAGCTGATTTAAAGTGGAATTTAGTTCAGTATCATTTCCAAGGAAACATACTAAGATGTCGTCCACATATTTAAACCAAAAGAGAATATTTTTCGCGTGTTGAGTTTTTATAAAACTGTTTTCCAATTCTGACATAAAGATTTCGGCTAGCAAAGGACTAAGTAGAGACCCCATGGCAAGTCCATCTCTTTGTTTGAAAAATTGATTATTGAACTGAAAATAATTTCCGGATATACAAAATTCGAACAGTTTCAATATATCTTGTATTATTATATTGACGTTGTTTTTTTGTAACATAGTTTTTATAATTTCTAAACAATCTTTATTTGGGATATTGGAGAACATATTTGTTACATCGAATGAAACTAGAAGGGCGTTATTTGGGATGGAGACATTTTTAAGTTTATTTGTAAGGTCTATAGAGTTTTTTGTGTTGTATTTTGGATTGAATTGTGTAATTTCTTTGAAGATGGTGTTGAGATGTGTTGCCAGATTTTTTAGGGGGGTGTTGCTGTACGATACTACTGGTCATATTGGCGAATTTTCTTTATGTATTTTTATCAGGCCATAAAGTTTTGGTGATGTAGGATTTTGGTTTATTATTTTAAACTTTTCTCTTTCATCCACAATGCTCAGGGTTTCATTTAGCAGGGTCTTGAGTTGTTTTTGAATTTTATCCGTTGGATCTTTTTTTAGTTTTACTGGATTTTCTTTTTCCAAAAAATCATTTACTTTTTGAATGTAATGGTTTTTATCAAGAGCTATGATGGAGTTGCCTTTGTCTGCTTTTGTTATTAGTAAGTTATTCTCTTTTATTTTAGACTGAATGGACGCTATCGTTAATTGTTCTTGGTTACTGCAAGTAGTGTTTTTTGTGTTTATCATTATATGTTTTATTTTTCTTTTTTAATATTTGGGTCACCTATGTTTTTTGTGGCTGATTTTCCCACCTTTAAATATATTTTTTTTATTTTAAGTTGTATGATTCATAATAAGCAAAAAATACGTTTATCATGAACATTTTTTTAAAAGACAAATTGCAAAAAAAGAGAAAGTTTTTAATGATTTGGTAATATCAAGTATACTTTTAACTATAACTAAAATAACCGGTCAAGTGCAAGTTGAACTTGCGCAATTAGTGTTCGGTACGTTGACTGCTTTTCAAATAAAAAATTTTGTTACAGAGGTATAAAATGATCAGTGACTTCACAAAACACACCCCAAATAAGTTTTCAACAAAGTTTGATTCCAATCTTTACTGAAAATTGATATACCAGATAAATTATTAAAGATAATGCACTCGTGATAATTTTCGTTCAATCTACACCCCGTGGAGAATATTCCAGAATTTTTTCAAAATTGTTTGATAAGTACTTTTCGAGATAAGGCGGGTGGACAGCCATTTTTCGCGATTTTTTTAAAAATAATACAAAGAAAAGTGCGCGCAAGTATTACATTTATATATATATATATATATATATATATATATATATATATATATATATATATATATATATATATATTTTACTCGTGTTTTCACAAGCTTGCATTTGACACCACATTCGATTACCTAGTAAAAAACTTTTTTTTTTTTCACTTCCCATTTCACCCCCCCAAAACTAACCCCTAAAGTCAACATTTAACTTTCAAAACTACATGGCTCTGATGAGGCCATCAATTCCTATATTATTACCAAATTTCAACTCTCTATGACAAATAGTTTCGAAGAAAATCGGGTGTGACAGACGGACAGACACCGAAGTGATCTTATAAGTGTTCCGTACGGAACACTAAAAATTGTCCGACTTGTTTTGACCATTTCGTACTGCTTTGAAAGTAAGATTGCCGGCGACGCACTACAGCAGGCAATTATTCTTATATTGAAACTTAAGGCATAATGATATATGCGCAAGGACTTTTTTCAATACTGTGTTTTATTAAATATTTGTAATTTACTGTATGCCCGTTAAAATCATGAAAACAAAAATTTCGTTTTTTAAGTTTTACAAATTATAAAGCAACAAAAATAAAAACTATTAGTATCATCGGAAAGCTGAAAGTCTCCTCTTCAAAAAGCTATCTTTCAATTTTTCTTTTTACGTTCTAAAAACAAGTAATATCGATTAACCCATCGAGCGGTGTGCGTAGACTTTCAAATTAACCTGTTTGGCGCGCTTCACACTCACACACTCTTTGAATCACCTATCCGAATTTTTAATAAATTCTTAAGCTAATAAAAAAAATTATAGACTATTTCTTTGTAAAATTTCCCGCTCTTTCACGTGGTGCTATTAGTTTTTCGATATCTTTTTTATTTTTCGAGATATTACCGAAAAAAAACGAATTTTTTATTTTATTTTAGATTTTGTGGGCTTAGCAAACTTTTTTTATAGTATTCTATGTCCAAAAAATTTCCTGTATGCCATAATGCAGCCTGTTACCATTTAATGAGAGCTCAAAACCTCTGGCGACTGAGCTATCAGCCGGATTTTAAAAACGCTTCAAAATTTTGTTCGGGGATCTTTCCAATCATACGTTGTGCCTCGTTTGTTCTGCTGAAATGCTTTAAATCATTGCTCGTTATTTTCCTTTATTTCAATTTCAGGGTATTTTATGTTATGTTACAAAACAAACATTTAATTAAGACAATGTAAAATAAAAATTCTTGAAATCTATTTCATGTTTATAGAGTTAAAAATAATAGAAAAGGATTTTCCTACACTTGAAATATTCAGCTTCAAAATTTAGTTGATATAATGCTATTGTTTTAATTATCAAGGTAGTTTTAGCTTATTATTTGTCCCTAGTCTTTTTTATCCCATTTTAGAATTATAGAAGGGAATCAGGTACATCAGAAATATAATTATTCTCCAAATTTCATAGCTTAATCCAAGCTCGACAAGTCAGTATTTTAAATCATAGGAACTTGATTTTACGATATTAATCACTGAAACGGCTTAAAAGAGGAAGGATCTCGGAGAATTCCAACTGCAACCTGACACTTCTCTATTATTTCTGTTAAAATTTCTAATAATTAAAAAAAAAAAGCCTAATTTTCAGAACAATTTAACCTCCTACCACACCTCATTAATCTCCATACATTAAATAATTAAAAATAGAGAAAATAACAACACAATTTTTGAGATTCACAATATATACAAAGCAAACTTTCTAATGCCCTTTCCCACCCAGCTCATGTTAGACTATGCATGGTTAAAATATATTCATTATCGCAGGCAAAATCAAAGAAAACTCTTATAATAACCTAAAAAATAAACAAAATCTATCGACCCCTTTCTCCTTAAGCGATGTTGTCCAAAAACTGTAGGTTCCGTTCCCACTTTAAGTACTATATGTGTGCCAAATTTGAAATCGACATGTCATTTCGTTTGAGCGTTGCCGTGCCAACAGGCTGAGAGACAGACAAATCCACGGAAACAGGAGACAATGTTTTTCGGGATCTAGGGTTCCAGGAATGTAAAGAAATGCTTCAAAGAGCGATTTTTATACAAATACAATATTTCCTGTAGCAAGGGAAGTAAAAGAGGGTTGTATTCAAACATCCAAAGCTGAGGTGAATTTAAAAAAAAAACACTGAATAAATTTATTTATAGTCCCTATTCTACTTTAATTCAATTAATGTAATATATTTCAAATTTCTAGAATTTTCTTACTCAGTTTCTTTTCAATGATGGGATAATTGAACTGGATCTACGTTACTCCTGGTTAGAGTTAAGTTGAAATGTACTTACCAATCGGCTCTAAGTTGTGGGTCGCTGAGGATTTCAGTTACAATTCTAGCTCCGTTAATGGGAGGATTTGAGTACAAAGCTCTGATTAAAATTTTAACTTGTGACATTACTCGATCAGCTTCTTCTTTTGAGTCGCCCACAATGGTAAATGCTCCAGCTCTTTCACCATAAAGACCCATGTTTTTAGCATAACTTTGACAAAGAGCTATTCGGTGACCATCCTTAATAAAGTGACGGACCTGTAAAAAAATTCCATATTGTAACAATCAGCCATTTCTAGCTGATTAAGAGTTATATACGAGATATTTTTTTAGCTGCTTACAGTGCTCGCTAAATTTATAAATGAAATATTTTATAAAAACCTCACATAACAAAAAAAATACAAGAAAACAAGAAACTAAACAGCTAGCGGACGACAATTATCGAAAAAAATTTTCATTCTATTAAAAATATGGGGGCGATAAAAAGAAACCCAAGCCTTGTAATCTGTTGTCCTATATTATAAGACGTCGTACGGCCCCAGCGAACACAAATCAACTGCACTATCGGCTAGTAGCAACCAAAAATATTTTGAAACAACGAACAAACTTCCAAGACAGTGAAAAATCATGCAACTAAAGTTAAAATAGACCTCAGACTTTAGACGACAAAAAGCGTAAAAATTAGTTTTTTATTGTATTAGAAATGTGTTCCTTTGGATATGATCCTGCAAGCTGCGACAAGTCACCCAAAAATACCAAAAATGATTAGTGTAAAACTATGAAGTGTTTTAAAAGAAATAAATTTTTATCGGAATAAGTGTGAAAGGAAATCTTTATTGATAGAAAGTGGAGAAACTGTACACTGGAGATGAGACTATTTAAGGAAAGTTAGAAAATCTCGCTCTGAAGGAAAAAGGATATATTACTTATAAATGAAGGGTACACAGTCAAAAAAATTTGGTAGGAGGTAGGAAAATGAAAAATGCTCGCCAAGCATTCAATGCAGGAATCTCTCTCTCTCTTAAGCCGCCATCTGGTAAGGGTAGGTTAATTATTACCCATCTTGTCAGCGAAAGTGATTTTGTACACGGAGGTCTTTTAACATTTGAATCCAAGAAAACAGGAGATTATTACGAAGATAAAAATCTCGATGTATTTGAAGATTGGTTTTCGCAAATAATTAACTTAATCAGGACCGCCTGGCGGTTCTGTTATTGTAATGGATAATGCTAGGTATTATTCTAAAAAATTAGAATGAGGTCCAACCTTTTCCAAGGTTTTTGGATGAACGAGAAAAACATTTCATGTCCATAAGACTACAAGCTCAATCCGATAGAACTTATATGGGATCAGATTAAATGTGAAGTCGCCAGGAATAATAAGACCTATAAATTAGCATACGTATAAAAACCTTTTTTCAGAATGCTATATTTAATGTTTCCACAGAAAATTGGCGGAAATGCGTCGAGAATGTATTGAGGGTGGAAGATAAAAATGTGGACTGTGGACATGACAGTGGTGCCATTGTTGAACCTTTAATTATACATGTAAATTCAAATGAGTCGGACAATGATAGTTTTTCAAGCATGTCAGAGATAGAAGATTGGTAATACTTTTTTCATTGTTGTTTGACTTTCTCATTTGTATATTTTTTAATTAATAATGTTTCATTATAAAATGTTTTTTTATTCTAATAAATGTTTGAAGATTATAAAACTGTTTCATTCATACTATTCGCAAATAATACGTATACCTCCTCGCGCACTACCATTGGCTAAAACTATTTCAGATCATTTAGTCCCAAACAACAAAAAAGGGTCGTTTTCCTATTGTATTCAAACATAAGAGATTGCGAATATTAGACCGATGCCAGATGGTGTTCCTATAAAGGTGTTGAACTGCTGCATTACAGGTAAAATGTAGATAAAACTCGGAGGCCCTTACTACTGCTTGATGCTAATTTGCATAATTCCAGATACTTTAATACTATCACTTTAATAATACAGTATAGAAGCTTATTGTGTACAATAAGACGCCTCACTTCTAACCACTGTTTTTAAACATTTTCTTTTCTAATATTCCATATAGAACATATTTGGTGTACTTCACTGGGATAAAAATTAAAAGAAATATCCTAACTTAATATAGATAATCTACATACAAAGAGTGCAAAAAAAATTCAATAGGTTATATATATTTGTAAATATACATATATGTATATATATATATATATATATATATATATATATATATATATATATATATATATATATATATATATATATATATATATATATATATATATATATATATATATATATATATATATATATATATATATATATATATATATATATATATATATATATATATATATATATATATATATATATATATATATATATATAAATATATATATATATATATATATACCGTTATTAAAAAAACGCATTTTTTCATACATCGCTCCCTGTGAACATCATACATAAGATCTAAGTAAAACCTTTTTTCACCAGATCATCAAGTAAAAAAGTAACAGTGATTAAACTACCATGTATAATTTCATCATATTTAAAGGAAATGCAACAGACATGTAATTTTATAAACAACAAAAAATTGATGCCCATAGAGTTAAAAAAAAGTTTCAAGAAAAAGCTAAAATAGTTTTATATTTTGTAAGTTCTTTTTTATAGGCGACTGTTGTAAGCTTAGGCAATCTTAATAAATTAAGCAACAAGGACAACAAATAATAGGAACTTTTATCCTGCACGGGGGTGAACGACATAAGGTAGTTGAACGCAGTACCTACGCACTTTATAAATTAAAAAATTCACTGAAAGGTATAAATAATATGAGCCGGCACAAAGAAAATTGGAGCAATATTGCCGAATTGGCTTCTGCGTGTTACTCGATATTGCTCCATTAGTGGCTTCACTATTACTCAATTAATTACAATATGCCTAAAAAATTGGGAATAAACTAAACCTTAAATCCGAGAGATTTTCAAATATAATACAAACAAACGCCAACAGAAAATCCATTCAATATAGAGTTTCAAAACGTTAAGGGACACAAGCTTAAAGTGTTCTAAAAATTCTTATTAAATTACTAAACATACAGCATCTTTACTGAAAGCTTTCTGGAAGGGACTAAATATTCGAGACTCAATCGTCAATTTTACATTACCCATATTAGATATGTAAATTTATTACTAATCAGTAACAAGATTACAAAACGATTCTGAAATATTTCTGTGTGTGCATTGGTTCAAAAAAATTATTACTTTTTAATAAGTTTTATAGACTTAAAATACTGCACTAGTACGGAAAATAAACTTTTCAGTACGAAATCAGCGATGAGATTAGAAAAAACGAATAAACAGAACCTAGAAATTCAAATACTAATCGTTGCGTGGTCACCCCGGAAGTATTTTGACAATCAATTGTTTAGAATAACACACTATTTTTAAATTAATTTATAAGAATGCACAAAAATTTTTGTATGTTTTCGGGACCTAAAAACTTGTCCCAAAACTTGTTCACCGTTCTTCAAAATACCATTTTCTAAACTTAAAACGTAGATAACCATTTCTTGAGACTGAATGAGATAAATATAAACACAAGCAAGCACTTGCTCCTATAAATAGATACCTTTTGTAATTTTATATTGACCACTAATAACCTTGATAACCTTTTTAATGATGTCAAACAAAAATTATATCTTGAAGAAACAATCTTATCACTATTATTTTATGTTTAAACTCTTTTAGTTAAATTTGGAATTCCATACGAAAATATAAAACAACATACACTCATTTATGTTACTAAACTGAAAATTTAATGTTTTAAAAAGATCGGGAGATATTTAATGCACCTCGACTCTACTCTTAGTTCAGGTTAGTTCAGGTTGCTACTAGTTACAGAAGTTTTTTTTACTTCTGTACTCATAGAAACACCCATTAAACGTGAAGAGACGATTCTCAGAAAACTAAATAGTAAAATTTTTAATTTTCATTAATTGTAACCTAAAATCACAATTAATATATTCTGTGAGACTTCCCTGTAGCAGTCTAAAAGGGTCTAGACAAAGGATATCTCACTCTAGGAATGACGTTACGTGGAATTACCGTGGAAGTACTTGAGAGTATCTCTTATGGTAATATTCATAAAAATAGAAGTATTTAGGAAAATACAATAACATCCATGACATACTATCGTATCGTGGCGGCCCGTGGCTCCGTGGCGTAGTCCTTACTTGCGGTGCAGAAGGTCCCGAGTTCAATCCCGCCATGTCGGTATACTTTTATTTAAGTATATATGGCGTGGCAACCTACAAAGGGAGTAATTGTTTGCAGAATAATTGTTTGCAGAAATGCAATAACGTCCATGGTAGCACTACCGCGTTGTCTAAAAGGTACCGTGAAATCCAAAAATATGTTTCGGCACTTGGACAACGTTGACTGGTATTACGATATCCCCGCCGATATCCTCAGGATATGAAAAAGGGTAAAACCCCTACTCAGGCGGGGAAGTGAACGATAAAAAAAAATGTTAAGGCATCCAAAAAACGTCGATCTTACGACATCCCTGCTGATAGTTGTAGAAAGAGTTAATCTCTATTAATGCTGGCCGATTAATGATCCAAAAATGTCCAAAATTATAAAAAAGTACATGGCGTTTCAATAATTTTCCTTTCTGTATAAAAAAAATCGGAGAGGTGATTTACCCAGTACTGTCTTTGCAAACATATGGTTCTAAATTAGTACTGAATTTGACTTTCTCAAGTAAAGAGAAAGTAAATTGTCATAATATGAATAAAAGCATACAACATATCAACACCAACCCCCTTCACTTTCTTTCCTTGAAACGATATGGCTCAAAAACTAGGTTCCATCCCCATTTCACATATTATATTATTTCGATCAAGTATTATAAGACCAACAGACCGACAACTTGACAGTCGGATAGACAGACGAATGGATATGGGAATATATATTTTTGGGATCTAAAAACATTAAAACGTAAAAGTATAATTATTTCGCTTTAGCAAGTTGCAAAAAAACAATAGTTTACCTGCTGTGCCAGAGGTAAGTAAGCTTCGGCCAATTTAACTTTTTTTATTTCTAAAACTTATTCTATCATCAACTTAACATTTTTTTGGTTACTCTGTAACTCTTCTACAAACTATTTCTGTTAAAATTGGGAATATTGAAAAAGCAGAAAACTGAAACAGAAGTATATTATAATATATGCGCAACCACCCTTCTAACCTTCTATCGCATTCCTTCCACCTTATATATCTTTTATTATAAATGATTAGCTAAATCTTTTAAAAAAATTCCAAGCAAAATTACGCATCTATCCTCTACCCCTGTTAATATTGCAAATAGAAAAAATAATGTAATGTTTCGTTCGCTTAACTGAAAGAACTCCTACCTATAGTACAATAAATACGAAACTACCATTCTAACTTCCTTCTTTACCTTATGTTCATACGTTGCATAATTATATACAGTAAGTAAGTAATTATGCTTCAAATTTGTTCATTAGGGCAACCAAAAGAAAAAAATACTAGCAAAACCACACAATATTTGACCACTCTACCTTTAAACCCTTCCCCCATTAAAACTCAAACTAATGAAAAATTAACTTAATTTTCAGACTTCTCGACTCCACAAACCTCGAAAAAGACCTATAATGCTATATATAGGAAGCAACCCCATTAACCTCTTATATATTTTACTATAAATAATATTCTTAAAATTTGTCCAGTACATCAACCACAAAACCTGTGAGTATCTCAAAATGCTATTGAAATTATACAATATTATACTATCCTGCCCCTTTAACCTCTTCGTGGGATAAACATGAAAGCGCTGAAAAATAACTTTTGGATTCCTAGACTTCAAAAACCGCGCTAAAGCCCATAACTTAATTAGAATAAAAAATAATAATTTTTAGCAAAAATAATTAGTCCAAAATAATAAAAACTTTTTTAATTCTATTTAAAGGCATCTACACCAAAATTTTGTGAAAAACTAAATACTGTCATAAAGATTGAACGATATTCATACGAAAATATTAAGTATTTTATTTTAATTATAATACTTACCGCAAACGCATCATTGTCTACACTACCAGTAGCAAATCCTTGATAAGCCATATCAAAGAATGGGAACAAGTTCTTCTTCTTGAGAAGATTTGACAACTCTGCTCACTGTTCTTTGCTAGGGTCGACACCAGTTGGATTGTGGGCACAAGCGTGCAAGAGGATGACAGATTTTTCTGGGATTTTCTAAAAATAGTGTTAAAGAAAAACATTTTTCAGATTTAGGTTTAAAATTAAAATCCGTATTCAAAATTATTGATTAACTTGTGAGTTTCGTCTCTGACAAATATTTGTTGGATTACTTGAAGGCCCAAAGAAACACTCTGTAAGTTGAAATACATAAATATAATAATCCCTTTACAGGCACCAGGCAAATATAGCGGTTCTCAATTTAACCTAAATTCATGTAACTAGCTCATTGAAGTTCACCAAATAATAATAAAATAAACCTATAATATTCTATAGAGACTAGAATAAATGTTTTTGGATTTTTTCCCCTAAAAACCGATCTTAAATTCAAATTTGAGTAGCGCATAACATCACCTGCTGGTGTGTACGATTGGTCACGTTTCAATTGATATAAAAGGAATCTTTATAAAACAACTAAGTGAGAGAGAGAAAGTAAGATAAAATATTTTAAGCAGCAATTTTACAACCAAAAATAACAAGAAGGGGTCTCTATGTGCGGAGATCCAAAACGCTTTGTAGTTACCGAGATAATAAGATTAAAAAAAATCATTTTTCTTGTTTATTATTATGAACCAGTGATAGCTATAAAAATTAGATATACCGAAGTCCCTACAGGCTTAGGTTCTCTCATCCCAGCATTATTACAGTCTCTGACAAACTTATTAAACAGATCTCCCATCGCCGCACTCACTGCCCATATTGCAAGATATATGAAAAGCGTTCAGACCCCGCATTTAACGAGCGTTTCAGTCATCTCATTTCCAAAAACACCAGTGCAGTCAGGTATCCAGACGAGACGTAGTTCTAAATGCTAAATGGGCTAAGTCCTCGCACGCCCATTCCAGTTGTGAGCTTACTATAGTTTATTTTAAGAACATCAAAATGGTTCTACCACATTTCATCATATCCTTACGCATAAGGATGGCATAGACTTCTTTCTACCTTTAAGACAAATGTATATCAGTCCATGGACCTGGATAACTTTGTCTTTGTTTATAGGTAGTATACAACGTCTTTCTGTTTAGATCCATAAATACACTTGCTGAGTCCTCTCTTTAAAAAGATGGTTCCATTGGTCCAGCCTTCCCTCTCTACTATGCCTTTAACAGGGATTGTCGTTGAGTGTCATTTGAGAACTCTCCGTTTTCATTTGCAATAGGATGTCCTTCATTGTTCCGGCTTACATGATACAATGTCCTCAGTCCATCTTAGTATTCAGATACTCTTGGACAAGCCGAGGCTAAAGTGCCGCCCACGATACTTCAATTTGTATATATAGGATAGTAGATTTAACAGAGCCACCAGCGTCTTGTTAAGTGCTGTTCTCATAGCACCAAGAATGGCTAGGCCAGTCGAGTGTTAAAGTCTCTGACGCTTGAGCCTAATTTTTTTCTCAATTATGGATCACTAAACCAGAAGCTATATGAGAGTTGTGACTTTATTGTAGCCAAATATATCAAGTAGAGTATTCTCAGGCACAATCCTCAAAAGCAACCAAAGGTTCTCAGGACATACATTCTTAGCCTTCTTTTTTTTGCTTTTTACAAGTTTTTTCCAAGTTAGTTTCTTATTCAGAATTACTCGTAGATAGTTCACTAACTGAAATACATTGCTTAGAAGCGTACATTTCGGCAATGTTCCCAGATTCTGTTTCTTTGTGAAAAGAACCAGAAGAATATTATTCAAATTCAGACCAATTCTCCCTTTTGACACTATCTACTAATAATGTTTTAATGATAGTTTACCAAATATTAGCAAAATGGCGCAAGATATAAAAAAGGACCAAACATGTGGAGCAGAAACAGTCAATGGCTTACCAGAAAAAAGTCTGGAGACATTAAAATATCATACTGAACATTGTTTTTTAGGTGCTCTAAAAAAATGTATATATACAATTTGAATTAATTATCTTGAAAAATGTTTAGAATATGTAGGTAAATCAGAAAAGTTCAAAAGAAACGTGCACATAACATAAACAAAGTTTTTGGACTTGCGATAATCACATTTTTCTTGTTTTTAACCCTAGGAAAGCTCTTAAAGTATTTTACTTTACTTTCTGTGGATCAAAACATTGTTCCACTTTTAGCTATAAAACGCCCCTTTAACATTATTTGCCTTATTTCCTGAAAACCATGTACATCCATCAAAATTACAAAGAGACTTACTCAATATGGAATTAAATTTTTTAATTAACCAATTATCTTTTTCTTAATTTTTTATTGTAATTTTGTCAAAAAAAATGGTAATTAAGAATATAGGTAAGAAATTTTATCAATGTATTTAATTTTTAATCTTTTGTTAATAAATTTTCCTACTTTCGAGTGAGTATAACAAATTAAACAATATAACAAAAAATTTATAACAATTAGGGCTCCAAACTGAAGAGAAGCTTAAGGGGTAAGGCCACTCCAGAATTGTAAAAAAGTCTAATTTTTTTTTGGCTAATATGTTACCTTAAAGGCCAATGGTATGGTGCAGGCTGATTAAAGATATAACATTTTCAACTGTAGAATGTTACTCAAATTTTCAAATGCGTTTTTCTCAAAGCCGTATTTTTCAAATAGGGCGAAATGACAGCAGCCACAAATCTCTATCGATTCGCTTCAAATTTTGAGAGTAACTTTTCAGATACCTTATCCAAGGGAAAGCGTACGTATTTTACGATAAGTTATAAACTTTAACATTAAACACCTGCACCATTTTCCGTACGTTACGCACTAGTTTTTGGCATATATTAATGAACATTTTTTGGTTTTTAATGTTCCGTACGGAACACTTATAAGATCACTTCGGTGTCCATCTGTCTGTCTGTTTGTCTGTCACACACGATTTTCTCCGAAACTATTTGACGTAGAAAGTTGACATTTAGCACTAATATAGGAATGGATGGCCTCTTCAGAGCCGTGTAGTTTTGAGAGTTAAATTCTGGCTTAATGGATTAGTTTTTGGGAGATGAAACCGAAAGTTATTTACTAATCCAAACTGTAATAATCTTTGTTAAAATAAAACATCAAAATTTAATAAACTACTTGGATTGTAAAAAAAAAAACGATCATGGTGTCAAGTGATCAGTGATTTCACAAAACACACGCCAAATGAGTTTTCAATAAAAGAATTAAGAGCCCAGATTAAAAACATGTCTAGTCAGATACTGACTCAGCAGGCTAATCAGACCAATCAGAATAAGACAAAAAGTTCCCGACATGTAACACGTAGGCTGAAAAGCTTTTAAATTAAAAAGGTAAAAAAAAATATTTGGGTACTTTTAAATATTGTTTTTTTTTATGGTCTAGCACACGTGCTACAGGGAAGTCCCTAAAGCGCGACAGGAGCAACACGTGTGCGGAGAAAGCGATTCACGTTGTTCTTGAATCGCTGTAGATTGTACTCGGTGGGAAACACAGTCCTGGGCAAATTATTCCAAAGGGATGATGTTCTCCATATAAAAGACTGCTTGAAGAGCGTTGTACGAGGAGTAACAAGCTGAACCTCATACGGATGTGAAGAATTAGCGCGACGTGTACTTCTAACATGCACCGCTCTGGGAGGAATTAAGCGGGCCACATCCTTCGAACACTTTCCATGAAAGTACTTGTAGAATAGGCTCAAGTCGCCAACCGTTCTTCGATGTTCCAGCGAATCAAGGCCGTCGGTCAGTTCCGGGTCTCCAATCAGACGAACAGCTTTTCTCTGAATAGAATCCAACAAATGCAGTGTATGTTTGGGAGCGGAGCTCCAAACATGGGAGCAGTATTCCATAGTTGATCGAATTTGAGCTTTGTAAAGAATTAACAGTTGTTGTGGAGTCTAAAGCTTTCTGGTTCGAAATAATATTCCCAACTTTTGAGAAGCTCTCCTTGCTATGCCTGCAACATGTTAATGCCAGGACATATTTGCTCCCAAATTAACGCCCAACAAATTGAGTGACGATGTTAGAGGGATGGAGTGCCCCCACATAACTATGTCGGGTTCAACGTTAACTTTTTTAGAGAAAACTGCCGCCTGGGTTTTTGTAGCGTTAAATTCCACTTGGTTACTGTCACTCCAAGATAGAATTTCTTCCAGGTCTTTGTTAAGTTGAATGACTTCCTGCTGTCTGCGGATATTCGTCTGAGTAGCCGATGTCCGAGCGTTCAAAGTGAATGAAGAGATAAGTGTACTGTCATCTGCAAAGCTGTAGATTGGATTCTCGGTCTTTTCCAGCAGATCGTTAATGTAAATGAGAAAGAGAGTAGGAGACAGTATGGAGCCTTGGGGTACACGGGCGTTGATAGTGAAGGTGTTAGAAAGAACTCCGTCGACTGCCACTCGTAAAGAACGCTCTTTGAGGAAACATGAGAGCCACAAACAGAACCTTTCAGACATACCATAAGAACGTAGCTTAGCCAACAGCCCATCGTGCCAAACACGGTTGAATGCCTTGGATATGTCAAGAGCAACCGCTCGAGATTCTCCAAAGTGTTCAATTGCGTTGTTCCAGACATGTGTTACATAAGTCAGAAGATTTCCTGTTGATCTATTTTTACGAAACCCATATTGGTGATCGCTAATAATGTTGAATCCTGCAAGATATTTTAGAAGATGCTGATTGATAGCCTTTTCCATGACTTTCGATATTATTGAAAGCAGTGCGATTGGTCGGTAGTTATTTGGCAAGGTCTTCTTGCCTTTTTTAGGTATCGGCTGAACTGTAGCACATTTCCAGCAGGAAGGAACTATTCCTTTTCTGTAGGATAGGTTTTAATATACCTTTAGCCTTTTTTCCTGAGGCCTGGAGTCGCCTTACTCCTTAAATTTTTATATATTTTTCCAGTTTCAATATCTAGGAGTGGAATTTGTTACAAAGGCATAAAATATTATTTTTTGAAGGTTATTCTACCTCGTGTAAGGTAATAAAAAAAGTGAAATGAGCATTGTTAAAATTACCAATAAGTTTATTAACCAACGTATTAATAATTTGGGTCTAACCATACTTATACATATTATAAAAGAAGGCCACATTTCCAATAAAGTTTAATAAATCATTTTACATAATTATTATTAATTAAAAAGATTAAATTATATGTCTTACTAAGGCTAACATGTCATGTGAGCAATTCCAGCAGAGTTTTTTATAAATCCAAACTGTAATAATCTTTGTTAAAATAAAACATGAAAATTTAATAAACTACGTGGATTCTAACAAAAAAAAAACCGTCATGGTGTCAAGTGATCAGTGATTTCACAAAATACACGCCAAATGAGTTTTCAGTAAAAGAATTAGGAGCACAGATTAAAAACATGTCTAGTCAGATACTGACTCAGCAGGCTATTTAGACCAATTAGAATAAGACAAAAAGTTCCTGACATGTAACACGTAGGCTGAAAAGTTTTTGGTGTAACTACTTAAAATATATATATTTTTTGCAGAATTCGACTTTGTTCATCAACATAGTCTCCTTCAAGAGCGATACAATCAGTCCAACGCTTTTCTAATATATCTATGCCTTTCTTATAGAAGGATTTGTCTTTGCCTTCAAAATGGGGCTCAGTTTCCGCGACAACTTCTTCATTGGAGCCAAATCTCTTTCCCGCGAGCATTTTTTTAAGGTCTGTGAATAGATAATAGTCGCTGGGGGCCAAATTTGGAAAATACGGTGGATGAGGAAGCAATTTGAACTTCAATTCATGCAATTTTGCCATCGTAACCATTAACTTGTGACACGATGCATTGTCTTGATGAAAGAGCACTTTTTGCTTGTTCATTTGGGGCCGTTTCTTTGCGATTTCTACCTTCAAACGTACCAATAACTTTATGTAATATTCGCTATTGATGGTTCTTCCTTTCTCAGCATAGTCAATGAAAATTATTCCAAGCGCATCCTGAAATACAGAGGCCAAAACCTTCCCAGTCGACTGTTGGGTCTTTGCTCGCTTCGGGCGGCTTTCACCGGCTGCTGTCCAGTCAGCTGACTGCCGATTTTATTCCGGTATGTAGTGGTGGATCCATGTTTCAGCCATTGTCACATATCGCATAAATAAATCCTTTTTATTGCGCTTAAACAGGTTCAAACAGAGCTCAGAATCATCAACACGTTGTTGTTTTTGATCCACTGTGAGCAAACGAGGTACCCATTTCAAACAAAGCTGTCTCATGTCCAAATATTCATGCAAAATATGACCAACACGTTCTTTTGATATCTTTGGGGTGTCAGTTATCTCACGCAATTTCACTTTACGGTCATTCAAAACAATTTTATGGATTTTTTTTATGTTTTCTGGTGTAACCACCTCATTTGGGCGACGAGAGCGTTCAGCAACATTTGTGTCTGTACGACCGCGTTTAAATTGAGCATACCAGTAAATAATGAATGATTTTCCGCGATGCGCGGTATCGAAAATATATTACCTCCACCATACTATCAAGAAACTTCCTCAATATTGTCAAGGCAAATTATTTTTTTCATACTAGATGAATTATTAAATGTAATGCACTCGTGATAATTTTCGCTCAATCTACACTTTATGAAGAATATTCCAGAATATTTTAAAAAATATTTTGATCAGTACTTTTCGAGATAGGGTGGAGTGACAGAGATTTTTTAAAAATAATTCAAAGAAAAATGTGCATAAGTATTACATCATATTTATTTTTGAACTCGTGTTTTCACAAGCTTTCATTTGACACCCTACTCGATGACCTGGTAAAAAAATTTTTTTCACTTCCGGGTTTACCTCCCATATACCTGATAAAGTATCAATCATAATGCACTCGTGATAATTTTCGCTCAATTTACACTTTATGAAGAATATTCCAGAATTTTTTCAAAATTTTTTTGATCAGTACTTTTCGAGATAGGGTGGGGGAGATATTTTTTTTTTAAAAATAATACAAAGAAAGGTGTCCGTAAGTGTTACATCATATATATTTTTGAACTCCTGAACCTATCTTTTCACAAACTTTTATTTGACACTCCACTCGATGAATTTAGAAAAAAAAAAATTTTCATTACCCCCTAAAAGCTAACTCCTTAAGTCAAAATTTAACTTTTAAAACTACATAGTTTGGATTGGGCCATCAATTCCTATATTTTTGCCAAACTTCAACTTTATATGTCGGATAGTTCCGGAGAAAATCAGGTGTGACAGACGGACACTGAAGTGATCCCATAAGTGTTCCATACAGAACACTAAAAATTTTCCTTTTTTTTTTGCTTGAGGGCTTGACTAGCCTCCAACCACTACAATGATACACAGTCTTTTTAGCACCCCTTCTGGCACTAAAAACACCAATAGTGGGAGTGCAAACCAGGTACACATGTTAACTGAGAAATTGTGGTTCCTTTACTCTTCTTTTTTTTTTATTTTACTATAAATTATATGGTCTAAACCGAAGAATTTCAACTCTTATCTAACCAAAAATGGTGAAAGTCTCTGTTCCATATTTTAACTATATAAAATCTGCAGAACTATAGAATGTTTGTGTTTAACTGTGGCAAATACAAGGGCATCCACCTCAATTTATGTCTCCTAAGGAATTTCAAATAAAATAAATAACCAGCCAAGTGCAAATTAAATGTGCGCAATTAGTGTTCTGTACATTGATCGCTTTTAAAAAAAAAAAATTTTGTTACAGAGGTATAAAGTGATCAGTGACTTCACAAAACATACCTCGAATGAGTTTTCAACAAAGTTTTTTTCTGAACTTTACTGAAACCTGATGACCCTGAAATTTTGTTTTTTTTTTTATATATCAGATAAATTATTAAAAGTAATGCACTCGTGATAATTTTTGTTCAATCTACATCCTGTGGAAAATATTCCAGAATTTTTTCAAAATTTTTTGATCAGTACTTTTTGAGAAGGGGAATAACAGTGACTTTTCGCATTTTTTAAAAAATAACACAAAGAAAAGTGTGGACAAGTATTACATTATATATTTTTGAACTTGTGTTTTTACAAACTTTCATTTGACATCCCACTCGATGACCTGGTCAAAATTTTTTTTTTTCACTTTTGGTTTCACTCCCCAAAACTAGCCCCTTAAGTCAAAATTTAACTTCCAAAACTACACAGCTCTGATGAGGCCATCAATTCCTATATTAGGGCGAAATTTCAACTTTCTATGTCAAATAGTTTCAGAGAAATTCAGATATCACAGAAACACTGAAATGATCTTATAAATGTTCCATATGGAACACTAAAAAGAATCAATTTTGATAGTAACATATATACAAGACAATGGGTAAAAATTGGAGACTTAAAAAAACTTTAGGATTGAATGACATTTTTTTTTCTCCTTTTTAGATGATATTGAAACAAAAATTATAATCTACAATACTATCCACAAAGATGAAATTAACAGAAAATAAACAAATTTTGCCTGATTTAAATGTAAGTAAAATTTCTTTCTTGTGAACAATACTGATTGACCTAATTGTAATATTATAATTGATAAGTAAATTAAGAGTCAATGAGGTCACTGAATAGAAACTTAAAACTTTTTATAGACATATTGAATGAAATAAAAAATCATATTAACTTTTGCATTTGTACATACTAAGAATCCATATCTATGTATATAAAATATTACAAAATTAAATAAACACCCCACAAATAATTAATGTTTTTGCCTTTGCGACAAAATATCAACTACTTAGGAGTGTTGAAAAAAAAATTAAATCTCCTAGTTAATATGTATTCATTTTTTAAATGAGTTTATTTTTCACACATATAAAATATAAGTAGTAGAATAATACGAAACAGTACCATAGGAGCTCAATTCTACAATCGTAGCTATCAAATGTCACATAGACACAGAAGGAATATTCTTAATTAACAAAAAAAAGAAATGAATGGTTTACTAAAAATAATAAGTATATAACATTTAAGATGCAGTTATAACACTAATGTTCCGTGAAAATTTTAGTAATTCTCATTAGAGAACCAACACTGTAATGCAGATGTAAAATTATATCATGTTAGTATTTATCAATAACAAATATAATTTTAGCCTTTTTATACAAGTCTTTAATTTAAATCAGCTGCTTTATTTCAGCAAAACAAGTTATTTGCTGTCAATTTTTGAAATATATCTATTTTTTTACCATAAGTACTTGGATTAAATAGATTACATAACATTGTATAACTGCTTTAGACTACACAGATTGACAAAAAATACAGTAAAATGTAATTACTTACTGAAATATCATCCAGAGCTCCAGCAAAGTCCAATCCACAAGTTTTTGGGTCATAATATCTGTATGATTTTACATCCAATCCTGCATGCTTAAAAATTGGAGTGTGGTTACCCCATGATGGTGCAGGCAAATATACAACTTTGTTAGCTGGGAAGAAGTTGCTTAAGAAGGCAGCACCAACTCTTAAAGAACCGGTACCTGATATACCTTGAATTGTTGCATTTAATCCATTTTTAACTACTTCGGAGCCTTCTCCAAGGGCTAATTCAATGGTTTTCTTACAAAATTCCGCAGTACCACCAATAGGAGCGTATTCTTTATCTAAATTTTTACCTCTTATTTTTTTCTTCGGCTTTACGAACACAAGGAAGAACATAGGGTTTCCCTTCATCATCACGATAAGCTCCTACACCCAAATTAATTTTTTTTGAATTATTATCACGTTTGTATGCTTCTGTTACACCCAGAATTACGTCTGGGGGCCCCATTTGAACTCCAGACCACCATGAACTAAAAAGTGAGGTTATTAGGATAGGTCAAACAGGTCAAACTTATTACTTACTTTGCCCTTTGAGCAACAATGTTAATCCCATTTTTGCTTTGTAAAAATGCGACAGTTTGTTTTAAAGACATAATTTTATTACAAATTAAAAACTGTTCCAGTAAATTGTCAATCGGCCTTAGGGCGATAAAAGAAATTAAAGGTGATGAAGACAACAAATGAATTACACTGTACTGTACTGTGAAAAATAAGTTTATTTTAAGATTCTCGACGTAATCAAGAAATATGTAATATTTTATCAGCAACCGGAGATAAGCCAATGACGATTCTGCTGACGAAAGACCGAACGAGATAAAATTCACAAGTTTAGGTTAGGAGCGCACTACAGAGGTCATCATTAAAGGTCAAAATAAATTTTTTGTTGTTTCTTAAAGCAAATAACAAAAACAGATAAAATGATAAATTACACAAAAAGCATCATTCGATAAGCACGTGAAACTTGAATAACTGAAGAAACAGGAAAATCCAAAATTGGAAATAACTGTATAAACATCCGATGGCCGTATTTTGAACCAATCATGTAAAAACACGATCATTAATGTCAGGCCTTGATATTTCTTCACGAATCCACATGTTGAATATGCAGATTCAGGTAATTAGAACTTTTTAATTACCTGATTTTATAGTTATACTTCCCCACGTCAAATCTTACACTTTTTTTTAAGTATATGTATTTATTTACAATATTACCAATAACACAACTTTCAAATTCCTGGACTTCAAGAATTCTGAAAAAGATGGGTAACATAATGTAAATGAAACAACTTCTCTAATTCCCTTCCCCACCATTTTCAAATTCTTCGACTTCAAGACCCACCAAAAGAATGTATAACAATTTGGGTAATCCCTCTGATTCCCCTCACTCCTTCAATCCTGCATATGTTTCACAATGTATGATGGAGAGAAATGAAAGAATCACACAATTTTTAAATTTTTCAACTCCAAGAATCCTGAAAATGATATATATCACGATATATATAGAACAACCCTTTAACTCTCGTCTTCATCCCTTTAACACTTTATATGCTTGACTATAAATAATTGAAATTAGTGAAAAAAATACAGTTATCAGATTCCTCAATTCCAAAAGTCCAGAAAAGGATGTATAACGATATCTATACAGGAATCCCCTTTTGACCGTCCATATGTTTAACTGCATGTAATTGACAATAATAAAATAACCGGTCAAATGCAAGTTGAACTTGCGCAATTAGTGTTCCGTACATTGATTGCTTTTAAAATAAAATTTTTTTACGGAGGTATAAAATGATCAGTGTCTTCACAAAACACACCCCAAATGAGTTTTCAACAAAGTTTGTTTCCAATCTTTACTGAGAACTAATGAACTTGAAATGTTTGTTTTTTTTTATATACCCGATAAATTATTAAAAGTGATAACTTTCGTTCAATCTAGACCCCATGGAGAATATTCCAGTACTTTTTGAAATAAGGGGGGTTAGCGATTTTTCGTGATTCTTAAAAATAATACAAAGAAAAGTGTGCGGAAGTATTACATTATATATATATATAGTAGAATCTCGATTATCCGAAATAATATGCATGCAATAATGAGCATTTTCCCCAAATAAAGATCCCACGTAGAAATTTTAATAAATCCAAATATATGCAAAGTAGCAGTGAAATCAAAGTGTAAAAGACAACTGGATATTCTGTATGTAATAAAAAATGTAAATATTAGATATAAGGCTATGTACAGTAATAAAAAGAAAGAATATGACAACTTGTTGAAAGACCATAAAAGAAAAAACTATGCGGAGAGGTTAAGAAATTCGGATAATAAAAGTAAATGTACTTGGAAAATTATAAATGAAATAAAAGGTAAGCTAGCAGAGAAAAACATTAAAATTGAAGGAAATAAGGAGAATATAGCAAACGATTTTAATGATTTCTTGATAAACGTAGCACCTAATCTATTAAACAAATTGAATAATACACCTTTTAATTCGGAAATAGAGGTAGAATTAGTGAATAAAGAGGAAATAATGCAGATAGTCACAAAACTGAAAAATAAGTTCACGTGCGGTTTTGATGAGATTTCAAATAGCCTAATAAAGTTTGTGATATCCGAAATTATGGAACCTTTAATGTACATTATAAATAATTCAATTAAATGCGGTATATTCCCGGAACAGTTAAAAATTGCACTAGTAATTCCGGTTTATAAAAAAGGTGATGAAACCAATATAGAAAATTATCGCCCAATAAGTCTGCTCAGTTCATTCTCCAAAATATTTGAACATGTTATGTGCCAGCGAATTGGTGGAAAATGGCCTACTTAATAAAACACAAAATGGATACTTACATGGAAAATCCACTCAAACAGCAATTGTTAACTTTGTACAACAGATAATAGACGTTCTAGAAAATAACGAGATTCCTCTGGGGTTGTTTCTTGATTTATCAAAGGCATATGATACATTAAACCATAATATACTTTTACACAAATTAAACAGGTACGGAATTCGAGGAACAACCCTGAAGTGGATCAAATCATACTTATCTTGTAGGGAACAAAGAGTGGTGATAGGTAAGGGAAGTGACAGGGTGTCATTTCAAAAAAAGAAGATAATGTTAGGCATTCCACAAGTTAGTGTTATGGGCCCTATACTGTTTATCTTATATGTAAATAACATAACTCAATTACTTTTGTTAAATAATAAATGTAAAATTACTAATTATGCAGATGATACGAACATTTTGTTAAGTAATAAAGACATTACTGACCTTGAAGAAGATGCTGAGATTTTTATGCTAGGGTGGAGGAATGGTTCACAAAGAATAGGCTAGTCATGAATAACACAAAAACGAACATTATGATATTTAAAACAAGCAGGTCACGACTAGAGGAACCAACTAGTTTAAACTTAAATGGTAACCATATTAGTTTAAATGCTGAAGTTAAGTTTTTGGGCATGTTTCTAGATAGTACTTTATCCTGGGAATGTCATGTCAACCATGTTGTGAGTAAATTAAACAGAATATGTTATAGTCTTAGAGTCTTGGGGAGGTATATTTCGTTTGACATCAAGAAAATACTGTATCATGCAAACTTTGAGTCCCATATAAGGTATGGAATTATCATGTATGGAACTAGTAGAGATGCTAGTAGGGTTTTTGTTTGTCAAAAAAGAGCTTTATGAATTATACTCAATTTAAACCATAGAGAATCATGTAGAGGAAAGTTTACAGAAAATAAACTACTTACTGCTACTGCTGTTTACATACAGGAATGTATACTATTCCTGTTTAAAAACAGGTCTTTATTTGAAAGATATGAGTCACAAACTGTATATGCCACAAGAACAATGAACTATACTTACCCAAGACACCGATTGACTATGACAGAGAAGGGTGCACATTATCAATGTATAAAGTTGTATAATACTTTACCAAATGATATTAAATTAATTACAAATCTCAAAATACTCAAAAAGAAAATCTTTAGATTGTTATTGAAAATAGAGCCATATAATATTGAAGAATTCTATAGATACTTTCATAATGTTTAATCCTGTTAGGTAGTTTTAGTCTTAGTTGGGGACACTATTTTATTGTATGCTGGCATACTTTTAAAATAAAGATAATTTTGAATTTGAATTTGAATATGGACCAAAATGATTTCAGATAATCGAAATTTCGATTAATCCGAATTTTTTTATAAAATAGAAGTTTGAAATGAATACAACATTGCAGATTGACTTAAAAGCATTTATATGATATGCTATTATGTGCATAGGTATTTATTAAAACAAAGAATAGAACAATTAGTTTACTTATTTTATGTATATGTACGGAAAATCGAAAATAAAACAGTTTCATTCTTAACTTTAATGTCTTAAAAATGAGGTAATTTTTAACTGCACTCGTTTTGCTTTAGTTCTGTTTTTGACTGCAATGTCTCTCCAACGTTTGATAAGCAAAACGTCCGCGGCTGTTGCATTTACTTGTTGTTCTACATAAGTTAACGCTCTTTCTAGGGCCTCTAGTCCTTCTGAATGTGACATTTTTACTGGAATATTGTCAGTGGCTTCTACTTCGTTATCATCATCGTCATCACTGTCTATTTTATTAGCATTTTGCATACACTTTTAATTAATTCTTGGTCGGTCATTTCAGCTTCCACACTATCACTGTTTAACCATTCGCAAACACCGGTTTCCGTAACACTTTCACATCCTGATATTCTTGTAATAATTTGATGTAAACTTTCATTATCTTCTGTTTCTGCCTCTGAGTAATGTCTCTCCTCTTGTGGAATCAATTTTGACCAAGATTTTTCCAGAGTACTACTCTTTACTTGATTCCATGCTGAAGCTATCCAATATATAACATTTTTCAAATTTCTCTTTTTTAGACAGTCAGTAAGATTGCCTCCTTCATCTACTTCTTCTAAAATATGCTCCAATAATAAACGCCTGTAATTACGTTTTAAATTTTCAAGTACACCTTGATCCATAGGCTGAATGAAAGAAGTTATAGCCGGAGGCAAAAACATTGCTTTTATTTCCCCACTTTCAAGTTGCTCCGCACTTGGGTGAGTGGGGCCGTTATCTAGTAACAGAATACATTTTCTAGGATATCCATGTTTTTTTAAAAAAAGTTCCACTTTGGGAACAAAATCTCCAAAAAACCAGTCTTTAAATAGAATCGCGTTTATCCAGGCATTGTTTTGATTTTATACAAAACAGGAAAAGCATTGCGACGAATATTCTTAAAGGTTCGTGGATTTGCTGACTTACCAATACATAATAATGGGAGTTTGTGTCTTCCAGAAGCATTACTGCATGCAAGAACAGTAATACGTTCTTTGCTAAGTTTGTAACCAGGTGCTCCAGCTTCCGTTCGTTTTTAAAGCCAAGGTATTTGACGGCAACATTTTGTAGTTCAAGCTTGTTTCATCACAATTATAGATTTGGTCTGGTTGTAAACCATGTTCTTTCATAGGCTGCTCAAAATTCTCTGCAATTTTTTTTGCAGCAGATACATCAGCCGACAATCTTTCTCCACAAACTTTCAGTTGACGTAGACCATGTCTTTTTTTTCCACCTGTCTAGCCATCCATCACTCGCAGAAAAATTTACAGGCGCTTCAATAACCCCAACTCTTCGCTTAAACTCACTGCCTTATGTTTTAAAATTGTTCCCGAAATTGGTATTCCACGTTCTCGATTCTGTGTAAACCATAAAAATAAAGAATCATCCACTTTTTGGTATTCACCGCTTTTCATACTTTTTCGTGCCTGTGTGGGCGATGACAAAACACTACACCATTGTTCAAGTTTTTCGCGATTTTTTCTCCACTTGAAACAGTACTCACAGCAACACTTAAATCCTTCGCTATATTTTTTAAGAAGTTTACCATTATCTAAACGTTGCATTGCGTCAAATTTCTCTTTTAAGTTAATAACAACACGTTTACGCTTATTATTATTACGCTCCATTTTGTAAAATATCTATTAAAACGAAACTATTACCTCTGCGATAATATTATTACCAAATTTCAACTTTCTTTGACATATAGTTTCGGAGAAAAACGGGTGTGACAGACAGACGACAGGCAGACAGACACCGAAGTCATCTCATAAGTGTTCCGTACGGAACACTAAAAACACGTATTGCAGAGTTTTCAATCTCAAGAAACCTGAAGAAAATGTGTAACACGATATATATGAAGCAATCCCTCTAACTCCCTCCCCTATCCCTTTAACCCTTTATATGTTTAATCATAAATAATTGCAAGTAATAAAATAATAATACAAGTTTTTAGATCCTTCGACTCCAATAATCCCAAAAAAGTAGTATATTATGATATATCTAGAGTAAGCCTTTAACCCCTTTCTTTCCTCCCTTTAACCCTTTATAAGTTTTCAGATCCCTCGACTCCAAGAATCACAAGAAAGTCGTATATTACGATATTTACAGCTTTTAACTGCTTTCTTTCCTCCTATGTTTAACCATAAATAATCGCAGATAAAGAAAGGGTAACATTATTTTCAGATTCCTTTGAAAATTATGTATAACCATTCCTACCTCGCTCCTTTCAACCCTTATGTTTTGCCATAAATAATAGAAAATAATGGCAAAAAAACACAATTTTCAAATGCCTTCATCCCAAGAACTCTAAAAATTACGTATAATACGATATATACTGAGCAACTCCCTAACTCCCGTTCCCACTCCTTTAAGCCTTTTCATGCTTCACCATAAATAATTGAAAGTAATCGAGAAAAACCGGCCAAGTGCAAGTCGGACTTGGGCAATTAGTGCTCCGTATCGTGATTGCTTTTAAAATAAAATAAAATCCTTACCTAGGCTAAGTTAATTAGGTCCCTGACATCTTAAGATCCAATATGTATTTTCACGTTTTTTCTTAGTCAATAATTTATAATAGTTACAGCATCTTAGTTACCTAATAGCCAATAAATCAATCTAGCTCAATCTAGAATCTAGTAATAAAAGTATAAAACAAATATATACTACCTAAATATTTATTTAATTATAAACAAAAAAAAAAATTATTTTGTCTCAGTACAGGTGCGACCCACTAGCGTACTGAAATGTATATTAACAAAACCTCCATCATTTGTCAAGAAACATAGTTTCTGTAGCCGTTTATTTTTATACCAGATAAATTATCAAACACTCGTGGTAATTTTCGCTCAATCTACACTTTATGAAGACTATTCTAGAAGTTTTTCAAAATTTTTTTAATTAATTTTAAGTTAATCTTAAGTTTTAGGTTCATGAAATATCTGAAATTCAAATATCTTAAGTTCTCCTAATACATTTATATAAATTTCTTACCTAGACTAAGTTAATAAGGTTCCAATTTTTTTAGCCAGTTGTTGCATAATAGCTATAGCCTAGAACAATAAAGTCCATATTTCAACAGTGATCCACTATTTTTCAGCCAGAGATACAATTTGTTGTATCTTACGCTAGTACTGCAAGTTTTCGCCTCGTTTGTCGATTCTAGCTCGGTTGATAAGTCGTTATATGGCGAACTTTGTCCCGAAATCGATTGCCGAATAAAAGGACAGTGGGTTACTGATGGTTCATTTTTAGTAGTTGATACTGATTTTTAAAGACGAATATACTTATATATTTTGTGGAGAACTGTTTATTGCTCTCATTTTAAAAACTGTAGAAAAGAGGATAACATTTGAGGACATACAAAATAATTAATTTTTTACCAAAAATAATTTATTTAATTTGTAAACTTAACAATTAGTTTAAAGCTAAAACTTTATCTGTAATTCAATAATAAGTAATTCGGTTTAGTTTATCCCGTTTTCCTTTATATCACTTTGAGGAACTGGGTCAGCTCTCCTTCGGTATGGTGTAGGACCTATCCAACTTAAAATAACCGGGAACAGTAACGTACCATGGAAAAGACCAAAAATAATTACCAGGAAGAAAATCTGAAAGAAAAAGAGTATTTAATATTTGGCATGGCATAATAGATAATTTTGAAGATGAGCTAAATTTTACATTTTTATAAGGAACTAGAAAATAAAAAATTAAATTGCAGTAATCAGTAAAATCTACTGATGGCAACATATGTATAACTCAGAAACGATTAGATATATGAGAAACATTTAATAAAAAACTACTATTGCCCCTTAAAATTTTTAATAAACTATAATTTTATCGAAATTAATTTATTAATTATTACCAACATTAGCATTCTTAAAAATAAGCGTAGCATTTAAGTAGCAATTAAGAAATTTGTACTTGCAAGTGGATATTAATTTATGAGTAAATTAATATTTGAACTTTTTCAGACCGACATCAGAATATGGTTTATAAGTTTTACTTGGTTTACAATTAAATTATCTTAAGTCTTCTTTTTTTTATTAATTAGTTTCAGCTAGATTATATGGACAATGTTGTAAATTACTGTTAAAATCGGTTTTACACGATTGATTTTTTTTCTCAATCTACTGATTAGTAATTGAGTTTATTGGTCAATAAATTGAGGTTGATTACATATATTCATCAATATATTTTCAGGTTAAATAAGGAACATTTGATATATTTTTTTTAAAATTATGTTGACTGGCAGTGTTTTGAGGTTATATTTTATATTTGAAGTATGTGTTTAGAGCCAGCAAAAATAACGCAGTCATAAACATGCATACATGCTACATTTTGCCTCGAAAACGCGTATTTCAACCATTGTATCCAAACCGCATCGTGATCTGCGACTGTAAATTTATCGACCAATCGCGCGATTTGGCACCTACATGAAGTTAGTTGCCATTTCGCTCCATTTAGCGATTGAAGTATTCGCGCGCCTACACGTGCGTACCGTTGCTTGTGAGTAAAATCCAAAACGGATTTATAAAATTAAACAGTAAATTTGGGAGAATATTTTTTATCTTTGACCTGGTTCATGTATGAAAGCTTTTCTATCATAAACTAACTTTAATATCGTGTTCTTTTCCTACGATCAGAAATGGAAGCAAAAGAGCCATATATACAATTAAAATGAAATGAAAATAGGTATTTGTCTTAAAATGACCACTATATATGCAGTTTTTCTCTTCTGAGCACAAGCCCTCCGGGAAAATCCCCTTATGAATCTCGCAAATAAGCGGCGAGGTCGCGGAATCGTTGCAAATAGTACACGATGGGCAATATATATATATATATATATATATATATATATATATATATATATATATATATATATATATATATATATATATGTATATATATATATATATATATATATATATATATATATATATATATATATATATATATATTATATATACATATAATTATATATACATATACATATTTATATATATATATATATATATATATATATATATATATATATATATATCATATATATATATATATATATATATATATATATATATATATATATATATATATATATATTCATATATATATATATATATATATATATATATATATATATATATATATATATATATATATATATATATTTATATATACATATATATATATATATATATATATATATATATATATATATATATATATATATATATATATTTATATATACATATATATATATATATATATATATATATATATATATATATATATATATATATATATATACATATTTATATATTTATATATTTATATATATATATATATATATATATATATATATATATATATATATATATATATATATATATATATATATATATTATATATACATATATACATATTTATATATATTTTATATATATATATATATATATATATATATATATATATATATATATATTCATATATATATATATATATATATATATATATATATATATATATATATATTCATATATATATATATATATATATATATATATATATATATATATATTCATATATATATATATATATATATATATATATATATATATATATATATATATATGTATATATACACTCCTGGACAAAATTAACGCAACAATATATTAAATCATACAAATCTCTATAATGAATTAATTTTAATAATTTTTTATGAACATTGGTTACACTAAAAGTTAGAAAAAACTTATTCGGATACTTTAAAAGTGAATTAGCTACCAAATTTCTCTATAATATTCGTATTAAAATTATTCTTAAGACCTAATAACAAAATCGTTGAAATTATGTAATAATGAAAAAATAAACTGGGACACTAGTAGCAAAATTAATGGTGTAACTGGGACACTAGTAGCGTGTGTTGCCTCCTCTACTTCGGATGACAGCATTTATGCGCCTAGGCATGCTTCTAATTAAATTTTGGATAAAATCTTGAGGAATTAGCTCCCATTCTGTGATAACTGCATTTTTAAGTTCCTTCAGGTTTCTAGGTGCAGGTATATGACGTTTCACATTTTTCTTAAGGTGATCCCATACATGTTCTATCGGATTCAGATCCGGGCTTTTTGGTGGCCATTGCATAATCGGTATATCAACTTGATTAAGATAATAGCGTACCTCCTTAGCCACGTGAGATCGAGCGTTGTCTTGCATAAACAGGAAATTGGGCCCCACAAAATGACCGAAAGGCATCACATGTTCTGTTACAATATTCTCAAGATAGTAGTCAGCATTCATGGATCTCGTACGGACAGGAACTAACTCTGTGCGAGCATCAAAGCAGATGCCACCCCAGAACATAACAGAGCCACCGCCGAATGGAATCCTTGCAGAGATATTGCAAGGAGCAAACCTCTCTCCTGGTCTTCGCCATACTCGCTCACGACCATCTGGATGTTTTAGACTAACCCTAGTTTCATCTGTGAAGAAAACTTGTTTCCAATCATCCACAGACCAGTTTTCGTGATTTCGAGCAAAACGTAACCTGGCAACTCTGTTCTCTCTAGTAAGCAAGGGTGCAGTGGCTGGTCTCCTACTGTTTAATCCAGCTTTATTTAACCGTCTTCTAACTGTTTTAGAAGAAATTGTGACATTGCGAACAGCTTCGAGTTCGTTTCTTATTATAGAACTAGTGACAGTCCTGTTTCTTAAAGCCTATTGTCTTATAAAACGTTCATCTAGGTCGCTAGTGCATCGTTTTTTCGCCCTTGCCCTAGCCTTCTAGAATAAGTTCCTACTTCATTCAAGCGTCTTACCATACGGCTTATTGTGGAACGATGTTTGCCTAACAAATCGGCAACATAACTCTGACAATATCCCTCGTCCAATAAAACTGAGGCTCGCACTACCTCATGTTCAGTTAAATTCCTTGTTCGATTCATTTTTCTACTTCCTCGGGGTCAAAAATAAAACAGTCTACCACAAAAACGTATTACTTTGAAAAAGAAATTTATGAGCTTACCTCTAAAGAAAATCTATCGCATTATTACAGAAAATTGTTTATCTTCTAAAAATTCTTTAAAACTGTAAATCTAAACGAATTGTTTTGATTTCTGTCATGAACAACGAAACAAAATATGCATAGCCTACTATTCAAATACTCGATAAACTTTAAAACTGACATAAGAAAAAGATAAATTAATTTTCAGATTGTTGCGTTAATTTTGTCCAGGAGTTTATATATATATATATATATATATATATATATATATATATATATATATATATATATATATATATATATAACGCCTTAATTGTGCTTATTTTTAAAAAGGGGAACAAATTTAAATTGTTTTGTATGCGGGGAAAAATCACTCTCCGAAATTTTCGCTTTTCTTCCTGTTTCAGGGTTCCTAGACCTGTAAAAGCATTGTCACTCATTTCCACCGATCTGTCTGTCGGTCTGTTGGCGCAATAACTCTTTGGCACACATATGATACATAAAGGACGGATGCGACCTATAGTTCTTGAATGATATCGCTTTAGGGGTAAGGGGGTGAAAGGAGTGCATCTCCATAAATATTGTGTGGTTCTAATGCTAATACCGTAATTTTCCTGATTTCTCCATGATACAATAAACACATTTTATGCAAATTATCTATAGTAAAACGTACAAAACTTTAAAGTAGTGGGGGAGGAAGTTACGTGAGTTGCTTCGTATATATCATGTTATATGTCCTTTTCATGGTTTTTAGAGCCGAGGAATCCGAAAATTGACTTACTTTTTTATTACTTTCAATTTTAACAGGGGAACGTGAAACCGTAAAATATAAACCGTAAATATTGTATAATTTCAACGGTTCTACTAGAATTTTTTCCCTGCTCTTGATGAAGGGAAAATTTTAAGCACGATTAGTAGATTATATTAGGGATTAAGAGGGTGGGAAAGGAAGTTAGAAGGATGGCTCCGTAAACATCGTGTATATCGTGGCTTTTCCAGGGTTCTTGGAGTCAAGAAACCTAAAAAATATATAATTTTTTTTTCATTATTTTCAATGATAACGAGGAAAGCTAGTAAAATGAGTGGTGTTTATTAAATATTGTATAGTTTTAATAGTATTCACAATGTTGGCATAATTATTTACAGAAAAAAATATATAAAATAAAAGTGATGTGGCAGGAAACTGTGGGGTGGTTGCGTATATATCATAATATACGTCTATTTCAGGGTTCTTGGAGTTAGGAACCAGAAAATTACATTCTTTTTCATCAATGCCAATTTTATTATCCTTTGCTTGACTTTTTTTTATTAATGTCTTACTATAAATTACCTATTGTGTAAAATACCGAGTTGTAATGCTTCAACTAAGTTATTCTTTAGTATGAGAAAGTCAAATGCAATTCAGAACTGCGTGTTTTCAAGGGAAGTTAATCACTTTACCAATTTTTCTTTTAGTGTTATTGTTAAAAAGGTAACTGAACGACGAATTATATTACCAATGGACCGATACGTCTTAAATATACTCGTGAAGTTTTAGATAAAATGTCTCTTAAGTAAAATTTATCGGTTTTGACAGATTAATTTACCTAAAATATCACTGAATTTAAATTTTAAACATTTTGGCAAGGTTGTTTGACCGCTTATAAGAGGCGCGTTTTTTTAAGTAAGTACCGTTTTGAAATATGGCCACTGCAGCGTCGCGGTTGCTGTTCCGCACCTAGGCGCTGAGTACCTGAATCTATTGGCTATATATATATATATATATATATATATATATATATATATATATATATATATATATATATATATATACCCTGATATGTATACATCTTAGGACCCAATATGTATGTTCACGTTTTTCTTAGTCAATTATGTATAACAGCATTGTAGCTAGCTAAGAAGTCAAATAAAAATATTGATATTGGTTTTTTTTATGCCATAAATTATCAAACCTAATACACTAGTGATAATTTTTGCTCAATCTAGACTTTATGGAGAATATTCTAGAATTTCTTAGAAATTTTTTGATCAGTACTCGTAGAGATAGGGTGGTAGGACAGTTTACGGGAGTATTATCTCATATATATTTTTAAACTCGTATATTCACAGACTTTCATTTGACACCCCACTCGATGACCTTGCAAATTTTTTTTAATTTCCGATTTCACCCTCCAAAACTAACCCTTAAGTCAAAATTTAACTTTCAAAATTAAACGGCTCTAATGGGGCAATTATTTACTATATCTATGCCAAATTTCAACTTTCTATGTTAAATAATTTCGGGTGTAACAAATAGACACGTAAGTGTTCCACATGGAAGATTAAAAATGAACATACCTTAAAAAACGATTGGAAGGTATAAGCTTCTGACTGGCTCATCATAAAAAACACCAATAAGTGTAGAAAGTCCTCCAAATAATACTGCAGATCCTATGGAGCTTACGGTACGTAGAGCTCTTTCTTGTCTGGTTCCTTCGTGAATTGTTAAAAATGTATGTCCTATATGGGTTGCATAATCAACACAAAGACCTATTGCTAATTCTAGGCCAATGCAAGAAACCTAAAAAGATTTAAAATATTAAAGGGAGTTATATCGACGAACGGTACACATTTAATTGCAACATGACGAGCTGGAATGGATATTGTTGCCGTTCTCTCATAAACGTGAATTTTTCTTTCCTAATGAAGAATAACCAATATACAGACCAACAATAGGTACACATAGTAAGCACAAGGAAAGCAACGGAAATGGGAAGATGTTGATAGAGTATACGACAGAGAAACAACTGAGAATAATGACCATATACTTTGAGCAGAAAAATATCCATAAATCAACGTGGTTATCTCCAGACAAAAAGACGGAAAATCAAATTGACCATATAATAATTGAGGCTAAACATAGCAGATTGGTGACTAATGCGAGAAGTTACAGAGGGGCAGATGCAAACAGTGATCACATAATGGTAAGAGCAAGACTAAAACATTGGACACCTCCTAGTAAAAGCAACCAGAAGGGATCCAGAGTTTACTATGATATTGAAAAGTTGAAGAATGAGGAAATTAGAAAGTCTTTTGAACAAAAAAATTAGCAACAATGTAAAGATAGAGATAATATCGAAGAAAAATGGAAGCACATTGAAAGAACGGTAACAAGAGCGGCAAAGATGCTAAAATCAGAAAAAAAGGAAAGATGGAATGTGAAAAAGTCGTGGAAAGCAGAGAGAAGGCAAGAATAAAGACGCTAAGCGTGCAAACAAAAGGAAATGAAGAGTACAAAAGATGCCGCAGAATAGCAAAACAATGAGAGAAAAGTAAAGGACTGATACGGACAGAAAGTTGTAAGAAATGGAGGACAATCACAAAAGGAAGCAAGTCAGAGAATTCTATAAAGAGGTAAGGAAAACAAAGACAAAATGCTAATATATAAGAAAAAAGATGGAAGTGTAGCAGTAAATTTGGCAGAAAGACTGAACAGATGGGCGGAATACTTTAAAGAAACATTAAATGGAGATGAAAATGAGGAGTTGAATGAGAAATATGAAGCAAAATTAACTAAAGGGCAGGAGGGGATAAACAAATCCTGCAAAGAAGAAATAAGAGAAATACTCAGAACCCAAAAAAATAATAAGGTCCCGGTAGAAATGGTATAACAGCAAAAATGAAATATGCCAGTGCAAGAAATATGGGAAACAGAAATGATGCCAGTGTGATGGAGAAAGTCGCTCATTTGTCAAATATACAAAAAAGGAGAAAAAACTATATTGGCAATTATAGACCAAAGCCTTACTGGATGTCGTGTACAAGATAGTAGCGGTGACTATCAAAAACAAACTAGAAGAGAAAGCCGAGTCTATTCTGGGAGAGTACCAGTGTGGAATTAGGAAAAATAGGTCGGTTACGGAGCAGATATTTTCGATTAAGCAAATCCAAGATAATAGCTTAGAACAAAATTTGGCACTGCACTTGGCCTCTACAAGATAATGGATGAACTAAAAATTCCAAGTGAATTGATTCGGATGGTGAGAGTGACTTCGAATGACACAGAAAATACAGTGTTGGTTGAGGGCAAAGTATCAGACAAGTTTAAGGTGAAGAGAGGATTAAGACAGGGAGATCCATTGTCGACATGTTTATTTAATTTGATACTGGAAAAGATAATCCGGGAGTCAGGAATAAAAAAAAGTGGAACGATATACCAACAAACCTGCCAATGCTTGGCCTACGCAGATGATGTAGCAATGATTGCAAGAACAAAAGAGAACCTCAAAAAAGCCATAAGTAGGATAGAAGAAAGGGGAAGGATGAGAGGACTAAAGATAAATGAGAAAAAAACAAAATACATGGAAATTACAAAGAAGAAGAATAATAAAAACAACAAAAGTTTAGATATATTAAACAACGTAGGCAAAAGATATATTTTTGAAAAAGTAGACAAATTTAATTATCTGGGAGTAACAATAACAGAGAGTGGGCAATAAAGGAGGAAGATACAAGAAAGAATATCGAAAGGACAGAGATGTTTGGGGGCAAAGAATCCAATATTGAAATCAAAGAATGTATCAAGAAAAACAAAAGAAATAATATATACGACAGTTGTCAGACCCATGGTGACATATGGATGCAAAACGTGGAAACTGAATGCAAGAGAAAAGGAGACAGACGTTGGAGATATGGGAAAGGAAAGCTTTGAGAAGAATCTACGGAGGAAGGAAAGAAGGGGGGCTGTGGAGAAGAAGAACAAACTAAGAATTAAAATGCCTATATACGAAACCCCTTATAAGCCAAATCATAAGAAGCCAGCGATTAAGATGGTTGGGACACTTAGCAAAAATGAAGGAAGAAAGACAGGCAAAGCAAGCCCTAATAAGAGGAGTGATTGGAAGAAGAGGCAAGGGTAGACCTCGATCTACATAGATTCAGGCAGTAAAGCAAGATCTGGAATTGATGAGAATTCCGCACTGGGAAAAGCTAACAGGATACAAAAAGAAGTGGAGACAAGTATGCAACGAAGCCATGGGCCTCTAAGGCCCCTCGAGCTATATAATAATAATGAAAAATAATACTGACACAAGTCTAAATTATCTCTAAATCATCGTTATAGTTATTGTACGTGTCACAAGTCAATAAGTATCCATAAGCATAAAAATTAATTAATTTAAATAAACAAATCATTTTTAGAAAGTGTTTATCGAAAAATTATCTTTAATCATAACAAAAATAAAAACAAATTGTTGTTAATCCAAATTGTGCATAACTCTTTTTAACAAACGTTGATATCTCTGTTTTTTTAATGCCATTTTTTGTCTGGTTGTTGCACTAAACCCTGTATTTTATAAGCGTTTTGGTTTATTTTTACATTATCTTCCTATTTAGAAAATAACTATTACTTTGATAATTACTACCCTTTCGAAATCAGTTATCATATTTTGAAAACATACAGAACAAAAATAACGAAAAATGTATCTTATTCACCTTATAAATTGTTATTGTTGGAGATCTGTTGGTCTTCTAGAGATCACTGATATTTAGAATATCAGTGAAAAGTAATATATGGGAAACAATTCGCTTCGTGTATCAAAATATCATGCAATGTGAATTAGTATCATACAATACAGTAATACCCCGCTTAGCGCGACCCCGTTATGCGCGGTTTCACTATAACGCGAATTTCAAATTTCGCGCTCATGTAGTCATTAACTTCTCTATGGTCGCGGGGGGATCCCCGCTTTCTCTGAATATTCTCTTTGAAGAATTGGGAATTCCCTGTCCTTCGACTTTGTTCTATGGGGATTTCCTCGTTCGTTTCGTGTGTTCATTTGTTCCGTAATGTTAGTTCGGTCGGCTGGCAGTTTTGTTTTAATATTTATTGGAGATACATACATACATAATTTAACCCTACGTTAAAAATGCCGCCTGTAAAGAAAAAAGAGCGTAAAAGCGTCACTTTGGAATTGAAGATGAAAGTGTTAAGAAGAATGGAAAATGGAGGCAAAGCAACAATTGTTGGGAGAGATTTTGGACTCTCAGAATCGACTGTGAGAACGATTTTATAAAAATCGGGAAAAAATTAAAATCTCCAGCGAAGGTTCAACACCTATAAGTGCAACAAAACTTTCTCGTTCGAGATCATCTATCTTAGAAAGAATGGAGAAATTACTGTCAGTCTGGATCGAAGATTTGAATAAGAAGAACACACCACTAAGTCAAGATCTCATATGCACAAAAGCAAAATCTTTGTATGAGATGCTGAAAACAAAAGAAGGAGAAGGGAGTGCCACTCCGACTTTTGCTGCCAGCAGAGGCTGGTTCCATCGGTTCAAGCAGCGTTCTAATCTTCACAATATCCACATAACAGGCGAGGCGGCCAGCGCGGACATTCAAGCTGCAGCTGAGTTTCCAGACAAGTTTCAAGACTTCGTTAGACGAGAGAAAATTCCTGCTTGTCTCATCTTCAATGTTGATGAGACCGCACTTTACTGGAAAAAAATGCCATCTCGAACATTCATTTCTAAGGAAGAACGTCAAGCCAGTGGTTTCAAAGCTGCGAAAGATCGACTAACACTTCTGCTGGGTGGTAATGCCACTGGTGATTTCAAACTGAAACCTTTACTAGTGTACCATTCAGAAACACCCCGTGCAATGCGAGGCACAGATAAGACAAGTCTACCAGTTGTGTGGCGATCAAACAGAAAGGCGTGGGTTACACGGGAAATTTTTCAAGAATGGTATTCTAATAGTTTTTGCCCATCAGTCAAATCATACTGTGACAGAAATGGGCTTGAACCTAAAGTTATATTACTCTTAGACAATGCCCCAGGACATCCAACCTCACTTGATACGCCCAGAGACTTAAAAGTGTACGTAAAGTTCCTTCCACCAAACACTACGTCAATATTACAACCTATGGACCAGGGAGCAATAGCAAACTTCAAAGCTTATTACCATCGCCGCACTTTTAGCCAACTAATTCATGAAACTGACGGGGAAGGAAGACAGTCTATGCGAGAGTGGTGGAAGTCATACAACATTATGAAGTCTATTCACAACATAGAAGAGGCTTGGAAGGAAGTTAAAATGAGTTGTATGAATGGGGTGTGGCGTAATCTTTGGCCAGATGTAGTGGAAGCACCTAGAAGAATTGTCCAGATGCAGAGACAAGTGCTTGAAGACATTGCTGCAATGATTGAGGAGTCTGAACTTGAAGATGTCACGGTAGAAGATCTCGTAGAACTTGTAGCAACGCACGACGATCCTATTAGCAATGAAGATCTGATCGAGTTACAGAATAATCCTATCTACGATGAGGAAGAACAAGTAGAAGAGAAAGTTTTATCTTCAGGGGAAATACAAAATGCACTTTCAAAAATTTATTCAGGTTTGGACATATTGCAGAGTATAGACAATAATGATGACCGTGTCTTGACCGTGTGTCAAACAATTAAAAACAGTGTTGGGTGTTATGAACGTATTTTACAAGAACGTAAACAAAACGTTACCCAAAAGACAATAGATGTATTTTTCCGTAAAAAATAAGAGTATGTATTGCATAAAGTGTTCTTAGAATTAAAGTGATTGATTAAAATGATTTGTATTTTTTTGTATTAAATTTTGACTATGTTTAATCATAAACCTCGATATACGCGAATTTCAGTTAACGCGATTTTTTTTTTTTTCGGAACGTATCCCTCGCGTAAAGCGGGGTATTACTGTATTTAGGTTTTAGTAAGCTTAATATACGTAGATGGAGGTCTATTTTATTTAAGAATTTTTTCTAAAAAAAGTGCATTTCTTATTTTTAGATAATATATCGTAACCTTTATTTAATTCATCATCATCAGCATTAGATTATTCCATCCATAGTCGGATGTAAGCCTCCCTAAGTTGTCTCCAACGAGCTTTGTTGTTTGCTTTTTGCATCCAATCGTGTCCTGCTAATCTTTTTATATTGTCCATCCATCTTGTCTCTGGTCTACCTCTGTATCTTTTGTGTTCTCTAGGCCTCCATTCGACTATATGCCGTGTCTATCTGTTATCATTCATCCTTGCGATATGCCCCGCCCAATTCCACCTTAATGTACATATTACATCCGTCACTTTTTGATCTTCTTCGAATCTCGATGTTAAGAATAAGATCTTGGAATCTAATACTGAGCATTCTTCTCTCCATTGGTCTTTAGGTTACCTGGAGTTCATTTATTATACTTTTATTTAAAGCTCATGTTTCAGTGCCATATATTATACCGGCAATACATATTGATTGAATATTCTGCCTTTTATTGTATTTGTAAATGTAGATTGTAACCTTCCGAACGCAGACCAACCTAACGACACTCTTCTAGCTAAGTCAGCCTTTAAATTATTTTTTGATATTTCGATTTTTTGTCCTAAATAGATGACTGTTTGTACCTTTCCTATTATTTCACCTTCTATTAATAGTTCCTGGCTGTTCACTTTCGTTGTTCAAATATTTGGTTTTGGTGAAGTTTATTTTTAGACCTATTTGTCGAGACTTGTTATTTAATTCCATCAACATTTCTTGTAATTCTTCTTTTGTGTTGGCGATCAGAGTGACATCATCTGCGAACCTTAAGTGATTTAATCGTTCACCGTCCATTAGCATTCTTTTATTTTCTCATTTTTAACGATTTGAACATGTCTTCTAGAGCCAACGTGAACCCCCGCTTTGGGGATATCGAGTCGCTTTATCAAATCCCTATTTTAATTTTGATTTTATTTGTTTTTTCTCCAGGCATTATTTGTGAAGTGGCATTTTTGTATATGTATTCAAGAAGAGTTGTGTATCTTTCATTGACTTTGCTGTTACTTAAGGCGTTAAGGAATGCCCATATCTCTACTGAATCAAATGCTTTTTCGTAGTCAACGATTGCTATCTACAAGGTGAATTTATATTCATTTGCTTTTTCCACTAGTAATCTAACTGTTTGAAAATGGCCCAAAGTGCTGTATCCCCGTCTAAATCCCGCTTGTTCACGTAGCTGATAACTGCCTAATTTGTTTGTTAATCTATATGTTATAATTCTAGTGAATATAATAAGCTCAATCAAGGCTTTTACCCAAGGTGTTGGTATTTTACTTTCTATAAGGCATCTGTTAAATAAAGCTTGAAGAGATTTTATTATCGATGCTCCTCCATACCTTATCATTTCTATAATTATTTAATCGGCCCCTGGTTCTTTGTTGTTGTGCATATGTTGTAGGGCGTTCATTATTTCATCCGTTGTCACATCGGGAATTTCTTCAGATCCCACATTTCTTACTATCTCTCTACTTCCTTCTTCTTTCCCGGGCGGTGGCGATATTTTCGTCTCATAGTGTTTGATAATATTTCTCTGTAGCTTCCTTTATCTCCTTGATTTGTACAATGTCTTGGTTCTCATTATTTACAAGTTTTATTATTTGATGTCTCCCTTCATTCGTTTGTTTGTTTAAGTGTTTCAAACTTATCCCTCTTTCAGAGTTTCTTCTATTTTCAAGTTCCTGTATTGTCTGACGTCTTCTCTGATCTTTTTCTCTATTTCTGCCAGTTCTAATCTGTCATTTGTAAGATCATTTCTTAATAGTCTTCTTAATTTTTGTGTTTTGTCTTTTTTCAATGTGGCTATTTGTTTTGTAGTCATGATTAGGCTGTTGGTTATTTGTACGTTTAGTTCATCAAGTTCTGTTTGGTAGTTTATGTGTTTTATATGATTTTCCAGTGCTGGTCGATATTCGTCTGTGTTTTGCTTTATTATTTCTGTTGGTGTCTTTATCTTTCTATGCTTTATCAATCTACGTCTCTCCTGCTTCAGATTTATTCTTATTTTTGCTCTGAGCATCCGATGGTCACTGCCAAAGCCTATCGTGTTCAAGACAGTCGTGTCGATTACAATATTCTTGTCATTTGATAGAACATAATCAATTTCGTTTCTTGTTATAACACCTGGGCTTTGCCATGTCCATCGACGATGGACGTTCTGACTTTTCGAAAAATGTGTTCATAACATACACAACATATTTAATTACTTTATTTTATTATTTACAACTGACCTAAGTCCGCCAGCCATTTTTTAAAAATTTTTCAACGTTACTTTCTGATACTTAGATACATATACAGTGACACCTTATAAACAGTAAATGCAAATATGCTAGCTTTCCAACTTACCAAGTCGATTGTTAAGCCCCACCGCTGCATGAATCCGCAAACATTTATCATGGTAATTAAAACACAAACAAAAATCCAAAAACATGTTTGCCAATCGGCTATTAATAAGATTGTACAGGCCATTACACATAATAAAGCTAGCTCTAAATTTCTCATGACTTCAATATCTATAAACTAAAAAGATAATAATAAATTAAAATTACAGCAACGGTGAACCCACAGCTATATCTAACACATTTACCTGCGGCTTCGGGAATTTTTATTTGTAATTTTATTAGTATATATTATGTTCATAAAAAAAATCACCCTCCGAAGTTTTTTACTTTTCGTCACATTTTAGGGTTCCTTTATCACGAAAAAACAGTTACTCATTTTGATCGGTCTGTCCATCTGTCGGTCTGTTGGCACGATAACTCTTGAACGAAATGAGATACTATTTTGAAACTTAGCATAAATACAATACGTAATGACAGGATGAAACCTATGGTTTTTGAGAGATATAGTAATATAATAGGGTAATTTTTCCTGGTTTTTTGTTGAGATATTAAACAAATATTATGCATAAATATTTGTAAAATATAAAAGGGGTTGAGAAGGGGATTAGAGGGGTTGTTTTGTATATATAGAGTTGTACGTTCTTGTCAAGATTTTTGGAGTCGAGGAATTAAAAAATTAGGTTATTTTGTCATTATTTTTAAGCAGCAGCATTACTCTCAAGAACTTTTTGAGAATAGAGAACAATACATGAACCTACGAACTATAGAATTCAAGGCCAGCGAATTGAGCTAACAGCGGTTTGGAAGGCAATCAGATCAAAAATGGAAAAACTTCCGGATCTGGAAGTATTCCCGCCGAAATATTAAAAAATGGTACCACAAAACTGATAAGTGTTGAGAGATTTGTTCGAATACTACATAAATGGAGACTCACTACTGCAAATCTGGAAGGAAGCCTGGATAACACCCTGAAATAAAAAAGGAAACATATCCGTTAAAATTACAGATGTAACTAGTACTTTACACAGAATTTATGGAAAGATGCTCCGTAATATTATCAAAACGCCATGAAATTGAACAGTAATCAGGATTTAGAGCTAGAAGGTCCTCTCTAGATAACATATTCAGCATAGCCCAACTCAACGAAAAAAAAAACAGCGACAAATAGGGAAGTTCGGTTATTAATTGTAGACCTAACAAAAGCGTATGACATCTTACCAATTAAACAACTATACGATCAGCTATATTCAAGAATAAAAATAGGAAATACATTATCTGATGCATTCCTCATAACGAAGAGACTTAGGCAAGATTACTGCTTGTATCCCACCCTCTTTAAAATTTACCTAAATAAAGCCTTAAAGAGTTGGAGAAGAGCATGTAGTGGAATGGGAATACAGCTGAATGATGAAATAACGCTTTACACTCTTCACTTTGCAGAAACGACCAGGTAGTAATTGCCTAGAACAAAGAAGACCTAGAACTTATGACAAGAAAGCCACAAAAGATGGGCGTTAACAGTAAACTATACAAAAACTAAATATCTGTGTATCGGTGGAGAGCAGGGAAGCCTTACTTTAAAAGATGGTCAGGTAATTGGTGCGTGTGGTCATTATATCTATCTAGGAACAAAAATAGATAGGGGACGCAGAACAAAACAAGAAATGGAAGATAGAATCAGTAAAGGAAAAGTCTTTATACAACATCTCAACTCCGTTCATTGGCCAAAAAATACTTCAAAAGAACAGAAGCACCATATCAACAACGCGATTTTTAAAAGTAATGTACTCTACGGCTGCGAAGCGTGGGTTAACCAAAACAAAACAGAAATTTCTTGCTCTCGAAGTGGACTACAAGCGAAGATCGAGAATGGATAGAATCAGAAATAAAAGAATAAGAAAAATCATGAAGGTAACAAAAATATCCAACAAAAACAATTAGTCTGGTGCGGGTACATTGAAAGAATGACGGAACAGCGCATCCCAAAACTAGTTCTAAACTGGTCGCCTCTAGAAAGAAGAAAAGGGGAAGTCCGACAACAACCTGGATTGGCAGAATCCAGAAAGCCATGTCGGAGAAAAACGACCATGAGATTGGGAAGATAGAAGAGGTTAGCGACTGTGAACCGGAGGGCGTAGAACACTATGAAACCCGATGTATATTTTTTAAATTTTAACCTAAAAAGGGGGTGAAAGGTGGAACTCGTTAAATATTGTATAGTTTCAATAGTATTTTGGGAATTTTCTAGGTTTTTTAGTTGATATAATTGACAAATTTTAAGCATATTACTTATAGTAAATTATATATGAGGCTAATGAGCATTAAGTTGTTTTTAGTGTTCCGTACGGAATACTTATAAGATCACTTTGGTAGCCGTCCGTCCGTCTATCACACCCGATTTTCTCCGAAATTATTTGACATAGAAAGTTGAAATTTGGTACTAATATAGGAATTGATGGTCGCATCACAGCCGTGTAGTTTTGAAAGTTAAATTTTGACTGAAGGGGTTAGTTTGGGGGGATGAAATTGAAATTGGAAAGAAAATTTTTTTACTAGGTCATCGAGTGGGGTGTCAAATGAAAGCTTGTAAAAATACGAATTCAAAAATATATATATATAATGTAATACTTGCCCACACTTTTCTTTGTATTATTTTTAAAAAAAACAGCGAAAAATTGCTGTCCCCCCCCTTATCTCGAAAAGTAATGATCGAAAAATTTTGAAAAAATTTTGTAGTATTCTCCACGGGGTGTAGATTGAACGAAAATTATCACGAGTGCATTACCTTTAATAATTTATTTGGTATATAAAAAAAAAAAATAAAAATTTCAAGGTCATTAATTTTCAGCAAAGATCGGAAACAAACTTTGTTGAAAACTCATTTGAGGTGTGTTTTGTGAAGTCACTGATCATTTTATACCTCCGTAACAAAAAATTTTATTTTAAAAGCAATCAACGTACGGAACACTAATTGCGCAAGTCCGACTTGCACTTGGCCGGTTATTTTTAACTGGTACGCGTAATTTCAATTGTTAGTAATTGCGTCATATTGTCTCTAGACTTTTAATTATAAATTATTACTGTCGGTATAGTTTTTACCTCGTCGGTTATCCACATTGCAAAAAATTTCGACCACACAGTAGCAAATTTATCTCCGGTGGTGAAATTCGCATTTTCTGCAAGTGCTTGTAACCTGTGCATTGGTTCTATATGTTGTCTTGGATCTGGAAATATTTTCATGCTAAAATCAATACTGGACATCTGGAAAAAAAATGTCGGCATTATATTTTTGGTAGTAAATTAGGTTAGGTCAGTGTGATTACAAGACTCATGGTGGATCTACACGGTCGAATTGGTTAAATGCGAAAACAGCCAGAGCTGGAAAATTATCTGGGAAAATCCGTCTCCGTTTTTTTGTGCATTTACCCAATCACAGTGTTGGAATTTTCGCTTATGCCTTTGGACGCTCCTTCAGGTTTGAACCAAGTGGATTCACATACGAAGTGACTTTAATTAGGTTCATCTTTTACCTTTATAGGTGGTATTGGTGCTCCACATTCCAAATCACTTTCAAATACAAAGTTACCCTGATATTTTGCATACTTAGGACTAAGCAGAAATTTTGACATAAATATCCTAAATCTATCGTCATCCAGATCTTCTATATAAATATCTACGGAAAAAAAAAGAAAATAAAAATTACATACCTTATTTTGACTTCAAAAATCAATAAATCAATCTGTTGACAGGAAAAAATTTATTGTCGTCCCCATATAGTGTCACCTTATCAACTGTGCCTGTACACAGCTATTTGTCCGAAATGTGATTGGTAAGTACTACTTAACGTATATAGATGTTAAAAGAACCGTATATATATATATATATATATATATATATATATATATATATATATATATATATATATATATATATATATATATATATATATATATATATATATATATATATATATATATATATATATATATACATATATATATATATATATATATATATATATATATATATATATATATATATATATATATATATACATACATATATATATATATATATATATATATATATATATATATATATATATATACGTACATATATGTACAGTAAAGTCTACTGATAACGAACCCGTTTATAGCGAATTTCCGGTTAAAACGAACTATTTTATAATGCACGAAAAAAACTTCCATAAGACCAATACAAATTTTTATTAGTTATAACGAGCGAACCAAATTTGGATGTGTTGTATCCGTTTATAACGAACTGTGCTTGATGTCGCGCAACTTGATCTAGGAAATTCACCGAAACTCGCTGGGAACTCCTATTCTACTTGTTTCAGCCGCGTCACTAGTTCGAACAGTATTATTTTCACTTGTTGTGTTATGCAGTTCTAATGAATATTTGATCAAAGTAGCAAAGAGAATGTATAAGTTTTTATTTTAAAATGAGTACGCGTTTACTTTAAAAGACAAACACGATATTATAAGGAAAATAGAATATGGAGTTAAACAAAGTAATGTTTGTAAACAGCTGAATTTAACTAATTCTACGGTTTCTACCATATGGAAGAAGAAGCAAGAAATGTTATCAATCTATGATAAAAGAAACTTTAGTTGTAAAAAATAAGAAAATCTACACATGACCAAGTCGATAAAGGACTCCTTAAATGGTTTAGTCAAAAACGACATGAACATGCTCCTATTACCGGCTATACTTTACAAGAGTGAATTGGGAAGGAAAATAGAGAACACCGAGTTTAACTGTTCTAGAAGTTCGATTGAACGATTTAAAAAGGGACATAATATTAGTAGGAGAAACTGCAGGAGTGGATATGACTGTTGTTGATCATTAGTTTGTCAATGTATGGCCGGAAATTCGAGAAAGTTATGAATATGTGGATATGTTTAATGCGGTTGAAACGGGTTTATTTTATAAGATGATGCCTGATAAGACATTAAAGTTTGTCGGAGGGAATTGTGCTGGTGGAAAATTATCAAAAGTAAGGATTACTGTGTTAGTCAATGCAAATATGTCTGGAACAGAGAAAAGAAAATTGTTGCTGATAGGAAACTCTGCCAATCCCAGGTGCTTTAAAAACAAACATTTGCCAGTAAAGTACAAATCAAACAGTAAAGCCTGGATGACATCAAAAATTTTTAAAAACGAAATGATCGAATGGGACAAAGAATTAAAATTCCCAAACAGAAAAATATTACTTTTGATTGACAACTGTCCAACGTACCTTGAAGTTAATCCACAGCAAATAAAATTGGTTTTTATGCCTCAAAATACAAGTGCAAAGCTCCAGCCTATGGATAATGATGCATTCTTTAAAATGTCATTATAGAAAGATTTTACTCATAAAAATGTTAGAGACGATCGATAAAGGTAACATTTTTTCTGTAACTCTCTTGGAAGCTATAAACTTTATCCATATGGCTTGGCTAAGAGTCAGTAGAGAAACCATTGCAAATCGTTTTAAGCATGGCGGATTTTTAAGGAAGGAATGTAGATATGACTCAGATGTTGAGCTACCGTACGTATTGAAAAACATTGAGAAGATCCTACTGATTGTCTAGAATTTGTTTACGATGCTGACATTCAACAAAGTACAGTGGAAATCGAGATTAAAAAGATGTTTAGTCACTTTAATTTTAAAGAATATGTATGTGCTGATAATGAATTAATGACGAGAGGAATATTAACTGATGATCAAATTGTGACATCAGTGACTTCTGGAAAGATTTTAAGCGATAATGACGACGAAGACGAGCTTCGAGAAGGAGATAATATTTATGTTCCATCCATTTCAGAAATGGCTAAGAAAATGACTGAAACTCGAAATTTTTTGGAATCTCGTGAAGTTCCTGAACATATATGGAGTAGTTTTTGTGACCTTGACAATTATATAAACACCATTTCGTTTTCAAGTAAAATTGTACAAACGAAAATTACTGATTTTATTGTATGAACTACGTATTTTAATTTTTTCGTTTGTACTCATATATGTATCAACATACATAATAATAACTTTAGAGTGACTTGTTTTATTTTCCTTTGAACATTTTCTTTTAATTTAATAATTATTATTATTCATTTTTCTAAGCATTAGCGCCTAATCTAAATAAAAAAAGTAGTGAAAAATGATATTACATTTTGTTTACTGTTTTTGTCTAATTATCGCTTTTAATTCGATATTTGCTTTTTTAGGTTCGCCTACAGTCTTTTCACTTCATCAAGTTGTTTTTGAAGGTCGTACATTTTTTGTGTTAGCTGATCGGATATCGGTTGTTCTGCTTGAATATTCATTGTTATTTGTGTATGTGTGCTTTGCTGACCAAATAGATTTTGTTCACAATAGCTTTTCGGTCATCAATTTCCTTAACAGTGTCTAGTAGTAATTTTTCGCTATATCACTCTATACGTCCTTGGTGTTGTCACTGAATTTGGTGTAGACATTTAATAGTCAGTTCCGCCCTTTCGTAATTATTCAGCGAATTAAACGTCAAGAAATTTTTTACTGGAGATTCTTTTGGTGACTTTTATATTTATTCTGTTGGTATTTATATTAGTCCAGACGATTTTACCTGATAAATTTTCACCTTTTGTTATATTCGAAGTTTAGACACAAAACTTGGGATTATAGAAATATGTTCCATTAGCATTTGAGTGTAGATACATCATAAGGTATTACTATTAATTAAATGTAAAAGGACAGTTGTTTTAAACCTTGACGTATGTGAAAACAAAAACTTACCATGTTTAAAATTAACCAAAACAAAAGTTCTAAATGGGTGGACCCATGACATAACATTGCTGGTTATGTCAGTCATATTTTCTAGTTTATTAATAGCCTGTTTAATTGTTTTAATCTCTTGGCTGTAATTTAGAGCTCCCATATAAAAGCCTGCGTCCCATCCGATATGGGGAAAATAAATATCCCTTGCTCTTAAAAAATCTGCTAGATGGCTATTATCAGGTAAAAACCATTTTGGGTCGAAACGTTGTTCGAGTCTAAGAGTACTTTCTATACTAAATCCAGCACACACGAGAGTTATTAAAATAATAATAATCTAAAAAATAACATTAAATAAACTTAACATTCAAATTTGTTTAAATAAAACTTATTATATATTATATTACTATAGAGATTCGGCAAAGTGATGTTTTATTATAAATATTGATTTTAACTCTCTATCTTCGTATCATATAAACATCATAAAAAAGTAATACTAAATTGCTGGTAAATATAGAAATATCATAAAAACATTAAATAGTATGTAAACAATATTACAAAAGTTAAAATACCAAAAAATGTAGTTGAAAATTTCAACAAGATCCATATTGCGATATTAAATATGTTTCTATAGCTGCATAAACTATACATATACCTTATATAGAATAAATGTTCAGAATGCTAGTAAATAATAATCCCCAATCACCACTTATCTCCCTCAAGGCATTACTTGAAGAAAAGGTTTTACTAGCCAAAGCCAAAGTATATATATATATATATATATATATATATATATATATATATATATATATATATATATATATGTTATATATATATATATATATATATATATATATATATATATATATATATGTTATATATATATATATATATATATATATATATATATATATATATATATATATATATATATATATATATATATATATATATAGTCAGTACAGTACAGTCGACACTCTATATAGTGAAAGACCAAAATGTTGACCGAAATTTCACTATAGAGAGTTTTTCACTATATAAAGAAAAAATCCGTATATATTGATATGTATGTAAGATATTCTAGGTCTTGAAAAAATTGCACTATAAAGAGTTTTTCACTATATAGAGTTTCACTATAAACAGTGTCGACTGTATATATATATATATATATATATATATATATATATATATATATATATATATATAATATATATTATTATATATATATATATATATATATATATATATATATATATATATATATATATATATATATATATATATGAGGCTGGTTTGAAAAGTCCGTGCAAAGTCCGAGAGATGGCACCACCGGCGCGTATGTTTAGTTAGTAGCATCTCTTGAATGAACGCACACCAAGTTTCAGCCATATTGGTCTATTTCTTTGTGTTCGGCATTCGTGTGAATCAAGGAAGTCGAGTGATTTTTCAAGAAATGGACGAAAAAGAATTTCGTGTGGTGATTAAACATTACTTTATGAAAGGCATTATGGTGACTCTGCACCTTCGATTAGAACAGTTTATAAGTGGTTTCAAAATTTTCGGACTGGCCATATGGGCACAAGTGACGCTGAACGTTCTGGACGGCCTGTGGAGGTTACGACTCCAGAAATCATTGATCAAATCCATGATATGGTGATGGATGACAGAAGAGTTAAGGTGCGTGAGATTGCTAGTGCTGTGGGCATCTCGACTGAACGGGTACATAATATTTTGCATAAACATTTGGACATGAGAAAGCTATCCGCAAGATGGGTGCCGCGATTGCTCACGCTTGACCAAAAACTGAATCGTGTGAAGTGTTGCAAGGATGGTTTACAGCTGTTCCAGAAGAATCCGGAGGACTTTAAGCGTCGTTTCGTCACTGTGGATGAAACATGGATACATTACTATACTCCTGAGGCCAAACAACAATCTAAACAATGGGTTACCAAGGAGGAATCTGCACCAAAAAAGGCGAAGACCGTTCTTTCGGCCGGAAAGGTTATGGCGACTGTCTTTTGAGATTCGCAAGGGATAATCCTCATCGACTATCTGGAAAAGGGTAAAACTATTACAAGTAAATATTATTCATCGTTATTGGACCGTTTGAAAACCGAGCTGCAAGAAAAACGCCCGCGATTGGCCCACAAGAAAGTCCTTTTCCATCACAACAACGCACCAGCACACACCTCAGCAGTTGTGGTCGCAAAATTAATGGAAATAGGATTCCAACTCGTTTCACATCCCCCCTATTCTCCAGACTTGGCTCCCTCGGACTACTATTTGTTCCCCAATTTGAAGAAATGGCTGGCGGGACAAAGATTTTATTCAAACGAGGAGGTGATTGCAGACACTAATGGATATTTTGCAGACTTGGACAAATCCTATTATTCGGAAGGGATCAACAAACTAGAACATCGTTGGACGAAGTGTATAAGCCTAAAAGGAGACTATGTCGAAAAATAAAAAGGTTTACCCCAAACACATAAGTAGTTTTTATTTTTGCACGGACTTTTCAAACCAGCCTCGTATATATCAACAGAGCAGATGTGAAAATAGAGTAAATTAACGATAAACACTACACCATTAGGCAACGCCTCTTCTTATCTTGTTTTGCTCTAGAATTATAATGCCAACGGGTAGACACACAGACGACGTAAATTAGGCAATATGTGACCTAGGAACCTTGAAACGTAAAGAAGTTAAAAACTCCTGGAGTGATTTTTGTACGAATAGAATACAATGCTTAGCAAGAGAAGTAGAAACAATCCAATCACGTAGAAGTAGACCACATTACCTACAAATTGTTATAACGTTTTTTAAAAATTACAATATACTGTTTTTATGACAAAAATAGGCAAAATTTTTTGTTTTAGCTTCAGAACGGGGCGCTACTACTGATAGTGACTTTTATTTCTGTTACTAAGGAAAGTAACAATCAGAGAAATATAAATTTTGTATGATTTGCGTAGCATTATGAAAATTTGTCCAACTTTTTGGTGGCGATAATGAACAAATCTTAAGTATAATAATTTATCTGCAAATAAACAAGGAGTTAAAATGATTAGAGGAGTTGGTTCAAATATATTGTATTATATGTTCTTTCCGAGGTTTTTATAATCGAAAAATTCGTATATTATGTTAATTTTTTATCATTATTTCCCACAGAAATAGTAGGAAATGTTAGGCTTCAATTGTACTTATCTCTATTCTCAATTTTTTTAGTATCATATATAATTCATAATTTATATGCCTTATACAGGATCTATAAAAAGTATCCAGAAAATGAGAAACTTTCTTTTCCTAGAAAAATTTTATTTAATTAAAGTAAAAAACTGTAAATTTTAAATAATTGTTATTGGCGTTTGTAATCATTTAAAATTATAAAGGAGATAAAAGCTTTTTTCGGGTTTTCAAACTTCGTCCGAATACCTCAAGAATATATTTATTAATAAAAATTTAGTTTTACTTTAACATATGCGTGCATATCAAATATCTCTATCCAACACATTTGTATAATTATTTTTACTGTGTCATTTACGTCTATACATTTATTTATCGGACTATCGACCTACGGAAATTTTTAAACGATTTTCCAGATGTTAACCATTAACAATTTAAAAGAATTTATTTCTTCATATTGAAGTACAATCAATATTATTATTTATGGCACACAGCATCATACAAATAAATGGCCATCTCGACTTTATTTCACATAATGCATTCTTTCAACCCTATTATGGGTCACTTGTTCAAATAAATTAGGCTGTAGATCGGTAATGGCACGAACAATGTTAGTTCTCAACGCTTCGACAAGTGGTAGCTTATAATCAAATCACTGAATTTGAGATGATGTATCATATATTACGCCATTTTGTGGTAACCATATCTGGTTCAGATCAGGACTTTGCAAATTTGCAAATACTAATGCACTGACCATGACTGCGTAAGGTATTCTATCGACTGTCTTCTATTTCATTTTGAAAAAAGGACTAGTGAAACCACCATTATGCAATCCACACCATACTGTAACTTTTTTTAGACGCAATGAACTTTGATATATCAATTTTGAATTGTTGTTACTTCAAACTGTACAAATTTACTTATTGACAAAGCTGTTCAACCAAAAGTGAGCTTCGTCAATGAATATAATTTTTAAATAAAAGTGTAATATAAATTCCAAAAGCTATAAAGCTTAATCAGGAAATTCAAAATGCAATCGATAATATTGCGGATTAAGTTCATAAATCAACTGATTCGAGAAGTTGTTATCACATTAGGGTTCAGTTTCTGAAAATGTCAAATTGATAATTCAGTTAGAGCAGAAACTGCTCTTCCAGTTTTCGCATTATCGCTGCGAAAATGCTAAAAAAAGTTTTTTTTTTCTTTTTTATGGATCTAGCACACGTGCTGCAGGGAAGTCCCTAAAGCGCTACAGGAGCGACATGTGAAACCGTTTTCTTTTTCAAGTAAATTTTTACCATTTTCGAACGTTGCTCAAGTGTAAAAGTTACATGATAGACGTAACATTACTGAATATAAATGCCCGTGAGAGTTCCGAAACAAAAAACAAACATGACAGTCGTATCATCTGCAAGTACCGATATCTATTACGAAAAACCCTTTATGTTCAACTCATTCACTGCCTTATCTTTATCTCATGCCCAACAAAGCTAAGAATGTAAATAAAATTATTTTTTCTTATATTTAGCAATTATTTTCTAACTATATACAAATATAATAATTGATTTTTTTCACTAAAACTTGGTGAACTCACTTTTCCTGGAGGAGTTAAAATTATATTCGAGTATACATAATAAAAAACTCTGCTTGTTGTTTTCTTCTGACTAAATTTGTTTGGCTTATAATTCGGATGCTCAATGCAAGGTAGAATTCCATTTCTACTCATTTCAATTCGTTTTTGATCGAGAACAAAACACGCTGTGAAGAATGTTACCGCGAAAACAAATGTCATAAACACTCCTACTGCTGCATATATACAAAAAGATTCCAAGCATGGAAGGATCTAAAATATCAAAAAATTATATTATTCAAAAGTATATGGACAAAAATTAATTAAGCGTATTTAATATTTATATCTACTTTTCAACGTGTGCAACACAAACAAATATTAAAGATTATTAAGTAATTTCCACCAAATTTTATTCTCACTTAATATCAAAGTGTAAAGTAAATTAAAGTAAATCCCAAGATATAAGATCCTGCCTTTTTGGTTTTTCAATGGGGCAATAAACGATCCTATTAAGGTTTTGTGCATAGTTGCCAGGTATTACAATAAACGTATTTTTATTTTACCTGCTTTGTATACCGCCTTCATTTGCACCTGCAATCATATTGGATCTATTTATACCTATATATTTATTATCTGGTAACCCGGTTTGGAGCCCTTTAAGTATTTGATAATATAGGCCTAATGACCACAGGTCCCCATTATGATTCGAAAGATACTTTTTATTATTTTTATTTTTAGTTTTACTTACAACTTACAACGTAACGGTTCTATTTTAATTATGTGGCGTCCGTGGGAAAATTGCAATAGTGGCTATCGCAAGAGAAAACATTTCTCACTTGACGCTAAACAAATAGTGAAAAATGTTTACGACAGTTCGGTAAAAAGAAATTTGAATAAACAAAGTGCTTTGCAAGAAACCAGTGAACTAACAAAAACCCCAATTTTCACGATTAAGGGTATTGTAGGAAAACCATCACTCAGGAACAGGAAAAAACGGAAAGATTTTCAAATGCATCATGTAGACGATTGTGAAAAAGACGACATCAGGAAAAAAATATATTCTATGTATGAAGAGCAGTTGGTGCCGACACTAGACAAAATAAAATTAAGACTGGTGCAGGGTGGGACCAATATACATTGTGGCCGATCAACCGTTCACAGAAATCTCTTAAGAGTGGGATCCACGATCCGAAAAATCAACAAAAGGCAAGTAGTGGTGGAGATTACGAATCTTGCGACATACTTGTTTACCAGAAATTAAAAAGTATCGATCAGAGAATTGACCAATAATTTACCTTGACGAAACATGACACTGTGCAAAAAGAATGGGTTGACAGCAGTACAAAATATCAGACTAACGCACCTTCAAAATTCTCTTTTACCAAATGTTCCCGAACAGAGTGTTATAGTTATGGACAATGCAAGTTACCATAGTCGCCTACTAAATAAGGTTCCTAATGCAGCCAACACCAAATCAGAAATACAGGAATATATGTTAGAAAATGACATTTATTTTGACTTTAGTTATAAAAAGTGATCTTCTGGAAGTTTTGAAAGACTATAAATTGAAAAAGAAATATGTTTGTGATAGTATGGCTGAGAAAATGGGACACGTTGTTTTGCGGCTTCCTCAGTATTATTGTATGTTTAATCCAATTGCACATATTTGGCATTAGGTTAAATCAAAAATAAGGGCACAAAATGTTTCTCCTACTTTAAACGTGTCAGTGGTTGAATTAGTAAAAACGTTATAAATGATATACCTCGTGAAAGCTGGAAGAATTCATTCAGCACATTGAAGATTCATATATTTATGTAAATAATATAAAACCACTTATAATTACCTCAGCTGATGACAGTGATAGTGAAACCTAATTAGGCTTAAGTTAAAATATATTTTTGTTTATACAATATGTCCCCTCTTGTAAACCCCATTCATTCAAACTTTATATTTGTACTTCTTATCCATTTGTTTTTACATGCATCTATAAATAAACATCTCCAAAAACACTTATAATTTTATTTATTTGCATTAATGAATAAAATTCTTAAGTCCATCTCTGCAACCTATAATAAGCAAAAGGTCAGAATTTTTATATTGCCCACCTAAAACGGCAAAAAGCACGATCTTATATTTTGGGACAGGCTATACAATTCTTCAATTCTTATATGTTAAGTTTTATCACGTTTCTTCACAGCCCAGAGTCTATCTTTTTCAGACCATAGAAGAAAAAAGATAGGGAATCCGATTATTTTTTTTAAAGCAGGTTAATTTTCTCTGGAATGGAAATGGAACGAAATAGTCTTATTATTTGCCTAATTCTTTATTTAATTGCATTAATGACGATTTAGTGTAAACGATAATAATTAAAATAAATTTTCATGTTCATGTATATTATAATCTTCATCTTAAGCCGTACTGCTGGTTTAAGAATGTACATACATACCATAGACATAAGAAGTTATTTTAATAAGAAATGTTTGAAGGAAGATTTAATGCCTAGTCTCTAATGCTTAGGCTTTAGTGCTTGATGATGTCCTGAAATCAAATTAGCGGTAACACAACTATTAGATGGTTGTAGCTTCTACTTAATGGAAATTCTGTTTTTAGTCAATTTTTACTGGTTTATTTATTTTTTTTTTTGATGACGCGTTTCACTGTCGATGCAGCTTCGTCGGATCGACATCTAACACTCCAGTGTTAAATGTAGATCCGACGAAGCTGCATCGATAGCGAAACGCGTCACCAAAAAAAAAATATAATTAAACCGGTGGAAATTGATTAAAGACAGTCTTTTATTAAATATTTCTAACACAACTAAATAAAGAATTTGGGAAATACCAAAGGTTTATGGTATTTAAGCCTAACTAGCCTAACTACAGCTTGAATATCTGGCAATCTGCAAAACTTAATAATATCTTTTTCTTTAACATACGTTTAAACTTAGACATTAGAAGTAAATAGTCTTTAATTTTATCTAGTGATTTTTAGCAAGCTTTGAGCTAAAATTACTAATATTCAAAATATTTACAAAGTCTATTTATCAAGTTTGAAAAGAAGTAATTCTGTTATTATATAACGATCCTTTTAACCTGATGACATTTTGCCAACATCAAATTAGGTTATTAAATCGTCGTTGCTATTTAACTTAGTATTTTAAAAAGCCGGTCAAGTGCAAGTCGGACTTGCACAATTAGTGTTCCGTACGTTGATTGCTCTTAAAATAAAAAATTTTGTTACCGAGGTATAAAATGATCAATGAGTTGTCAACAAAGTTTTTTCTCGATTTCTACTGAAAACTGATGACTTTGAGATTTTATATATATATATATATATATATATATATATATATATATATATATATATATATATATATATATATATATATATATATGATAAATTATTAAAGATAATGCACGTGTGATAATTTTCGTTCGATCTACACTCTGTAAAGACTATTCCAGAATTTTTTCAAAATTTTTTGATCAGTACTTTTTAAGATAAGTAGGGACAGCGATTTTTCGCAATTTTTTAAAAATAATACTAAGAAAAGTGAACGCAAGTATTACATTATATATATATATATATATATATATATATATATATATATATATACATATATATATATATATATACATATATATATACAGTCCCTGGCCAAATTATTAGACGCACTGTATTTTTTTTAGTAATTTTATGTTTCTTAAGAGTTTTTATGCAATAATGGTATATTTAAACTACAACATTATTGATTTTTATTTAAAAGAATTGTTGTAGACTACATATTTGTATTTATTTTTTAACATATGGCAACACTGTGTTGACAAAGTGATACATGAACGTAAACAAGTACAAATCTGTATCAGTCGCGATCGGAATCGCGAATTAGTTTATTTTGTATGCAGTGTTTTAAAAAAGTAATTGGACTATTTTCATTATGGGTAGAAAAGGCGATCTTTCACCACGTAAAAAACCTGAAGTGAAGGCCCTTGTGATTGCGAAAACATTTACAAACCGAGAAATATCACGAAGATTGGAGGTTTCTGAAGCTAGTGTACGACGCATAAAAAAGAAAATTGAGTCAGGGAAGGAATTAAGCCCGAAAAGAAAGAAAAGATGCGGTAGAAAACCAATTTTCACTCCACGGTCAGAGAGATGTTTGAAGAAAATTTGTGTAGAAAACAGATTTGCTACCACAAAGGTAATAAAATCACAACTCCAGGATGCTAGCGTAAATGCTTCTGAGCGCACTGTTCGAAGAAAATTGAAAGAATTAGATTTTAAGGCCTGTCGCCCCGCCAGGAAGCCCAAGTTAACAGCTGCAATGAATGCAAAGCGCCTGAAGTGGGCCAAACAATGGCAAGACAAAGATGTGGACTTCTGGAGATCGGTAAGATACAGCAATTTAATCAATAATTGATACATTATTATCATTTTCAGTTAAATAAAGCAAATAAACATGGAAGTTTATATATTTTTCCTATTTTTGACAGGTCTGCTTCAGTGACGAAAGCACATTCGAAATTTTGCAGAATAAAGCTCAGTATGTGCGTCGTCGTCATGGAGAAAAGTTTCATCCTGATTGTGTCGTCCCGACGGTTAAACATCCCACCAAAGTGATGATTTGGTCAGTCATCAGCGGCAAGGGCACTGGACGTCTGTACGTCGTCAAAGGAATAATGAGGCAAGATCACTACAAAGAAGTATTACAAAATCGGTTGATTCCGCAGCTCAGGGAATGGTTTCCAAATGGGGAACCATTCACTTTCATGCAAGATGGAGCTCCCTGCCACACTGCTCGGTCTGTTAAAGCTTTTTTGGCAGAAAAAAATATCCCTCTGTTGGATTGGCCGGGTAATAGCCCTGATATGAACCCCATTGAAAATGTGTGGGAGCTGATGAAAAGAGAAGTGGCTAAAGATGTGATTACCAACAAAACCCAGCTCCTAGAAAAGATTATTCATGTGTGGAATCATCATCCTCAAATGCAGGAGACAGTACAATCTTGCATTGATAGCATGCCGCGCAGAATTAAAGCTTTGATAGCGGCTAAAGGTGGCTCAACTAAATATTGACTTTTACTAACATTAATTTCACTTTTCTTTAAAACTTAATAAACTTATGCTTTTCTAAATTAATACTGTTTTATTTATGTCAAATAAATAGGTAATTGATTGGATAATATAAAAACAAAAAACAAATCAATTTAAAATAATAAAACGGTACAATATCACTCGGTAATTAATATTTTACATGAAATCTTGCAGTGCGTCTAATAATTTGGCCAGGGACTGTATATATATATATATATATATATATATATATATATATATATATATATATATATATATATATATATATATATACATATATATATATATATTTAAACTCGTGTTTTTACAAGCTTTCATTTGGCACCCCATTCGATGACCTGGTAAATTTTTTTTTTTTTCGCTTCCGATTTCACCCCCCAAAACTAACCCTTTATTAGTGCCAATTTCAACAAAATTTCTGAAAAAATCGAGGGTGTCAGACGGACAGATAGACACCGAAGTGATCTTATAAGTGTTTCTTACGGAACACTAAAAAGCTTTTAAATGACTCAAACATATTTGTATTTTTTTATTGATAATATTTGATTTTGATATAGGTTATTTTAGATGACAAACCATTGATCCACTGAGCCATTATGAAAGGATTTAACATATGTTTTTTTAAGTGACCAAGTATATTGAAGATTTGGCATTTGTCAATAGCTTTCTGTTATGTCGTTAAGAGTAACCAATATATTATGTAAGTTATGATTAACCTCTATTACTCTTAAAGTACTATCTAGGAAAATTACTAAAATATTAATTTAATATATTCATAATAATGTGTATAGTTGTTCTTATAGGTATAAGTTCTTAGATTTCCTTTCTACATCTTAAAAAAGTTTATTCCTTACGTAGTTATTCTTGATACTTACTGTGGATGATCCAATAATAAACGCAATAACATCAGTAAAAGATGTTATTGTTATGGAAACGCCAGCATGTTTCAACATTAAACCAACTTTCTCTGGTATTGGAAGTTTTTGTTCTTCTTCTGTTAGTTCATCCCAACACGTCATAATAACCAGCATGTCATCCACCCCTAAAAATCACGAAAAAAATTATATTTTCTCCTATAGTTTACAACAAATTATACGTAATAGTTGTCGCAGAGATGTAATAACGCCCGTTGCAGCACTACTATGTTGTTTCAAAGTTACCGTGAAATACGAATGCTTGTTTCGGCAGTTGGACAATGCTGACGGAAATCCTAACATCCCTGCCAATATCAACATGATATAGAAATAAAAAGTTAAATCTCTATTGAGGTGGGAAGTATACAATAAAAAAATATATAGATTTGAAGGTATTTATTAATTCATAATGTTATGATATGGAAGTCGCTTCAACCTTCTAACCTGTAGGGCAAGCCCCTAGAATCCTAAGTGGAAAAGAAGGCGAATGATACCTTATTTTAAAGGTAAATTTAATATCTACATTTTATCTATTAACTTCATAAATTTTGCTAAACCGTTTGAATTTTTATACAATCCCGAAAATTTCCCAAAATTTTGATAAAATTAGATTAAGTAGACACTTCTTTATTTCAATTTTTTGGTCTTCTAATATTTTAAAAATCTAACAAATATTTTTTGAATAGTTTGTTCTAAAAAATAAACATACGATACAATATTTTACAAGGCGGATAAAAACAGATTTTTCTGATAACTAGTTTTTATGGTAATTTTATACTTATTTAGTCAAAATTTTAGGAAATTGTACGAATTTTGTAAAAATAAGAAAATGAAAATTAGCTTATCAAATTAAAATTCAATCAAGTATAACTCAAGTGTAACTGGCTGAAATTATAGACGTGGAGAATGTAATAAAATTTACTTTTCTCTTTGTATAATTTATATGTAAAAAGGCCCCAGTTATAATAGTTTTCATATTTCTCGCCAACTTTTTCGGAATGCCTTTTAAGTCGAGATAGAATGGGCGGTCACTTTTCAAAAAAATATTCGGTAAACTTACCCAGTCCCATGAGTAGAAACGGTAATGACAAATGTACTGGTCCATAATATATTCCTATTAAGGAACATAATCCGGCGCCTACAATAAAACCCATCGCAATGGTAAGCAACCCAACAGAACCTAAAACGATCTACTTTAATGTGTTGCCTAGCTCTTCTTATATAGTGGTCTTTTTGGGGATCCTGACTGGTCAACATTTACTATTTTTCGGTGGTCTCTGAATTAGCAATCATATTGTAATCATTAATTAAATTTTATAATTTACATTAGGCTACCACCTTATGCCTTATGAAAATGCAATTTTCTTATTAGTCGACATTAAACTGATAGTCAGAATTAAAAATAAGAGTCATTCTTCAACAAACAAAACATGTAACTTAAAAGTATAAGGTAAAGATATATGGGTAAATTCAACTACCGATGGCGGCGTTAGGGACGTTAAGCAAATATGGACGAAACGTTGAAACGGCGTGATTATATCATAATAAATAGTAACATTATCCTAGTAGTTTGTTTTAAAATTGCAAAAAGGCAATAATGGTTGCATTAATCTGTTGCAGTTAAAGTTGGAATAGCTATACTTTATGCGATCATTACAACGGAAATATTTAAGGAGGTTGAGGTGGGACCAACCTCCTTAAATATTTGAATGTTGTCATTTAGAAATGCTTTGTATTAAATAATTAAAAACTAGACTAACAATGGTTATTATTATGATAACAAATTCATTATCGAAAGATTTTAAGTCTTATATATTGTTTATTTAATTTTATTAAATAATTTAACATGAATGGATTAACTTTTGGTTGTTTTGTACAAACTTATAGAAAAAGAAAACATAGAAAATAAAAATTAATTATATCTTATAATTTTTACAAAATTATCAAAGCAAATAATATGAAAAAAATTAAAAAAAAAATTTTAATAGTTAAAAAAAATAGGTAATAAATGAAAATTAAACATCTTAAAATTCCGGTGTCTCGAAGCGACAACGCTGTGAAGTAATTTACTGTTGGCTCTAGTGGTATGCTTATATATAGATATATTGAATTTTGTGGTTATTGTGATCAGCTGATGTAAACAAGTAAAAAAAATGGGCAATAATAAAAAATCAACAAATATTGATAAAATTGTTAAAAAAAAAATTTATATGGAAGCGAAAACGCATTACTGGGGCTGTATACAATCAAAGATTAAGCCACCAAAGTGTTGGTAAACGGAACAGAAAATAAGTGTCTCCTCTGTGACAGTGGTCGTCGAATTGTTGACGTGCAATCACTTGGAGAAAACTTAAAATTTCATTATGTTATATTACTAATGAAAAACGCTGTGGTCTAGCATCACTACTAACCATAAAGTGTGATAAATGTCTAACGTACAACACAGTATCAACAACAGACAGTACAGATATACTGAAGGACAATAAGGAACATTATAATGTTAACACTGAAGCTGCACTAGGTAATTATAAGTTAAACAAGTAAATTAATTAAATAATTAAAACAAATGCTTTTAATTATTTATTTTTATTTTATTTATAAAAAACTAATACCCATTGCAAATCTATTATTAGTTAAACTTAATATTATTTACTTGCATCATATGTTTTAATTATATAGACTTGTACTATACAATTTAAAATATTTAAATTTCCCGCCATTACTACTAAATGCAACGTTGCAATAATGGTTATTTTTCATAAAGTTAAAGCTTTCTAATTAAATTTGAAATTTTAAATAATAAAATAATTTCAATATCTAACATAGTTAAATTTCCTATTGATGGCATTTTTTTTTCATTTGTTATAACAAAAAATGTGTCATTTTTATATCAAATTGACTATATGTATTGTTAATTTCGATTTTTATTTAAATAAGGTTCCTTAAATTTTTCATAGAAAATTTCTAAACTAATTAATCTATCGAAATAAATCTATACAAAATAGTTTTCATATTTTACATTTAACGCCTCAACTTCTTTAAAATATATAATAATATTATACTATACATTACAATTAAAACACAAATATTCACAGAGTTATCCATTTGTTTAAACTTAAATAGAAATCTGACTATACATTTTGGACCTTTATAATCTATTATCTTAAGAACGTTTGCCGATCAAAATAGGACAAATTACCTAAAATTATTAACTTATTTAGAATATGATTGGAAACTTTTATTAGTATATAGGTAGCAGATTTTTCATCATTTACTTTCTTACATGACAGAGTGGCGGTTGGAAAATGTAGTTAATAGAATTTTAATGTTAAGCTATTACGATCAATAAAAAATTGGCAATAAAATAATGGCTTGAAATACAGTGACGTATCCAATAGAGTTACCTATTGATCGCATTAAACAAGATACATAGGCTGTAAATTATTCACACATATGCCCCCACAAGCAAAGCAGACGAAGAGGAAATTGAAAAATTCTACGAAAATCTAGACAAAACAAGGCAACAAGAGGGAGCATATATCATAATAATTACAGGTGATTTTAACATCAAAATTGGAGAATGGAAACAAGGAGATACATAATTAGATGGACATATTAGAGGATAGAAATAACAGAGGAGAGACCCTAACGAGCTATCTCAACAGAGAAAAACCTGTACTGCCTCAACACATTCTTTAAGAAACCAAAACAACGTATATGGATTTGGCGAAACCTAGATGGCAAGACAAATTGATTTTATACTATCTTATAGTACAAATATATGTAGAGATGTGTCTGTCTTAAATCAGTTTTGTACCGGCAGCGACTACAGGCTGGTAAGAGCAAAAATAACTAAAAACACAAAAACCGAAAGAAACGAACAACAGCGCTACCTAGCCAGAGAAATTTTTAAACGAAAAAAAGAGGAGTACCAAAATAAACTTAAACGAAGATTGACAACGGACACACATACACAAACTAATATAGACGAAATTACAGCTAAAATCACAACCTCAACAACAACATCGACCAAAAAATATGTTCGTGAAAAAAACCTCATAAAAATCCAAAGTTAAGCCCTGGGGCATTAAAACATGCTATAGGAAAGAAGAAATACAACAGACAAAACATCAGCAAGCTTTAAAGAATTAAATAAACTAGGAAAGAAGGAGATCCGAAAGGAAAAAAGAAATTACAATACAAACATTATAGAGGAAATCATAAAAGATAACGGTAAAATGAAAGTATTACTTTCACAATTATCTAAGCAAAAAACAAAAATTACGAAACTACGAATTGAAAACCATATAATAGTAAATAATAAGAATGACATAACCGGAGCTGTTGAAGTCTTCTATAAAAGATTATACGCATACCAGTCAGATATACGACAAAACAACATAAACATCAAGAACGTAGGATCTGAAGAACTTCCAGATATCACAGAGAAGGGAATACAAGCTACACTGAAGCAAATGAAAAACTAATAGATGCCTTGGAGAAGATCAAATTACTGTAGAAATGCTGAAATTAGGCGGTAAATCTCTGAAAGATGCATTAAAAGTCCTAATCAATAAATGTTTCTATGAGGGAAAAATTCCAACAAAACGGTGTAATTCGGAGATTATACTTCTTCTTGAGAAAGGTGATAAAACTGATATCGAAAATTATCGGCCTATATCTCTTTTGTCGCACTTATATAAGCTCTTCACCAAAATCTTAACAATTCGCCTAATAGCAAAACTAGATTTTCTATCAACTTGTGGAACAGGCGGGATTTAGAAAGGGATTTAGCATAATCGACCGCTGTTATACAATCAGTACTGTAATAGAGAAATGTACAGAATATAAGGTACTAATACATTCGGCCTTAATTGTTTTTCATAAGGCATTTGATACTGTTGAAATCCGTTCTAAAATCCCTGGCGAATGCACGAATAGATTCCAGATATATAAAAATAATAGAGAACATCTATAAAGGGGCATCTATACATTTTAAAATTGACGAAACAACTATCACTAACAACATACCATTAAAAAGAGAAGTGCAACAAGGAGATACTATGTCACCTAAATTATTTACGCTAGCTCTTAAAGACATCTTTAAGGGTGAAATTAGGATGAGAAGGGCATAATTATCGACGGCACTAGACTAAATCACCTTAGGTTTTCTGATGACATAGTCGTGATAGCTAATAACACCAATGAGCTACAGGAAATGTTAAACCAGATGAATGTGGTTTCTGTAAGGGTAGGTCTAATGGACTATCTACTTAGGTCACACTATTAAGATTGGAAAGGAGAACCAGTATGCAAAACTTACCAGGCGAATAAGGCTGGCATGGGCAGCTTTTAGAAAATTACGACATATCTTCTTCTTCAAGTCTACAATACCTATGTCCTACCTGTCAGCAAGTATGCACTGGAAACGATGTATCTCACTAAAGCATTTGTTAAAAAGTTCCTAACTTCACAGAGAGCTATGGAGAGCAGCACGTTTGATGTCTCCCTTAGAGATAGAATTCATAACGACCAGATAAGGAGACGAAGCAAAGGCAATGACATAGCCTTGGAGGCCACAAGGATGAAGTAGCGATGGGCGGGATATATGGATAGATCACCCGGAGACAGGTGGGTATATAGGGTCATAGTATGAAGACCCAGAGAAATAGGAAGAGGCATGCGATGTCCACAGAAACGATGAGTCGATGATATAAGAGTATTAGCGGACAAGCAGTGGTTAAAGGTGGCAAAAGATAGAGAAGTATGAAAGAGATTAGTAGAGATCTACGTCCAAGAGTGGACAAACTTGAATTGAGAAGAAGAAGAAAAGAGAATGTAAATAGATGATAGCATGGAGCATTGGTTTACTGTAAAAGTAGCTCTGCAAGATTCCTTTGACTTTAACTTAAAGATAAGTGTCACAATTCTTGGTGGAAAGATTACCTTGTATTTTAACAATTTCTATACATAATAGAGGTAATTATTTATTATGTGGAGTAGTAAGTACTCATAACTCTACCCTAAAAGCTGCCATAATAACTTTTATCAAATTAGTTCAGCTTATTGGGTTTCTGTAACCTCTGTTACTATTATAAACTATTAAAAATCCTAGTTTCAATTTATACAAATAAAATAAAAGTTAGTTTATAGACCAAATAGTTTTTTATTCATCAAAAGACAATATTTAAACGAACTTGCATTTAAAACAACACTTGGTATACAGGTACACGGTTGGTAATCTTTAAAACTAAATTCCCGATATAAATTTGGAACCGCACCTAAAACATTGCCTTATAGAACTTCATATTAAAATATTTGTTTTGTTATTGGGAGCGCAAGTTCGGATTTACTGTTAACGAAAATGATTACTCGTTTTATGGAATTTTAAACCTGTCAAGATCCCCAATTCTGAATTTCATTCCTACCCTTGCTTCGAGCCAATTAAATTTTGATATGACTATCTGAACATATAGCACCATTATCGCAACACCGATACATAGCTTGTCCATATCTTGAAATAGTGATTGTTTACTGATATCACCAAAACTGAAATAAAATAAAAATCTCAAATTTGCGCAATATGGCCAGTAAGATTAAGTAAAAACTTTGTACTTTTGCTAACATGCCAATTTTTTTTGAGTCCAGATAGACACTTTATATAGTTCCAAACGTTACCAACAAAAATATAAAGTACTGGTCATATCCCACAAATTTGACTTCTACATAATTGATTGGCCATTTGAACAAACATATCTGATTTGATTTCTTCAAATCCCAACGAGTATTGCTTAAACAACTTATTGTTTAAAAGAAAAATATCAGAGATTTGATCAAACACGACGTTTAACTAGCTCAACATCGGCTCTGAACTAATATAATTCTAAATGAGTGTTTCCAATTATAAGTTACTTCCGTAAATATATCCTACATACAGTCTGCCAAGAACGTGTCCGCGATAATTCATTTTTGGTAGATGCGCTTCTAGCGATTCTACAAAAAATCGTAGAGTAAACCTTTGTCTACGTTGTATTTTAGTAAAAGTATCAGTCGATTCTGAACTTTCGTCAAAATCACGTAAAATCCAAGATGAGTCATTTGTTTGCGTGTCGCTTCGAGACAGTCTTTCGTTTTTCTCATTCAAAGGGGTCTAATATGACACATTCTGCGGCCGCTAAATATATTAAAAGTGGGTGTTGTTTGTGAAGAAGTGGATAAATCATTTTAACGAGACGAAAAATGTCGACGACGTGGCACGGTAGGCAAAATCACTCCGAAAGTCGAAAAACGAATCGTGTCTTTGTTTTTACAGGACCCGAAATCTTCGTGCTCATGGTGTCAAATTCCGAAGTACGTTTAAGAAACCTTTGCTTAACGAAAATCACGTCACGAAGCGGCTCGTTTGAGCCCGTGATAGGATACTAGAGCAGCCCTCATAATCGCCGGATGCGAACCCTATTGAAAACGTTTGATCTCTTGTAAAGAGAAAGCTCAGAGGACTTTGACTCAGTTGTCTCGCGAGATTCGAAAATATTTGGAGATCATTACCGTAGTATGCAGAAAATCTCGTCGACAGCATGCCTCGAAGATGTCAGGAGATTATTGATGCAGGGGGCTATTGGACAATTTACTAAGGTAATTGCACCGTTGTTAGCAAACCAGTGAAAAATTTCTCGAAACACATTTTTTCAAGAATACGAGCAGTCATGTTCTTACTTGACACCCTGTATAAGTTAAATAATAACAGCAATTTATATTTTATTGATGTTTTACCATATTATTCTTAGAAATATTTGTTTCGACAAAGGGACGTGCCCCTCTTTTCACATAATAACAATGCAGGTGGTATTGCTTATATGAAACACCTAAAATTTTTTAAAAATTGTATATCTTTTGTTGATATTTTTTAACCAAACTCTTATTCTGGATTTGCTACTCTGGTGACAGATCGACACTTCTTTTTCTTAGTGTGCCTTATCTTCTAAGGACGTTGGCGATCACATTTGCCCATCTGATTTTATTTATTGCCGCTCTAAATAGTTCAGTAGATGTCATGTTTGTCCACTGTCGTAAGTTTTGCAACCAGAAGTTGCGGCACCACACGAAATTCTTTTTCGTTCATTTCTTGAAAATCACTCGACTTCCTTGATTCACACGAATGCCAAACACAAAGAAATAGACCAATATGGCTGAAACTTGGTGTGCGTTCATTCAAGAGATGCTACTAACTAAACATGACCTCGATACGCGCCGGTGGTGCCATCTCTCGGACTTTGCACGGACTTTTCAAACCAGCCTCGTACGTTATATTTTTGTTGATATACTTTAATATTTATGTTTGTATTAGGATTCTTACTGACCGCCATTGTTTTTGTTTTGTTCGTATTCAGTTCCATTCCATATTCCTCACATGTATTAACAATTCCGTTCATGCGTCTCTGTAGGTCTTCATCACTGTCCGTTAGAATGACAGTATCATCAGCGTAGCGGAGGTTATTTACACACATACACACACCATTAATTGTAATTCCAACTTTTTTTATCAGACAGTGCTTTATTAAAGATTTCCTCCGAACAGACATTGAATAACAGGGGTGACAAAATACAACCCTGCCGTACGCCTTTCTTTATTTTTATTTCTTTGGACATGTGATTTTCAACTTTTATTTTGGGAGTCTGGTTCCAGTATAAACTTGATATTATTTGTAAGTCTTTGTCATCAATGTTACACGATTGTAACATAGTATTTCCATCATTTTCTCATGATTTACCATATCAGAGGCTTTTTGGAAATCTATGAAGCATAAATAAACAGTTGACATCCTACATGTTTCAATCAGAACGCGGATGGAGAATAGTGCGTCCTTCCTTCCTAGTCCGTTCCTAAAGCCGAACTGTGTTTGTCGAGTACGTTCATCTAGTTGTTCGTATACTAGGGTGACCGCAAAAAATCGATGTCGGAATTTTATTCGTCTGGACCCCCACAAAACGATTCCCCTTTCCAGATATTGAGATAGCCGAAATTTGAGCTCGATTAAATGACGTTAAACCCGTGCTGCTCGTCGCTCAAAGTTTGAAAAAATCCAAATTTTTGGCCAAAAAGCTGACATATGGAGCCATAACTCCAGAACGGTAAATAATAGAAACACGCTTAATATCTCAAAAGAAAGCTAATGTTGTTCTTCAAAATTTATATTCTATACATAATTGTTGTTATTTTAAGTCAAACCGAGTTACAACAGCCTTTAGCCCCAAAAACGTGACCTGGTACCAGTAGGAGCCAGTTTGGGAGTATTCTAAGAATTTTACGGGTTTTTACATAATGTGTCTCGGAATTAACATTTTTTTGTTAAAAAGTATTTTTGAACTCAATTTTCAAACATAAAGAGCCTTTTGTTCAAATTTAATCTTTTATTATATGGGGATTACCTGACTAGTTTACCAAAGAAAGACCCGTTTGACAGGTAAAAAGGAGGGTGAATCTAATTTCTATTTTAGGGATGGTGATTTTACTTCAGCATACAACCGACCTTTTATTTATTCAGTTTAGTTTCTAAAGTGCCTTTGAGCTGGTTAGATCGAACAATTATCTAGTGAAGATATATTAACGTTTTTTTTTTTAATCTTCCAAGTGTGTGTGTTATTGTTTTTATAACTATTATAGTATTATTTTAGAAGACATTTGAAAACATTTTATTGAAATTAAAGTTTGCAATATATTTTGTTTCATTTTCCAAGTTAACTGTTATTTACCTATTGGCCTCTGAAATGGCATCCACATCAGGTGTACAAAGCCGGACCAAGGATAAAATATTTCTTGTGGGCTATCCCATTCACCAGATCACCGGTTGTAAACTACCCCAAATCGTCAAGTTTTGTGTGCTTTATTTTATAATTTACGTACTGTGAAATTAACTGTAAGAGAATCAGCAAAACTTACAATACGAGAAGTGTTCATTTTTTGGGAGAAAGCTCGAATCCCGACTAAACATGAGCAAGATGCAATTGCTAAGCTGGAAAAACTTCACGCCGAGTGGAACTGAAGAAATCAAGGTGCAAGAGGAACTTGCAAAAATGAACCGACAAATCCAAGAAGCAACTTTTGATATTGGTGAGTTTTTTTTTATTATTGGTATTCTAAAAAATAGATAAACAAATAAGTAAATAGTTTCATTATAATTGAAAGAAAATTGTACACGAGAGCATGATTTGGCATCTTTATGATTGAGTTTATGTTTTTTAAATAATACCTTTTGATAATTAGAAGTAGGTAATTTAGTAGTAGTTTTTATAGTCTTTTTTTTTCTCTTTCTTTTGTTGCTTCTTAGAGACGGATGATGAAGACAAGTTCGAAGAAGGAGAAAAAGACACTGAAGAGGACAGCATCTACCAGAAACTTGAAAGCTTGGAGGAAATGGACATCCCTGAAGAAGCTGCAAAAGATCCAGGACCATCTGAGAGCAAGAGGATGAAAGTTTCATTTGCAAGGGGCGTTTAAAGAGATTTAAAACATGAAATTGTCCATTTTATTAGATCGATGTAAGGTATCCGACAGAAATGCCACGAGAATTTTAATAGCTACTCTAGAAGCACTAAACCTTGACCCTCTTGAGTACAAAGTCTCGAAAACTTTATTACATGATAGAAGGCAAATGTTCAGAGAACAATATAATAAAAAAATTTTTGATAAAGTAAACATTCCTGAAAAAGAGCCCGTGGTTGTCCATTGGGACGGTAAACTTTTACCGGGTGTTTTAAAAAATGAACAATGTGAGCGAATAGCTATAGCTATTTCATATGGCGAAAAGGAACAGCTGCTGGGAGTTCCTGTAACAGCAAACAGCTCTGGAGAGGAGCAAGCCGTAGCCATATATGAATGCCTACATGAATGGGGTCTTCACAACACCGTCAAGGCGATGTGCTTCGACACTACAGCATCCAACACGGGAAGACTCAAAGGAGCATGCGTCATATTGGAGCAAATGTTAGGAAGAGAATTGTTATACCTAGCTTGCCGTCACCATATCTTGGAAATTCTGTTAAGAGGCGTATTCGACACAAAAATGGGATCAACCACTTGTCCTCATCCAGACATTTTCAAGAGATTCCTCACTGCGTGGCCTAAGATAGACAAAGGAAAATACGACACAGGTATCAGTGACAATCTAATACAAAAGCAGCTAACTCCAGAAGTAATTGCAAATGTTACTGCTGAATTCGAGACCAAATTAACTGAGAGCCCACCCCAGAGATGACTACAAGGAGCTATTGCAGTTGGTTCTCGTATTTGTTGGATCACTAGACGGCAATGTTGTGGGTTTTAGAACTCCAGGAGCCATTCATCACGCTAGGTGGATGGCAAAGGCTATTTACTGCTTAAAAATGTTCATTTTTCGTCGTCAATTTAAGATGTCTAAAGAAGAAGAAAGTTCTGTGCGTGCCATTTCTGTTTTCCTAGTTAAAATTTATTGTAAAGCTTAGTTCAATGCTCCAAAAGCTCATCTTGCACCAAAGCAAGATTTAGGTATTTTGCATAGTCTGTTAGACTATAAAGAATGTGACAACGACATTGCAGAAATAGCCCTGACCAAATTTTCGAACCATTTGTGGTATTTGAATGAAAAGTTGTTAATGGCTAATAAATTGCTCAGTAGCACAGATGAACAATCACAGCACGCTAGGGTTGTAAATCCAAAAGTTAGGAAAGAAAACTTAAAAGAGGTAGTTGATGGAGGATTGGTAAATTTACTTACCAAAGAAACGTTTACATTCTTTGACCAATTTAATATAAAAACAGATTTCCTAAGACAACATCCAAACACCTGGCCTCAAAATAATGACTTCCAAGAAGGATTGAAAATTTTCAAAACATTAAAAGTAGTTAATGATATGGCTGAGCGTGGTGTTAAATTAATAACTGACTTTAACGACCTTCTGACAAAAGATGAAGACCAACAGCAATATGTCCTGCAAGTTGTAAGTAAATGCCGAGCATTATATCCTGATGTTTCAAAAACTACTTTAACAAAAGCTCTAGAATAGATTAGATAACTATGTAAAATTATCAACTCATGTAGGTACTACGTCTGTATCTTTTCTGTGTCTGTTTTGTATGTATTATATACCTAATTTTTATATTTTAAAATAAATGTCATTAGACTTACCAGTATTACTTGTTTTTTTATTATATTTCTACTTTAAACTCAAAAAATATACCAAAAAAAGCAAAATTTATCACTTAATAACAAAGTATGCTCCTAGTGGTACCAGGTCACGTTTTTGGGGCTAAAGGCTGTTGTAACTCGGTTTGACTTAAAATAACAACAATTATGTGTAGAATATAAATTTTGAAGAACAACATTAGCTTTCTTTTGAGATATTAAGCGTGTTTCTATTATTTACCGTTCTGGAGTTATGGCTCCATATGTCAGCTTTTTGGCCAAAAATTTGGACTTTTTCAAACTTTGAGCGACGAGCGGCACGGGTTAACGTCGTTTAATCGAGCTCAAATTTCGGCTATCTCAATATCTGGAAAGGGGAATCGTTTTGTGGGGTCCAGACGAACAAGATTCCGACATTTCCCCCCCCCCCCCTCTATGAGATCCGGTCACTCTATTGTATACTCTTTGGTGGATTATTTTAAGGAAGAGTTTCAAGATGTGGTTCCTTAGACTTATATTCCGGTATTCCTCGCACCTTCTAGGGTTATTCTTTTTTGGCAATGGTATAAAAATTTATGTCAAACCAATCATGAGGTACATCACCTGTGTTGTATACGCTGTTGAAGAGGTCCTGTATGATGTCTATATGTTTTTTTCAAGAAATATTTTACTGATTTCGTAGATACATTATCTTCTCCTACTGCCTTTTTGTTTTTAAGTGATTTAAATGATTTGCTTCTGCTAATATCGACACTACAAACATTATTAGTATAACCCACCGAATCTCGTATGTCGAATTCTTAAAAAAAAACTCATTGGTATCGCAATTTAAGTGGAAATCACGACCTATTCCCAATAATGAAATAATTTCTTGTAGCTTACCTTCTACCAGAAAAATAATAAAATTCATCCTCATATTTTGAAATGTTTTGCATTATTTCCAAAAATGTTTTTTCCCATTCAAGGGCTTCTTCTGATGCCTACAATAGATTAAAGAAAGTGGGTGTTGTTGTTATAAAAGGTATATATTATAACTGTGATGTCGAATTCCAATCAAAGATTAGTTAATAAAAACACTATTGAAAAGTTCTAAAGAATAGAGCACTCCTAATTAAAGACAGCGCAGTAGAGGGTCCCACTCGTTAGTTTGGCGGGTCCTATTCGTTGGCACACCGCCTAATTACTAACGTAAGGTTTAATGAATATAAATTAATTTTAATTAAGTGGCTTTAACAACATAGGCCGACATGCTTTTATTATCTAAAATGTTAACTTTTTTTTACTAATTCGGTGACACTGATTACGAATTTACCACTCATTTTATCATATCACATCAGGTTTTAAAGAAAATCCATATAGTGGTAATTTTCACTTTTTTCATAAAAATAATTCAAACTATTAAGTTTTGGCGCTCCTTCTCGTGAGAAAACGTGTTAGTTACGTTCATTTAAAGAAAACTTATGAAAATTTGGAATTATTACTCAATAAAATTCAATATCAAAATCACGGTTGGCAGCTTTGTGGAGATCTTAAAACTATATCTATGTTATTAGGTCAACAATCAGGATATACAAAATATTCTTGTTTTTTATGTGAGTGGAATAGTGGAACAAGGCAACTACACGACGTAAAAAAACAGTAGACTCCACGGGATAAGTTTGAACCTGGAACCAAAAATATATTACGAAAAAATGTAATCGGTCTTAAAAAGGTTTTGTTACCTCCGCTTCATATTAAATTGGGTTTAATCCAACAGTTCGTTAAAGCCTTAAATAAAGAAAGTGACTATTTTAAGTACTTTTCCTACAATATCTGATGCAAAAATAAAAGAAGGAATTTTTGTTGGCCCACAAATCAGATCCTTGATATTGAGTGAGGAATTTGAAGCGACAATGAATTAGAAGCTTGGCTTGCGTTCAAAAATGTTGTATATAATTTTTTGGGTAATCACAAACATCCAGACTATAAAAATACTGTCGCAACGTTATTAGATAAATATCAAAAATTAGGATGTACAGTGAGCATAAAACTTCACTTTCTAGATTTACATCTGAATTTTTTCCCTGAAAATCTTGATGATTTAAGTGAAGAACAGAGAGAATGATTTCATCAAGCCATCAAAACTATGGAAACAATATACCAAGGTCGATGAAATGTGAATATGAAGGCTGATTACTGTTAGTCAATAAAACGTGATATACCAGACGCAATCCATAAAAAAATCACTCCAAGCGTAATTTTGTGGAAAAACGCAAAATATATCACTCAGAATAATCGTAATATAACAACTGTAATTGATGTTTTCTTTGTAAATGTTTGAATAAATATATTTTTAACTTAATAATTGATTTTATCTTAAAAAATTTATAATAAACGTTTTTTTAAATTTTATAGAAAACCAGATGTGACAAAAAGAAAATGCGGTACTTCTGAATTCAGGACACGCGAAATAAAAAAAAAAATAGCTATTAAAATGAAAACAATGCTTAAAAATTTCTCATATGTCGGCCTGTATAATGGCAATACTGATAATTAGTTTTTCTGAAAACTTCAAATAATTTGTTTGAAATCAAAAGAGAGTTTTTAAAAGCTTAAGACTACTGTAGATATGCGTAAAAATTGTTTTTCAGACAAAACTGTTCAAGAATTTTGGAAAAATACATGATTTCCGAACACACGAATCCTAGAATTTAATGCTCATATGTTTTTACGGATTTTAGTATCACTTGAAAGCCCATTCTATTCCCTTTCTAATAATACCAAACTCCATAATATACCTCATGTTTTTACTGATTGAAATGATTGAAAGGGAGAACAAGGAATGAAAATAGGGGTAAGAAAAACGAAAAATTAAGCAAAATTTAAGTTTAACAATTAAATTTCTTGATAAAAACCAAAATCAATATTTTGTATTACCCCTTAGCCCTTATTACTGATTTTTCACCACTGTCTGTGGGATTCTTTTCCACTTTTCCGCCATCGCAACCTTTAAGTCCCTCAACGATGCAAGGGCTGGATTTCTGGCTTGAACCCTTCTTTTGAGCTCATCCTACATATGTTCGATTGGATTAAGGTCAGGACTCCGCGCAGGCCAGTCTAATGTGGATATTCCACTTCTGCCAGGTAATGCCGCACCAATACGGCCTCGCATTGTCGTGCATTAGCAAGAAGCTATCGCAACAAACCCAGCGTAAGGAACGACGTATTCCTGCAGGATCTCCTCGATGTATCAGTGAGCATTTAATCCATCGCTCAGTTATGAAAACCCAATCGCCACCATGACAGAACCTCCTCCGTAGACGACCGTTTTAGTAATGCAGCACTGCGTACAGCGCTTCCCATCTTCTTCCATCATTGCCATGTTGGCACATGGGACTCGTCGGAGAATAAAACGGAGCACCATTGCTCTAAGGTCCAGTCGACATGTTCTCGGGCAAATCTAAGTCGCGGTTGTCGATGGGCTGCTGTCAATTTGGGTTCGTTAATTGATTTTTTCGGAGTTAGGTTAGCTTCTTTAAGTCTTCTTTTGACTGTCCAATAACTGACAGCCCGACCACGATCTTGTCGGAGCTCCTACTAAACCTCAACGCCGGTCAAGTGACGATTTCTTAGAGTTGTGTTCACGATGAAGCGGTCGTCTCGCCTGAGGTACACCTTCTTCTTCCTGATTCTGGTCTCCGTGTAAAGCCACCTTGGTAACGTCTGTAGACTCTGTAGAGAGCTGACTGGCTCAGGTGCAATACAGCAACTACACGTTGGCTATGCCCTTCTTGCAACAGAAAAATAACTTGTGCCGTTTCTTCCGGGATAGTATCCATTTTTCGATCACGTAATTAATGAGCAGGTATAGCAGAGATGTTAACGGTTCAAGTTCCGATAAAGGAATGATAGAAAAATGCAGTTGCATGTGTTTATATAGGGATGAATAGCGCCCAACGAGTACGTTGCTGAGCGAGCAAAAACGGTTCTATTGAGTAAAACCGTGTTGATCAGTAAAAATTTTTTGGAAATCCAAATGTTCTCGGTATTACTGGAAAGAATAGAAAATCAACATTCTAATGATACCAAAAATAATACCACTGTTTGAAAATTAAATTCAAGGATCGGTGTTAAATGAAGCAAAATAGTTTGAGTCGATTTATTTGCTCACCAGTGTAGAACGTGCTAGAGCTTTGTAAAAATTGCTAGTTAACTAATTTTGACGTAATATTCTATAAATTTTGAAAATCTGTAATTTTTATGTTTTTTGAATAACGTAGTTCTCGGACCGTATAAAAATAGAATGTTCCATAATTTTATTGAAATGATGTTTATTTTGACTGTTTTTTATTTCAAGCTTTGCAGTTTTGACGAGAAAAGGGGAGATCCGGGAGATTTCCCCGAGTACGGTGAGGTAACCAGGAAGGGGGGGCATTTTTTCAACAGGAACATGTATTTGTTTGTTATTCCATGAGTTTGTCACTTTTTGAAGGTAGTAATGATGAGAGAGGCTTTTGTTTCCCAGGAAATCTCATCATTCTCGGTAATTTATTTTTGAAGGTGGTAAAGTTTTGTTTTAAAAGAGAATTTTTTTGGAAAAGCGCTTTACTTTTATTTTAGTGAAAAGATAGGAAAGGGCTTATTTTTCTTCTAAAAGAACTCCGCCGGTTATCGATTTTTGAAAGGTGTAAAGTTTTAGAGAAGAGGATTTTTTTTTGGGCCCGACAATTGGATCTCCCGGGACTAAATTTTCTGTTTCACGCAAATTTTTTAAAAAAAAAAGGAAACGGATTATTTTCAATCCTCTGCAAAGAGCACGAAATGAGTTCGCCTCAGTTTACTCAAATTGATAGTGTTGCATTAAAACATCTTTTTGACAAATTTTGTATACCCCGAAACCGCTCCTGTATTTATTATGTGCTGTTTGTGAAAATCTACTACTACACTACAGAAAAAAAAAATAACATTTTGAATTTTCTTTACCCATTCTCCTGTTCCAGCTGAATTGCCAGTCTTATCCATATCCACAGAAGTAAAATTTACCAGCAATAACCAGAAATTTTGTATAGCTATCGCTTTAACAATATGTCCAGTTTCGTTTTTAACCACACCACCTAGCAAATCTTCATAACTTTTTAATTTTCCAAATATGAAACTACAAATTACAATTCAAGTTATGTTTTCCAGATAAAGTGTATATAATCTTTTTTCACATTCGTATATTTTAAAGACTTACTTTTTATCATAAGTATTTATTTTATTTACTATATCATCTTTAGTGAGTAAAGAAATTTCCGTCATATTATAATCCCATAACTCTAAAATACTTTTGGTATAACATTCAGTCTTCATATCTTCTATAAAACTACAGTAAAGCGCAGGATTCATTACGGTACTTGGGTCCTTGTCATTTTTGCTTCCCGCCATAAAAAATTTAAGCAGTTTTTTATTTACTTTTGGAATTCTGAAAATAAAAATTAATTACTACTGCTAACTATGATAAACTTTTTTATTACTGTGAAATAAAAACAAAAGGCTGTAACAAATTTTATTGTAGAAAAAAAAAGGAAAACAACGTAAGCTATGTACTTCTGTACCCAATATTTAGTGTGGTTAATTTTGATACCGTACTCAATATAGTGTAAAAATAGAGTTTGCCCAAAAATAGCGTCCTAAATTTGTCTTCGGAGCTAAACAGTAACTAACAACTAATATAAAACTATTTTTTTAATTAGTACAGTATAAGCGCTGCATAGAAATCCCAAAATTGCTACTTCACCACCACTAGAGTGGTGCGTGGACAGAAGTATAGATTCACGTTTGTATTAAATCGCGACAGGTTGTACTCCGTTGGAAACACAGCCCTGAACAGTTCATTTCAAAGGTCTGAGGTTCTCTATGTAAGAGTTCTCAAAGAGGGTAGTGACGGAAGTAACGGCTTGAGTGCATACGGATAGCACTACTCTTTGAAGGATTGAACGAGCCATTGCCATCGAACGCTTCCCATGAAAGTATTTTCCTCGATGTTCCTAGTGAGGAGGAGGTCTCCAATCAGGCGAATAATTCTCTTATGGATAGACTCTAACTAATACAGAATTTGTTTGGGAACAGAGCATAAAACGAGGAAGCAATATTCCATCGATGGTTGAAGTTGAACTTTGCTTAGTATTAAGAGCTGTGTTATGCTGTGCACTATACAATTTTCCAGTACAAAATAATATTTAGAGTTCTTGATGCAATATGACTATACCAACTGCTATCTAAGGGTTTATGGGAAAAAAACTTCCTGCTGTTCGTGGATCTTTCCTGGCATTCGAGTGTTCAATGTAATTGAAGCATCAAGCGTACTGGCATCGGCTGAACTGTAGATTGGATTTCTGGCCACTTTCATCAAAAATCGTTAATACAAAGAAAAATAGAAGAAAAGAAGACAGTATGGAAAATTTGATAGCGGATGTACCCGAAAGACATCCATCCACTGCCGCTTGTAAGGAATGATCTCCGAGAAAACTTAAAAACCATAAACAAGATTTTTCAGTCATACCATAACAGCGCAGTTTAGCCAACAATATGTCTTGCTAAACACGCTGAATACCTTAAATAATATCAAGCGCAACCGTTCCAGTCTGTGTGTAAAGTTTAATTTTCGTTGTTTCAGAGATGTTTGACAATGGTTGGGAGATTTCCTGTTAATGTTTGCTTATGGAAGGCATATTGATTGTAACGATTTTAAATCCTTCCAGATATTTAAAAAAATTTTTAGGTATGGGCTGAAGTCGAGCATATTTCCAGTAAGAAAATAATCCTTTTCTGTAAAATAAATTGAAAATCCTATAAAAACTTATGCTAATTCGCTAGTACATTTTTTAGGTTTCTTTGACAGATATTTAGTCCGCGCCAGATGCTTTTCTGGTGTTAGCTTCATAAAAACACTTTTTTTGATCAGCAGTCTGAATACAATATCGGGCGTTTTGGACTCCACATTGGGAATAATGCGTGGTGTTTTCCGTGGAAACTGCAGGTATAATATGAAGCAAATTGGAGCTAATAAGTTGGCTTTTTCAACAGTTTTTGTAGAAATAGTATTATCTCAGACAGTCCAGGACCTTTTGGTCAGTCGCTAAGGCAGTAAGTCAAAATTTCCCCAAATCCACCATACCACCACTCACACGGCCAGATAATTCCATTGCAACCACACCTGTTGAGACAGCGAACTTGTTGGCTGAACTCTCTGCTTCACATTTTACTGTCGATTTCCAAGGAAAAACACCACCTACTATTCCCATATTGCAGTCAAAGATGCCAGATGTTGTCTTCAGACAGCGTATCATAAAGCGTATTTTAATGAAGCTAGACACCAAAAAGGCTTCGGGCGCTGACGGAATACCTGCCATAGTTCTCAAAAACTGTGCAGGGGAACTAACACCAGTTTTCTGTAGACTTTTAAACCTATCCTACAGAAAGGGAATATTTCCGTCCTGCTGGAAATGTGCCACGGTTCAGCCGATACCTAAAAAAGGCAAGAAGACCTTGCCAAATAACTACCGACCTGTCGCGCTGCTTTCAATAATATCGAAAGTCATGGAAAAGGTTATCAATCAGCATCTTCTAAAATATCTTGACCGATTTAATATTATTAGCGATCACCAGTACGGCTTTCGTAAACATAGATCAACAGGAGATCTTCTCACTTATGTAACACATGTTTGGAACAACGCAATTGAACACTCTGGAGAATCTCGAGCGGTTACTCTTGACATATCCAAGGCATTCGACCGTGTTTGGCACGATGGACTGTTGGCTAAGCTACGCTCTTGTGGTATATCTGAAAAGTTCTGTTCGTGGCTCTCATGTTTCCTCAGAGAGCCTTCTTTACGAATGGCGGTCGACGGATTTCTTTCTAACACCTTCACAATCAACGCCGCACAATGGGGCGAATGCGTTATTTTTCGGTCATTTGCTTATAACTTCCACATTTGTTATTGGAATGACTTCAAACTTAATACACATAATGTACGATTAATATATGTTCAGTATATGAAATAAAAATCATATATATACTGTTATCGCGTGCGCGATAAAGCGTAAAGATGATTATTTCAAAATACTAGACAACAAATTGAAAAATTTTTCGATTACATGAGTTCGAATAGTCATTTTCAATGTATTTTTGCCTGCTGAATACGAATCCGTGGTACAAATTTGGCTACCGCGTCGTAATTTTGAGAAAAATGACGGAAATTTGCAAAAAACGACGGTTTCAAGGATTTTCATGACATAACACAGGCACAAATATTTTATGTATGATTTTGATTTCATATTTCTGAAAATATATAAATCGTACATTATGTATATTAAATTGAAGTTATTCCATTGACAAATGTCGAAGTTATGAGCAAATGACCGAAAAATGTCGCATTTATCTCACTATGGCGCGCGATGTAAGCAAACACTTGCATTGAGATCGAAAGTAGTCAAGCCGCGTTGCCGAAAAGAGGCAACGAGAGTTTTATTGCCCATTTTTTAGAAGTGTATACTTCATAAGAAATGAGGAGTATATCGTCATTTTTTCATTTCATTGGAATATTGCCCGGGAGAATGGCTGAGTGGGGAACGTTAGATCAAGTCGGAGGAACTTTAATGTCCATTTTTTACCAAAGGGGACGAAGGGGGATAAAAATAGGATATCTCCGGAAACTAGAGACTTTGCCCTATCAGATGGTGAAAGCCCCATCTCATTCCAAAAACTTTATACATCTTTGAATATTGACGTAAGAATAATTTTTTGTGTCGAATATGTCAAATGTTTATTAATATATTGTAGCATTCTAATGACGTTACACTAAGATTAATTTGTTGTTTGAAACCTAATAAACAAATTCTAGTAAGCGTTTAACTCATATTCGTAGTTATGTTGTCCACAGAGAATTTAGAATGTAATTTCTCGAATTGCAGAAATTCCAACATTGACGAAAACGTCACACTTCAATGGATAATTTTAAGGCAGCAGAAGGAATAAATTAGTTATAAACATATTTATGTATGGTTTATGATATATATTAAAGGAAAAAATCGTCAATATTCGAAAAATACATCTTTAATTTTTTCATCCAATATCCGATTTTTTCCGCCGTCGCCCCAATGTGCGCCGGTGTGCCCCAAGACTCCATGCTGTCTCCTACTCTATTTCTCATTTACATTAACGATCTGCTGGAAAAGACCGGGAATCCAATCTACAGCTTTGCAGACGACAGTACGCTTGTCTCTTCATTAGCTTTGAACGCTCGGACATCGGCTGCTCAGGCGAATATCCGCAGACAGCAGGAGGTCGTTCAACTTAACAAAGACCTGGAAGAAATTCTATCTTGGGGGGGTGACAGTAACCAAGTGAAATTTAACGCTACAAAAAACCCAGGCGGCAGTTTTTTTCTAAAAAAGTTAACGTTGCTGAACCCGACATAACTATGTCGCGGCACTCCATTCCCCTAGCATCGTCGCTCAATTTGTTGAGCGTTATTTTGGGAGCAAATATGTCCTGGCATGAACATGTTGCAGGCATAGCAAGAAGAGCTTCTCAAAAGTTGGGAATATTTATTTCGAACCAGCTTTACACTCCACAACAACTGTTAATTCTTTACAAAGCTCAAATTCGACCAACTATGGAATACTGCTCCCATATCTGGGGCTCCGCTCCCAAACATACACTGCATTTGTTGGATTCTGTTCAGAGAAGAGCTGTTCGTCTGATTGGAGACCCGGAACTGACCGGCGATCTTGATTCGCTGGAACATCGAAGAACGGTTGGCGACTTGAGTCTGTTCTACAAGTATTTTCATGGAAAGTGTTCGAATGATGTAGCCCCACTTAATTCCTCCCAAAGCGGTGCATGTTAGAAATACACGTCGCACTGGTGCTTCACATCCATATGAGGTTCAGCTTGTTACTCCGCGTAAAACGCTTTTCAAGCAGTCTTTTATATGGAGAACATCATCCCTTTGGAATAATTTGCCCAGCACTGTGTTTCCGAGTACAATTTACAGCGATTCAAGAACAACGTGAATCGCTTTTTCCGCATACATGCCGCTCCTGGAGCACTTTAGGGACTTCCCTGCAGCACGTGTGCTAGACCCATAAAAAAAAATCTGGGGATGTAAGTATAACTTATATTAATTAAATTGTAAGTATACTTGATTTAGTAAAATTCTGACTTACTGCTTCCGCAACCGATCAACATGATCTAGAAAAGGCAAGAAGTTAGTAAGTTTTAGGTCCCTCCCTGCTTTCGTCGATGATTTGTCTGAATCTGTGAGTACAGCTTTTTTGCCTCATCGATCAAACCAAACCTTAAAAGAGTACTTCTTCTAAGCCAGCCAAATGGAATCAGAAATGTGCTTAGCACAATTAGATGGGTCGTCAGAAGAAAAAATGTCTTCCGTTTTTTTCCATTTGGGAGATTTATGGGGTCAAATTTTGCAGGTTTCAAGCACTGCTTGGTCACCAACTTGATGTTGAAACGAGTTTAGACTTTTTGTATCAAGAACAGTTTAAAGGACTGTATCTTACAACCAGTAGAGATACAATTAAGGGAAGATTCATAAACAAACCTTTGGAGCCATTAATTAAAGCTAAGCAGCAGAATTTTCCCAGTAACATAAATTAAGTTACAATAGAGTTGACGAAAGTTTAAAATAACTTTTACGAATTCACCTTAATATGTTTATGTAATTACACATTGTACAGTAGTATATTGTAAAGTTGTACCTGGTACTTACTTAAAACAGACGTCATTCATCGTAATATTGTTCTCCGTTTTCGCTGTCATAATTTGAGTATGAATTCTTGCTAACTAAAAATAATATTACGCCTTAAAATTATATGAATATTGATTACAATAAATAATAAATACAACCATTATCATGGGACGGTGTAATGTAATATAGAATTATAAAATACTGAAAATCTTAAATTTTTACAAGGTGGCACACAGTATTAAAAATCCGAGATCAATCATTTTATTTTTTGGTAAAAATATAATTTTTAAACAACACCAACAACCTTACTTTGTAAACTGGAAATTTTAACAGAATAGTATAATCATAGTAAACATAAAATACAGTAGCGACGCTCAAGAAAATTTGTAGGTCCTGCTTTTTATCACGCATGCGTCCCCCTATCAAATCCACAACATGGCTGCCAGCGCAGTCGCGGCTTGTGTTTACATCTGGATTTCAAGGAGAATCTTTTTATAGCGTGCTCCGAAATTCATTATTAATAATTTTCCAATAAGTAAATGACTCGTTTGACGTTATAATTGAAAATAATTATAAAAAGATATCAAGAGGAAGTTTTTGCTGTGCGGTTAGTGCTTTTAAATATACGTGGTATCTTCAAAGGAGTTAGATTTTTTAAATTTCTCGAAGATCCTAAAAGGTAATTTATTTATAATTCTTTATTTCTATTATGCAATATATTATATAAAGATTATGATAATTATGTTCATATTAGAGATACATTTTATTTGTAAAACAGTTGATGTTTTATTATTGTTAATTATTGGTTTATGTTATTGTACTTTTTTTCTGAATTTGGGGCAGAATTATGGTTATCAGCATGTGACCGACCAGGTGTCAATTTGGATATTGAAAGACTATATAACACATATAGAGTATGTAGCCTGCATTCCAGAAATTTAATGTTTTTAGTGTTCCGTAGGGAACACTTAGAAGATCACTTCGGTGTCCGTCTGTCTGTCTGTTACATCCGATTTTTTCCGAAACTATTTGACATAGAAAATTGAAATTTGGCACTAATATAGGAATTGATGGCTTCATCAGAGTCGTGTAGTTTTGAAAGTTTTGACTTAAGAGGTTAGTTTATGGGGGGTGAAATCGGAAGTGATTTTTTTTACCGAGTGGGGTGTCAAATGAAAGCTTGTAAAAAGACAAGTTCAAAAATATATGTAATGTAATACTTGCGCACAATTCTCTTTGTATTATTTTTTTAAAAGTGCGAAAAATCTCTATCCCCCCACCTTATCTCGAAAAGTACTGATCAAAAAATTTTGAAAAAAATTCTGGAATATTCTCTACAGGTTGTAGATTGAACGAAAATTATCACAAGTGCATTACCCTTAATAATTTATCTGGTATTTAAAAAAAAAAAAAACAAAAATTTCAAGATCATACGTTTTCACTAAAAATTGGAAAAAACTTTGTTGAAAACTCATTTGGAATGTGTTTTGTGAAGTCACTGATTATTTTATACTTCCGTAACGAAAATTTTTATTTTAAAAACAATCAACGTACGGGACACTAATTGCGCGCAAGTCCAACTTGTACTTGACCGGTTATTTTTTATATAAGTAATATATAAGCATGAAAAGTTATTAGTTGAATGAAAATTAATAAATTAGATCTAACTAATGATAAAATGGAGCAAAAAGTGTGTTCACTTCATTTTTAAGTTCAGAAGAAAGACGATCTCATCTTAAAATGATAAATATAATTACTGGTTACTGGGATTCACTAAAATATAAGGAGCATGATTGTTGACATTATACACGCGAACCTGAAGATGTGCAGAGATGTATTCCGAAAATAAACATTTTTTCCCCTCCCCGATTATTTAAATGAATAATGTGTAAAAAGTGTTGAAGCCAAATGTTTTTTTTCCTAGTATTTTTTGCCTTTTCTCCTGTTTTTTTTTATATCTGTTTTAATAAGAACTTGAAAAAGAAATGTTTCTAAAAAAAAACTTTTCTCGTTTTTTTTTTTCTTCCTTTCAATCAGCAAAATTCATTTTTACTTACTTACTTAATCCTTATGCCTTTCTACCCCTTGTTAGGAGTGTAAGGCTCAGGGAGTTGAGTTATTCTATATATGTCTTTTCCATATTTCCTTATAGATCCTTCCATTCTTCTGTATTAGTTTCTTCTGTTTGTATGAGTTCTGTATCTTGTTCCGGTATTATGTCTCTATTGTTGATTTTTGTATGCTTGTCCTTCCAATTCTTTGCATCCATTTCTTTTCCTCTCTGTTTCAGTGATTCTTACATAGCGTATTTGTTTTTCTTCTGTCAGTTCATCTTCTTTTCCGTTTATACCCCTATTATTCCGTGTTCTCAATCTAAAACCTCGATAATTATTTCCCATTTCTTTCTTCCTATCTATTTCTTTGATTATCTTCTTGTTTGTATTCATTTTAATAGTAATCTCTTCCGTATCCTTTATCTTTGCCAGGGTCGTCGTCACTCTACCTATCTCTTTCCTTTTTCTCAGTTTTTTGACTTGATGGTCTTAGTATTCTTTGTTTGTTCTTTCAGTTTTTCTTCCTTTATATTCTCTTCCTTCGATTACGATTTTTTGATATCCTATTTTCACCTTTTTTCCATTCTTTCTCTCGTTTTCTGCTATATGTTTTAATTTCGCGTTCACCTTTTGTTAAATCGTTGTTTATATAAACTCTCTCTCTCTTAGGTTTCTCAGTTTGTTTTTATTTTTCATTACAGCGTCCTTATTTTCCGTGTTCCCAAGTTCTATCTTGTATATAGTCACTCCCATTTTTATCACATCTTTAATTTGTACTTTTGTGTCCATACTCCTCTCCATAAAAAGTTCTACACCCATTTTCAGATCTGGTTGGTCTTGGCTATTCATTTCAAAATTCATTCCCGATATTACAATATTATTCTTTACGTTGTCTTTTTCCAGTCTACTCATCTTCAAATCCATACTTCTCATGTTTTCTCTAATTATCTTATTTTCCTCTTTCAATACTTTATTCTCCTTTCTTAGTTCCTTCAACTCTTGTTGGTATCCCTTCTAATCTTGTTTCATATCCTTTATATCTGACATTAGCTCTCTGATCATTTCTATCAAATTGTCTATCTTATTTACTTTTTCGTTTTTCTCTCTCTGTGGTGTTCTTATCAGCTTTTTACTCTTCTTGAATAATCTCCTTGGCTCCTCTTTTTCTTTAACTCTTCCTCTTTTCGAGTCTCCTGAGGTATAATCATCGCTAGCCATTGTTCTTTCTGTTATAAAAACTTTACGTGTGTTCCTTTCAAACACGGGAGAAAAAGAAAAAAATTGTTGTTTATATTTCTTATCACCGTAAACAGTAAAATGATCAAGGTAGTCGCTTATCATTTCGTTAGCTTCATACAATTTCACAAAATTATTCTCATAAATCTCCAAATTTTTTACTTATTGTCTTAATCTAACATTACACTCTGCTTTATTTCTAGTCCCTCTCGTTTGCAATCGACAAACTAATTAAATAGATCGAAACACTACCGTAATAATGCTCATTGAACTAGTTGACTATTGCCGGGCGTTCGATTCACGTGTACACACATCGCAGTCCGAAACTTGACTCAAAATTTATTTTTATTCTACAAAATGGGATTTTTTTTAAAGAAGAAATTCGAATACTTCAAACACTCGCGGGCATTATACCAGCAATATGGCAACAGGTCCTATGATCATTACAAACTCGAACCCCTTGAGATCAAAGGTGCCGAATCGGACTGTCGCCACTGTGTTTTATGGTTACTGTGGTATAATGGTCCAATAAAGCGCCTACTGATATCCCAGTTTGCCTTAGTACTTTTATCGCAGAAGCCCATTTATACCAGTCAGTAGTTGACTATATAATATCTCGCAATAAATTACGATAGTTAAAACACTCCATAATTTAATACCAATTATCGTCCGAATATCGATAGTTATCGATGTATTGAGTAACGATCGGTAAATTAAAAAATAGGGGGCTTTCGCGGACATAATTTTTTTTTTCTGGTTTTTATTGACTTTTTTTATATACACGACACTTATATGTGAGAGGTGAAAAATGGCGAAGAGAGACGAGGGTGGTAGGGTATGTTGTATGTAATTTTTACGATTAAGAAAAAAATTAAATTATATGTATATTTTTCAATATTTCTAATCTCAGTTAGGCTTTAGTTAGTTAAGGCAATTGCTAAACGTTGGACGATCTCGGCCCTTTGAGAGTGCCGACATGATCTAGATAACCTGAACCAATCTGATGTGGACCTCTGGACATCAAGGCGTTCTGGACAAAGAGACGTCGGAAGCACTCGCCACACTGGGCTATGCCTTATTTCTAGGGACCCGAACAAGCTTTGGCAGATCCAAAAAACTAGTGGGAGTAGTCTCTCAAGAAATGTGCCGATCGATACTCAGGAGCGCGATGGTATCGGATCCCACAGTGCAGGCAAGTTAAGGATTTTATGTCGTGTTCTGGGAGAGAAGTAAACATGTCCTAAATACACTTGTGCGCATTCTCACGGAATACTCTTAAGTTGGATATACTGTTAGGTGTGGAGGATAACTTGATATGTCCGGGTTATCTAGAGTTTTAAGAGCCGCCGCTCTACTATATTTGCACCTGTGTGCTCGGTAAGCACAGACTTGAGGTCTTTGAATCAACAATACTTCGAAGGGCGGAAGCCAACGCCCTAGCGTGGAATGACCTCCTGACTTTTATAATTAGAGATTAGCAAAAAGGATATCTCTGGTTCATTTGCTAGGCGTTGAGCTTCTTCTCAGCTATTACTAATGCTAGGCTTTAGTTAGTGAAGAACAATCGATTAAAATTTAAAATGTCAATTAAATTTACGAGAGAAGTTCTTGAAAAATAACTTTACCAATCCTTTTATGAGATAAACAATATTTTGTAATCATCCCTTATATGTTTTTATTTTATAAAAAAAATGTTGTGGGTATGGTGATATCATTGTTAACGAAAACGAATTTTTTTGAACTAAAGGTCTTGCGATTCTCTACCAGATGTGATAAAGACTTAATTTTTTTTTAATGACCGAAAAAACGCATTTGTTGTTATTTGATAAATAAAAAAAAAATGTAAAAAAAAACGGTAAAATCTTTTTTAATGGCGTCGAAAAGCTAGCGTCGAGACCTAAATTCTGAAAAAAAAAAGATCCATTTTGGACCAAATGGCATAAGATGGCAGGCAACTCAAATTTTAAATAACAAATTCAGTTGTGCTCACTGCTCACTGGGTTCAATATTTTTGAACCGATATTATATATATATATATATATATATGTTATATATATAGAAAATGATCTTTCAACATTACCAAATAAGGGTCATTTAACAATTAAGGATGCAATATCGGCTATATGTCAGCTACATAAACTATTAGTAGAACAGGGAAATACCATCACAAATCTTGTTGATGAAATTAAAGCGCTAAGAATTGACAATGAAAAGATGAAATCTATAGAGACAGACATTCAAATTCTCCGCGATGAGCTGGTTTCCATAAGGAGTAATACTACTTCAACCGATGAACGCAGCTCACACGATAACATTGAGGCGCTTAGGCAAGAGTTTATAAACGATTCAGTACGAGAACTGAACGACAGACAACAAACGGCAGAAAAACATTATGATCTTTGGCGTTAAGGAAGCAGTTGCTACCGATGCCCAGACAAAAAAGGAGCTAGACATCAATGCTGCCACGGACGTGATCCTTCAAGCATGTCCGGGCGCGTCGCTGGAAGATATTAAGGTGTTTAGAGTGGGTCGTGAAGATCCTGCGAAGAACAGGCCCATTAAAGTAATCCTGAAAATCGACTGGAGACGTTAAAACTATCATACAGCATGCCAAGGAACTAAAGCATAGGGATGCATATAGAAACATTACTATCAGACATGACAACACGCCCAAGCAAATGATGGAATATCGGGCAGTGAAATCCTTATTGGCGACTAGACTGGAAAATGGAGAAACAGACTTGAGGATAAAATATTTTAATGGTGTACCAAAAATCATTAAGACTAAATCCAGTGATTTAAACCACTAACATTGTCTAGCAGTAACTTATCATCCTCCAAAGATCTACAGCTGTCCTGCCTTTACCAAAACGTCAGAGGCTTGAATATCAAGACCGTCGAACTCTATATATCTGTATGCAGCTCAGACAGAGACATAATCGCGATGAGTGAGACATGGCTAAGTGACAATGTGTCATCTAGTGAAATCTTTGATGGCAGATACTCAGTATTCCGCCGAGATCGTGACTTTGCGGGGGAGTGGGGGAGTACTTCTGGCTGTGAGGAGAGAGATCAAGGCTGTTCCATTGGACTTAAATAATATTAATCACAATATTTCCAGGATAGATATAGTTGGTTGTAAGCTGTACTTTCATTATGTAACGATTTATGCTTTTGTTATCTACATACCACCTAATGTCTCACTCGCAGAATTTGTCGCTCTTGCCGAACATCTTGAGTCTCTTTGTTTCCTCTGTGGTGCTAATGTTCTCATCGTGGGTGATTTCAATCTACCCGCATTATCCTCCTCTCTAAACGACCCCAAGGTTGAATGCCTACGAAACGTCTGTAACATGTTCTCTTTAAATCAATACAATGGCGTTCCCGATTTTAACAACCGAATACTAGATCTTGTGCTTTCCAATCTTCACTGCTCGGTTTTCTAGGGATCTCTTTCCTCTTGTTGCAGAGGATCTACACCACCCTACTCTTGATGTTGAGATTTTCTTTAGGGATACGAAGCGACGTGGAATCTCTGGTAATACAGAGGGTTCTAGCTACAATTTTCGAAAGGCTAATTTTCCCCTTCTCTATGAGGCTTTTCTACACATTGATTGGTCTAACTTATATAGTTTAGATGATGTGAATCAGGCATGTGGAATGTTATACCACTCACTATATAATGTGCTTGATTCATATGTACCAAAATCTGTGATTCAAAAGAGAGATTTCCCAGTATGGTATACATCGGACATAATTAGGGCGATTAAGAGGAAGCACAGGGTCTTTAAAAAGTACAAAAGTTCCAAATCCCCTAAGTTAAAAAACCAGTTCAATGAATTGCGTGCCCGAGTAAAAACTATGATTGACATAGCGTATGATGATTATATTGCAAGGGCTGAAAACTCCATAACTAATGAGCCTAAAACCTTCTGAGCGTTTGTGAAATCACGGAAATCCTCTTTTTTCATCCTTGAGATCATCAGGGATGAGGCGACCCATTATTCAGACCCACAGGATATTGTAAACTCGTTTGCTAACTTTTTTAGTAGTGTTTATACTGGTCCGTCCATTCAAGAACCTGCCACTTTTCTACCAAATACCAGTACGCTCATAAATCTCAAAAATATCTCGTTTGACGAGATCTTGAATGCCTCTAAAAAGCTAAAAAATTAAATCTACTCAGGGTCCTGATAAAATTCCATGCTTTTTAGTGAGAGATTGCATTTCTGCCTTCTTGGAGCCGCTCGCTTTTATCTTTAATCTTTCTCTTAAAACTAATACTTTTCCAAATATTTGGAAGGAAGCACGAATCACACCTGTCTTTAAAAAGGACAATCCCACTGAAATTTCAAATTACAGGCCAATATCAATCCTGTCTGCCTTTGCGAAGGTCTTTGAGACCGCAGTGTACGAGCGGGTTGGGACCCAGGTGGCCCAACTGATCACATCCAATCAACATGGCTTTATTTCTAAACGGAGCACTATTACTAACCTAACGTGTTTCACCCAATACGTAAGCGAGGCTTTGCATAGGCGCCAGCAGGTTGATACGCTCTATACTGACTTTTCGAAGGCCTTTGACAGGGTGGATCATGGGTTATTCCTGGCAAAAATTGATGCTATGGGATTTGATAACAACTTGGTCAGTTTTTTTGCTTCCTATCTCACTGGTAGATCTCAGTATGTCGAAATTCGTGGTCACAAGTCTGCAAGCTTCTCAGCAATGAGT